>CM077166.1:145391821-145991821 GCA_039583875.1 Platanthera guangdongensis
GGTCTTCCTCATCAGATTAGAAAAGGATGATGAAGCCTCATATTGGGCTGATGCAAGATCACATGAGGAATCCTGCCAGGATCAGTCTGACCATCTAAGGTACACTCTTCATCCAACTCTTCATCCAAGTCCAAGTATGTGACTAGTCCATTCAAGTGTTTCTTCATCAAGAGATGAAGATGGCTCTGAATCTGAGGAAGATCATAAATCAAATAATGAAAGATATGGTGAACTTCTAGAAGCATTCAGAAGGATAATTGCTGACCAAATAGTAGGCTGAGGAGATTGCATCTCTGAAGCTTGTTGCTTCCTAGCATTCTGAAACAGCAACTTTGCTAGAGTAGAAAATTAGGAAGTTAGTCAGTTGAAGAACATTACTGTTATTCAAATAGGCACCATAACTTTTAAAAATGATCTTATCAGGAATCTAAAAGGTAAACTCCAAAAGGAGGAGCTAGTGGCTAAGTTTTCAAAGTCATGTACTGTGTTGCCTTTGATAGATTCCTTTTGTTCCCAAAAGGATAAGAAAGGGATAGGCTTCAAAGGGAACACTAGAGCTGGTAATTCCAAAAGGAAGAACAAAGTTGTTCACCACTATGGTGGTAGGAATGGCAAGGGTGCTAGTGGCTACAAGGCAACCAATGAGAATGTTCAAATGGCCCATCCTGGACCATTTAGGTTTGGTGTACCAGCCCCAACACTCCAGAAAAAATCTGCTGTTGTACCTGCTGGACTGAGAGCTACTGACAGCAATGCTGTTAAACCAGCCCTTAAAAGGAGGTACAACATTTATGAGTGCTAATGTTGTGTCAAAGTGGGTCACTATGTCATTGATTGTTGGCACAATAATAGTGTATAGAGAGCTAATGCACGCTTACCTGTCAGAAGAGCTGCAGGCAGGCATGTTCATTTTCAGCCTAACATGCACCTATGACCCAATGAGAATTGAGGTCATAAGGATAAGTGATTTATTTTTTGCAGGTGAGTCCAAGTTGTCATACCCCTATATGATACTTGGACAGTGATTGTTCCAGGCACATAACTGGAACAAAGGGCTTCCTGAAGGATTTCATTTCAGTAAAGGATGGACCTAAGGTGATATTTGGTGGATCAGATAAAAGAATCACCAAAGGTTATGGTAAGATCACTAATGACTTAATCATTTTCACAAAAGTGGCTTATGTGGAAGGGTTGCAACACAAGCTTATAAGCATAAGCCAACTATGTGATCTTGACTATGTCATTTCTTTCCACAAGGATAAGTGTCATATAAGAAGATTAGGTGACCAAGAGGTCACTTTGACTGGCACTAGAAGTGAGAATGTCTATTGTCTTAATTTTCTTTATTTATCATCAGACTCTCTCATTTGTCTAATTGCAAATGAGAAATCTTCATGTCAAATGACACAAGAGGCTAACTCATTTGAATTATAAGACGATAGGAAATCTCTATAGTCAAGAATTAGTTAGGAATAGTTCTAACATGAAATGCTCTAAGAAAGGTATTTGTTCTGCATGCCAAAAAGGTAAGCAGACAAAACCTTCTTTCAAAAGCATTGAGACTAAAGATTCTGTGAGGTGTTTATACCTCTTGCATATGTACTTGTTTGGTCCAATGTCAGTTCATAGTCTATGTAGCAAGTTCTACACCTTTGTGGTGGTTGATAACTTTTTCATATTTGTTTGGGTATTCTTTTTGAAGAAAAAGTCTGAAACTCCAAATGTCTTCAAGACATTTGTCATGCAAATACAGAATGAGCTGAACGTAATGTGGTCAAAATCAGAAGTGACCATGGGACTGAGTTTCAGTCTGAATGCATGACAAGAATCTGTGAACATCATGAGATTCAGCAGGAGTTTTCCTCTCCAAGAACACCATAGCAAAATTGGATAGCTGAGAGAAAGAATAGAACTCTCATAGAGGTTGTTAGAACACTACTAAATGACACTTCTCTCCCACAATATTTCAGGGCTGAGACTGTAAATACAGCTTGTCATGTCTTTAACAGGGCTTCTATCATCAAGAGCCACAATAAAACTCTCTATGAGATTATGAAGGGTAGGAAACCAAACCTTGCATATCTCAGAATTTTTGGGAGCAAGTGTTTTGTAATCAACAATGGAAAATCCTATAAAACTAAGTTTGTTGTCAAAGTCAATGAGGGGATATTTGTTGGATACAGCAATCATAGTAAGGCTTATAGGATCTATAACTTGACAAGTCAAGTTGTAGAGAAGTCAGTTAATGTAGTGTTTGATGAAACAAATATGATTAACAATGAGCTGTCAAGCTCTTCTTCTAGTTCTATAAGTACTGAACTAGTGTTGAAAAAGCTCACTCTCAAGAGAAATGAAGAAGTTGCTCCAACAATGCAAGACCAAGAAGAGGGTGTGTGCATTCCAGGGGAAGCACAAGGATCATTGGAAGTGGATGAAGATCAACATCATGAAGAACATGATGTTGAAGCAATACTGCCTCCAGCAGCAAGACATCTGAGGGATCATCCAGACCATCAGATTATTGGTGATGCAAGACAGGGAGTAATGACAAGGAGCAGATGTCTCAACACAGCAATGTACTCTTGCTTCCTATCACAGGTAGAACCTAAAAAATTAGAAGAGGCTAACCAAGACCAGTTTTGGATTGGAGCTATGCAAGAGAAATTGAACCAGTTTAAAAGATGTAAGGTCTAGAAGCTGGTTCTCATGCCTCAAGGACATAATGTCATTGAAACTAAGTGGATCTACAGGAATAAACTTGATGAAAATGACATTATAGTTTAGAATAAAGCTAGACTGGTGGCTCAGGGGTACAGACAAGAGAAAGGTGTTGACTTTGATCAAACTTTTACCCCTGTAGCAAGACTAGAAGTTATCAGGTTATTCCTTTCATATGTTGCATTCCAAGGATTCAGAGTCTATCAGATGGATGTGAAATCAGTATTTCTGAATGAAGATTTGAAAGAAGAAGTCTATGTGCAACAACCTCCAGGTTTTGTTGTTCCTTACCATACTGATTATGTTTATATACTAAGAAAAGCTCTATATGGGCTAAAGCAAGCCCCCTAGAGCTTGGTATGAAACATTGTCTACCTTTTTCATTGAAAATAAATTCTCAAAGGGGAAAATAGACAAGACTCTATTCTTTGGGGAATCTAAGGGCAAGAACATCCTAATCCAGATATATGTTGATGACATTATCTTTGGGTCTACTGATGATAACCTTTGCAGGAAGTTTGTCAAACTTATGCAAGGGAAGTTTGAGATGAGTAGCATGGGTGAACTTAAGTTTTTTTTGGGTCTCCAAATAAGACAGACTGACAGTGGAATATTCATATCACAGTCTAAGTTTACCAGGGAGTTAAGAAATTTGGGATGGAGAATGCTTCCTCCATGAAAACTCTCATGGGATCAAATATGTCTTTAGACAAAGATAAGACAGGGAAACATGTTGATCAAACTTTGTATAAAGGGATAATTGGTTCTCTTTTATACCTCATTGCTAGTAGGCCAGACATCGTGTATGCTACATGTGTCTGTGCTAGATATCAGGCATGCCCTAAAGAGACTCATTTCTCAGCTGTTAAGAGAATTTTGAGATATCTAAAGGGCACACCAAATCTTGGTCTATGGTACCATAGGAATAAGGATTTTGAGCTAATTAGCTATTCAGATGCAGACTTTGCAGGCTGCAAAGAGGACAGGAAAAGTACATCAGGTTCCTGTCAGTTTCTGTGTAGAAGGCTAGTGTCCTGGAGCAGCAAGAAGCAGACTAGTGTATCTATTTCTACTGCAGAATCAGAATACATACCTGAGGAAACTGATGTGCACAAATGTTGTGGATTCAGCATCAACTCCAGGATTATAACCTCCAGATAAGTAAAAACCCTTTGTTTTGTGACTCTACAAGTGCAATCTCTATAGCTAGGAATCTTATATCACATAGCAGGACTAAGCACATAGAGATTAGATATCATTTTATAAGAGAGCATGTGGAATGTGAGGATATTAGTCTTGAGTTTGTCCCAACAGACAAGCAAGTGGCTAATATTTTCACCAAGCCACTAAATGAAGCAAAGTTCAACACCTTCAAATTTGAATTGAGTATGTTGAATTTGGTATAGCTTCAGTTATTCTTATTGAGGAGGAGCAAGTTCTGCTCTAGGTGTTTCTCTGCTCTCAAATAGGGGGAGTAGATAGCATGCTGCTCCTAAGCTATTTCACAGAAGTCAAAAAGGGGAAGAAGTAGTCCAAGAACAAAGTAGCAAGGGGGAGTAGCAGCAACAAAGAAGCAGCTACAGGAAAGGCTTCACAGATGAAGCAGCTTGTAGCAGCAGGATGCAGCAAAGCAGGGGGAGCACAAGGGAAATATGCTAACTCTTGTTACTCTTAGATTAATACAAAATTAATATTTTTGTTGTTTATGTTAGTGTATATCATTGACAAATAATTTTCAAGTGGTGTTTTAACTTCTTCAAATAGGGAGAGATTGTTGGGTCCATTGATCTCAATGTCCTAGATTTGTAAGAAGTCAAACAGGTCAATGGTATACAAATAGTTGTATTTGATGTATGTTTAAGTTCATGCATACAGTTTGGTCTTTGTCACAATGATTGGACATATAGTTCAAGAGACAATGATAGGTGGACTCAAAGTGATAGGCTGGAAATTCAGGAAAATTCTTAAGTCCAGAAGCGTTGAGTGAGGCAAGTTCACTCAACGCCATATAGCTAATAGCGCTGAGAGAAGGCTGTCAGTCAAAGCTTACAATATTGAAAAGACAGAAATATGGCTAAGTCCACAGGCGTTAAATGAGCTCAACTCACTCAACGCCATATGGCCAAATCGTTGAGTCAAGGATATCATGTCAAAGCCGAAGCAGTGAAAGCCAGAAAATAGACCAAGTCCAGAACCGTTGAGTGAAGATTCATCACTCAACGTCATGTTGAGTCTGTCAACGTCAAACTTCAGCAAGAATGTAAGATTGTAGAAAATCAGGGTAAGTATAAAAGCGTTGAGTGAAGCTTATACACTCAACGCTCTCAACGCCATCAGCCAGAAAGCTGAAGAATTTGGCTAAGGCAAAAAACGTTGAGTGGGGCATATACACTCAAGCTCTCAACGCCTAGCAGAGTTGAAGAAAATTATAAGTCCAGAATCGTCGAAGTATTGCTTATTCATTTTTCGTCGAGCTGAGCTTTGATTTCGTCGAACCAAGGTTGTCAGGATCGCGATCCAAATCATAGGATCTTACGATCCTACGATCCAAATATTGTAAATCGATCCTGATTTTATAAAGCGATCCTCGATCCGACCCTACTATCAGATCCGATCCTACCTCGAAACGATCTCATCTAGGATCTCGATCCTGACAACCTTGCGTCGAACTGAGTTCAGATTTTGTCGAACTCAGCTTTCACTTGTTCGTCGACCTGAGGATATCTGGAATAATGTTATATTTCGTCGAGCTGATCCCTGGGTTCGTCGAACTGAGTTTTGAATTCGTCGAACTGAAGATTTCTGGAATGATGTTTGATTTCGTCGAGCTGAGCCCTGGGTTCGTCGAACTGAGTTTTGAGTTCGTCGAACTGAAGATTTCTGAAGTGATGTTTGATTTTGTCGAGCTGAGCTCTGGGTTCGTCGAACTGAGTTTTGAGTTCGTCGAACTAAGGATTTCTGAAATATTGCTTGATTTTGCTAACTCCGGAATGATGCTGACATCAGCAAAGTCAACAAACCAACGATTTTTTGATTCATTATTTAAATGTTGTAAATCGACATTAACGTCACTGTCAGTATACAGTGAATCTCAATTTAATTAAGCTAAGGTTTTAACCACCGTTAAAACTGGGACACGTGTCAGTCATCCCACAAATCGACGGGATTATAAATAACAGCTGAGATCAAGATCAAATAAGTTTTTCTGATTAACATTCTGAAAACGAGAAGCGGGAGTTCGTCATCTTCATCCGCCATTGTTACAGAACCAAAATCTTCAATTGATAAATCTGAAGGGTTGCTGAGTTCGCTGGTGCAATCAACATCTGCTACAGCAAGAACAAAGGATCTCTCTGTGGAAGACGAATCAGTCTTGGCAAGCACTAGCTGAAGTTGATTCACGATCCAAGCCAAGCCAAATCTGAAGATCTTTCCCTGGATCGTTGAAGAATAAGAAGATATTTGCACAGAGTTTTCTCTGGATAGAAGGAGAGGCAGAGCAATTCATTTGCTGCCAATAAAGGTTAGCTGATTGAAGACGTTCATTCTTAATCTTCCCCCTTCATCAGCAAGAACAGGATCAAGGTCCTGAGGAATTTCCATCACAAGCCGCAGATAGTCGAAGATTATCATTCTTGTTGCTGGGAAGCAGATAGGGCTGAGATTTACTTAACCCAGGAAGAAATTGACTCAGAGAATAATTTTTCTTGAGTGAAATCAACAACTCTTTCAAAATCAGTGGATCTGTGAAAGATCTGTGTTGAGGCCTAGATTGTTTAGGCTGTGTGAGAGATCTGTGAGATCTTGTTGTAAAGCCTAAATTATAAAGGCTGTGAGATCTGTGTTAGGGTCGTGGGTCTGTGATTGGATTCCTGTGTGCATCAGTGTGTGGTTGTTTCTCCCAGCCTGTGTAAAGGGCATTTGTGTTTGTGTGTGGTTGTTAGGAGATTACTGTGTGGAGGGCTGTGAGCCAGTGTTGTAAGTCTCAGTGGAGACTGACTGATCCGGTGGGATCGTGCTGTAATCTCTGAGGAGCCATAGTTTTTGGAGAAGAGCCTTGTCTAACATACTGTTAGAAAGGCGAAGCGGGACAATGGATGTACCCATACACTGGGGAACCACTATAAAAATCTGTTGTGTTGTGTATTGTGTTTTGTTGTGCTAAGTATTGTGTTCTTGAAAGCTGAATTAAGTATACACAGTAGAACTTAAGTCATAGAAGATTTTAAAGAATCTTAAAAAGACTGCAATAACCTATTCACCCCCTCCCCCTAGGTGATTAACTACCCTTATAATCAAAGACTTTCAATGTGAAGTAATATTTTAAAAAAATTGAATAACTAAATTAAAAGGATAATATTTCACTAAGTTCGCTTTCAATTTCAAGTAGGACCACTAATGTCTACTAACAATAAAAACAAATCTGTACTAATGGATTCGTGGAAGCCTAGAAACAGGAAGACGAAGATAGACTGCTGGATTGCGCGTATGCTGCAAGCAGGAAGCTTGAATTGCTCGTATACTGGATTTCTAACCGCTAGATTGTCAGTACGCTAGAAAGAAAGAGAAGACATCGGCCTGAAAGTAGGAAGCAAGAATTCACTGGATTACCAACTACTGGATTGATCATATGCAAAAATATAAGATAAACACTGACGCCACTTGAAATGGAACATGGTAAGGAAGGAAAAGGAATACATTGTTTGGATTGGAAGCAACCTAAGACAACGCTCTTGGCCTCTGTTTGTAATCGGCAATCTACACTTAGGATATGGTAAAGCAGCATGATATGATTCTGTGATGGGGTATGGGGGCGGAATTTGGATAAGATTAAGCAATAAGTTATGTACATTGGACTGGTTGAATGGGGTCAGAATAGGGTTGTACATATTTCTAGTTACCTTTGGCCAGACCGGTAGAACCGGGTCAGGATCGCAATCCTAAATATCCTAAGATTCGGATCGCGATCTCAGTCGTAGATGTGTCGATTTAGATCTTAGGTAAGATTTAGATCGATTTACAAAATTTAGATCGTACATTTGTAAGATCCAACTATCTAAATCGCGATCCTAATAACCATGCCCAAAATGGCAACCAATTTTGGTGACATGTTAAAGGGTCATTTGCACATGTATTTTTAATGATACATGAAAACTAAATTATTTCTAAAACTATAGAAAAATGTGCCCCAAAAACTCTAATTTTTGGGCAGGGGTTGAGTCTAGGGTACATGCATGCATGGCCAAATTTCAGCTCCATGCAAGCGACCATATGAAAGATATTCACATTTAAATTTTTGTCCTATATAAGAACCAGTCTTAGTAAAACAACCCTACAGAAGGTTGTAGCTCACCAAATGAGTTGATTTAACTTCCTACAAAGTAGATTTTATGGGCTACAAAAGTTGTCTCCGACAACTTTTCCCCAAACAACCTCTAAGGGGCTAAATTTTCAGTTTGAAATAACAGACATGATCGTGACAAAATCAATAAAACTATATAATGAATAAATGTTAAGGTACTCTTTTGTGATGATAGTAGATAGCTTATTGTACTTAATTTACCTGTGTTGTACCTTTTTTACTGTTTTTACTGCTTACTACGTGAGAGCGATGAGAGTCTAGTTGTGCTCCAGTTGAACAGGTAAAGGCTTTGCTTTCATTGTCTGGATCCATTTTTCTTTGGTTATACGCAAGCAAGCCATCCATGAAAGAAATCTTTTCATATCCGCAGGTATTGTCTATCATGATTTTCGTGATCGGCAAAGGAAATTTGTCTTTCATATAAGCACCAACTAGATCGCCTATAAACAAACTGCGCACAAAAACATTTGAACCTGATTCAAAAAATGCCCAGTCACATGTTTTTTCTAGAAAGAGTAACAAGATCATTTTCTTTGACGTGGTTGAAGTGGGAGATATTTCTTTTGGGTCATCCTCTTAATTTACTATGGCATCGCCAACATGAGCCTGTGTTCGGTGGTTGAAAAGCTGCGAGTTGGTATTTCATTTAGGGTTTCTTATTTCCTTTCACTTCTCCCAAGGAGGTGGAGGGCCATCGCCGAAAGTCACCTATCTCCGTAGTTCCGGAGACATGCATTAGGTAGTAGGGGGTGCTTGGACCCGCTTTCTTTTAGGTCCTTCCTCTAGTGAAAGAGTGAATTCAGGAGTTCCAGACAGGCTAAAAGGAAGGTAAACACCTTTATCAGGCTTTATTCCCTTCTTCCTCTAGAACGAGATCCTCCTTCTTTGTAGTAGCATTCTCTTGTGAGTCAGTCACTCTCTGGAAAGCTCCTACTTTGGACCAGAAGATGAAAGCTAGGTGTTTTTATTCCGAAAACAGAAGTAGAAGTGGTGTAATGTCAGATTAGGATGTGAGGAAAAACATCATATTGTATAGACGCGACTGCATTGTATAATCTACCATCAATTCAAAGTCAAAGATAACGCTCTCTCAACTTCCCCTCAAGCTTCTGATATCTCTATATATCATGCTTGGATAGAATGTGTCCCAATAGCTTGAGTCAAGATGTCAGCAAACTGGTCTTCAAACGGATCTTTCATGGTTATCAACAAAATACCCTTCTCTAAGAATCTAATAAGAAGGTAAGGCGACTTTGTTCGCTCATGGAAAACCAGAATAGAGGCAATGTGAGTTGCTGCTTGATTATTACAGAACATTCTCTTAGGATGAGGTAGCCAGATCTCAATCAGGTATTTACCTATCTCATAGAAAGTTTGTTCTTGAAGTGCAACATGAGACAGGGATGTTGGGTTCCAATCCCGTGGATACACCTATGGATCTTCATACTAAACTGATAGCTAATCGGGATGAGTTGTTAGCAGATCCGGGGAGATACAGGAGGTTTGTTGGAAATTTGAACTCTTGAACTCAGACTACCCTGACAGTTCAGAATCTCAGGGACATTAGTTCCCAATAGAGACCCCAGATCATTTGTCTTCTGGAAACTCGAATGAAAGCTTGGTGTGGATAGACGAAAATAGAGAGGAGCCTCCGGTATGAAATCTTGTTATTGAACCAATTGGGTTGTCGGGTGGTACGTCCTCTGGCAGGCTAGCCTCAATATTGAGATAAGTGAAGCATCACAGAACTTTGTGGATGTGCAAATTCATCACGGGAACGATCCGTCCGTTTGGAGATTGTTCTTCATATATAGTCACCCATATGGCAGAGAAAGGAGTCTTTTTGAGTCGAGTCTGCACTCTTGCCCGTCGAGGATTACCTGTTTACTCTAGCTTAGTCTTTACATATTGTTTTAGTGTATTTATATATTATTGCTAGCTAGAGCCACGTCACCTGTTTTGTTATACTATTTTGTAGTCCTCCGCCATTTTCTTCTGCATGGTGCCTAGGAATCGCGGGGGTGAGCCGAGGATGAAGCGACTTAGTCTTTTTGACTAACGTTCGGTGGACCATATCACTTTAGGAGCGCGTGATGATGCACCAGTAGTATGAGGAGGCGGGACATGAGGAGCAGTTGCCGTGTACTACTACTACCACTACGAGGCACCAGGTCGATGAGTATTATTTACTTAGCTTCCGCATGATTACTGTAGAGAGAGAGAAAGATTTTATATTTGGATATGTACAGGGCTTAAGCTCTTATCACTCTTTCTTGTTATAGATCTCACTGTGCACTATCTATCTTTTGATATATATATATATATATATATATATATATATATATATATATATATATATATATGTTGTGATTGTGGACTTGTTTATTTCTTTTCTCGTTGGCTTGTGATATGATCGTACTAGCCGGCAGGATTGGCGTTTTGTGGTGGTGACTAACCTGTGAGTTAGTGTTACTGTAAGGCGGCAGTTTTGAGCATAAAATCTCTCTCGGTCGTGCTCATTTACCTAGAGGGGAATTCTACAAACAAGTTTCACTTGAACAAACAATTATAAGAGAAAGAAGTCAAAAAAAATACTGGGTCACCCCGCTCGAGCATTAGTTTGCGGGCAAACTAAAGCAGCGGGCATTGGTGTGCCCATGTATGGAATCACACAAATTGTCCACTTAACAATGAGTTTAGGTCAACCTAACTAAGACTCCGCCTTGGTTTGGCTTACCAAGATGATTTCATAGTGTATCCTAATCCAAAATCGACCTCGGGTATAGATTGTTTAAGGTATGAGGATACCCAAAATAACTGAGGGAAGATTTTAATGTGAAAGTAGTTGTTTAAGGCTTAAACTCTGATGTTCCTACTTCCCCATCGAGTGATATTGTAACCTATTACCCAACTGACAGGACCATCTCAAGAGAACTAGTGCACGAAATCTATTAGTGGAATAGTAGGAGACTCATAAACTTAATCCTCGTACCGATGACTGTATTACGTTGAAACAATCATTGTGATAATTACCGGAGGTTGAATAAGAATTCGAGTCCAAAAAAAGCCCATTTTTGGTTTGCCCACATATTGACCTTGAGAAGGTTATTGCAAATGGTAACCTTAAGGGTCTAAAGTGTGTGCACTATCAATAAGTGCACACTAAGGAGCACAAATCAACCTAGGTCAATTCACTTCCAATTGAATTCACCAACTCAAATAGATCTTACCAGTACTTCTGTAACCCGAAGGGGGAGGCAATTGACCACTTATTTCATGAATTGGTGGACCAATTGTATGGATTTAACCAAAATCAACTCTATCTCAACATAAGTCAATTCAACTCTAATGGGCTCAATTAGGTTTCACATGGTCAAATTGACATCACCCCTAGTCTTGTAACATCATTAGGGACCCAATGGACTCAAAAGACTCATCAAGTGTACATCAATTCACCCAATTAGACCAAAGTCAAACCTCGCCTAATTTTGGTCAAAATCACACCGTACGAGCCAATTAACCCAATTGGGGCATCACCATGGCCCAACCAATATTGGGTGGTGTCAAGGGACTCAAGAAAAACACATGGGACCAGTACACACATCACTTGACCAAGTCAACCCCCAAGTCAACCATGGTCAACATAAAGCCTAAAAAAGAGAAATGGGGGCCCAACCTAATTTCAATGGGTTAAGGCCTTGAATCAAGGTCCATCTTGCAGCCCACTAGCATTATTACACTCATTACCCTCTGATTTGGGAATCCAATGGCATTTAATAGGGTAATTTGGAAAATTCTCCCAATTATTAACGGGACAGAGGATTTAATGGACAGGAGGCCAAATGGCACTCCTTTCCTCTTCACAAAGCCATCATTGGACTCCCCAAGTGTTTTGGGACTGATCTCTCATTATTCTCAGTCGGTTGACATCAAGGGGAGGATTCAATGACCTTGACCGAACCCCCATCTCATGGCTTCCCCATAAATACCCCTCCTCAACCCCATTAGATACTTTCATCACCTTTGTAACTTCCAGAGTAGTCGAACCAAGCCTTAACAGTGAGGGAAATGCCTCAGGAGCAGTGGGTAGAGCAAGCTCGTCGGAGAAACATTCAACCATGGCTCACCACCACAATACCCGCCGCCAAGCTCGATTAACTGTCTGTTTCTCCTCTCCCATTGTGCTAGCATCTTAAATATTTTAGGAAAGAAATTAGACACAATTGAGCCCGATCCAATGTAAGAAATGAAGAAATTTCTGATTTTAAGGGTGTTCGGGTTTACCAGAAATCGCCTCCTCCAGCGGCCAAGCCGCCGCCAAGCGATAGCCACCACCTCAATGGAGGTGGTGGTGGTGGTGGTAGTGGTGGAGGTGGTGGCCGCCCGGGGTGGTGGCCAGGTGGCCAGGAAATCGCTTCCCAAAATGGCCCAGATCGGGATGATCCCAGCCGTTGGATGGAGGTAGGAGATGAAGGGATGTTGTCCATTCAGGCTTCAAGATCTGTGTTGATCAACATTTATTCATTATATAGTTTTAATGATTTTGTCACAATCATTTCAGTTATTTTAAGCTGAAAAATTAAGCCCCTTAGAGCCTGTTTGGGGAAAAGTTGCCTACGACAACTTTTGTAGCCCCTGAAGTCTACTTTCTGTAAGAAGTTAAATCAACTCATTTGGTGACCTACAACCCTCTGTAGGGTTGTTTTATGTAGGGATTTGGTGACCTACAACCCTCTGTAGGGTTATTTTACTGAGATGGTCCAGGAACTTCCCTCTGCTCGCCCCGAATACACACTTCAAGGAGTTCAGCAACATCTTAAACTTCCGCATGGTGGAGAACGTTTCCTCCAAGTCAAGCAAGTAGTAGCCCACATCGTTGCTCTTTACCATGAGATCATCCACGTACACCTCCAGGTTCCTCCCTCTCTGCTCTCTGATAACCCAGTTCATCATCCGCTGGCATGTAGCTCCTACATTTTTCAACCCGAATGGCATCATCTTGTAGCTGAAGCATACTTCTCTCGTAATGAAGGAGACGTCCTTGATGTCGGGTGGGTGCATCCTGATTTGGTCATAACATGAAAAAGCATCCAAAGTACTCATCATAGAAAAACCGACGGTTAAGTCAACCAGCACGTCGATTCGAGGAAAAGGGTAACAATCTTTGGGGCACGATTTATTAAAAAGAAAGAAGTCTACACACATCCTCCACCGTCCATCACATTTTTTAATCATTACCACATTGGAGACTCAGACTGGATACTGGATCTCTGATACAAAATCTGTCTTTAGGAGCTTTTCCACCTCCTCCCGGATGGGATCCTCCAGCTTGGAGGCGACGGTCCTCCTCTTCTAGCAGATGTGGCGTGTCTTTGGGTCGAGTTCAAGCGGTGAAATGCCACATATGCGTCGATGCCTGGCATGTCTGCCGCACTTTACGCGAAGACATTGATGCTCCTCTGGATGCATTCCCGTATCTTCTCCTGATCACCGGGACTCAGCCCGCAGCTGACCTGCACCTTCTTCGTCCTCCCTTCCCAGGTGAAGACCTTCATTTCCACCACCTCCTCCGCTGGCTCCAGCCTGGACTGCTCTCACTCACTTCCCAATCTCTCCCTCTACACAAGTACCTCCTCCCTCTCCACTTCTTTTACCTCCATCACCTCGGCAAGACTCTCTTGCAACTCTACTCCCCTACCCTCCTGGGCACAAACCTCTCCTTCACCTTCTTCCTCCATCTCCCCCACTACTTCCGGCGCCGCCGACTTCTTGGCCACCTCCTCCTCAACCACTTCTGCCTTGCCTCCTGACCCCTCTTGCACTGCCAACCCTCTTCCCATCTCCTTAGCCTCCGCCATCCAAGATATAGTGTTGACGGCAGTCACGTAACATTGTCTTGCCACCTTAGGGTCTCCTTTGATCTGGACTTGTACCCTACCCCCCCCTACCCCCGTTGTTGAACTTGAGACATTGATGAAACGATGATGGGACGCAGCGAAAAGCGTTGATGAGGGGACGCCCGAAGATGGCGTTGTAGCTGCTCAGAGCGTCAACGATGACGAATCGACAATTCCTCTACACCCCTCCAAGCGTCACATAAAGTCCAACTCCACCCTCGACTTCCTTCCTCTCACCAGAAAATCCAAACAATGGCTCATTCGAGGCCAACACCCTCCTCGCTTCCACCTTCATCGCCTCAAATGCCTTCTTGAAGATCACATTCACAGAACTCTCATTGTCAACCAAGATCCTGGAGACCGTGTAGTTCTCGATTGTCGTCTGGATCGCCAAAGCGTCGCAGAACGGGTCCTTGTAGTCTGGCATGTCCTTTGATGAGAAGGTTATCTTCTCCTCTGGGGGGGAGTTTGGGAGGTCGAGGTGACGCTCCTTCTGAATATGTTCTGGAAGCTCTCCTTGCGGGTGGCTTCAATTTTCACTCCCCCATGAATCACCCTGATCCCCCTGCGGGCGCCTATGTCAGTCCAATCCTCGCACCTATCATCTTCTCCTCCAGGCAGAACTTCCTCTATCCGCACCGGCGGCTGCTGCTGAACTTGAACTCTGGCTTCCTTCATCTCCAGAAACTCTGGGCAGGTGGCTGTCGCGTGACCTTTCTCCTGATGGAAGTCACAAAAAGGCAACGCCACCCTACCCCCTTTCTCTCCTTCCCCTTCCATTCACTCTTCTCATCCCCCTCCCTCGGACAATTGCCATCGCTTGCCACTACGGCGATAGGGGCAGCCTCTGATCCTGCCGTCATCCCGGTGGGTTGAACCGTCCCTATCCTCCGCGGTAATTCTCTCCACCTTGAAATCCACTCCCCTGCTCCTGGGCAGGCCCTTCCTGGGGTCTCCAAGCCAACCGGTTATTCGGTTCCCGATACCCCCCACCCTGCTGCAGCCCCTGATTCCCCTGACCTCTGGGCTCTTCTCTCCTCCTTGCTTCTTGTTGCATTTCTGCTCCCTGCTCCTTCACATCATCCTCCGCCAACTTGGCCAGCTTCTTGGCAAACGCTGGGTTCGCCATCTCCCCCTCTTATCTCTTTTGCGTCCTCTCCATCAACTCTTCGAAGGAAAGGGGAGGCACCCTCTTCAGCTCCATACTAAAAACCTTGCCTTAAGCCCAGTGTGAAGGCAAGCATTAGGGTATACTCTGGTACCTCCTGGACCAGAAGGATCTCCTCTTGGAACCGATCGATGTAACTCCCCAACATCTCCTCCGATTTTTGTTTGATCGTGAACAGGCATTTTCCTCCCTTCTTCCGCTTTTTTGACGTCGGAACCTCGAGAGGAACTCACGTCGCAAGTCCTCAAAGCAGTAGATTGAGCTTGCTGAAAGCTGGTGGAACCAATCTCTAGCCTTCTCCTTTAAGGTGATGATGAAACGTCGACACTTGAAGGCGTCCGACATCTGCGTGATGAAGACAGCATCTTCGAACCACTGGACATGCAGTATTGGATCATCTCTGCCCGTGTAGTAGGACATCTTCGGCTCTCAGAACCCTTCTGGAACCGGGGCCGAGACAATCAACTCGTTGAAAGGTCTTCCCCCTCCAACCAGGCGAGCCGAACCATCTCGCTCCAGAGGCTCGCTGACCCTATCATCACTCGCCTGTCCCGGGAATAGTTCCCGCCCGGCGAGATCCCTCTCGCCGCTTTCGACCGACACCTCCTTCCCGGGTCGCTGCTCAGGGGCGTTCTCGCCCAGAGACGGGGCCGCGACCACCGGGATAGAGGGCGTTGCCCACTCACTCCTTGAAGCGAATGCTAGGTGAATGTTTTGTCGGACCTCCCTCTTGAATTTTTCCAACATCCCGACTGTGACACCACTCGCCAGAGGTGGTGAGCCGCCCAAGCCAGCTCCTTCTCCCTCACCTTTAGCCATGAAGCTTAACCCAAGATTTTCTTGTGCAAGCTACGGTCCACGCTCACCGCACAAAAAATGTTGAAATCAAAACTTGGTCTCAACGAGAGTTCTAACCCAAGGGGGTAGCTTGCACTTACTTCTCCCGAACTTGAACTCTTGACCAGACGCTTAGAATCAGAGAACCGACCCTGGGCTGTAGTGTGGATGTCCCACCACACACCCGGAAAATCTTAAGAGTGCTTCCCCTCCCAATCAAAAGCTGAGTTGGGCACCTTGGAGGGCTTTCGCAGCCAACCAAAATAACCTGAGGAGGAAAAAGCCAAAAGAACTGTATCCCCTCCAAACATACCCACAGGGTCTATTTATAGAATTCCAAACCTGCTCTGCAAACATCTTAACTCCGCTGTTCAGATCTTCTGTACGCAGCCCAAAACGGTCTGCCAATAGCGAAACTCCGCAGTTCAGAGGGACTATTGGCAAGCCAACAGGGGCATTCTGGTAAAAACACTAATAGGCGAGTGGTCCATGAAATACTACTCGGGTGGGGAGGCGAGTGCTCCATGGGACTGGCACTCGCCGCCAGCCCGGGTCCTAGGGCGAGTGCGGGTCTGATTACCCCACTCACCCACTCCTTGCTACGGGCCGGGGATGAGTGCGAGCCTATATGCTCCACTCGCCCCCCACGCTCTTGGCCACTTGGCCTAAGCGAAACTGGACCCACTCGCCCGTCCGACTCGCCTGAGTCAAGGGCTGCACACTATTCAGCTGGGTCTTCCCCTGACGGGCCCACTCGTCGGGCACGGAGTTGTACGCTAATCTTTCTGTTTTAGCACCACCATAATAATTTAACCAAGACCTAAACAGCATCTTATTTGCACATCAATATGAGAGCTTAAAAGTTTTGAGATTTGTGTTGCCTACAAATCATGGTGATGATATCTTAGTATTTTTATCTTGCTTGAAAAAAATTGTGAAAAAAATAAAAATTAGAAATTCAAGCATGTATATACATATATATGTATGTATGTATATGTATATATATGTATATACATACATACATATATATATATATGTATATGTATATATATGCACATTATATATATATATATATATATATATATATATATATATATATATATATATGTATGTATGTGTATACATATATATACATATATATATACATATATATGTATATACATGCTTGAATTTCTATTTGTACATATGTATATATATGTATATGTACATATATATGTATATACATATATATACATACATGTACATGTATGTACATATATATGTATATACATATATATGTACGAGCTTCTTCGCACGAGCTATGCTCGTGCTCGAAGCTCTCGGGCGGTCTTTGGCCGCCTCAGGCGGGCGAAGCCCGCCTGCGCACGGGCTTCTCCAGTGCTTGAGGCATCGGGTGGGCTTCGGCCGCATCGAGGGGGGCTACGCTCGCCTCTGCACGGGCTATGACAAGATCAGTCGACGCAAAACAGATCTTGGCATTGAGAGCACTCGACGCCATGTATCCTTGCTTGGCGTCAAGTGCTATCGACGCCAACATCTGTTTTTCGTCGAGTTATCTTGGCGTTGAGATCACTCGACGCCAAAACTTTGGAGTCGAGAGCACTCAACGCCAAGCATCAGTCAACGCACAACAGATCTTGGCGTCGAGACCACTCGACGCCATGTATCCTTGCTTGGCGTCGAGTGCTCTCAACGCCAAGATAACTCGGAGGAAATCAGATGTTGGCATGGACAGCACTCGACGCCAAGCAAGGATACATGGCGTCGAGTGGTCTCGACGCCAAGATCTGTTGTGCGTTGACTGATCTTGGCGTTGAGTGCTCTCGACCCCAAAGTTTTGGCGTCGAGACCACTCGACGCCATGTATCCTTGTTTGGCGTTGAGTGCTCTCGACTCCAAAGTTTTGGCGTCGAGTGCTCTCAACGCCAAGATAAATCGACGGAAAACAGATGTTGGCTTCGAGAGCACTCGACGCCAAGAAAGGATACATGGCGTTGAGTGCTCTCAACGCCAAGGTCTGTTTTACGTCAACTGATCTTGGCATAGCCAATGCAGAGGCGGGCTAAGCCCGCCTCGATGCGGCCGAAGGGCGCTCGATGCCTCAAGCACAGGTGAAGCCCGTGCGTAGGCGGTCGAAGCCCGTCTGATGCGGTCGAAGGCCACCCGAGAGCTTCGAGCACGGGGGTAGACCGTGAGAAGAAGCTCGTATATAAATATTTGTATATACACACACGCACATATATTCGCCAGCGCCCGGATATTTTAAATTATTATATATATTTTTAAGTTATTCCGTTTTTTTATTTTTTAAAAAAAAATTAATTATTTTTTATATATTATTTTAAAGAATTTTAAATTTATTTAAATTATTTTAAAAATTAAATTAAATAATCGGAGCTAGAATCTATAGTTTCTTTATTTAAGTTACTGTTCCCGGCTCTCCTCCATCCCGCCGCCGCCGCCTGCAATTCGCCTACCCGTGAAGGGTACCCCACCGGCGGTGGCCCTGCTCGCTCGCCGCGGGAAGACTCACGGTGGATTCGTCGGGGTCCGGCGAACTCGCCAGTGGGCCGCTAGGGGCTCCGCTGTCAGAGGCAGTGAAAGCTATTTTTTTTAAAGGCAACCTCACCTCAGGCTGCGACGAACGTTGGTACTGTAGAAGCCAGAATATCTTTATATATAAGTATAGATGTACGTATGTATATACATATATGCACATATATATGTATATACATATATGTAAATATATATGTATATACTTATATATGTACATATATGTATATATACATATATGTATATGTACGTACATATATACATATATATGTATATACATAGATATGTATATACATAGATATGTATATACATAGATGCATATATGTACATACATAGATGCATATATGTACATACATAGATGCATATATGTACATACATAGATACATATATGTGTATATACGTATATACATATACAAGTGACAGGCACGGGCCTTCGGCCCTGGGGGCATTCGGCAGGGGTGCGACAATCGGCAGGGTGCGACATTCGGCTGGGTGCGACATTTGTCGGGATGCGACATTCCTCGGGATGCGACATTCGCCGGTAGTGCGACATTTGTCGTGGGGACGACATTTGTCGTGGGCGGCGACATTTGTCGTGGGTGGCGACATTTGTCGTGGGCAGCGACATTTGTCGTGGATAGTACTCGCCCATATGGCCTCGCGCGACAGTACCCGACCGGCGACGGCAAGCTTCGCCCGCTCCCGGCGGGCTTCGACCGCTCCCGGCGGGCTTCGACCGCTCCCGGCGGGCTCCGCCCGACCCGCAGCTGGCTCCGCCCGACCCGCAACATATACATATGACTACTCAAAATGACCGTAAAAAAATATAAATCAAGAATACAATTTTTATTTAGTAAAACAAATTATATTTTAACGTTAAAACATTAATCTTTCTCTTGTCCTTACTACCTATAGACAATAGGTTTAGAGTATCTAGTGTTTTTGTTTTTTTTGTATTTTAATATTGTAAAGTTGTGTAATTACCTAAAATGATATTGTCTTTATAATATACTAATATAAAGTTTGGTATAATTGTGTAATTATGAATACAACTATAAGGGCAATATAGGGAGATCAGAAAATGTTTCACCAAAGAGTAGTTTTCGTATAATAGTAGAGATATGTGTATATACGTATATACACATATATGTGTATATACGTATATACACATATATATATATATATATATATGCATATATGTATATACACATATATATGTATATACATATATGTATATATGTACGAATGTCCGACACGTGGCTCCGCCCCTATGGCCAAAAGCGACAGTACCCGGCATGCGACGGTGCCCCCCCCCGGCGGTTCTTAAAATTTAAATTTAAAAAATATCCCGCCCCTTCTTGATGCAGTGGGAGGGCAGACACGGGGAGAACTTACTAAATGCAGTCCTAAATGGGATGCAAGTGCACAAGTGGTCCACTAGAAATTGCAAACAAGTAATTAATTATTATAATAAAACAAGAGAGACACACGCGTAACAAATAATTAATTAAGATGATCTAGGGATTAATTTCACAAGCAATAGAGGCGCAAGTATTAAGCGTTCACAGAATTTGTCCCGCAAGTTGTAATAACGATCGAACTAATAGCACAATAAAAGTGAACATCCAACACACTTTGGGTAGCCAAAGTAAGCAACAACAAAGGAATTGACTTCGTACCTCGGTCCACATATGCAGGCGATGTTAATGGCGGTTGTAGGCGGGCAGCGTGGTCGTAGAGAACAGGGAAGGGGGCTGCTTTGCAGTGGTTCCACGATAGGAGGAAGGGAGGAGGGGTATGGTTGTCTGGATGCTTTGGGAATTGGCTACAGGAAGAAGAGGTGGGGGTGTAGTTTGCTGGAGGGCTTTGGAGTTGTGTTGTGAGGGAAGGATATTGAATGTGGACTAACAGTGGGAGTGTGTAGTGGGCGGGGTGAAGTTTATAGTGGTTGTTAAGAGAAGAGGGAGGCTTTCAGCAGGGTAAAAGATGAAGATGGGTGGTTGTAGGTCAAGAGAAAGGGTTGAAGCGTTTGGCAACAAGGAGGATGACAGGGAGGAAAGTGGTCTTGAAGGAGGTAGGGCTGAAATTAGGCCTAAAACAGTAGGAGAGGACTTTTGGGAGAGGGATGGAAGAGTTACCAGAGAGGAGAGGGAAGGCGGGGGCCGGCGTCGCACCAGCAGGAGGGTAGGTTGTCGACGTCGCACCGGGAGCAGCGGAAGGAGGATTCGCACCTCTTGACCGACGGCTTGGAAGAAGTCCAAATCCACGATAGCCCACGATAACTGCCGCCGTGTGTTATAAAGCCCGTGAACTGCTGCATATGAACCGGTAGGCAACCCTACCCAATAAGAAACAAATCAAACTATCCCGATCGGACGGCTCACAATGTCTGGGCCGATCGGAGATTAAATACACATCAAAATTAAAAACACAAAACATGAAAGTAGCTGGAATCGAGCATCTGGGCGCAGCCATGGACTCCGATCGCCCGTCTGGGCAGTGGATCACCGCCTCCTGCGGGTGTACACGCGGGTGGGTCGTGGCGCGCCGTCAACTCCCCCGGACTTAAAAGCACTCAACTCCGATGAGTGCTCGTGGTCGTAGTAGTTGCGGAGCCGCGGGGAGAGTCTCTCGAGCTCCTCCGGAGAAACCCAAGTAGCATCGTGCAGTGGCCGGCAGCTCCAACGGACAAGATAGCGTAGGGTATCTCGCCCGTCCGAGGCGTGGAAGTCGTGACCAACGATCTGAAGCACGTCATCAGTAGAAGCTGGTGGTACCAATGTATATCCGTCAGGCAAAGATGTTAGTGGATCCGTCAAGGGTGCAACGCGATCTTCACGATGCGACGCCACTGGGGGCAACAAAGTGGGACTAGTAGAGGCAATGGGAGGAGCAGGCTCAGGAGGTGGGGCACTGGTAAGGAAGGGCTCCGGTAGGGATGTGGTGAGTGGGTCCACGTACACACGCTCCTCGAAGTAAGGAGTCAAATCTTCTACGTTGAATACTCGGCTAAAACACATATCATGCGGAATGTCTATCTCATAAGCGTTCGTACCAATCCGCAGCACAACTGTATAGGGGCCCATTCTGCGCGCGCTTAACTTTTTTGCGGGTCCATGTGAGACCCTCTCAGATCGAATGCGAATTAACACCTGTTCTCCTGCTTCAAGTATTTGTGCTCGTCTGTGCTGATCTGCTTGATCCTTATAATAATCATTACTAGTGGCAATTCTCTTACGGACCGACTCGTGTAGTGCATGCACATGCTGGATGAAAGACTCAGCTGACTCACTAGGTCTGGACCCTAGGGGGATATTTACCAAATCAATGGGTTTCCTAGGCTCGTACCCTATGGTGATATGAAATGGGCTCAAGCCCGTGGTCTTATTGACAGATCTATTATATGCAAATTCAGCTATGGGAAGAACAGAATCTCAGCTCGAAGGACTATCCCCAACTAGGCAGCGAAGAAGAGTCTCAAGACTACGGTTAACCACTTCAGTTTGTCCATCCGTCTGCGGGTGGTAGGAGGAGGAGAACTTCAGAGTCGTACCCATCTTCTTCCATGGGGTCTTCCAGAAATAACTCATAAATCGTACGTCGCGATCAGAGACTATAGAGGTGGGGGTGTAGTTTGTTGGAGGGCTTTGGAGTTGTGTTGTGAGGGAAGGATGTTGAATGTGGACTCACAGTGGGAGTGTGTAGTGGGCGGGGTGAAGTTTATAGTGGTTGTTAAGAGAAGAGGGAGGCTTTCAGCAGGGTAAAAGATGAAGATGGGTGGTTGTAGGTCTAGAGAAAGGGTTGAAGCGTTTGGCAACGGGGAGGATGACAGGGAGGAAGGAGGTAGGGCTGAAATTAGGCTTAAAACAGTAGGAGAGGACTTTTGGGAGAGGGATGGAAGAGTTACCGGAGAGGAGAGGGAAGGAGGGGGCCGGCGTCGCACCAGCAGGAGGGGAGGTTGCCGGCGTCGCACCGGGAGCAGCGGAAGAAGGAGAATTCGCACCTCTTGACCGACGGCTTGGAAGAAGTCCAAATCCACGATAGCCCACGATAACCGCCGCCAGGTGTTATAAAGCCCTTGAACCGCTGCATATGAACCGGTAGGCAACCCTACCCAATAAGAAACAAAACAAACTATCCCGATCGGACCGCTCACAATGCCTGGGCCGATCGGGAATTAAATACACATCAAAATTAAAAACACAAAACATGAAAGTAGCTGGAATCGAGCATCTGGGCGCAGCCATGGACTCCGATCGCCCGTCTGGGCAGTGGATCACCGCCTCCTGTGGGTGTACACGCGGGTGGGTCGTGACGCGCCGTCACTTTTGTTCTTAAATTTTTTATTATCATTTTATTATTATATATTATTTTTTATATTTAATAAAAAAACAACAGAGCTGAAAATTTTGGACATAATTTTGTATTATCATTTTATCTTTTGGACATATTAGAACTTTCATTTTAATACTAATATAGTCGTCTCGCGTTTTAGCCATAGTATAAATAATTAATATATAGAGAGAGAATGTTATCTCGAAATGCATGACATTGCCTAAGTGGGTCCCACATATCAAATGGGCTAACTTTACATCATCATAATTATTAATATTGATGCAACATTGCACTTATAATTATTAATTAATTTGAGGTGAACCAAGTGCCATGAACCACGCGCCTTGACCCACGGTTGAAATGTGCATCTTTCTTTAGTCCCACATCACCTAATGCCTGTTGCCACTTGCGTTGTATAACCAGAATGAGTTAATTGTTTGAATGTTTTGTTGATGGGCTACCATAGGCACAATAATAGGCTTTCGGGCTTGCTGTTAATTATGGGCTGTTGGTGTGTTCACTTCTCAATTTGGCGGGTTTCAGGCCCAAAAGTGAGTTGGGGTATTTTTAATCTGCATAGTAGAAAACGGACGGTCAAGATCGATTTGGACGGTAGCGCTCGGGTAGTTTCGCATTATAGGTTTAGGGCTCCCTATCCTAGGTTTAGGAGATCGAGGAAAAAAATGGACAGCCCTGATCTGTTCTTGTGATCGAACGCCGAAGATTAAATCTTTGATTTTTATTCAACGGTTGATGCAAATAAAGATACATATTTATAATAGATAAAGATATATACATATATGTATATATATACATATATTTACATATGTACATATATGCAGCTATATACATATATGTGTATATACATATGTATATACACAAGCACTCATGCACGGGGGAGCCTGTGCGGGGAGACATTTGCATATGTGCGACATTTATCTTGGGGTCTACATTTGTCGAGTGGGCGACATTTGTCGTGTAGGGCGACATTGGTCGGGTGCGGCGTCATTGGTCGGGGGGCGGCGATATTGGTCGGGGGCGGCGACATTTGTCGTGGGAGGCGACATTGGTCGGGAGCTGCGACATTGATCGTAGGGGGAGACATTGGCCAAGAACGATGATATTTGTCGTAGGGGGCAACATTGATCGTGGGGACAACATTAATCATGAACGACAACATTGGTCTTAGGGGGACATTGGTCATGGATGGAGACATTTATCGTGGAGGAAAAATTGGGCATGAATGATGACATTTGTTGTGGCGGCGACGTTGGTCGGGGGCGGCGACCATCGCGGGCGACGACGTTGGTCGCGGGCGGCGTCATTGGTCGCGGGCGGCGTCGTTGGTCGCGGGCGGCGACGTTGGTCGCGGGCGGCGTCGTTGGTCGCGGGCGGCGTCGTTAGTCACGGGCAGCGTCGTCTCCGCCGGTCGCGGGCGGCGATGTTGGTCGCGGGCGGCGACGTTGGTCGCGGGCGGCGACGTTGGTCGCGGGCGGCGACGTTGGTCGCGGGCACCGACATTGGACATGGAAGACGACATTGGTCGTTGGAGGCGACATTGTTTGTGACGGGTGTTATTGGATGTGGGCGGCGACATCGGTCACATGGGCGGCGACACATCGGTCGTGGGCGACGACATCGGTCGTGGGCAGGGACTTCGATCGTGGGCGGCGACATCGATCGTGGGCGGCGACATCGATCGTGGGCAGCATCGATATTTTCGTCGTTGTTCATCGAATCAGGAAAGTCGATGGCGTCACTCACGAAAAAGAAAATCTCATTGATTACTCTCGCTTATATCTCTTGGCACACTTTTTATGATCTTTCAGAGCTCTTTGTATTCTGATTTAGGCCTTAAGTGTCGTGGTAATGGTAAAGTTCGTAAACACCAACAAAAATAGATATGGAGATCATAATTTCTATTTACACCAACAGAAATTGATAAACAGAAATCGATAAAAAGATATTGACAAACAGAAATTTATAAATCTGAGAACATATAAATCTTAAATCACAAAAATCTGAGAACATATAAATCTTAAATCACAAAATTCTGAAATTATTAAAATTTGAAATCACAAAAATACTTGTAGCTACCAAAACAACGCATAAAGAGGGAAACTACAATAGTGTTTCGCTATAAGTTGTTGATGTTGAAGAGGTACATGAATCCTTCAAAAACTATCTGAGAGCAACACTAAGATATTCTAGAATCCTTCAAAATTGAAATCATATTAATCTGAAATGGATGGGTTTGAATATTGAATATTTGAAAAATCTGCTTTAACTGACAACATTATTTTGCAAACTGCTGCAGTAGTTTGCAAAGATAAAGATCACATTAACCACACTGCATTTCTATGCAAAAATTCTTGCCACATGATTATAAAATATTAATTACCCATTTCAACTGTGCATGCTTAGAAGAATCTTAGCATAAAAAATTTATAAATTCATTTCTAAAAATTAGTACAAAACAACTCATCAAAAATGTAAGTTAAATTTGTTTAACTTACAAGATAAATCATTAAAATAGGCTTCAGATATTCATTATGCAAGTAAAACTAATTAGTATATACCATTAGCACTGAAGTTGAAGAGAGAACACCTAGTGAATACCCAGAAAACCACAGTTCCAATGGAGAGACTTCACACTCCACGCTATGATATCTCTGCAAGGAATACTATCAAGCACCTTGCAGGCAAATATTACAATGCAAATCTTGAGAGTAGAAGAAGAGCAGAAAGAGAAAAAAAATAAGTAGTTTTAAAAAAGAATAAGAAGAAACCTGAAATAGCTGTTGAGAGAAATCTGAAATCAGATGAAATAGAGTAAGACAAAAAAATATACATGTGGTCAGAATTCTGATTCTCATACAGGTAACTTACAGGAGAGCTGCTTCAATGGTCTTGTAGAATTGGAAAAGGTTTAAAAGAATATTTTTGAAATACCTGGAACTCTGGAAGAGGTATATGGAGAATGTTTTAGAAATGGATTTGAAATACCTGGAAGAGATATATGGAGAATGATTGCATATATCAATTGCATAGAACACCTCTTCAACAGAAAGAGTAACTGTTGAAGGCTACTAATTAACGATGTTGAGGAGGTGTTTTCGGCATAGGGACTTGCACAGAACTAAGCTGAGGACGTAGCTTAAGGAGAGTTGAGGCTTCTTGTATTGCTAAAATGAAGGATAAAAAATCGCTTAAATAAATTTATTGACGGTGGACGGGAGAGATAGAGGTAGATAGAAGTAAAAGCATGTAGAAATAACACCTTCTGTGACTGTGGACGAGAGATCGCGACAACGATGGAGGAGGAGCCTACTGGAATGAGCTTTGGAATCGCAGCAACGGAGTAGCTGTGGTCGTGATGTTGTGCGAAGAAGCTATGGCAGAGAAGGACCTGTGGCCGCGACAGAGGAGGAGCTGTGGAAGCAAGGGTGGAGGTGAGGCTCTGTGGAGAAGGAGAATTGAAGGAGGCGCTCTTTAGGAGGTATAGCTTTCGGCGGGGGCTCTGTCGAGGAAAGGTATAGCTGTTTTTGGCGAGTGGCATGTGGGGAGAGATTTGCCGTCTGAGAAGAGATTTGCCGAAATTATAGGAGACACTGTTGTGTGGCGTGTGGAAGAGATTTGTCGAAAAGATGAAAGGGGTGAGGGTCAAATCAGGTGAGCTGGCGGGAGAAGCCAAGGGCGGCAAAAGGTGGTATTGCTGGATTACCAAAAGTTGGCGGGAATGCTGGATTACCAAAAGAACCAAGTTTTAGGATTGTGGGGGTAGTTTTTTGAGAGCATTCTAGTCAAGAAATGTTACATCATCCTCCCTTTTGAGTTTGCTTATATAATAAAGATATATAGATGTATACATGCATGCACATGTATACATGCATGTGTATATACATATATGTACATCTATATATGTATATATATATATATGTATATATATATAATGTGCAAGGAGTCTGTACTGCACTTTGATTATATTTTTGGAAGCTCAATTTTGATTTAATGTGTGTTAACTATCATGTTTATCTTTGTTTATCATACCTTCAACACAAGCCTACAATTCAACCTAAGTAAATCCTATTGATTTATGTTTATGGATTGTACTAATATCGTGGCGAGAGTGTGAAGGGCAAGCCTCTGGCCATCGTCATTGATAGATTTCTTTGGAGGGTATCTCGGTTCTCGATTTTGCGTAATATTGATCTTAGTAAACACATTACTCTCTCAATAAATACAATTTTTGGATTTACCAGTATTTCTTTTTGAAAGTACAAATAATAAGTAGAAACGTATTTTTAAAATTTATAAGCTAATTTGTATGCTGGGTAGTTTTTTTTGCTAAAATCTCTACGCAAATAGGCGTAAGACTTTGCATTTTACTGCTTAGATTCAAGATTTTTTTTATTGTTTTGAATTTTGACTACTCCCTATAAGAGGCTGTTTGCTCAGAAATAGCAAACGGGTAAGTATGGGGGTATTTGATAAATTTTATTTTATCTTATTTTTACAATAGTTTTTATTTAAAATTCATAGAATTATATTTATATTTTTTTCAATTTGAGTACCTAATTGACTTCTTTCTGAAATTCAGGTAATTCTGGACTGCTAATATTAATTTGGAGCTCACTGGTGTGAACAGGGCAAAGTTTTGGAGCTTTTCTTGAAAATTAAGTATTACACGTCATGGTCACGGGCGTGACCAGGGGGCTGTTGGGTTTCTCTATGAGGATGGCACAACGCTTGTGCACGCAGCGGAAAAATAAACATCAAGAAAAACTCAAAGAGATGTGGATCGGGCTATGAACGTTGAATCAAGAAGTTAGCAAAAACAAGACAAAAATTACCTCGGTGGCGCTGAGTCACAACTCAACGGAGATGCTCCAAATTTCTTCTTCCTGCTAGCGGCGAGTTCTACGTGGAATAATGTCCACGTTTCTGCAGAAGTCCACACGAGCGGGAGAACGTCGATCTATCTGTCGCACGGATTATCGGGAAGGAGAAGACCGCACCTCTGCTAATCCACGGACTGCTAGGTCCGTGCCAGGAAGAGCAGCACCAGCGACGGTCGCCGGAGAAGAGGAGGTCAACGGAGCGAACACGGCGGCGGAACTCTTCCGGCGGCGGGAATCGGGATCGGCGGAGCGAACGAGCGGAACTCTTCCGTCGGGTTCGATTCGCTACAGGAGAAAATCCGGCCAGTACCCGAAAACCCTAAGTGTGGTATTTATACCAAAGGTATAAATAAACCTAGGCTTATCGCTATCCGCAGACCACCCAAGAATAAGGTTCAGAATCGGCGAGTATCAATCGGCGAGAGTCGGCGAGAATCGACGAGAATCGATCGGCGAGCATCATCATGGATCGGCGAGAATCAGAGTACAATACTCGACGATTCTCGCCGATCGTCGAGCTTCACTTGACGATACACGTCGAATCTTGTCGACCGTCGAGCCGCGGTCGACGATACATGTCGAAGTCGTCGATCGTCGAGAATCAACATATTGATTCTCGACGATTCTCGTCGATCGGCGAGAATCAAAGAGATGATTCTCGTCGATCGGCGGGAATCAGAAAGACGATTCGCGACGAATGCTATCGACCCTCGGACGACAATCTTACCAGCCCTCCAAGGCAACATTTACCCAACCCGACGATCCTTCAAGGCAACACTTTGCCCACAACCTCATTCAGGTCGGTGATTGGCAACCTTTACCAACACAGTCAATTATCCAACTTTCCACATCTCTTATGTGCGACCCTGCAGGCTCATATCGCGTTGTTAGTGAGATTACATGTTTGATCACTTCCAGATCATCATGGTAACTCCAACAGACTCCCACTTGATCTCGAAAGTATCAAAGCAAAAACCTCACAAACAATGAGCGGCATCTAGCAATGCATCATTGCTCCCCAAGCAATAAGAGTTTATAACTCATAAGCCTTTATGACCAATATATCAATGTTGTCTTTGTCCCTTTGTCCCTTACATCCGGAAAGAACTAGAGGCATGGACCGTGTCACCCTCGTAATAGCTCAATCCAAGTTTCTTGATCCAGGACGGACTTCCAGAGAATGGTGAGTCCAATATCACATATTGACTCAACCAAGCATGGCTATGCATTTCTCAGTCCAGTTCCATCAAGGGGCCCATGGATGCAACTCCTGTTATACAGGAGGACAAATCTCATATCTGCTCACACACAAACACCCAAATGATTCGTAACATGCCCAACAACCACCCTTATCATCAACCTTTCTCAAGTAAGACTTTAGATGGCATCAAAGCACGCTCTTCCTCACTTGATGAATGCTGTGACTTCAGGTCAAAGGATCACAACACCATTGTCAATTGAGACCTACTCGTGACACGATTGGATGACAATCCACAGAGTAGTCTCAGGTTGGGTCTGTCCAGTACAACTTGTTCACTAACAAGTACCCACGTGATGACTTGATATCACAATATCATGACCTGTGAGAACCGGTCATCAGTCAACACACGTGCTAGTCTTCATGTATCATCATCACCCTTAGCTTCTACGATGATACTCGACCAGGGACCTTTAAGAATGAAGCTTCAAATAAATCATAGGCTCTCGCATTCAATTCACGTACTTGATGTCCCATGGAAGCGAACATTCTAAGGGTATCTATTATGTTGACATTTAACTATCATATAGAAAAAGACATAATAAAAGAACTTGTCATTAATTGTAAGAGAAAAATTAGGTACACAGTTCATCATATGAACGAACAGCCAACAAAATACAAGATATACATGCAATCCACAAGATTCTCGCTAGAGTTGATCATTTAGGTATCGTATACTCATCGATCTAGTATGACCATCATGCTTTCTCTGCGCGAGAGGCTTTGTCAGCGGATCCGCAATATTCTCCTCAGTCGGCACTCTGCAAATGTTTACATCTCCTCGTTCGACAATCTCACGAATAAGATGAAACCGCCGGAGTATGTGCTTGGAGCGCTGATGGGATCTAGGTTCCTTAGATTGTGCAATTGCCCATTGTTATCACAGTAGAGAACTACGGGACCAACAATGCTAGGAACTATATCAAGCTCGCCGATGAATTTCCTAATCCATACAGCCTCCTTCGCCGCATTAGCTGCTGCGATATACTCGGCCTCTGTTGTAGAATCAGCAACTGTCTCTTGCTTGAAACTCTTCCAGCTCACAGCTCCTCCATTCAGGTAAAACACAAAACCTGACTGAGACTTGGAGTCGTCTCTATCAGTTTGGAAGCTAGCATCTGTGTAACCACTTACAACAAGCTCTTCCTCTCCACCATACACCAAGAACACATCCTTAGTCCTTCTTAAGTACTTCAGGATATTCTTGACTGCAATCCAGTGACACTCACCGGGGTCTGACTGATACCTGCTAGTCATGCTCAAAGCAAAGGAGACATCGGGTTGAGTACATAACATCGCGTACATGATTGATCCAATTGCCGAAGCATATGGAATCAACTTCATGCGGTCCTTATCTTCACAAGACTTTGGACACTGGTCCTTAGAGAGATTCACACCATGAGACATGGGCAAAAATCCTTTCTTGGACTCAAGCATTTTGAACCGCTTCAACACCTTTTTGATGTACGTACTCTGGGTCAAACCCAGCAACTTCTTCGATCTATCTCTATAGATCTTAATACCAAGTATATAAGTCGCTTCACCCAAATCCTTCATTGAAAAGCAGTTCCCTAGGTTGTTCTTAACAACTTTCAGGGTAGGAATGTCGTTCCCAATCAACAGTATGTCATCTACATACAATATCAGTAAGACAACAATGCTCCCACTGATTCGCTTGTAAACACAAGGCTCATCTTCATTCTTGATGAAACCAAACTCTTTGATTTTCTCATCAAAACGAAGATTCCAACTTCGAGAGGCCTGTTTCAGTCCATAAATGGACTTATTCAGCTTGCATATTTTAGTGGCTTCATCTGGGGATACAAAACCCTCGGGTTGTGTCATGTACACTTCCTCAAGGAGGTTTCCATTAAGGAAAGTCGTTTTGACATCCATCTGCCAGATCTCGTAGTCATAATACGCAGCAATAGCAAGCAATATCCTAATGAACTTTACCATGACAACAGGGGAAAAAGTCTCATCATAGTCAATACCATGAATTTGCTTGAAACTCTTAGCCACCAGTCGCCCTTTGAATGTCTGTACATTCCCATCCATGTCGGTCTTCTTCTTGAAGACCCACTTGCACCCTATGGGTCGTACCCCTTCAGGTGTTTCCACCAAGTTCCAAACTTGGTTTGCATACATGGAGTCCATTTCGGATTTCATAGCCTCAAGCCATTTGTCGGAGTCTGGTCCATTCATAGCCTCTTGGTAGGTTGCTGGCTCATCATCATGATCCATAAGTAACACATTACCTATTTGAGACACGAGGAATCCATATCTCTCAGGCTCAAACTTCGGTCTACCAGATCTACGTAGGACTTGTGTTCCCTGAGCAGGTTCTCTAGCTACAACATCTTCTAGTCCTGTCTCAGAATCCAATTCCGGTTCATTCACTACATGTGGTTCTTGAACTTCTTCAAGCTCTACTTTTTCAGTCTTTCTTGATAAGAACTCTTTCTCCAAGAAGACACTAGTCCTTGCGACAAACACTTTGCCCTCAGACGGTAGGTAAAAGTAATACCCTTTCGTTTTCTTAGGATATCCCACCAGATAACATTTATCCGATTTGGGTTCCAGCTTGTCAGGCATTTGACGTCTCACGTATGCCTCACAGCCCCAAATTTTAATGAACGACATACTAGGACGCTTCCTAGTCCATATCTCATATGGTGTCTTCAGAACTGTTTTAGTTGGAGCGCGATTCAATGTCATTGCAGCAGTCTCTAAAGCAAAACCCCAAAAGGAAACAGGCAAGTCTGCATGACTCATCATCGAACGTACCATATCTAACAGAGTATGATTTCTCCTCTCAGACACACCATTATGTTGTGGTGTTCTAGGTGGAGTGAGTTGTGATACAATACCACACTCTTTCAGATGATCACGGAACTCATGACTCAGGTATTCGCCACCTCGATCAGATCGGAGTGCTTTAACCCTTTTACCCAACTGGTTTTCTACTTCATTCTTGAACTCTTTGAACTTTTCAAAGGTCTCGGATTTGCACTTCATAAGATACACATATCCGTATCTACTGAAATCATCAGTAAATGTAACAAAGTAGAAATACCCACATCTAGCCATGGAACTCATGGGTCCGCATACATCACTATGTACAACACCCAAGAGATCCTCAGCCCTCTCAGTATAACTAGTGAAAGGAGCTTTAGTCATCTTGCCTAACAAACAAGACTCGCATCGCTCAAATGATTCATAATCAAATGAGTCCAAAAGTCCATCTCTATGGAGCTTGGATATGCGCTTCTCGTTGATATGGCCCAAACGACAATGCCAGAGATACGTAGGGTTTGAGTCATTTGTTCTTAGTCTTTTATTATTATCTACATTACAGATCAGATTGTCCAAGTTCAAAACATAAATACCATTAAACAATTGGGCTACAGCATAACAAACATCATTCTTAAATATAGAACAACAGTTGTTCTTAATTATAAAAGAAAATCCAATCATGTCCAAACATGAAATAGATATAATGTTTCTAGTTATGACCGGAACGAAATAACAATTATCAAGTTCTATTACAAGCCCACTGGGCAAAGAAAGACGATAAACCCCTACGGCTACAGCAGCAACTCTTGCTCCATTGCCGACGCGGAGGTCCACCTCCCCTTTACTCAGCAATCTTCTCCTTCCCAGTTCCTGCACATTTGTACAAATGTGAGAACCACATCCGGTATCCAATACCCAAGATGAAGGAGCAGAAAGGTTTATCTCTATAACGTAAATATTTGAAGCGGAAGTCATATCTCCCCTCAATTTCTGCAGACCCTCAATGTACGAAGGACAGTTCCTCCTTCAATGACCAGCCTTGCCACAGTGGTGGCATTTCCCTTCCTTCACCGTGTTTTTCCTCTTCATCAATGCAAAAGACTTGGGCTCAAGAAATGACTTAGGTCCTACCTTCGTCTTCTTAGAACCCTTGGCCTTGCCCTTGCCCTTATGCATCATCAGTATGGGGCTGGCAGGCTTGGCCTTCTTCATGTTGATTTCGGCAGTTCTCAACATGCCTAGGAGTTCGGGCAGTGTCTTGTCTATCTCATTCATATTGTAGTTCAAGACAAACTGCTCATAACTGTCCGGCAACGATTGCAGGATCAGATCCGTGGCCAACTCTTGACCAAGAGGAAAACCCAGCCTTTCAAGGTTCTCTATATACCCAATCATCTTGAGTACGTGAGTCCCTACTGAGTCTCGAACTCCCATCTTGCACTGAAACAACGCTTTAGTGATGTCGAACCTCTCTTGACGAGCCTGCCCTTGAAACATTTTCTTGAGATGCTCGTCAATCTCCTTGCACCCCATGTTCTCATGTTGCTTCTGAAGCTCAGAGTTCATGGTGGCAAGCATAAGTCATTCGACATCCAAAGCATCGTCAGTATACTTCTTATAAGTATCCTTCTCAGCACGGGAAGAGTTCCCGGTCGGCACCTCGGGGGCTTCTTCTTCCAAGACATAGAGCTTTCGCTCTTGCCTGAGAACAATTCTCAGGTTCCTGTACCAGTCCATGTAATTAGTCCCACTGAGCTTATCCTTCTCAAGGATGGCTCTCAGAGACAACGTGGAGTGTGACACACTTGCCATGAAATTCTACAAGAATTTATGCACAATAAAATCAGTACCAAAATTTCAAATACAATTTATTTTAATTTGCACTTCAATTAAAAAATACTCCCACTATTTTATTCGAAATGATAGCACTCACTAACAATTCGGAGAGTTCATGCGAGCTACTCTCTTAGTGGACAAGATCCGTATTTCACCAACACTATGAGTCCGCTTTGGCGTTCCTCTCACGATGTGGTTATTTAGGTAGGCAACGCTTGCCAATTGCATCCTCATGCAATTCTTGTATGGTTGGTGAATAACTCCTTATTCACATCCATCATATGGTGCATGCCAACCCTATGCCTCTAGGCACTCAACCTTTGAGGTCACCTAGTTAAGTATGACCCGATGTCGACAGTGGGATATCGCAATTATCCGCTCGCACCCTTACCAAGATAGATTAATGCACCTTGCTTTGGCAAGCCCACACTTCATCGATCGAGGCAGGAAGAGTGTCATCCATCGGAAGGCATCCGAACACTTAATATTAGATGAAGGGATTTTTCAATTATAGGTTAACAATTAACCATGATCAACATTTGATCAATGTGCACATCCAAAGAAAAACAATTCTACTAAAACCACATGCATCCCTTATGTGCACATCCTAACACCATCAACATTTGATAGAAGGAAGGGCTAAATCTGAACATCCGGAAATTTCCAAATCCTCAGATTTACATGCATTGGACAAAGGCAAAGACAACTCAACTTAAAGCAGTAGACAAGCTCATCTCTCTATGTTGGATTCACAATCCAAAACATACTCGAGGGATGGTTACTGCTAAGGAGACAACAATTTCTAACACTTAGAAATTCCCACGCAATTCCAGAAGTTCTTGGAGGGAACCAAGACTAAATCTAAACATTTAGAACACTTCTAAATCCCTAGGTTTACACGCACTGGAATAACAAACTTCCAAAACAACGATCATGGCCGTAACCTCCCTCTGATACCACTGTTGGGTTTCTCTATGAGGATGGCACAACGCTTGTGCACGCAGCGGAAAAATAAACATCAAGAAAAACCCAAAGAGATGTGGATCGGGCTATGAACGTTGAATCAAGAAGTTAGCAAAAACTAGGCAAAAATTACCTCGGTGGCGCTGAGTCACAACTCAACGGAGATGCTCCAAATTTCTTCTTCCTTCTAGCAGCGAGTTCTACGTGGAATAATGTCCACGTTTCTGCAAAAGTCCACACGAGCGGGAGAACGTCGATCTATCCGTCGCACGGATTATCGGGAAGGAGAAAACCGCACCTCTGCTAATCCACGGACTGCTAGGTCCGCGCCAGGAAGAGCAGCACCAGCGACGGTCGCCGGAGAAGAGGAGGTTGTTGGGTACATTGGTCAAATGTACCTGATTTGAAGAAGCCTCACCTAACTCAATGATATGTATCATAATGTATTTGATGTTTGTTTGAGTTACTTGTGCAGGTTAGGTATTCACTAGACTGAAGCTAAAAGTTTCTAAGTCCATGTGTCGACACCCAGAGGGAAAGTGTCGACACTTGAGAAAGCTTGTGTCGACACCCAGACAAGCAGTGTCGACACTTGGAGTCATTGTGTTGACACCTAGAAGAGCTGAGTCAACACCAGAAAGTGTCGACACTTGGAGTTGTGTCGACACTCAGCAAAAGTCTGCAGAATCTAAGGACAAGTGTCGACACTCAACACAATGTGTCGACACTATGCAGAAGAGTCAACACTTAAAGAAAGTGTTGACACCCAGCACAATGTGTCGACACTTAGCTAAAGACTCAGTATTTGAAGAAAGTGTCGACACTCAGCACAATGTGTCGACACTATGCTGAAGAGTCAGTAGTTGAAGAAAGTGTCGACACTCAGCACAATGTGTCGACACTTAGTTGAAGACTCTACACTTGAAGAAAGTGTCGACACAAGGAGCTGTGTCGACACTTAGCAAAGAACAGAAAAGTTACAAAATATTCTAAGTACAAGTGTCGACACTAAAGGAATGTGTCGACACTCAGCTGAAGAATCAAAAGTGAAGACTTGTGTCGACACCAAGAAGCAGTGTCGACACTTGACAGTTTCAACACATGAAGATGTGTCGACACAAAGAACATGTGTCGACACTTAGAAGAATACAGTTAAAGAATGAAGTACAAGTACTTGTGTCGACACTCAATTTCAGTGTCGACACATGCAGAAGAATCTGTGTCGAGACATACAAGGAATTGTGTCGACACCTTGTAGACTTGTGTCGACACTTACACAACATGTGTCGACACTTGGCCTATAAGTGTCGACACTTAAGAACAGAAAGTCTCGACACTATCTGACAGTTAGAGGAATTTCAAGAAGTGACTGGTTGACAAGACAGCTGTCGATCAAGCCGGTCTACATCAACTGTCAGAGATATCAGAAGTCTGTTATGAACCGGACCAGCCGGTTACCATGAAGGAAGCCTATAAATAGGCATCCATAGTTTACAGAAACTGTTGTTGAAAAGATTGAAGAAGTAATATAGAAGTGGTTGAAAAAGTTTTGATAGAGAGAGTTCAGATCTTTGTAAAAGTGGTATATTGAGTATCAACACAAGAAGATCTTGCTGTGCATCGGCAGATCTAAGAAGTTGGAGAGAGAGAGCTCCAACCAAGTATTCAGTCTTTGGAACTAAGGCTGAGAAGAAGAATTCAGAGTCATCTGAATTTCAAGAAGCAGAGGTCAAGGAACAACTGCAGAAGATTCAGACTAATTCAGTTCTAATCAAGAAGCTTTGAAGGAAGCTAAGTCAGTTTGGATCTAACTGAGTTCTTCCAAGAACTCTTCAAGAAACTCTCAACTCCTCTCTTATTTTCTGAGTTGTAGAGTTAGCTTGTGTAATTTCTATTTTAACTTGTAGGATCCATTGGATCTGAGAGAATTGTAAGCCTATATTATAAAGGCTGAGGGTAGGGCTTGCTTGCCTGAGTGTAGGAGTTAAAGAACTCTGAGTGTAGGCCTTAATTGGCTGAGTGTAGGCCTGGGTGGCTGAGTGTAGGCCTTTTGGCTGAGTGTAAGGCTTTGGGCCTGAGGTAGGAACCTAGTTGGGTTCTGAGTTAGTGGAGAAGTTTGGCCGAATCTAGTACACTGCTAGATAGGCGAAGGGGGAAAGTGGATGTACCCAAAGATTGGGGAACCATTATAAAGTCTTGTGTATTCTGTGCTGTGATTGTGCTGTGTTGTGAATTGCTGTGTTTGCTGTGTGAACTTATTCAGAAATCTGTGTTATAAACTGTTGTGCTGCCAACAAAGTTTTAAAAAGGTTTTGGTCACCTATTCACCCCCCCCCCCCTCTAGGTGTTTAGGTACCATATCTTACAAGTGGTATCAGAGCCAGGTTCCTAAAAAAGGACTAACTGTCTGAGGAGATCCAGTTTGGCAGATTCAGTATAAGTCAGGAAACAGTTTCAAGAAACTCAAGAAATATGGGGTATTCAGAGAATCACAAGGAATTGGGTTCAATGAAACTGCCCATATGCAGAAAGGAGATTTTTGGAATCTGGAAAGAAAGGGTAAGGCTGTTCATGGAGGCCTCTGACCCTAGGATCTACATCACAGTCAAAGAAGGGCCCTATGTGCCCATGAAGATCTCAGTATTGGATGCAAATCAGAGGACTCCTAAGGATTTTTCTGAGATGACCAAGGATGAGATTGTCCTAGCTACAATGGACAAAAGGGCACAGAATATCATAGTTAGTGCAATTGATGATGTCACCTTCCAGAACCTTATTCACTGTAAAACAGCAAAAGAAATGTGGGATACCCTCATTGTCTACATGGAAGGTTCTGAAGAAGTAAGACAAATAGGAAGTCCTTGCTTAATCAAGAATATGAGAGCTTTAGGCAAGGAAGAGGAGATAGCATCACTGAATGCTACAAGAAGTTTTATAGAATTGTTAATGAACTCATGTCCTATGGAAGAGAGTTCACTAACTATGAATTAAATGATAAGTTCTTAAGGTCCCTAACCAAAGATTGGGACACTAAGATCTGTGTCATCAGAGAAATGGCAAAGTTGGGAGAAATTCCTCCTCCCACACTGTTTGGCAAGTTGTTATCTTATGAGATGCAATTGTCAGTAAGAAAAGAAGAGGAAAAGTCAACAAGGACTGAACACAGGGAAAGGACTGTTGCCTTTAAGTCAGAAGTACCTAGAAAGAACAGGACTAAGTCATCAACTCCTCCTCCAGAGGTAGTTGAATCAGAATCAGATGAGTCTGTGAGCACAAAGTCTACAAGCAGTGAAAGTGATGAAGATTTTGCTGCATTCACCAGACATTTTCAGAAATTCCTTAAGAAGAAACAGTGGAGGTCCAGACCTTCATATTCCAAAGGGAAAGAAGTCCAGTATCAGGAGAAGAAGCCTTCAAAGAAGGATAAGAAAAAGACAAAGACTAGTAAGGCAACTGGGTCTAAGATTGTGTGTTACTGCTGCAATAGACAGGGTCATGTTATTGCTGATTGTCCTGAAAGAAGGAAAGAATCCAGTGACAAAAAGAAGACTCACTTCAAAGGAAAGAAGGAGAAGTCCTTTGTTGCAAAGAATGAGAAGACTCTTTCAGACATTTCTTCTTCAGACACTGAGACAGATGCTGAAGCCTATATAGGGCTATTTGCTGAAGAAGAAGAAGAGTTTATGCAGATCATGGAATCAATCTATGAACAAGAAGAGTGTCAGTGCCAAGGACTGATGGCATTGACTGAAAGTACCAAAATCTTGGAGCAGCCAGGACCTAGTCAGGTACAAAGTCCAACTCAAAGTTCAGATTTCAGTTCTAGTTCAGAGTCAGATTCATCTTCATCAAGTGATGGAAGTGTTTCTGAATCTGAGGGAGATATTCATCAGCTCTTAGATGAATATCAAGTACTGTTGCAAGCCTATAAGAAAAGCAAGATCCTAGCCAAAAGTCAGGCAAAGGAGATTGCTGATCTCAAGGCAGCTGCAACAGATTTTGAGAAGCAGTATGATCAAAAACTGAATGAAGTAGCCAGGCTGAAACACATTACTGTGATTCAGATGGGTACTATTACATTTAAGAATGATCAAATTAAGAGACTGGAGATCAATCTCCAGAAGGAAAAAGAACTTGCTGCCAGGTTTTCAAAACCTAAATCAGTATTACCATTAATTGATGAATTTGTTCATCAAAAAGGCAAAGCTGGACTAGGTTTTGTTAGACCTGCAGGGACTGTACAGTCCAAGTTCAAGTCCAAGGGTAAAGCCCCAACATTCAACAAGCCTGCTGTAGTCAAGACAGCAAAGGTTGTATCTAAGCAAAGGTACAACAAGTTTGAATGCTGGTGTTGTGGCAAGGTTGGCCACTTTGCCTTGGATTGTTGGCACAATGCCAGTGCCAAGTTGGGTAGCAAGTTACCTGTTGGAAAGCCAGCAGGTAGCTATGTCAAATTACAAACTAACAATCACCAAGGACCCAAGTTTACTTTGGGTTCTAAGGTTCAGTAATTTGTTTTGCAGGTAAATCCAAGTGGCCATACCCCAACATGGTACTTGGATAGTGGATGTTCCAGACACATGACTGGAACAAGGGGACTACTGAAGGACTACATTCCAATCAAAAATGGTCCTAAAGTGACCTTTGGTGGTTCTGAAAAAGGAATCATCAAAGGGTTTGGTAACATCTCTTCAAACCTTGTTACCATTACTCAAGTGGCTTATGTTAAAGGGTTGAAACACAACCTCATTAGTATAAGTCAGTTAAGTGATGTAGGGTATGACATCTCATTTGTTAAAAATGGTTGTCATATCAAGAGGTCAAGTGATCAAGAGATCATTTTGACAGGATATAGAAAGAGAAATGTCTATTGTTTAGACATTATGGTTGAGAACAATAGTTCTCCAGTTTGTCTTGTAGCTGATGAGACAGTCTCTCAATGTGTCAAATGGCACAAGAGTCTTGCTCATCTTAATTACAAGACTATTGGCAAACTCTTTAGTAAAGAGTTAGTGAGGAATGGTCCTCAAGTTAAGTGTGTCAAAGATGGCATTTGCTCAGCTTGTCAAAAGGGCAAGCAGACTAAATCCACCTTTAGAAGCTTAGACAACAAAGATGCTGTGAGGTGTCTATACCTCTTGCATATGGATCTATTTGGTCCAATGCCAGTTCACAGCTTAGGTAGGAAGGTCTACACCTTTGTAGTGGTTGATGACTACTCAAGGTTTTCCTGGGTGTTCTTCTTAAAGCAGAAATCTGAGACACCTAGTGTCTTCTATAGTTTTGTTAAGCAAATTCAGAATGAATTGAACTGTACAGTGGTCAAAATTAGAAATGACCATGGTACAGAGTTTCAGTCTGAAAGCATGACAAAGCTGTGTGAAGACTATGGGATACTTCAAGAATTCTCTTCACCTAGAACACCTCAGCAAAATGGCATTGCTGAAAGGAAAAATAGGACCTTGATAGAGGCTGGTAGAACCCTATTAAGTGATTCATCACTGCCAGAATATTTCTGGGCTGAAGCAGTTAACACTGCATGCCATGTGATAAATAGGGCTACCATCACTAAAAGGTTAAACAAGACCCCCTATGAAGTTGTGAAAGGCAGGAAACCAAACCTATCATATTTTAGGATCTTTGGTTGTAAATGCTTCATACTTAACAATGGGAAGTCTTACCTAACTAAGTTTGCTGCCAAGTCCCAAGAGGGAGTATTTGTTGGGTACAGCAATAATAGTAAGGCTTATAGAGTCTACAACTTGACTACACAAGTTGTAGAGGAGTCTGTGCATGTAGTTTTTGATGAGACACAACTAATTAACAATGAGTTGTCTAGCAATGTATGCAGCCCCACAGGTCTTACTAAGAAGATGGACAAGCTAGCCATAGAAGATGTACCTGCTGCAAGACAGCAAGTAGAAGAAGATAGCTTATGTCCAGGGGGAGAACTACATGTACCAGGAGCTGAAGAAGTACAAGGAACTCAGCATGATGAAGATGCTGTAGAAGTACAACCAGAAGTAAGGATGCCTCCAGCCAACAGGCATCTAAGAGATCATCCAATAGAGCTGATTATTGGAGATCCAAGACAAGGTGTTCAGACAAGGAGCAGAAATCAGAATGCTGAAGTATATTCAAGTTTTCTGTCTCAAATAGAACCAAAGAAATTTGAAGAAGCTATACAAGATCCACAATGGACAGAAGCTATGCAAGAAGAACTTAATCAGTTCAAAAGGTGCAAGGTTTGGGAGCTGGTTCCAAAGCCTAAAGACCACAATGTTATAGAAACAAAGTGGATCTACAGGAACAAGTTAGATGAACAAGGTGTCATTATTAAGAATAAGGCAAGACTGGTTGCAAAAGGATATAGGCAAGAAGAAGGTATTGATTTTGATCAAACCTTTGCTCCAGTAGCCAGACTGGAAGCCATAAGGATGTTCTTGGCCTATGCAACCTATCAGGGATTCAAAGTATACCAAATGGATGTCAAGTCAGCATTCCTAAATGGTAATTTGAAAGAAGAAGTCTATGTGGAGCAGCCTGCAGGATGCAAAGAAGATAGAAAGAGCACTACTGGATCCTGTCAATTCCTAGGTGGAAGACTCATTTCATGGAGCAGTAAGAAGCAAACCAGTGTGGCTATTTCCACAGCTGAGTCAGAATATGTAGCTGCAGGAAGTTGCTGTGCTCAACTTCTGTGGATTCAACATCAGTTAGAAGACTATGGAGTTCAGGTAAGTAGAACTCCACTTTACTGTGATTCTACTAGTGCTTTTTCAATAGCTAACAATCCTGTATCACATAGTAGAACTAAACATATTGAGATCAAATATCACTTTATTAGAGAGCATGTAGAAAGAAATGATATTGCACTTGAATATGTTAGAACTGATAATCAGATAGCTGATATGTTCACTAAGCCCTTAGAAGAAGCTAAGTTCAATAGATTCAAAATTGAACTAGAAATGATAAACTTAGACTAAGTTTACAGAACTAAAAATTGGTTAAGTAAAAAGGTGTCGACACATAGACAAGTCTATGTCGACACAGAATAGTAAGTGTCGACACTTCAGGAAAATAGTGTCGACACATCTAAGAAGTTGGTGTCGACACTTCAGAATGTTAGTGTCGACACATGTCAAGTTGGTGTCGACACATTCAATAAGGTGTCGACACTTAAGTTTTACTCAGAATTTTCTAAGTAAAGTCTCGACTACATGTCGAGTAGTGTGGTGTCGACACTTAACCAAGTGTCGACACATAAAATCTGTTGACTAAACTTGTGTCGACACATGTGTGTCGAGACATTATAAGTCTGTGTCGACACTTATTGACAGTGTCGACACATCTTTAGAAATTCATCCCGCCTGTTCGTCTTCAAACAAGAAAGGTATAAATAGGGTTCTGTCTTTGTTTGTCGACACGCTTCCAGAGTTTCGAGACCAAACTACAGTGTCGACATTTCTCTTCTCTAAAGACTAATTCTCACAACCCTAATGGCTCCCAAGCTGGAAGAGAATGTTAACGAAGGCTATGAGCTCGTGCGAGGCGCATTCGACGACGGTGATCATGAAATCAAATCAGTGATAACCCTAGTCAGCGATTCAGGATTAGAGTTCTTGGTTTCAGAACCAACCAAAATTTGGAAGAAAGAAGTGCTTGAATTTCTTACTGGAGCAACTGTGGATGACTCTAGATACAGAATCAAATCCAGAGTGCATGGAACCAAGGTCAAGGTATCACCCAAAAGTTTGAGAAAGGTACTTCAGCTACCTAAAGTTCAAGAAGAAGAGGAAGTGACCACATCTAAGACCAGAGATGCACTCACCTGGTGTGGTCTTGATCCTAAGATGAAAATAGGATCAGTTTTCAACAGGAAGGGCATGAACATTCAAGGCAAATTCCTGTCTGAAGTTGTAGGCAAAGTTATACTAAGCAAACCAGGAGGACATGACAGGGTGTCAGCCTCTATGTTCAGTATTATGACCAGAATCATCTTCAACATCAAAACAGATTGGTCTATGATTGTCTTTGAGAAAGTGAAGGAAAGTCTGAAGAAGCCCAATCTGGGCAGGATACTAAGTCTCTACCTGGCTGGATCAATTCCAGAGGTAATGAGCACTGCTGCTGGAACTAAAATCAACCACATGAGAAGGATGGACATGAGAATCTTCTCCAGGTGGGAAAGGGTACTGTCTAAGGAAGTTCCTACTCCAGAGAAGCCAGTTTCTAAGAAGGACTCTCCTCCTAGGAAGAAGAGGAAGATAGCTGCTGTGACTCAGGAGTCCTCCAGCAGCTCAGGCAGTGAAGAACATGTTGTTTTCACTCCTGATAATTATGAGGATGAGGCTGCAGAGAAGTCACCTGCTCCTCAGGAGCCAGCTGACATCCAGGGGGAGGCACCAGCTGTAGAACATCCCTCTACACTGGAGAGTGAGCAAGCTACACAGATTATCCAAGAGGTACTTTCTGACCTTAATACATTAGTTTTTTCTGTAATGGATTCTGATTTGTCTGATGTCCATCAGCAAAATCAGCAAGCAACTCAAGAACCAGATGTTGTTCTTCAGGACACATCTGCTGTTGTGCCACAAGTTCCTGATAAAGTAGTTGATAAAACCAGTACTTCTCCTGCACAGTCTCCAGCTGAATACACAATGGAAGATCTATTTCTGAATTTAGATCAAGATGATTTTGATATGGATAAGAATGCTGCTGATGAAGAGAAGGATGCTGCTATTGAGGGGGAGAACTTGGATGTTCAAGAAGAGCCTATAAGGCTAGATACTAAGAAGGCACAAGATGTGCAAACTGAAAAACCCTCAAGCCCTAAGGATAGGGTGGATATAGCCAGTACATCAGAGTCTGAGGATGATGAAGCTGAGCAAGCTCAAAAGAAGAAATTCTTTGTCTTCAAAAGAAGGAGTCAGAGCTATAAGAAAGCTCTACAAACTGTAGCTCAACACTCACTAGTCCAACAAGCTCCATCAACTGATTATAGTAGCCTAATGGTAGCAATGCAAGTAAAGCTGGATGAGCAAAGAAGGGTAATAGAGACATATATTGATGAAAGTCAAAAGTCCCTACAATTTGATTTAGCTCAAGATATCAAATCAATAAGGTTTGAAATGAATTTGAATAAGAAGGAAGTGACTGACTGCTTCCACAAGGGTGGCAATGCAGTAGTATTCCTGGCTAAACATCAAGAAACCATAAAAGAGAAGGTAGAAGATATAGCACTAAAGCAAGGCTATGTGCTGGAGAATCAATTGAGGATGAATGATAATTTGACTGCATCTCACAATGCAATAGTCACTGAACTGAAGAGTAAGTCTAATGAACCATCAACCTCCTCTGCTGCTGCCAAAGCTGAATTTGATAAGATATTTCAGGAAGAAATTGCTGCTGTCAAGAATGCAATTAAAGATTCACAGAAGGTCATTTCTGAACAGCTTACAAAGCTTAGACCTTTCTTTAAGGATGGAATAAGGTATTTGGATAGCCAAATCAGATTCCAGAAAGATGATGTGAGAGATCATGTAGCACAAGAAGTCATAAAGGGGGAGAGGGTGTTAGTCAAGGCCAGTTCTGAGCATGCAAAATGGATATCCAATTCCATCAGGGCTACACTGGGCTATCCTCCCCTGTGTGATGATGATAATGTAGCTGAATCTGGTATTCAAAGTGCATATCTTGGAGGTGAGCAATAGGAAGTAGCTCAGGTGATCTATCCACCTCCAGATTTTGAAATGGTTCATGCTGATGTAAGCACAATGTATAGTCCAACTGCTGGTAAGCCTAATGTTATTCTGGAAAAGGTTGTTCAACCTATTACAGCTGTTATGCAAGAGGCTTTGGACAAAGAGGAAGAGACTAGGCTATCAAAGAAGAAGTTCAGGGAACTTGCTGAGCAAAAACCTGATTTTGAACAGTGGAGCCCTACTTCTAGGAACATCATTCTCACAGCCTGGAAAGCGGCCAAGGACAATGCCCATGAGAGGAACAAGTGGTTCTCAGAGACAGAATGGAGGAAGCATGAAAGTAGGCAGGAAGCCATTGTCCAACATAGAAGGAAGGCTAAGTTAGGAAAGCTAACTCCAACAGCTGTGGAGCCTAGCAAGTACTTTCCTAAGCCCTATCATTACTTTGAGAGGCAAAAAATCAAGGCTGAAGAACAGAAAAAGAAGGACTCCAAAGGGAAGAAGACTGCTGAAGCTGAGCCTGCTGCTGCTACTGGTGTAAAGGCCAAAGTGCAAGCTGGAAAAGGCATAGTCATAAAAGAACCAGAGCAGAATTAGACTAAGATTAAACTGAAGAATGTTGTAATCTGTTACATCAAACATTTTGTGTAAATCATTGTAAATGTATTAACAACAATGTATGAACAATTTTTGATAAATATAAATTTCATGATTGTTCAGATGAATGTGTCTAATTCTTGTTTGTTCTGTAATGCTAAATGAGTATACATGTGTGCTTTATTACATGTTTAAGTTTAACTCTGTTGACATATACCTGTTTTACATCATTTTATAATTTTTAATTATGAGTGGTGTATATCATTGACTAAGGGTTATGACTTCTCCAAATAGGGGGAGATTGTTTGGTACATTGGTCAAATGTACCTGATTTGAAGAAGCCTCGCCTAACTCAATGATATGCATCATAATGTATTTGATGTTTGTTTGAGTTACTTGTGCAGGTTAGGTATTCACTAGACTGAAGCTAAAAGTTTCTAAGTCCATGTGTCGACACCCAGAGGGAAAGTGTCGACACTTGAGAAAGCTTGTGTCGACACCCAGACAAGCAGTGTCGACACTTGGAGTCATTGTGTTGACACCTAGAAGAGCTGAGTCAACACCAGAAAGTGTCGACACTTGGAGTAGTGTCGACACTTGGAGTTGTGTCGACACTCAGCAAAAGTCTGCAGAATCTAAGGACAAGTGTCGACACTCAACACAATGTGTCGACACTATGCAGAAGAGTCAACACTTAAAGAAAGTGTCGACACCCAGCACAATGTGTCGACACTTAGCTAAAGACTCAGTATTTGAAGAAAGTGTCGACACTCAGCACAATGTGTCGACACTATGCTGAAGAGTCAGTAGTTGAAGAAAGTGTCGACACTCAGCACAATGTGTCGACACTTAGTTGAAGACTCTACACTTGAAGAAAGTGTCGACACAAGGAGCTGTGTCGACACTTAGCAAAGAACAGAAAAGTTACAAAATATTCTAAGTACAAGTGTCGACACTAAAGGAATGTGTCGACACTCAGCTGAAGAATCAAAAGTGAAGACTTGTGTCGACACCAAGAAGCAGTGTCGACACTTGACAGTTTCAACACATGAAGATGTGTCGACACAAAGAACATGTGTCGACACTTAGAAGAATACAGTTAAAGAATGAAGTACAAGTACTTGTGTCGACACTCAATTTCAGTGTCGACACATGCAGAAGAATCTGTGTCGAGACATACAAGGAATTGTGTCGACACCTTGTAGACTTGTGTCGACACTTACACAACATGTGTCGACACTTGGCCTATAAGTGTCGACACTTAAGAACAGAAAGTCTCGACACTATCTGACAGTTAGAGGAATTTCAAGAAGTGACTGGTTGACAAGACAGCTGTCGATCAAGCCGGTCTACATCAACTGTCAGAGATATCAGAAGTCTGTTATGAACCGGACCAGCCGGTTACCATGAAGGAAGCCTATAAATAGGCATCCATAGTTTACAGAAACTGTTGTTGAAAAGATTGAAGAAGTAATATAGAAGTGGTTGAAAAAGTTTTTGATAGAGAGAGTTCAGATCTTTGTAAAAGTGGTATATTGAGTATCAACACAAGAAGATCTTGCTGTGCATCGGCAGATCTAAGAAGTTGGAGAGAGAGAGCTCCAACCAAGTATTCAGTCTTTGGAACTAAGGCTGAGAAGAAGAATTCAGAGTCATCTGAATTTCAAGAAGCAGAGGTCAAGGAACAACTGCAGAAGATTCAGACTAATTCAGTTCTAATCAAGAAGCTTTGAAGGAAGCTAAGTCAGTTTGGATCTAACTGAGTTCTTCCAAGAACTCTTCAAGAAACTCTCAACTCCTCTCTTATTTTCTGAGTTGTAGAGTTAGCTTGTGTAATTTCTATTTTAACTTGTAGGATCCATTGGATCTGAGAGAATTGTAAGCCTATATTATAAAGGCTGAGGGTAGGGCTTGCTTGCCTGAGTGTAGGAGTTAAAGAACTCTGAGTGTAGGCCTTAATTGGCTGAGTGTAGGCCTGGGTGGCTGAGTGTAGGCCTTTTGGCTGAGTGTAAGGCTTTGGGCCTGAGGTAGGAACCTAGTTGGGTTCTGAGTTAGTGGAGAAGTTTGGCCGAATCTAGTACACTGCTAGATAGGCGAAGGGGGAAAGTGGATGTACCCAAAGATTGGGGAACCACTATAAAGTCTTGTGTATTCTGTGCTGTGATTGTGCTGTGTTGTGAATTGCTGTATTTGCTGTGTGAACTTATTCAGAAATCTGTGTTATAAACTGTTGTGCTGCCAACAAAGTTTTAAAAAGGTTTTGGTCACCTATTCACCCCCCCCCCCTCTAGGTGTTTAGGTATCATATCTTACAGAGGTCAACGGAGCGAACACGGCGGCGGAACTCTTCCGGCGGCGGGAATCGGGATCGGCGGAGCGAATGAGCGGAACTCTTCCGTCGGGTTCGATTCGCTACAGGAGAAAATCCAGCCAGTACCCGAAAACCCTAAGTGTGGTATTTATACCAAAGGTATAAATAAACCTAGGCTTATCGCTATCCGCAGACCACCCAAGAATAAGGTTCAGAATCGGCGAGTATCAATCGGCGAGAGTCGGCGAGAATCGACGAGAATCGATCGGCGAGCATCATCATGGATCGGCGAGAATCAGAGTACAATGCTCGACGATTCTCGCCGATCGTCGAGCTTCACTTGACGATACACGTCGAATCTTGTCGACCGTCGAGCCGCGATCGACGATACATGTCGAAGTCGTCGATCGTCGAGAATCAACATATTGATTCTCGACGATTCTCGTCGATCGGCGAGAATCAAAGAGATGATTCTCGTCGATCGGCGGGAATCAGAAAGACGATTCGCGACGAATGCTATCGACCCTCGGACGACAATCTTACCAGCCCTCCAAGGCAACATTTACCCAACCCGACGATCCTTCAAGGCAACACTTTGCCCACAACCCCATTCAGGTCGGTGATTGGCAACCTTTACCAACACAGTCAATTATCCAACTTCTCCACATCTCTTATGTGCGATCCTTCAGGCTCATATCGCGTTGGCAGTGAGATTACATGTTTGATCACTTCCAGATCATTATGGTAACTCCAACAGGGGCGTGACCTTAGTCACGAACCGTGTCCCGCCTCCGCTGCCAGAAAGTTATTTCCACATCAGATTAATTTTACACGCCTTGGTCACCGGCGTGAACAGGGGGCATGTCCGCTGTTCAGAATGAGTTATCACATTTGTTTAAAGTTACACGCCGCTGTCATGGGCGTGATAGGGAGGGTGTGCCATCCAGATCTCAGGCGTGCTTCAGAGTTATGAAAGTCAGTTTCCGTCGTCGACCGTTTCAACAGTCATGCCCTAGTCACGGACGTGACCCCAAGGCGTGGCCTCTTCAGCAATTGTCATCATCAATCCAGATCGAGCCGTTTTCCCGACGTTTTCAGATTTGTTCGCTACATGCCCTGGTCACGAGAATGACCCGGGTGCGTGACCCATAATGAAATGACTTTTGGTGGTTTGGTTTCCTAGCATTTCCCGGGCTTTCAAGATGTCGGTTCCGTACATTTCACGCCCTGGTCACGGGCGTGACCAGGGGGCGTGACTCCCATGCAAATTTTCCTATAAATACCAGTCTTCTCCTTCAGCTGAGAAGGAAGATTTTGGTGGAGAAATTCTATAATTTGGTATTGTTTTTCGTTATTTTCTATTTAAAGTTCATAATTTAGGTTAGTTAATTTCATCACTTAGTTGTAGTTTAACTTTATATATAAAGAAATACTTTTAAGCCCAAATGAGGCTGGATTTCTCTTATTCCTCAAATACTGACTGTCGGATCAACGCCATTGAAAGAATGTTGTCCGTCCAATCTATTCTCCTAAGTTGTTGCTTCTTAAAGCCCGCAACCATATTCGCCAAGTACAACGTCTTTGCACGCTTCGCTATTGCGATCGCTGATGGCCCTTCCTCCGCTCACCTGATGCCTCCACGATGTCTATGCCCGAAGCCCTCCTGTCACTCTCCCCCTAATCTGAAGCCTCCACCAAGCTCTCTTGAAGACCTCGCCGTCTCTGACGACGGTGTCTTCACTAAATCCTTCGTCTTCGTCCTAGGGCACGCTAGCTGCATCGCATCTCCTACAAAAAGGTATCAATCGCATCTTCATGAAGTCAGTCTATCTTCCATACTACCTCTTTTCATTGTTTTTATCACCTGCAATGTGCTTATGATATCGTGCTTTGAGCTCTCTGTCTCCCTCTAGCAAGTTAAACATCTCTCGATGCTTCTTTAGGTCGGCTATAAATGATTCTTCTCTTCGATGATGTTTGCATACAACGTTTATCTTTAGGTTTAACAAATATTATGATGAACCCCACCAACGAGTGTTGCGCACTCTCGCTCCTAAGCCTCCACTCGCCGCTCCAGAGCAAATAAGTGAGGGAAAGGACGTTCTCGGGCAAGGCCCTACATCATCTAGTTCGCGAAGCATGAACCCGTACTTCCGGAGCACCTCAGCTATGTGGTTCGCCAGCTTGGTAACAGTGGCGGGCTCGCCCAAGAAATTTCTAACCGCGGCGAGATAGGGAGGCGTCGAGTAATCCATTGCGCCATCCGGCTCGCTAGTGACCGAAGCGACGTGTGCACCTGGGATGGTATGCGAGAGTTCAGCACGAACTAATATTTCTGGTTAAAGAAAAGAACTCCAAACTTACCTCGAGAAGTCACTGCCTCCTTCCTCGGACAGTGTGAGGGCAACCACGGCATTCCACTAAAGGGGTTGTCGAGGGGGAGCACGGGAGACTTCCCCGATCCTGCTCGCGGCATACTCAGAGCAGCATCCGGCTTCTCGGAGGGCGTACGTCACCTTGAACTGTACTCACTGTCGTGACAGAGGCATTGGTGAACTCCCGAGCAAGGTCGTGAGTTGGTGCCTTCGGCGGCGGTGGCGTTGAGGTAATATCGACGAAGTTGGGGACTACGAAAAATATTACGGTTGGTCCGCAATATTTATAAGGCGCAAGTCGAGTAGACAAGAACACAAAAGCGGGTACGTACCAGCTATCGGTGAACGGGCGTCTGGATTCATTTGAGTGCTCGCGTCTGCCTTCTCGTTGTGGTCGCGGCCTCTTGTATCATCATCAACAATGTTATCGAGCTGCGAGGTTCCTTAATTACAAACGAGCAGGATTTGTCGAGACAAATTGAAATTGTTAAGAAGGGAACTCACACCTGGTTGGAAAGATCTAGGCCTAGACTGAACCCAGGCTGTTGTAGTTCGAGTGGGCCGCCTCTTTCTCAGCAAGCCCGGGACTGATCCTCTTAGTGGTCCAACTCCCCACTCGCCTTGCCGGGATATGCGAGCTATGCTCAGTGGCAATGGCCATAAGTCCTGTGGTGGCCCCTTTGCTCTTCTCCTTGAAGGTGACAAGGCGAGTGAGAACTTCTTTGGAGGGTGGCATGTTGACAATGATCAGAAGAGAAAACAAGAAGGGGGGGGGGGGGGGGGTCTTGGAGTTGCCCCCCATCCCCGCTTGATATATAAAATCCTGAGTGGGTCCCGCGAAAAGATTCTCTAAACTAAGCCACTCGCCAAATAACCAGGGTTGAACTCTCTTTCCGAGCTTGAGGCAAACTTATAAAGAGCGATAATTGTGTACAAACCCGAATTTGTCGAGTGGGTTTGTTAAGCTGGCGCGCAGTCGGAAGGCAAAAATACTCATGGGCGAGTAGGGGCAAGTGGGGCAAATGGGATACCTCGCCCTAGGATCGAGGTGTGTGGAGAGTCCCGGTTTCATTTGGCACTCGCCACCCCCAGACGGGTGGGAGCAGAGCGGCCTGACTCACCTATGAGGATTATGGCCCATTTTTCAGGGAGCCGCATTTTGGCCTGCCGCTAGCTACTCCAAATAACGGGACTCCGGTGTTGGCAGACCAATTTGGTCAGCAACTAGTAAAATCAAAAGGTGGAATTTAGCTATCTGAAGATCATCTTCAGGAAATTATAAATAGACCCCCAAGGGCACCTTTGGAGAGAACTCTCTTTTTGACTTCTCTCTCCTTTGGCTAGTTCTAGTTGGCAAGAGCTCTAGCACTTTATTCACCGTGGTTTTCGGGTGGGCAGACAGTCTAGTGCTCTCAAGTGCCCACCACGGGTGCCCGGCTCACAATTGGCCTTGGAGGGGAAGTTATCTTTGATCTTTTGTGTGTGTGGCGGGACCACCTCGCTGCAGCTCGAGGGTCTATCCTAGTTATCCCGCCTTGAGAGTGAGACTTTTTGTTCTGATTATCTGGTCTAGTGTACTAACTTGGGAGAAGTAAATGCACGTCTAAACCCTATACATCAAATAATTGGACAAATAAAACCCAGCAAGTCATGGGATAATTTTGGCACAAAGTCTACAAAACAATATTTTCCAAAATATGAAATGAGCACATGATTCGACCCAAAAAGAAATGACAACCAATCAATAAACTTACAATTCTTACGGGATAGAAGATTTAGAGGACATCAAATCGGCGGTCGGGGTTGAAGCGTAGCCTGGAATAGGGCCTCCGGCGAAACTCTGATTGTTGAATGGTGCAATGCAAGGCTGGAAATGTGATAATTGTTGCGGGGAGGGGGTCAGGAAGGCTGTTTGGGGGTGATTGGAGGCTGAGTGAAAATTGTGGAGGGCAGAAGGAAGAGGCTTGCAGTATAGGGAACTCAGAATGGGTACTGGCCAATAGCCGGTTGTAAGAAAAATGTGGTGTTTTGATGTATTTCATCATGTGGTGTCCTTGTCTTGTAGTGAGACATCATCTATATAAGGAGACCCTTAGGTGGTGAGATCTTCATCTTTTGAGTGTTAGTCATTTGATCACTCTTTGGAGAGTGGAGTACTTTGTGGGATCCAGTCTCCGGGTGTTTGGCAGGAGCGAGTATCTCGAGTTGAATCTTTTATTTTATGCAATGCAATTTCTTATTTGTCTTTGAAAGTCTTTGTTCAAGAGTAGCTACACACCTAGAGGGGGGGGGGTGAATAGGTTTTCAAGTCTTTTTGAACAACTTTTCAGTTTGGTTAAGTTGTGAGTTAGATTATAATGTTAGCTTTCAAGAAACACAACAACACATCAGAATTTATAGTGGTACCACTATTTATGGTACATCCGCTTTCCCCCTTCACCTATCTAGTAGTGAGCTAGATTCGGCTAACTCCTCCTTTATCTCGGCTCCTTGAGCTTACACATCAGATCACACAGAATCTTACACCTCAGAGTGAAACACACTCCTACAAGTCAGAGTATAACAACTCCTACCTCAAGCTAGACAGTCCTACACTCAGAGATATCAAATCTCCTACCTCAGATATACACCGAGATCCTACCTCAGGCACAAGCCCTACCTCAGATCCTAACCAGGATCCTACCTCAGAGACACAGCTCCTACACTCAGCCTTTATAATAGAGCCTTACAACTCAGATCAACTGATGATCTTACAGATTTAGTAAAGGTTTGATGATGATTGACTCCAGAGAAATATTTCTCTGAGCCTCCTTCTAGAACAGAGAAAACTCTGTCCTATCTTCTTCACAGCAACAAGAATATTGATCTTCAGAGTACTTCTGCTTGTGCTGAGAAGACAACTTCAGAGCTCTGTTTCTTCAAGTTATAGATGTAACAGTGTTGTGTGTAGTGGCCTTGAAGATAAATAGCAACTTATGAATGCTCTGCTTCTTCTCCCCTTACAGAAGAATAATTTATGTTTTTTGTTGCAGAAGACTTAGATGTTTCAGGCCTTGATCTCTTCAAACAGCAAGCTCCTTTCTATGCTCCAGAAAACTTCTGTAAATCTGAGTGTAATCGATTTACTAACTTGATGGAGAGGATGACTATCATTAAAAAGTTTCTGCTTATTTCTCTGTAAAAGTCCTTTTTATTTTTCGTAGACTAACGGCTCTTTTCACAGCATGGGCCAGCCGAAATGGGAAACTGTAAAGTACATTTAGCTTTAATTGTTGTACAGAAGGCATTCAGCGTCATTTGTCTTCTAGCGCACAAGTCCCGCAATATTTGAATTACGAATGACATCAGCATGACATAGTGCATGTGGACTTAGCAATTTTCAGTCAATCTGCACAGGCATTGAGTGCAGTCAAGTGACTCAACGCAAAAACACTTGGTAGAAATTCTGCTTCCTGAGGCGTTGAGTGAACCGTCATCACTCAACGCATCTCACTTAGACAGCTTAACTGATAAGGCGTTGAGTGAGCCTTCATCACTCAACGCTTTTAGACTTGACAGAATTCTCCTGTATGAAGGCGTTGAGTGAATCTCCTTTACTCAACGCTTCTTGACTCTGTTGAATTCTTGATGAGACGTTGAGTGGTCCTTCTTCTCTCAACGCTTTTGTACTTGGTCAGATTTCTTTTTGAGTAGACGTTGAGTGAACTGCCTTCACTCAACGCCTCTGGACTTAACCAGATTTAAGTCCAGCAACACTGAGGCTTTGACTGTTTGATCTTCTGTCAACGCTTTTAGACCTCTGGCGTTGAGTGAAGTGTGTTCAATCAACGTATCTGGACTTACCTTGATTTTTGCTTTTACAGCATCCTATCATGAGTCCAACTAACATTGTGACTCTAACAACCTGTCTAATCAATGAACAGTAGACAACCTGCATATAATGAACTTTGTACATATATCAGATACAATCATGTGTATACCATTGACCTTTGGGCATTCTTCAAATTTGGGACAATGTGAACAATAGACCCAACAATCTCCCTCTATTTAAAGAAATCAGAACTCTAATCAATGATGTACACTATCACATGAAGGAGATAAACATTCACAGCAAACAAAAGCAATAAATAACACAATCAAAAATGTGATTAACATTTAAAATGATAATTATAAACAGAAAGTGTGCTTATAATAAAGTTCATATTTCTAAAGCCCTTAAGGAACCTAATATATAAACATTTCAAGTTTCTGGTTCCTTGATAACTATGCCCTACTTGGTTTCTTGGCAGCTTTCTCACCAGCTTCAATTTGCTTTTGCATTTGTCTTTCAAAGTAGTTGTAAGGCTTTGGAAAGTACTTGTTTGGCTCTTGAGCATCTGATGGCACTGTCTTGTTCTCTTGTCCCTTCTGAACTTTCTTCTTAGTTCTTCAGTCCTTTCCAGCTTAGCTCATTCTAGGGAGCTATATAGCTTTCCCCTTTCAGTTTTGTTTTTTTTATTTGGCCCCAAGCAGACAGAATGATAGTCCTTGATTGAGAACTTCATCTTTCAAAATCAGGATTGGCTCCATCTCTTCTTTGTATATCTTTTTGCTTAGCCTGGTCTCTTCATCTTCCTTAGCTGCAAACTTGCCTTTGGCTCTTCATATTTGTTCAGCAGTGGGGCTGAAGGTAGGAATATAAGCAGCAGAGGGTTTAGCCCACTGATCATCATACAGATCACCATCCATATGTTCTTCCGGAGGAGGAACAGGAACATTATCATATGAATATTGTTCTAGTCCCAATGATCCCCTAATGACATTGATGACCCAGACAGCATTTTCAGTATTTGCTTTAATCATTGTTTTCTCCATCTTTATGACTTCTTCAGACATAATTGTAGTCAGGGAGTTTTTGGCCAGAGAAATATTTTCATCCAAAAAATTTACCCCTTTGGTAATATAATTTTAACCTCCAACATGTGATCATCCAGATAGTGAGTGCAGGCATCCATCCTCCTCTCTAGAGTTGTCTTGTGTGTTTACATCAGTGTCTTTTGCACATTATGTACCATTTTCATATTTTCTGAGATGATGTTCTGATTTTTTATTATATCATTTTGCTTTAGTCTGATCTCCTGACGTTTGCTTTCAGTATTTGTCACAGCAGGAGCAGCTCTCATGAATAATGCAACTGTGTTGGTCTTGAGCAGATTGACTTCAAATCTGATAGACTTGATCTCAGTTGAGATATCTTGTTTTAATCCTTTGATAGAGTCATCAACATAATGCTCTAGTTGTCTTCTTTGATCATCAAGAAGTCCTTTCAGTTGTGCTAGGAATGTAGAAGACATACTATCTGGTTGATGAGATGCCCCTTGGAAGCAGACATCCTCATCCTCTTTCCTTGTATCTTCCCTTATTTCTGAGTCAGCCCTCATATATTCAGAAGAGTGATCATCAACATCAGCAGCTGGCTTGTCAGATTCAGAGATCTCTATTGTATAAATTGTCTCTTGAGCAGGCAGTTCAATGTGAATCTCCCCCTCAACCTCAGCCCTTTCCAGTGGAGTCTGTTGGTCTTCAACAACTGGAGGCAGCACATCCTTTTCTACTGTAACTAGAACTTGCTCCCCCTCAGCTTCTGCACATTCCTTTGTAACTTGCTGGTCTGTATCAGCTGTGATAGGAGCACCATCATTCACTGTGCCAAGAATTTGCTCCCCCTCAGCCTGAGGGCAGAAGAGCAACAACTCGAGACCATCTGGAGTCTGATCTATCCTTCTCTGTAGATTTTCCAAGGAGTCAAGCTTGTCTTGTACTAATTGACTCTGCTCCCCCTCAGCGGGAGCATCCAACTTGATAGTCTCCCCCTCAATTTTTGCACAGATTCTGTCCACTACATTTCCAATCACATGTTCAGTTGTATCTGCTGGAATTTCTTCAGAGCGAGAGCCACTACCTTGTACAGTCCTTGTTGCAGCCTTGCAGGTTCTGAGGACATAGAAATCTGAGCACTCATATCTCCCCTAGTGTCTGCAGAAAAGTCAGACAACTAGGGGTCATAAGGTTCTTCACCTCTGCTCTCAGAAGAGCTGCTTCCAGTGCTTTCTTCAGTGATTATTACTGTCATCTTTGTCTTCTTATCAGTTGTTTGTTGATGCGGAAGCAACAACCTGTCTCATCTGTCAAATATCTTAGAGTTCATTCTCCTCATATGATGGATCTTTGTTCGTAGCCTCACATTGAGGATCCTTGGAACAGAAACATGCAAGTACAAGGATAGAATTCTTCCTAGGTTGGGCTCTGGAACACATTCCACTGTTCTATCAAACAGTATCTTTCCCCGGTCAGTCCTTTTTGATAGAATTACTCTTGTCATTATCTCAAACATTTTCCTGAAGATTTTGTCATGAGACCATGTTTTGCAGATCAGAGCTTTGCCGATAACATCTGCTAGAAACCTTATTTTCAAATTCATTTCCTTTCTCAGAATAGAGCCAGTGGCGTGCTTTGAAAGACCACACAACTTGAGAGCGGATTTCACATTTTCTGATACAGCTCATCTTCTTCATCTGACGGTCTGAACTTTGTCAGATTTAGAGCTTTGCTTAGACTCTTGGAAGTAATCTTGATAGTGTCCACTAATAGATGTCTTGAGTTTGTTAGAAGATGAGTCGATATTGACATTCGAGTAGAGTTCCAGAACTTCTCGTTTCCATATCGAACTCGACTCTAACAGGACAAATTCTAGGTTGGCGACATGCAGTAAGTGGAGAACTAGCTGAACTTCTTCTGGTGCATCCTTGAAACCATTCCTTACTAGTTCAGAACCCTCGAAAAGGAAATCCATTCCTTTTGGCGCCATTGAAACTTTGAATTTCTTGAGTGACAAGGAATTTGCTCGAGATATCTTTGCAGGGAGGCAGAAAGTCGAAGAGGGATAGGATTTATGTGTTTTATTTTAAGCACACACTTCTATTTATACTTGGTCAATATTCGAGAATGTGGAGAAGCGCGTACCTGTCCTGATTAACACGAGTAGATCAACGGCTGAGATTAATCCCCGAAGATAGTCGTAATCAGAACTGTCTGAGTAAATTCGTTGAGTGAACTCGACGCACTTGACGCCTGAAGTTGACTCAAAGCACTCGACGCCTGGACAGTTAGTCTCAGCGCACTCGACGCCTGGACACTTAGTCCATATCTTTCTTGATAACCTGCAAAAGTCAATCCTACCTAGACCATACATGCATGAAAAGACAATGAAGGTACACTAAGTTCAACATGCCCAACTCAAATTTGAAGGTGTTGAACTTGGCTTCATATAGTGGCTTAGTGAAAATATCAATCACTTGTTTGTCTGTGGGGACAAACTCAAGACTGATGTCTTCCTTTTTCACATGATTTCTATTGAACTGATATCTAATCTTTATGTGATGAGTCCTGCTATGAGATACAGAATTCCTAGCAATAGAGATTACACTAGAAGAATCGCAAAACATTGAAGTTTTACTTAGCTGGATATTGTAGTCCTGGAGTTGATGTTGAATCCATAGCAGTTGTGCACAGCAACTTCCAGCTGAAATATATCAAACACTGGTATGTTTCTTGTTTCTCCAAGATACAAGCTTTTTCCCTAGAAATTGACAGGTGTCTGATGTGCTTTTCCTGTCTTCTCTACAGCCTGCAAAATCTGCATCTAAGGGTTGCTCAACATGGACCTCCTCTTTTAGGTCACCATTTAAGAAAACTGACTTAACACACATTTAGTAGATCTTAAATCCCTTATATGCAACATATACAAGGAATAGTCTTATTGCCTACAGTCTAGCAACTGGTGCAAAGGTTTGATTAAAGTCAATACCTTTCTTTTGTTTGTATCCCTTGGCAACCAGTCTAGCTTTATTTTTTGATGATAACATCATTATCATCAAGGTTATTCCTATAAATCCACTTGATTCCAATGATGTTATGTTCATGTGGTCTGCGAACCAGCTTCCAGACCTTACATCTCTTGAACTGGTTCAGTTCTTCTTGCATAGCCACAATCCAAAAAGGATCTATGTTGGCATCTTCAAACTTTTTTGTTCAACTTGAGACAAAAAGCTTGAATACATAGCAATGTTGAGGTTTTTGCTCCTTATTGTAACACATTGGCTTGCATCTCCTATAATTTGATCTCTGGGATGATCTCCCAAATGTCTGACAGCTGCTGGCATTCTGTCTTCATCCACTTGAACTTCAATTGTTAGATCTTATTGGTCTTCATCTATGTCCTGTGCATTTGGACCTTCTTCAGGAATGAACACACCATTATCTTCCTCTTGGACAGAAGGAGTGTCATAGATGGTCAGCTTGTCCATATTCAATTCCACACCTACAAATCTAGATGAGCTAGGTAGTTCACTGCTAATCATAAAAGACTCATCAAACACTATATTGACAGACTCTTCTACAACTTAGTTCTTCATGTTGAAGACTTTATAGGCTTTGTTGTGGTTGTTATACCCAACAAAAATTCTCTCATATCATTTGGCAGCAAACTTAGTCAAGTAGGACTTCTCATTATTGAGCACAGAGCACTTGTTTCCAAAGATTCTGAGATAGGCAAGATTTCGTCTTTTGTCTTTCATAATCTTATAGGGAGTCTTCTTGGGATACTTGTTGATAGATGTTTTATTCAAGACATGACAAACAGTGTTCACTGTCTCAGCCCAGAAGTATTTTGGGAGAGAAATGTCACTGAGTAATGTCCTGCCAGCCATTATGAGAGTCATGTTCTTCCTCTCAGCAATTTCATTTTGCTGGGTTGTTATTGGAGAAGAAAACTCGTGAAGAATACCTTTTTCTCTACAGAAATTTGTAATGCCTTCAAACTGAAATTTAGTATCATGATCACTTCTGATTTTGACCACAGCGCTGTCATTTTTATTCTGAACTTGCCTAACAGAGATCATAAAGATGTCAAGGGTTTCAGACTTTTTCTTAAAAAAGAACTCAAGTAAATTTGAAATAGTCATCAACTATCATAAGTGTATATACTTTTCTACTTACACTATGAACTGGCATAGGACTAAATAAGTTCATATGCAAGAGGTATATACACCTCTCAGAATCCTTGGCCCCAATGCTTTTAAAAGAGGCCTTTGTTTGTTTGCCCTTTTGGCATGCAGAGCAAATGCCCTCTTTGGAGCATCTCAGATTGGGTCTATTTCTGACTAGCCCTTCATTGAAGAGCTTGTTGATTGTCTTGTAATTCAAGTGAGCAAGCCTCTTGTGTCATTGCACACAATAAGAAACTTTCTCATTTGCAATAAGACACACTGGTGAGTCTGTACTTAAACATAAGAAATTTAAACAATAAATGTTTTCACTCCTAGTGTCTGTCAAAATGACCTCTTGGTCACTTGACATTTTAATCAGACACTCATCCTTGTGAAAGATAATGGCATAGCCAATATCACATAGTTGGCTTATGTTAATCAGATTGTGTTGTAATCCTTCCACATAAGCTATCTATGTAATGGAGACTATGTCATTGGTGATTATACCATAGCCCTTGGTAACTTCTCTGTCTGAACCACCAAAGATGACTTTGGGTCCATTTCACACTGGAATATAATCCTTAAGATGGTTCCTTGTTCCAGTCATATGTCTGGAACAATCACTGTTCAAGTACCATATTGGTATTTGATAGGTACTTGAACTGCCCTGCAATCACAGATTAGTTTATCTTAGGAACCCAAAAAAGTTTGGATTCTTTGTTCATGTTAGCTTGAAAATGACTATGTTTACCTGCAGCAGCTCTGACAGGAAGACTCACCTTTGCCCTTGCCATACTTGGGCTGTGGCAACAGTCTATGGCAAAGTGACCCACTTTGTCACAGCACCAACACTCATGAATATTATATCTCCTCTTCTGAACAGTCTTTGGAGTAAGCAAACTATCAATTTTTGTCTGTTCAGAGAAGAGAGCAGCGGCCTTCTTCTTATTTCTTTCAATAAGAATTTGACTGAAAGTGAGTCTGCCAGCAGATGTACTTGGTTTACTCAGAGTTACACCAACAGATGTCTTCTTTGTACTTGACATGTTGTTAATGGCATCAAAGACAGCCAAATGAGGCTTACTGACTGACTTACCCTTAGTCAAGGTTTTTGCTGAGGGAACATGAGAATAGGCTACAGCCTTATCCTTAAGAGTGGGGGCTGGAGCACCAAACACAAATGATTCAAAATGGGTCATTTGGATTTCCTCATGGGGAGCTTTCAGTGCACTCAATCTCATGTCTTTTCTCCTTCCATTGTAAGATACATATGTATTCTTACAAGAAGGGTTTTCATTCTTCTAGTAATCATACATATTGTCTTGGTCATACCTGTGAGAAGGGAGGATTACCTTCTGAAAGGGGGTCTGAGGCACAACAGGAGACTTGTCTTTCCCTTTGCAATAGGCAGCTCTAATATTTCACTTGAACTTAAAACCACTCTTATGCTTTTGAGAAATGAAGGAATCAATCAGTGACAAGACTGTTTTGGGCTTAGAAAATTCAACCACAGGCTTTCTTTCTATAATGAGCTTCTCTTCAAGATCCTTGATGATCTTGTTCTTCTGTCTAATGGTGCTAATTTGGATAACTGATATTGTCTTCAGCTGCCTAACTTCTCTCCTCATCTAGGCTAGCAAAGATGCTGACTCAGACTAAAGTGAAGCAGTTTGCCGAAGAGAGGCAATCTCCTCAGCTTATCTCTTGACAAGCTTTTTGCTATTCTTCAGAGCATCCAGAATTGCACCATACTTGTCAATCAATTGATTGACATCATTATCAAATTCTGATCCATCATCCTTAATGGAGGAAGTGGATGCCTCAGAGTCTGAACCAGTCTCATAGATAGAGAGAGAGTTAGGAAGAGAGCATACCTCATCAAGAATAGAATTGTCCTGATTGTCTTCAGTTAGGGCGATGAGGCTAACTCATCATCCTCTTCAAAGTCACTGTCAATAAACGACAGTGGAGCTCTTATGCCAGTTGAGGCAGCTGGATGATCAGCCTCTTCTTCAACAAAAATGAGACCAATGTAAGCCTCTTCTTCCTCTGATTCTGAAGACTCAGAATCACTGTCTGACAGGCTGATCTTCTCCTTGGCCAAGAAGCTCTTTTCAACCTTCTTGTTCTTATAATGCTTCTTGTCTTCAGACTTCTTGTGCTCCTTCCTCTTCATTGGACAGTCAGCAATGACATGTCCACTCTTGTTACAGCAGTAGCAAATAACATTAGTCTTAATATGTTTGTTCTGCTTAGAGTCATACCTTTCTCCAGAGGGGACTTTTCTGGACTTCTAAAAGCTAGAGTAAGGCTTTCTTGAGGTGGAGCTTGAAAACCCTTGTTCTTCCATTATCTTCCTCAGCTCAACATTTTCTTGAACTGCTTGGAGAACAAGGTGACTTCCACATCTGACAGCTCATTGCCTGAGGAGCTGAGATTTGAGCTCTCTACATCTGCAGCTCTCCTTGGTGGAGAAAGAGTCTTTCTCTGCTCCTCCTTGTTGTTTCAGCTCTGAAGGCCACAACCTTCTCTTTGATGACAGATCTGGCAGCATCTTCTTCTGCCTTTCTGGAGTTCAGCTGCATCTCATGAGACAGCAGCTTCCCAAACAGATTTTGAGTCAATGTGTTGGTCAAGTTACCAACCTTTCTAATGGCATAGATATTGATATCTCATTTCTTGTTTAGGGATCTCAAAAACTTATCATTTAGCTCATAGTTTGTGAAATATCTGTCATAGGTGATCATACTGCTCACTATCATAAAAAACTTTTCATAGCATTCAGCTATGAAATCTTTCTTGCCTTGCTTAAAGGCCTCATACTTCTGATTCAAGAGGGATTTCCTGTCATCCCCCACCTCCTCTGTCCCTTCCATATATATTATAAGGGTTCGCTCGGATCGCAAGAATTGGAATTGCAGAATTGGAATTCATTCAATTCCAATTCCTGCGAGAATTGGAATTGGTCTGAATTCCACTGCAGTTGTTTGGCTGCGGGATGGATTTCTAGAATTGGAATTGGTTTAGAATTTTTTTTTCTCATGCCTGCAGGATCGGACGACAATGACAATTTGAAATTGAATTTCGTATCACTTGAGACAAAGTTATTGCAACAAAATCAAGTGATGGGTGGAATTATTCATTTACAATCTCTAAGAAAATATAGCAGTTGACAAAAAAAGAACACAACACCAGAGAAATCAACTTCAAGTAGTGTACCAACAATTAATTATGATCGGGCAACAACGACGAGATCGGGCGGCGATGACGAGATCGGGTGATGGCGACGAGATCGATCGACGACGGCGAGATCGGGCGACAATGACCAAATCGGGGGCGTGATCAGGCGGCGACGACGAGATCGGGAAGCGGCGACGGCGAGATCGGGCAGCTGCGGCGAGATCGGGCGGTGGTGGTGAGATCGGGCGGCTGCGGCGAGATCGGGAGGCGGCGGCGGCGAGATCGGCCGACGACGGTGGCGAGATGGGGTGACGACGGCGGTGAGATCGGGCAGCGACGGTGAGATCGGTCGGCGACGGCGAGATCGGGCGGCGGCAGTGAACAGGGGCAAGACCGGGAAGCGGCGTTGAGATCGGGCGGCAACATCGACGACGGCCATAGTAAAAAACTGAATTCCATGAAATATCTGTCTTTACCCCTAAGAATTGGTCGTAGTACAAAATTAAATTCCATAAAATTGGATTAATTCCAATTCCGAAGGAATTCCTAACATCCGAACACTGAAATTGGAATTTTGTTGCCCCAATTCCAATTCTCAATTCCAATTCCAGAGATCCGTATGGACCCTAAGAGAATCTCACATCTCTTTAGTTGTTCTGCAGTGGACCAAGTTCTGGAATGTTGAGTCATTTATGGCATTAACAATAATGTTTTGAGCTCTTTTAACCATAGTTGCCAGAATGACTTCATCATTTATCATCTCAGTATATTTCTTTGATGTCTGGATGTTGGCATCTATTGTAGAAACATTCATGGGAATGAAGGGTCCCACTTGAACTGTTATGAATATCCTATTGTTTGAAGCTTCCATAAATAGTCTTATCATTTCTTTCCATATCCCAAAAATCTCTTTCCTACATATAGAAAGCTTCATTGAGCTCAACTCCTTATGGTTCTCACCTGAACCCATGGAGATAATCTTCAGCTACTCTTGGAGATCTGTTCAGACTGTTAAGTCCTTTTTGAACAACCTCGCTTTGATGTCATTCGTTTTTGTTCAAGAGTAGCTACACACCTAGAGAGGGGTGAATAGGTTTTCAAGTCTTTTTGAACAACTTTTCAGTTTACTTTAGTTGTGAGTTAGATTATAATGTTAGCTTTCAAGAAACACAACAACACACCAGAATTTATAGTGGTTCCACTATCTAGCGTACATCCACTTTCATCCTTCACTTATCTAGCAGTGAGCTAGATTCAGCTAACTCCTTATTTATCTCGGCTCCTTGAGCTTACACCTCAGATCTCACAGGATCCTACACCTCAGAGTGAAACACACTCCTACAAATCAGAGTATAATAAATCCTACCTCAAGCTAGACAGCCCTACACTCAGAGATATCAAATCTCCTACCTTAGATCTACACAGAGATCCTATCTCAAGCACAAGCCCTACCTCAGATCCTAACCAGGATCCTACCTCAGAGACACAACTCCTACACTGAGCCTTTATAACAGAGGCTTACAACTCAAATCAACTGATGATCTTACAGATTTAGTAAAGGTTTGATGATGATTGACTCCAGAGAAATATTTCTCTGAGACTCTTTCTAGAGCAGAGAAAACTCTGTCTTATATTCTTCACAGCAATAAGAATATTGATCTTCAAAGTACTTTTGCATATGCTGAGAAGACAACTTCAGAGCTCAGTTTCTTCAAGCTATAGATGTAACAGTATTGTGTGCAGTGGCCTCGAAGATAAACAACAACTTCTGAATGTTCTGCTTCTTCTCTTACAGAAGAATAATTTATGTTCTTGTTGTAGAAGACTTAGATGTTTCAGGTCTTGATCTCTTCAAACAGCAGGCTCCTTTCTATGTTCCAGAAAACTTTTGTGAATCTGAGTGTAATTGATTTACTAACTTGACGAAGAGGATGACTATAGTTAAAAAGTTTCTTCTTATTTCTCTGTAAAAGTCCTCTTTTATTTCCCTTAGACTAACGACTCTTTTCTCAGCATGGGTCAGCCGAAATGGGAAACTGTAAAGTACCTTTAGCTTTAATTGTTGTACAGAAGGCATTCGGTGTCATTTGTCTTCTAGCGCACAAGTCCCGCAATATTTGAATTATGGATGACGTCAGCATGATATAGTGCATGTGGACTTGGCAATTTTCAGTCAATTTGCACGGGCGTTAAGTGCAATCAAGTGACTCAATGCAAAAACCATGGTAGAAATTCTTCTTCCTGAGGCGTTGAGTGAACTTTCATCACTCAACGCATCTTACTTAGACAGCTTAACCGATAAGGCGTTGAGTGAGCCTTCATCACTCAACGCTTTTGGACTTTCCAGAAATCTCTTATATGAAGGCGTCGAGTGAAGTTCCTTTACTCAACGTTTCTTGACTCTACTAAATTCTTGATGAGGCGTTGAGTGTCCCTTGTTCTCTCAACGTTTCTGTACTTAGGTAGATTTCCTTTTGAGTAGGCGTTGAGTGAACTGCCTTCACTCAATACCTCTGGACTTAACCAGATTTAAGTCCAACAATACTGAGGCTTTGACTGTTTGATCTTCTATCAACGCTTTTAGACCTCTGGCGTTGAGTGAAGTGTGTTCACTCAACGCATCTTGACTTAGCTTGATTTCTGTTTTTCCAGCATCCTGTCTTGAGTCCAAATAACATTGTGATCCTGACAACCTGTCTAATCAATGAACAGTAGAAAACCTGCATATAATGAACTTTGAACACATATCAGACACAATCATGTGTATACCATTGACCTGTATGCCTTCTTCAAATCTCGGACATTGCGATTAATGAACCCAACAGTCTTGTTCACGATACAGCGTAGCTAGCCCATATCAATTGATTTGACTTGCCGCTCCTTTAGGGTTTCGGTCTAAATCTTCATGAAATCAATTAGTAGCAGTTGGTTCCCTGTCCAGCTGACATCGTTCAGCTCCCTCAATCTGTCGATCCCGCGCTCGATAGCTCCTGCACCGCTCTCCTCGCCCGACTAGCGTTCGATGTCGCACGCTCGATGCCAGTGGTACGGGTTCGATGATTTCGTCGCTCAGTTCCCTTGACACTGCACGCTCGACGACAGCCACTACGTGTGTGGACCGCACAGTCCGACCTTCCTCTTCCACCTCCTACACGCCACTGATTCCAGAGTCGTCGTCCAGCGCCTTCAGGTATTCCAACGCTTTCTTCAGCTACTCCAGCATTCCTTATGCTTCTAGCGCCACCAGCACCTCCTCCCACACCCTCTAGTGGCATCGGCTATTTATGCAACCTCGGCGCCACTTCTTAGGCTTAGTCATCGCCCACCGCCTCCAGAGCTTTCTTTGTCTTGTAGTGGAAACTCGGTCTATAAAGGAATCTCGTATGTGGTGAGATCTTCATCGTTCGAGTGTTAGGTTGCGTTTGGGGCAACTTATCAGCTCGGGTGCGGCAGCTCAAAAATGCAGTTTCCATCATAAGCAGTGTTTGGCTACCAAAAGCATGAAATGGCGTTTTCAATTATCAGTTGTTTATAGGTAATCTTCAACCGTGGGCGATTCCTCCAGTTCGATCGCGCCGCAAGTGCGATTCTCCTTCTACCTTTTCTTCCCGACTCACTCCTTACGCTGCGCTCCTGAACACTCCCCCTCTGCGGCATCCCTTCTTCCTTCTCGACGTCAACAAATCTTCGGTGAAAGTTTAGGAGATAACACTGCGTAAATCTATAGCGCAACTACTCTATGAGGCAAGAAGGTAATATTAATTGTTCATATTTTATATTTTAATTAATTCAATCTAAGAATCTAATTAAAATATTTTCAATCATGTTGGCAATACACCTAATTACTTGCATGGAGCCGATAGATTCGTTCGCCAAATGTTTTAAAAAGTTCGATAACTTTAATATCTGAAAAACATTGAACTTTTATTATATGTCATGTAATGTTGGTTTTCAATATTTAAAACTATTTCAAGTATTGAACAACATGGTTAAATCAATTAGAAAAAATTCACCTAACAAAACTTCGTTTTTGTCAAACAGTTTTTCAAAACAGCTCATCAAACAGCGCTACAAATTCTATTTCAACCAAACAGTTTTATAGCAAAACTCTGTTTTCTAGAAACAGCTAATTTTCATCAACTCTATTCGATCAGCAGCTTTTCCACTAGCAACAGCTCTCTCAAACTGAGTCTTAGTCATTTGATCTCTTTTTGGAGAGGGGAATAACTTGGAGGGCCCGGCCTCTGGGTGCTTGGCGGGAGCATGTCTCTCGAGTTGTATCTTTTATTTCATGCAATGCAATTTCTTACTCGTGTCTTGTTCGCGATACGGCGTAGCTAGCCCAAATAAAATTTTGCGTGCAGATCGACTGTTTGAGGTGCAGGCAGGGGGCTGGAAAGGAAATAATTGAAATAAGAGACGGATATGGCAAGGGGTGGTTGGAATGGCAGTCTCATGCGCTAGCTGAAAGCTCTGGAGGTCGGGTGCGGCTGAGGAGCATGAAATCGTCGAGCAGGCAATTATTTCCAAGGCCTGGAAGGCTATTTTTTCTTTCTAGATGGATTCAGGTGGCAATCAGGAGTGGTTGGGGGGTCTAGTAGGTTGGGGAGTTAGGAAAAAAAGTGGTGGGATGGTTAGGAATAATGGGGCATACATTTAGGGTGAGGGGAAGGGGTTCCAAGTGAATGAGTAAAGGGATTTGCAGCGAAGTGGGGAAATGGGAGAGGGGGGTGAATGTACTAGTAGTGGGCCTAGACTTTAGGAAGTTGAGATAATGGGGTATATGGGTGCTGGAGAGGTGGATTGGGGGTTGGGAGGGTGATGGTCGGAGGTGGTTTTCAGTGATCACCTAAAAACTAAAAATGAAGGGAATTTAAGGGGTGGTGGCGTTTAGAGAAGGTAGTGGAGGCTTGAAGGAGGTGGCGGAAAGTGGTTTCCGGCGATCGTCGTAAAACTGAAAATGTATGGAAATTAAGTGGTGTTGGTGAAGATTTTGTGGACGTGGTGGTGGCTTGAGGGAAGTGGGCGGAGGATGATTTTTGGGGGGAGGGGGGAATTGAAGGTGGTCGGTAGGTGGAGATCGGGAGAGGGAGGGATGAACAAATCTTAGGTGGTGGAGGGAGAGGAGGGAGGCTGGCCGGCTAGGAAATGTGGAGGAGAGAGGAGTGGTCGGCTAGTAAAGGTGGGGGGAGAAGGATAGCTCCAAGATTTGTGCTAGAATTACAGCTTCGGCACCGGTGATCAAAGGAAGTTTTCTTGCACTTCACTTTCAACATCCTCTAAATGAAAATTCTATCCTTATTTATAGACTAAGTGGTCATCATGGACGGTCATGAATATCCGATCACGACGGCACTCAAATACATGAAAATAAAAAAAAATAACTAAAAATCATGGATCGTCGATCCGCGCAAAATGGATGGCTCTGATCGTCGCGTGGGCCTAAATGTGTTGTGATCCCATCATACATCATTTGTTCATCTTCAATAAAATCACTCTCATTTTCATCACGCTCAATCTAGATATCAGGCAATAAAACGCATTACCTACCTACCTGTAGTTATGTAATTCTCACGTTTAAATCTCCAGTATATCCTCCTTTTGCACATTATACATTTCTTCATTCAAAAACCCAACATTTGGAATACAGTGCTTCCAAATCATAGATTCTAATAGGACGAGCTGTAACTTCATATCAATCTTAAGAATGATCTTAAGTGAAATCAGCTGATATTAAATCACAGGATCTAACCTCTGAAGGTAAACACTTGGAGAAAAGACACAAGAACCACTCAGTGGCAACTAGTGATACATCAAACCCCATAGCCTCCAAATGTGCAGCAATCCTGCATTAATTTACCCCATGAGCTACGTAATATTAAACATCTCCTGCTAATAAAATTAATTAAAAATATATTAATGGTTGCTTTTCTAGGAAACAATAAATGAAATCAAAAGTCAAGAAAGAAATAAACCTTGGACATTTTTTTGCAAGTAGATCTTTAAATACCCTTTGCTCAACATGACATCCAGAGAGGTTATCTGTGTAGCAATCATTTACCAAGACATTTTCTAGAAGAACAGCAAACATCCAGAAGGCATCCTCTTCAGTTTTCATTACTAACAACAGCAGGGCTGCCACATAGTTCAAGCCCTAAAAATGGCGTAAAATTTGCAGCTTAACATGCACCCAATTAAAACCCATGTAAAAATAATTAAGGCTAAATATCACTCTCATCCGGAGGTCTATGGCCCATTTGGGACAGCTGTGACGGTTGAGTAGTGGCAGTATCAAAATATGGTAGTGACCATAGTGGTGGGGGTTTAGTTACGTTTTAAGACCCAAGTTCCACTTTTAGGGCAAGGATGTAAATATCAGATCTCAGCGACATATCGGATTGAGTTTTTAAATGTCGGAAGTAGGAGACATATCAGGGATATTTTAAAATATCGAATTTTCGTATTTCATAAATAAAAATTCAATTTTTAAGTATATTTGAAAGTTGTGTCAGCCGATATATCCAAAAAAATGAATATGTCGGCATATATTTTACAAAAAAATGGATATATCGGGCGGCATGTCGGGCGGCATAATGGGAGACATGCCAGGCGACATGTCATATCGGAAGGTATGTCGGAGGACATTTAAAAGAATGGGGGTAAGAGCATTAACGACCTTTAAAGCTTAACCACACCTACATGGACGTGGCGGCATTTTGGCCTTAAACATCATTTTGATAAAATGATGTTTGTAATCACACCTACACAAATGTTACCTACATTTTTCATAAATGCGTTCACAAACAGCACCACTTTCCCAAACAAGGCCTATTTCGTACTAAGTAGGTCCACATTAAAAATTTATTGAGGTCGATCCCCGACATACAAAATTCTTTGCGAAAAATCGTTCTATTAATAGAACGGATAATTGAAAGAAAATGGCACCCGCATATAAGCTAAATTACCTTCTTTATTAACGAAAAAAAGGCAATTGATGCGGAGCAGAGACGAGTACGAGTTTTGGACCTGTTTGGGGCTGATTTGGCGACTTATCCTATATGGCGTGCCCGGATCGACGATCGGACTCCGCAGATGCGTCTGGATTCGCGTTGCAAATCGATTTGATATATTATTTCACTATATTTGCATTTACCCTATTGTATTTGGATAGCCTCACCTCCGGCCAATCATACTCGTTGATGGGGGATGCCCTAATCTTTTCTTTATTATAAATAGACCTCTTAGGGGCAGATCTAAGGATTGCTGAATGTTTAGAGAAGAAATCCCTTCATTCCGGTGATCTCCTTCGCGGTGCCGACTCTGTGGAACCCCTTAATGATGACTCCTTGGGTAAGGTCTTGTATCTTTGTATTTTTCCACCTCCCCCTCCCTCAAACTTTCCCATTTTTGCTGTCCGACCACCTCCTGCAGCAGCCTTCAACCGCCCCCCACAACAACCAAACTCAGTCGCCAACTTCATGCCCAAAAAAATCATTTTTTCTTTGATTTCCCCGGTCATTAAAATTTTTGTTCAATTCCTATAGTTTCCAAACATTTTTCCCCTATTCCAGCCGTTGTCGTCCACCTCCTGCAGCCGCCTTAAGCCACCCCTCCTCCCTGCTCATCCAGCCACCGTCAGTTGCCAAATATTTTGTCCAAACTCAGCCGCATCCCCACGTTTTACCTCCAACTAACTCCCCCTACAAACTGCCACCATGTTTCCCTGCACAGCCACCCTCCCACTCCTTTTCCCCATCAGATCCAGCGTGCCACCCCCTCGCAAACTCCCTCCCTTTGCTGTCCAGCCAGCCGATCATCTCTAGAGCCCCCTTCGGCACCCTCCCCTCAGGCCACTGTCAACCTCCCACCCGTGGAGCCACCTTCCACAACCCGACCAGCCACAAATTTGTCCAGATCTGTATTTATCAGTCCAGATCCAGCCCGCCAATTCACTCCTCACCACATCTACTGCCCCGACCCCTTCCAACACATCGGATTCATCCCCTCCTCGCCCGGATCCATCTCTACCTGACCGGATCTATTCATTTCCGGCCCGGTTTCACCTTCCACCGCCAAGGACAGCCACCTCCATTATTTTCACGTCGGCGGTTCCACTCTCGATCGCCGATCCACGCATCTGGCTTCGGAATCTTCATTGTCTTGGTCAACCCACTATTTAGTGAGTATGTTGTATTGGATTATTATTTTTCAGCATTTATTTATCGGATTGGACATCATATTGGTTTGGATATCTCGTATGGTAGTAGTTTGTTAGATAAATATTGTGATTTGCAGGACTTTATTCGCCGTGCGCTCTAACTTTGGCTCTCCACGCGGAGGAAAGTCTAAGCTTTTTTTTGCCCGAATAAATTATTTTATTTTGCTTTTGAATTATTTGCGTGGGATGATTTTATTTAATATCCAATTGTGATCTAACCGTCGGACTTTTGCATAGCATGTAGGGTTGGGTCACCGATTTTCCCGCCGCCTATAGATTCTCCCTGCGTCAATTGGTATCAGAGTCAGGTTGCACACAGCCAGGTTGTGTGCACTTTTTGATACGCAGTCTTAGAGTCTATAGGTTTTTCATTATGTCTAGATGTCATAATTATTCTTCTTCTCACTTTGGAGGTCTCGAGTCCACTTGGACCAGCCCTCATAGATCTTCCGGGGGACCCTCACGATAGTACGATGATTATTCGCGATCGCAGCACACTACTTCCAGAGATCATGTTAACCCACCAACACGACCCAACTATGCTAGGGACGATCATTAAGATGATTGTTGTCGTTCTTATACGTACACGCGAGCGGATCGTGTTGATTCTTCGATGCAATTCGGTTACCTTAGGGATGATTATTATGAGGATAGTCATTCCGAGACAGATCTTGAGGGTCAGTTTCGTACTGCTGCCCCTTCATTTGACGGCTTAACGAGTCTCGAGTCTTTCAGTTATTGGCTCGTGGATATTGAGTATTATCTCGATCATTTTGAGTTACTCGGTGGGCTTTGTGCCAAGTTTGCGAAACTTAAACTTTTAGATCAGGCGAGGGCATATTGGGCTAGCGTTTAGAGGACCCGCAAGCGAGACCATCTTCGTCGCATCACTGGTTGGGTGAACATGAAGCGTACATTATGTCAGAGGTATCTGCCTTCGTCGTATTGAAGTTGCTTACTCAACCAATTATTTTCTCTTCACCAAGGATCTATGTCTGTCGCTGAGTACAGGGACCGTTTTGATGAGTTAGTGGTGAGGAGTGATATCCGAGAGGACCCAGCCATGACCAGTCCCCAATTTCGGTCTGGACTTCGGTCTGACATACGTACTAAGGTAGATTATCATAGCGCAAAGTCCCTCGAGCAGACATATCAACTCGTCCATCAATATGAACAGTCATTGAGATCAATAAGAGCTGGTCGATGGGATTCTCACCTTGACCTCAGAAGTACAAATCCCTCCCATAATGAGGTCACCGCGACGCTCACCACTGTCCTGTCAACCACGACAGAAGTGATACTAATGCGGATTACTCTTGCCCCAGTGAGGCGCTTAGCCCAGTGAGTGACTTATCTCTTGTTTTTGACCCGACTCTTGTCACCCAGACTGAGAGCGAGCCTGAGCGACCTACTGAGTCTGTAGTGTTGTGTCCCTCACCCACACCTCCTCCTCTTCCATACACCGGGTTAGTTAACAACCCAACCAAAGACCCATTTCCTGGCACCGCACCCACGAATCCATTCTTGAGTGAAGGTTTGTGTCGCTCTCCCATTGTCATTTCCCAGAGTCATATCACGACTGAGATCCCAGAGTCTGATGTTGATCTCGTAGTGACTATGTCACCCATTCACGGGGACACGACCCTTTACGATGACACTCACAAGGAGGATCATGACACTAGTGACAATTTTTACGATGACCTCCTGGTGAGCCTCCTGATAAGCTGCCACATTCTGGTGAGGATGCGATTCGGGTGAGAAGCTCGTTTATGAGCTTTGAGTTATTGTCGTCTCTTTCGCTATCATCTATAGTCTTGCCCCAGAGAATTGATCTTGCGTGGAACAGAACGTATGTAGGGCCTTCCTTGAGTACGCTTGAGCATACTTATATTTTGAGGGCCTACCTTATGACACATCGCACCCTCGATGAGTTTTAGGACGCACCACCTGCTGACCCACCAGACGAGCTCTTTCTTTTCGGGAACACGCACCACACTCGAGATTCACGTCTTCTATTCGGTGTACACGACTTTCACTCAAGTGGTTGTCTTATCTGTGATGACTTTTCGTACACACCTCCTGGTGAGCCCCCTGATGTGCTACGTTTCTCGAGAGACATTTGGCTTTTTACAAGCTCGTATCTGAGTATAGATGTCTCTCACGGTCATCTGATCACTCATCTCACACGGGATGAATTTTTTACACTCCACCGAGAGAGCCCCATGATAGGTCACCTCCCTTGATATATTTCCAGGTCAGCATTAGATTTTTCTCATAGAGAGCATGTTTTGTCGTTCATGTGTCATTGGCATCATTTGCATGAGTCTGTTGAGTCATTTTGTCATCATTTGCATAAGTCTGTTGTGTTGTTTGTTCATCATATGCATGCGTGTCATGAGTCGGTCCGACGAATAAGCCATATTGGTAATAAAATTCTTAAATCACATGTGGATGTTCATTGGCAAGTGCAGGTACTTCAAGAAGGCGAGCAGGTAATGGTGAAATTTGCGTTGTGAGACTCCGTGTGAGGTTTGCTAAAAGCTTGAGTGTTAGGCGAATGAAGCTCTATATAATCATGAGACAGATCGAAGCAAACACTTATGATCTTGATATCCTTGCAAGTATGGGTATCCACCTGATATTTAGTGTTGAGGACATGACGTCGTACTACGAGCCTCGCCAGTATATGGACCCAAGCAGTGGGCACTTCCAACAGCCCACACCTCCATTTTTGTTACCTTTCCGCCTTCATAACTCGCATACATCCAATGGCCACCACTACTCACCCACTTCATACACTCACTCATCTGAGGACTCGTTTGCTTTGTTTTTGCCTACGGCGCCGCCGAACGCACCGGGATCCACCACTCGTAAGTTGGGCGTTGAAAGCTTCATGGAGACCAGACTCCGCCAGTGTATTCCTACTACAGACGTTGGTGACACCTGGGTACTTGCAGCAGATCATGATCGATTCACCCCTGGAGTTCGACTTCAGTACGGTCATCTCCATTCATCGAAGATGACAGCTTTTCAGTCAGGGGGAGTTTATTGTCGGGGAATCTCTTCCGTTGACGACACTTGGACGACTTTTGGTGTACCTCTTCGATTTGTATCTGGCATTCATCGAGAGAATTTCAATCCAAATTCATCGGGAGATGAATTCTTTCAAGCCGGGAAGATTGATGAAGAGCAGAGACGAGGACGAGTTTTGGACCCGTTTGGAGCTAATTTGGCGACTTATCATATATGGCATGCCCGGATCGACGATCGGACTCCGCAGATGTGTCTGGATTCGGGTTGCGAATCGATTTGATATATTATTTCACTATGTTTGCATTAATTTTATTATATTTGGGTAGCCTCACCTCCGGCCAATCATAGTCGTTGATGGGGGATGCCTAATCTTTTCTTTATTATTAATAGACCACTTAGGGGCTGATCTAAGGACTGCTAAATGTTTGGAGAAGAAATCCCTACATTCTGGTGATCTCCGCGGTGCCAGCTCTGTGGAACCCCTCGTGTTGACGACTCCTTGGGTAAGGTCTTGTATATTTGTATTTTTCCTCCTCCCCCTCCCTCCAACTTTCCCATTTTCTCTGTCCGACCACCTCCTGCAGCAGCCTTCAGCCGCCCTCCACAACAACCAAACTCAGCCGCCAACTTCATGCCCAAAATAAATTCCTTTTTCCTTTGATTTACATGTTCATGAAAATTCTTGTTCAATTCCTATAGTTTCCAAACATTTTCCCCCTATTTCAGACGCTGTCGTCCACCTCCTGCAGCCGTCATAAGCCACCCCTCCTCCCTGCCCATCCATCCACCGTCAGTTGCCTAATATTCTGTCCAAACTCAACTGCCTCCCCACGTTTACCTCCAACTAACTCCCCCTACAAACTGCCACCCTGTTTCCCTGCACAGCCACCCTCCCACTACTTTTCCCCATCAGATCCAGCCTGTCACCCCCTCGCAAACTCCCTCCCTTTGTTGTCCAGCTAGCCGATCATCTCTAGAGCCCCCTCCACCGCCCTCCCCTCAGGCCACCGTCAGTCGCCCACTCGTGGAGCCACCTTCCACCACCCGGCCAGCCACAAATCTGTCCAGATCTGGATTTATCAGTCAAGGTCCAGCCCGCCAACTCACTCCTCACCACATCTATTGCCCCAACCCCATCCAACACATCGGATTCATCCCCTCCTTGCCCGGATCCATCTCACCGGATCTATTCATTTCCGGCCCGGTTCCATCTTCCAACGCCAAGGACAGACACCTTCATTATTTCCACGCCTCCGTTTCCACTCTCGATCGCCGATCCACGCATCCGGCTCCGGAATCTTCATTTTCTTGGTCAGCCCACTATTTAGTGAGTATTGTTGTATTGGATTATTATTTTTCAGCATTTATTTATCGGATTGGACATTATATTGGTTTGGATATCTCGTACGGTAGTAGTTTGTTAGATAAATATTGTGATTTGCAGAACTTTATTCGTCGTGCGCTCTACCTTTAGCCCTACATGCGGAGGAGAGCCTAATCTTGCTTTTGCCCTCATAAATTATTCTGTCTTGCTTTTAAATTATTTGCGTGTGATGATTTTATTTATTATCCAATTGTGATCTAGCCGTCGGACTTTTACATAGCATGTAGGGTTGGGTCGCCAATTTTCCCGCCGCCTATAGATTCTCCCTGCATCAACAACTGTATGCAAACTAAAAAAAGACTAGATACTAACTGGATTTTTAAAAGCATGGGACCTACGTGAAGCACAATATAAACCATAATAGCCTTAAGAATATTACCCTATGATTAAAGCAATGAAGATATAAAATTGGCCTACCTGGCAATATCCAACTTCAGAATCTCGGAAAGAATACCCAACAAGGACACGTCAGAGGGTCGCCTGCCCATCTAGAGTGTCCAACCAGGGATGAGTTGGAAATGTCCTAGGAAGATCCTACCAGAATAAATAGGTAGCATGAGAAACATAAGGTAACTATAATAACAAATACATTTAGAAAAATTCACATAAAAATCTTATCAAAATAAATACATATACGTGGAAGTCAACAAAAGAAATAATCCAGAGATACCTCTGCAGTAAGGCCACAAATGAAGCTTTGGAGATCCAATGAGGTTCATCCATAATAACTAATTGCATACCAATTACTTTATCTTGGCTAAGTAGTATTCTTGATATGCAATATAAATAATTCAATAGATCAAGATCAGTTATTTTAAAGTATTAGTTATTCTCAACAGATGGAATAAAAAGATGAATCTGCAAGCAATAAGATTGGTGAAGTAATCATACCGTATACTTACATGCAAGCAATAAAAATGGTGGAAAGAAGAATTAATTTGATGCAATGATGCAGGTCAAACAGATCAATGTTGCTAGTCACACAGATCATAGTCGCAGCCACATAAACCAACAGTATGAACATGGTGCTTCAACACAAGACTGTAACTACATAGCAATAATAAGGAGCAAGTGACGCAACAACATTAAGCCCTTTAGTGAAATCCAAGGTGGTGCCAGAATGCAGACAATTAAACAACTGCACGACAAGTTGTGACAGCAATGAGAGAAATTGAGCAACATAGGGTCATGAGATGTGATAGACAACAGGTCGAACGAGACATGTAGATTCGCATCAAGTCAATTTTAGGTTGGATGTGTTTTTTGTATATGGCAGTTCAATGGAAGTTTTTTGTGTTCAGACAACGGACAGGATTTTCCATAGGTAGTTTTGATTTCACTTCTTCGTACTTGACAACCTGGGTCTCAAGTAGATCCGATTGTGGGGATTGGATTTGGTCAGGTTTGACACATCTAATGGGAAGGACTTCATCCATTTTATTTATGTTGGTGAGAAAAGAAAGATTAGAGAATAGGAAGCCGTATTCCAGAATATATCTTGCACTTTGTACTTAATGATTATGGCAGAGCCATTGATCTTCATGTGGTCGTGGATGTAGGTGCTCCGCAACAAACTACATAAATTGGATTCCCTTGATTTACTTATTGATGGGTTGCACCACCATTTATAAGGAGAATTTCCCCATAATCTCCCCCCAAAATGGAGATCATGGGGTTGACTAGTCAACCACACCTACCATGAACTCCCCATAATGAGGGAAACATAGGAGGTGGGGCCCACTCCCTCTCCCCACTTGGGAAAACCGCCCCCTTTGGGGGGAAACCGCCAGCCAGGCAGCAGCCCGCCGCCGGTCAGGCCGCCGCTGGCCAAGCCGCGGCCGGCCAGACCGCGGCCGCCGCCAGGCTGCCGGCCGCGGCCGGCCAGGCCGCGGCCAGGCTGCCGGCCGCCCGCCAGACCGCGGCTGCCGGCCGCCGCCGGCGCCGCGGCGCCCCGACAGCGAATGCCGGCCAGGCCGCCGCGACTGCCGGCCAGGCCGCCGCGCCTGCCGGCCGGGCCGCCGCCATGGGTCAGGACGCGGCCGCCGGCCTAGCCGCCGCCAGCCAGGCCGCCAACGCCCAGGCCGCGGCTACCGCCAGACAGCCGACGCCCAGGCCGCAGCCCGCCAAGCCGCGGCCGGCCTGGCCGCCGACCAGGCCGCCTCATGACCACTGGCCGGCCGCCGTCGCCGCCCGACCGCCCCACCACAATCGACGGCTTGCTCGAAGTCCGATCGTGGTGGGCTCTCCTCGTCGTCCGATCCGGTGGGTAACCACCCACTAACCCACTAAGTTAGTGGTGGCGCCCGCCATAATCCTCTCCAGGAGGCTATAAAAGGAGCCCCAGAGCCTCCTCATAATTCACTTTTTGGCTCCCGGTCATCTTCTTCCTTAGGCGAGAGCTCTGTCGGACTCCTCCCTCGGATCATCCTCCAGCCACCTCGAGCCACCGGCGCACCACCAGCAGGAAAATGCCTAAGTCCCGGAGTGAGCGGAAGGAGGAAGACGACCTCTGCAAGCAAGCGCGCGTCGAGGCCGCGCTCCAAACTTCAAAGCATCAGAGTCACGCCTCGGATTCCAGTGTCCAAGTCGCTCTCGCGGAGCAGCCTGTTTCCCGCTGGGAGCTGAAGTCTCTCTTTCTCCCCCCAAGCTGTAACGGGGAGCGGCATGTTGTCCCCGATTCTCTGAACACATTGTAATCACACGCAACTAGTGGCATGACCGGCGCAGACCCGGTCACGTGGTTTTTTACCCAGTTGAGGGGTTTTTCCATGTCATCACATCTTTAGTCAACCTTTCATTTTCTCTGACTGTGTGCGCACTCGACCGCTCCGCATGCTAAAACGGTCCATGTTAACCCCGAAATCGGCGATCCTTCCCAAGGCAGCCAGCTCACCGGTAGCGGTCTGCTCCAGGTTCCTCCTGGAGGTCGCTTCTTAGGATGGGCGGACAGGTTTCCCTGTCCGCTCAGTCTGCACGGCTTGAGCGGTCTCAGCGGTCTGACCTCCCAGGCCGCGCGCCTTCCTTTGGTCGGCAGGGGCTGCAGACTGCTCTTGCAGTCCGCCTCTGCAGGTCGCGCCCTTTTTCAGCTTAGTCGCAGCTTTTTCTAAACAGGTGTCCCTTTGCCGGACTCATATCCCTGTCCGCCCAGACCGGCAATAGGTCGCGTCTCGTGCAGGTATTGGACTCTGTTAGCCCTCTGCTGCAGATCGCTCTTCAAGAAGACCAGCCCGCTCCAACCGCCAAAACAACAGTGGCGACCTGCCCGCAGGCCGCCAGCCAGCGACCTCAACTTCCTCGCCAACACGCGCGGTCTGCCTCGTCAGTCCGGCAGGTCGCGTATCCCTTGTCACCCAACAACATGGGCAACCAACTCCTTCAGTCCGCCTGCAGAGCGCGGACACTCGCTCTCCGGCTACCTACGAAGATCAACAGCAATACCCAGTTCCTCGCGAGCTCGGCGGACTCGAAGTGCGATCAAGACTTCCAGTCCGTCTTCATTGGTGAATCCCAACAGCTTCAACAGCCAGGCTCTCCACTCCAACATAAGCGGACTCAGCTTAGCAGCAGGCGCGGACTCGGCGGACTCAGCGGACTCGCTGTGCAGCCCGCCATTCCTTAGCCAGCGACCGCTTCTTGGCAGCAGCAGGGTGAACTCCTCCCTCAGCCCGTAGTCTTGGCGCGGGCTCAATCAGTAGAGGCGGACTCCGCGGATTCTCCCCGCAGTCCGCCAGGCAGCAGAACTTCCTCAAGACAGTCCCAGACCGCATAGCCTCGTGCGGAGTCAGCGGATTCCGCAGGCACTCCTCAGCTCGCACCCCCTTAGCGCTCGCTCAGTTCAGCAGCGGCGGACTCTGCGGATTCTCCTTGCAGTCCGCCGCTTAGCCTCTAGCATCCGCCACCCCAGCAGCAGGCGGACAATATCAGCTCAGCAGTGGCGGACTCCGCGGACCCGCATCGCAGTCCGCCACGAAGTCTCCCAGTTCGCCATCAGCACATAAGCTCCAGATGCAAGCCCCAGTCCGCGCGGCCTGTTGCGGACTCGGCGGACTCCTTCCTCTTCTCGCTCAAGTTGCCATCTCACCGGGGGTAACGTCACTGCAAGCCGTTACCTGCTCGCGCCTATAAATTGACATTCATACCTCTCATGGAGGTCAGCGTGAACGACAGCATCAGCTTCAGCGTCACCTTCAGCTTCGGATCATCGCCAAGGTGCTCACGCTCGAAGACATCCCACAGCAAGCTCAACCTCCTGCGGACTCCGTTTTCCAGTCTGCACCTTTTCTCTTCCCTTAGTCGCGCGGCCTACCGGCCTCAGTTCCCAGACCGCGCGGTCTCTTTTTCCCCTAACCACGCGGCCTGCCGACCTGGCTCTTCAGTCCGCGCGGCCTCTTCTGCAACTCCTTCCTTAGCCGCCAACTTCCTCTTTGTACCCAGTTATTGATTTCTTGTAAAGGAGTATTGCCAAGCTGTAACTCTCAACATTAATCAAAGGAAAGTGTGTCACAAGAGTGACATTTAAGCCGCGGCGGGCGAAGTCTGCTTTTGCCGCTGCTAGCGGCCCTCTCTCTTCTTCTTAGCTCAGCTCAGCTCCCTCGGCATTCAACCTGCAAGCAGAACCGTCCAAGTACCCGTCTGCTCGACAGCTCCTGATCAACCTCCTCTTCTAGTCAGCCTTCCCGGCTGCTCTCAGCAACCATCTCCTCTATCCCCGCAACCCTCAGACAAGCGCTTGCTCCACCCTCGAGCACTCAGAAGCTTCATCTTTCCCTGCAACTTTTATCCTCTTCCTCTCCTAGCCTGTGAGATCGAACACCCCCTCCGTATTAACTAGGCGGTGCCGTTTTCGCGCATCAACAGTTAACACGCAACCTTTAGATCCGAACAGACGGTGAACACCGACAGTTAGCCATGTCAGATCGTCAACCAGCCGAGAACGTTGCTCCAAGTCCTAGAGATGATCCTCTCTGGGAGGCTTTTGAGCAATCGCGCCGTGAGAATGCTCAGCAATTCCAAGTCATCAACAAAATCCTTGTCGCGATCACCCAGCAGTTGCAGTCTCAACCTGCAGCAGCTCCAGCTGCTCCGATCAATCCAGCACCAACATTGGAGCATCAGCAAGCTTATCCTCCAGCTTGCCCGCCGGTCTATCCTCTTTATACAACAACCTTCCCGCAAGGGCCTGCAGCCCCTTTGCGACCTCAAGATGAAGAGTTTGTTGCTCGCCAAAACTTCTTCCAGGAAGCAGCCCGGGGATGTCCTGCTAGATATCTCAATTTTCAGGGACGTCATCCTTACCCTGCAGCTCCCGTCTTTGCTCCTCCTGCAGCAACTTTTCCCTTTTATCCTCCTGCTTCTTTTGCAGCTGCAGCTTATGCTCCTTTTTATCCTTATGCTGTAGGAGAGCAAGAAGAGCATTCGTCATTTGCAGAGAACGTTCGTCATGAACCTACTCCAGCTAACTTCAGAGAGCCACGATTACCAATCTACACCAGAGAGACTGATCCAGTGAAGCATCTCCAAGCCTTCGAATCGGTCGTTGCTCTCAAAATCCTCTCAGATGCAACTAAGTGCAAGCTCCTTGTCACGACCTTTGATGGACAAGTGAGGGACTGGTTCTATGGTCTTCGCCCTCACTCCATCACTTCTTTTGCTGATCTGCGAAGGGAGTTCTTGCTCAGATTCTCTACTTCCACCAAGAGAAAGGGCGGACCTGAAGCCCTATTTGAGATCAAGCAGCGTGGTAATGAAACTTGGTCTCAGTTCGTTGATCGGTTCCAAAGAGAAATCTTGGACATCGAGATTGTTAGTCAAGAAATATACTGAGTGGCTCTTATCCACGGTCTCCGTGAAGGGCCTCTCAAATTTGAAGCCAATGTCCGAGCACCAAAAACGTATCAAGAGTTGATTGTCTTAGTCAACTCATACATCCGAGGCGAAAAGAGCAACCCAGGCTTCGTCTCCAAGCTCATTTCAAAGAAAGATCCTTCTCATAGGCAGCCTCCGAGGTCTCCTTGCAGTGATTTCCCAACTCACTCAAGGAAGGGAAAAAGTTTTAGCGCCATCAATATCCCTTCCCAAGTCGTGATCGCGCTCAAGATCCATTGCTACCACTAGCTCCATCTTCTCAAATAGCTGCAGTATATCAGCAGCCAGACGATGACTTGCATGAGTCTGAACTCGACGAGGCCATACAAGAAGTAAGCCAGATCATGAAAGATAAGGCTAGCTTCAAAAGGCCTTATCGACCAGCCGATCAAAGGTCTAGAGACTCAGAACCATACTGTGAATTTCACAAAGAGTCAGGCCACCTGGCTGAGAATTGTCGAGCACTCCGCCGACTAGTGCAAAGGATGCTTCAGCAGGGTAATATGCGTGATCTGCTTCCTAAAGGAGATCGCCCCGATCCAGCAACTTCAAAGGGCAAAGAAGTTGCAGACATTCCTTGCAGCTCAAGAGGGGTGAGCCTAGTCGAAGAACCCCCTCTCCTCGTTGTTAATAAGACTGTCGAATGCTTCGATGCCGATGACGAGGGAGTGCTTGGAAGGTTATTCTAAGCCAGCAAAGGACTTCATAGTCCTCCGAATTTTTTCACAACCGTGATGGGTTATCTCTACCCTTACTCTACTCCTTATGCTTTCAAACATATTCATTTCAAAACACTTCTAAGTGCTCTTTCATGCTTTTCAATAAAGCTTTTATCAGGGATCTCATACTGACACAGTTTCCTTCTTGTAATGTTTCTTCCTCTCTTCTCTCTTTTCCAAAGAGATCGCTACACCAATGAGATATCACCGAGTCTGGAATGCTCCCTCCGTAGATTGTTCTCTGGCACGACCGCTACGACCACATACAGTGGGGAGTCCGCGTATGTGCAGTGGGAGCCGTTCAATCTACGATGTTGGGCTTCAGATTTTGGATCCTAGTCGGCATCTGACACAGAGTGTGTGCTAGGGGAGCCTCATGTGTTAGCTCTTCTGTGCTTCGCAAAGGATTCATTACAGTTATGCTGATCTTTGCTTAACAAGCAATGGCGACCAAGCATAGCCTTGTCTCTTCGATCATCTCAAAACTGTGATGGTCGAACACTCTCTGGTACTCTCGATCCGTGTCTTCGTGGGTTCCCACAATTCCACTAATCAATCCACAGACAAGTTATATGCCACTTGGCGCAACTATTCTCATTGACCAGTGATGATTGTACCCGAGGCAAGAGAGCAGTGTATCTAGCAATCCTTCTCAAGATTTCCCGTGCTTTTCTTTTTTGTGCCCTCCTAGAGGATGTGCAGCCAGCCCGCTTTGAGTAGGACTATACTCGGGATGACCTTTCTCAGCCAAGCGATGCATAAGGCCCACGGGTGATCTCCTGTGGCAGCATCCAGTCTTTCTTGGTTATCTCCGAGTATGTGCCTCTTTTTTGTCAGCTGCCTTCTTTCACAGGTGAACGGGTTAATCCGACCTACCAAAAGGATTTGCAACTCACTTTGCTTGTGCACATCTTATATGAATTGCTTGCTCAAAGCTCTATCAGATGATAACTTACAAGCTCTTTACTTGTATAAGCCTTATTACTCTCATCTTTTATTCGTTGTTTGCTTAAGCGCTATCAGATGAAGGTTCACAGAGCTATTCATTACTCTTATATAATGCTAATGACATCAAACATTGATCAAAGAACCTTACTCTCTGTTACGTGCCGAGGAGGATGTGCGTGTGAGCCGGCGGTCTTCGGAGAGCGGATCCAGCGTGGGGGTAGGGGGCGATCGGAGGCGGCGGCTGGAGCGGGCTAGGGCGTCGGTAAGAGAGAAGGGGGATGAGAAAGAGAGAGAGAATTGGTGAGAAAATAGATTAATTTCTTCCTACCCATTCTCAGCACAGCCAAGCCAAATAAAGAGTTCCAAAGTAGCGGGCCCTCTGTTGGGCCTTAAACACGGGAATTGTTCAACATAAAATAACTTGAAATTGCGTAGCAAATATTTATAAAAATAACGCGCCAACTAGAGAGACTCGTTCTCCCCTTGGGCCAAGTTGCAGCGGAGGCGGTAAACTCGTCCCCATGTCGCCGCGTCCTCGATCCCTTCGGTTGGTGTCGGGTTCGTAACATCACCTTCCTCGTCGGAAGACAGCTTGTCCTCAAGCTGTGCCGGAAGCGCCACGAGTGGAGTCGGCGGTGGTTCCCCAATGAAGCGCTTGAGCTGGGAGACGTGAAAGACATTGTGGATGCGGGCGTCGTCGGGAAGATGTAGTCGATACGCCACCTCGCCGATGCCTTGGGTGACTTGAAAGGGGCCGTAAAACCGTGGCCCGATCTTGTGCGATCCGTCGGGGCGCCGGAGTGTAGCTTGGTGGTATGGTCGACGCTTGAGCCATACCCATTCGCCCACGGCATGGACTACATCCCGGTGGCCGCGATTGTACGATGCCTCCATGCGGTGTTGGGCTCGGAGGAGCTGTTTGCGGGCGGCGGACAGCAGAGCATCCCAGTTTTGGAGTTGGTCATCTACGGTGGTCGTTGTCGCCATGCCTTGGTCGTATGTAGCCATCTTGGGAGGATCGCGCCCGTAGATGAGGCGAAAGGGCGTAGTGTGGAGAGCGGAGTAGTAGGAGGTGTTGTAGCAATACTCGATCCATGGAAGCCATTGAACCCATTGCTTGGGGTGTGCGCCGGTGAGACAACGGAGGTACATCTCCACCGTCCGGTTGACGACCACGGTTTGTCCGTCGGACTGAGGATGGTATGCGGAGGAGAACTGCAATTTGGTGCAGCTGAGGGTAAAGAGTTCCTTCCAAAAACGACTAGTGAACACCTTGTCTCGGTCCGAGACAATCGTCTCTGGTAGGCCATGTAGGCGAAAGATCTCTTGGAAGAAAATTTGTGCCACCCGCTCGGCCACGAGGGGCCGGCCAAGTGGTAGGAAGTGCGCTCCCTTGGAAAATCTGTCGACGACGACCAGGACCGTCTTGCCTTTGTTGCGGGGAAGTCCCTCGATGAAATCCATGGAAATATCGGCCCAAATTTGGGTCGGCACCGGTAATGGTTGGAGCAATCCGGCGGGGAGGAGGTGAAGCCCCTTCTGTTGTTGACACACGGTGCACCGGGCAATAAAATCCTGGGTGCGGCAGCGAAGTCCCTTCCAATAAAAGGACGCACGCACCCGGTGGAGGGTCTTGTGGACCCCCTCATGTGTCCGGTCGTGGGCCTCGCGCACGATGGTTGCAATATGTGGTGATGTGGGCTCCAAGTAAATCCGATTCTTGTACAGAATAAGTCCGTCACGTGCCGCCCACGAGGCCGATAAGAGCCCCTCATTCACCCGGCGAAGTAATTCGGTGAGGGACGGTGAGGCCATGATGTCGGCCCGAATGGCATCCTCCAACGGTGTTGTGGGCGAGGAGATGGCGCACACTACGGCGGACTCTGCGGAGGGGCGGCGGGAGAGAGCGTCGGCGGCCCGGTTGAGCGTGCCTGACTTAAATTCCACGGTGAAATCAAAGCCCAAGAGGTTGCTCACCCAGCGTTGTTGTGGGATAGTAGTCAAGCGTTGGTCCAAGAGATACTTCAAGCTGAAGTGATCAGTGCGAACGACAAAAGAGAGGCCCCATAAGTAGGGTCTCCAATGTTGGACAGCCTTGGCAAGGCCAATTAACTCCAGCTCGTAAGCGGGTAACCTCCGATGGTGTAGCGCGGTGCGACGACTATAGTAGGGGATGGGATGTCCTTGTTACTGTAGGACGGCTCCACATCCCAAGGCGGAAGCATCGCACTCAATGACAAAGAGCAATTGGAAATTTGGTAATTGCAAGACCGGGGCCGAGACGAGTGCCGATTGGAGCGCTTCAAATGCCCCTTGTTCGGTGGCTGTCCACTGGAAATCCTTGCGGCGGAGGAGGGCCAACATAGGCTCGGCGATATTGTTGTAGTTGCGGATGAAGCGCCGGTAGTAGCCCGTTAACCCGAGGAATGCCCGGATATCGTGTTGCGAGCGAGGTGTCGGCCAAGCGGCGATCCCTTGCAATTTCTCGGGGTCGGCGGAGACGCCATGTTGATGAACGATGTGGCCTAAATAGGCGACACTGGGCTGTCCAAAGGCACATTTGGAGGCCTTGAGCACGAGGCGGTGGCGGCGCAGTTGGAGGAGGACTTCACGGAGATGGAGAAGATGCTCCTCCCAAGACTTGTTGTAGATCAAGATGTCGTTAAAGAAAACAAGTACAAATTTTCGGAGCATGGATTGAAATACCTCGTTCATGAGGGATTGGAAGGTTGCCGGTGCGTTAGTGTAACGCCCCGAAACTCAAAGGAGCGAAGGGGGGACGTTTTGGGCCAGTTTGGGTTCTGGCAGCAGGCACACGGCCTGTGACACAGGCGTGTCCCAGGGCGTGTCGACCCGTGTCGACACTTAGCCGCGAAGTCGTCGAGATTTGCTCGACGATTCGTTGAGACATGGCACACGGCCTGCGACACGGGCGTGTCGCAGGGCGTGTCGACCCGTGTCGACGATCGTCCCGGGGAGTCGACGAGATTCGCTCGACGATTCGTCGAGAGACGGCACACGGCCTAGGACACGGGCATGTCCAAGGTCGTGTCATCAGATCGACGATTTTCGCTCGACGGAATGTCGAGACCGTGTACACGGCCTGGGGTCCAGGCGTGTCAAGGTGACACGGGTAAGGACACGGGCGTGTCCTAGAACCCGTGCAGTGCTCGGGTTGATTTTGGGGAAAAATCATGGGGTACACGGCCGGCCACACGGCCGTGTGAGGTGGAACACGGGCGTGTCAGCTCGAACACGGGCGTGTTCGACACCCGTGTGAGGTTCCAAGAGATTCGAGTTTGGCGGCGAATGAGGCACACGGCCCTGGACACGGGCGTGTGTCAGGCCGTGTTCGGTCCAGATTGGGCATTTCAGTCCCGAATCAAAGCCGTTCGTTTCCTTATTTTGAGATCCAACGGCTGGGGGTTGTTCCTGAAGGGATATACCCGGGTTTGGGCTTTCAAAACCCTTACTTTTTCTTAAGTGTTCTCTTTCTAAAGCCTTAGAGAGAGAGGAGAGCCAAGGGAGGAAGAAGGAGCTAGATCCCGCCATTGGAGGAGCTTCGGAGCTCCGAATCGCGAGCCGACTCCGGATCCACGGAGGGAACGCTAGTGCTGTGGTTTTCATCCGATTACTTTTCCATGGCGCCAAAGAGGAACGCAATGGTAACGATCCTCATCTTGAGCATGAGTGGCTCTCTTTCTTTGCATAGGAAGCCCGCTCTCGCGAGTTTGCGGAGAGTTGGAGGCGTTCCTTCGGGTAGATATGTGAAGTCCCCGTTGTTTAGAGTCCGTAAGCGAGAACGGACATAGGCATGATGTGTGAAGCCTACCCGGACATGTTGGTCTGGATCGGTGATGTTGCATTGCATAATGCCGGAGAAGACTCCGTGCTATTGGTTGTTTTTCGGGTTTTCTACGCGGTAGATTGCAGCAGGGAGCCTTGGGGACTAACCCAAAGGTGCACCCGGAAAACTGGGCGGATATGAGATCTTGCCAACTTGGTGGCTTGAGAGCCAACTTGAACATAACCGGGTTATGTGACTTGTGATGGAAATGGGACTCGGGGAAGTTTGACCCGTGCGCAAATGGCTTAAATTGTCGTTGCGATGTGAGCACGGGTTAGATGGAACCGTACCCATTCTATGTCGTTCGGTTAAAGAGACCTAAAGGCACGTGGCACTTACCGTTGGCATAGAGTAGGGTCTTCGGCGGTCAATGGCTTAAATTGTCGTGACCCAGGCCAGGAAGACAAATTGCTCATAGGTTTGGCCGTCTAAGTGACGGTGGTGAGTCCGGAATGTCTATGGCTTTAATTGACGTGACATCGACCGGTTCACCGAGAATGTGCTCTGAGAGCACGGGACGTGTGGCCGTGCGAGCCAACGTCTGTGATGAAATGGCTATATATATAAATTGCTCGCTTATGCTAATGAAATGCAGGAAAGGAGCATCGCCGCCCCGAGTTGGGGGCGGGATCGTTATAATTTGGTCAGCATTGCTGACCGTTGCCTTGTTTTCGCCACCGTGCGGTGGTTTGTTGCTTGCAGGTGCAGCTGGACCAAGCGGTCAATAGCGGGCTAAAGCCCTTTTTGCGAAGCTGGCCCTCGAAGGCCCAAATGGAAGTGTTTACTGTTTTATTCATGTATGACCGGCCTGCGTGCCGTGGTTTGTAAAACATGTAATATTCAAGTGAAACATTTTGTAAGGCCTTAAGGCTTGTTTTGGGTATTTTGTATAACATTCCTGATTCATGTTAGTGGACATTCGTGCTTTAATGCTGGGTTCTTTGTTACAACTTTTATAAACTGCTTCCGCTAGAATGCTCTGTGTAGGACGTTGAGATTGGTTGGATGGTTTTCATAAGTAACCACCAGGTCTGTCTGTGGCATACGGCGTCGGGCCCCGGCCGAACCTACTGCTATATGCTATGTGGCGGATAGGGGGTGTTACAATTTGGTATCAGACTACTGGTTTTGGTCGGGCTTAAAGTGAATTCGTGGGCGAATTCTTTTTAAGGGGTGGTGAGCACGTTGTGTGCGTCATCGTAATAACAGTAAAAAGAACCCATGAATGTCCACTTAGGAATGAAAATACTCGTGTTTGAGGAACCTGCGTGTTCCTATAATTGCTGTTTGCAATTTATTTGGTCACTTAACGGTGTTTTGTACCACTATAGGTGACCAGAAGTGGTGTTGGGCCGTCAGAACGCCGAGTTTCTGAGGCTAGTAGTGCACCGGATGTTGCTCCTGCAACACCTCTATCGGCTGAAAATATTCGATTGGTGGCTGAAGCGGTGTTGGCCGTGATAAATGCGCAGCCTGCAAGGCAAGCGCAGCAGCCCGCTCCTATGATGGAGCAAGAACCTCTTCAAGAGGCTGAGCCGAGGAGAGTTGAGCAAGTGGTTATGGAACCGGTGGTGCCGAGGAGGGCAACTGAGAGGCAGCTTAAGCATGTAATGAGCTTTAACCCTCCGTTATTCTCGGGGTTGGGAACCCCATCTCAGGCTGAAGACTGGCTCTCCAGGGTGAAGAGAGTCATGACAGCGACGGAGACGGAGGAGTGGCAAATGACCACCATCGCTACGTTCCTTTTGGACGGTGAAGCGAGGATGTGGTGGGAAGGATTGGAGCTGCACTTACTGAGAGGTAGGCAACTTGGTGATGTCTCGATGGAGGAGTTCTCGAGATTATTTTTGGCTAGATACCTCCCGTCGACGCAGAAGATAGCGTTGGAGAATGAGTTCCTGAAGTTGGTACAGGGTGAGAGGAGCGTGGATGAATATCTCCACGAGTTTACTCGTCTGAGTCGTTATGCTAGCTCCACCATCGTGGATGAGGAGCGCAAGACTAATCGCTTCTATGAAGGCTTGAGGGATGAGTTGAGACTACTACTTTCGGGACCGATGACGCAGGGTTTCTTAACCTTGGTCAATACTGCCCGGTCCTTGGAGAAGGACATGAAGAACGTACAAGCAAAGAAAAGCTTGGGTGAGAAGAAATCTGAATTTAAAGTGCCGACTACTTCAAAGGCCGGCTATCGGAGGGCTTTCAAGAAGCATAGGACTTCGGGTCCAGCTCCTTCTGGTGCTTCTGGGGCGACTACGAGTCGGACCCCGGGCGCGTGTTTTACATGTGGAAAGACGGGGCATTTCGCCCGTGATTGTTGGAGCGGACGTCCTAAGTCCGAGAGAAAGCCGGGAGCTACTTATGAAGAGAAGGGAAAGGCGGTGGAGTCGACCGCATCCCACTATGCTCCGGCCCAACCAAGGGTCTATAATCTTGGCCAACAGGAGGCCATCAAACAAGCTGATGTGGTGACAGGTACGGTTTAATTTATAGCAAGTCACTTTCTTTAAATACTTGTTATGCACATGTTACCTTACCACTGCTTGTTTAGGATTTGTATTGATTTGTGAAAATCCGGCACGAGCACTCTTCGATACGGGAGCTTCACACTCCTTCTTGTCCGAAGGATTTATATCACGCATCGGAGTCCCTTCTTCGATGGCGAAGGATAAGTTGGATGTGTTGTTGCCCAATGGGTGTTCGATGCGAGCGGATAGGATCTGCGATGTTAAGATTCGTATTGGGGAGCAGGTGTTCGACCTGCGGGCGTCTTTACTTCCGTTGGTGGAGTTCGACGTCATATTTGGCATGGACTGGCTCTCGGAGCAGCAGGCCCATATAGATTGCGGTAGCAAGGAAGTTAAGCTGGGAGCAAGTCGTGAGACGAGTTTTACGGGCTTAAAGGGGTCGAGCAAGACGTTGATGTCTGCTCTTCAGGTGGTGAAGGCGGTTCGTGACGGAGCAGAACTGTTCTTTACACTAGTGGAGGTTGCAAAGCTGAAGCCCGCGTTGGATTGTATTTCAGTGGTATCGGAATACCCTGATGTGTTCCCCGCGGATCTTCCTGGAGCCCCGCCTCAGCGGGAGATAGATTTTACGATCGAGCTAGTGCCAGGTGCAAAGCCTGTGTCACGATCTCCTTATCGGCTAGCGCCTAAGGAAATGGCGGAGCTGAAAGTTCAACTGCAAGAGTTGTTGGAGCAAGGGTATGTGCGCCCGAGTTCTTCGCCTTGGAGCGCACCGGTCCTCTTTGTTAAGAAGAAGGACGGAAGCTTGAGGCTATGTATTGATTATCGGGAGCTAAATAAGCTGACGGAGAAGAACAAGTACCTGATCCCCCGGATTGATGATCTCTTTGATCAGTTAGTCGGGTCGACGGTGTACTCGAAGTTGGATCTAAAGGCTGGGTACTATCAGCTGCGAATAAGGGAGAGTGATATCCCGAAGACAGCGTTTAGTACGAGATACGGGCATTATGAGTTTACGGTCATGCCGTTTGGGCTGACTAATGCGCCGTCAGTGTTCATGGATTTGATGAACAGGACGTTCAGGGAGTACTTGGACCATTTCGTGATCGTCTTCATCGACGATATTTTGGTGTACTCGCAAAGTGAGGAAGATCACTTCAAGCATCTTCATTTGGTGTTGGAAACGCTAAGGAGAAATCAGTTGTATGTCAAGTTCTCGAAGTGCGAGTTTTGGCTATCCTCAGTGGCGTTCCTCGGGCATATAGTAAGTGGAGAGGGTATTGCTGTGGATCCGACGAAGATTGTTGCGATACGGGAGTGACCTGAGCTCGCTACTGTAGCGGAAGTCCGGAGTTTTCTGGGGCTTGCCGGCTATTATAGGCGCTTCGTAGAGAACTTCTCGCGGATAGCGTTACCTCTCACTACATTGACGAGGAAGGAGCATAAGTTCGTTTGGACGCCGGAGTGCGCACGAGCTTTTGAGGAGTTGAAGTGTCGGTTGACCACGGCGCCTGTGCTGAGTTCGCCATGTGGGACCGAAGGCTATGAGATATATAGCGATGCTTCAGGCAGCGGTTTGGGTTGCGTGCTACTGCAGCACGAAAGCGTGATAGCTTATGGCTCGAGACAGCTAAAAGTGCACGAGAGGAATTATCCGGTCCATGACTTGGAGTTAGCGGCCGTGATTTTTGCTTTGAAGCTGTGGAGGCACTATTTGTACGGTGTGAAGATTGATATCTACACCGATCATAAGAGCCTGAAATATTTGATTGATCAGAAAGATCTGAATATGCGGCAGCGTAGATGGATGGAGTTCCTGGGGGACTATACGTTCAAGATCCACTACGTGCCTGGCAAAGGGAATGCGGTTGCGGATGCGCTGAGTCGCCGAGCCCCAGCTCAAGCCAATTGGCTATCGGTGCATGATGAGCGGTTGGTGCGAGAGTTGGAGGCGTTGGAGATTGTCTGTGTGGACAGACAATCAGGTGCTGAAGCAGTTCTGAATTGGACTGAAGTCCAATATGAACTGGCTGATCGTATTCGGCAGGCTTTGGATATGGATGCTCATATGAAGCAGTTCATGGTAGAGGCTCTGATGGGTCAAATCCCCAATTCGTCGTGGAGGACGGATTACTTTGGAAAGACGGTCGTTTGTGCGTCCCAAGTGTGGGCAATTTACGGGTGGAGTTGTTGTACGAGGCACACCATACCAAGTACTCGATTCACCCGGGGAGCACGAAGATGTACCGTGATGTGAAGAAACTGTTTTGGTGGCCGGGTTTGAAAAAGGATGTGGCGCTATACGTAGCGAAGTGCCAAACCTGCGCCTTGGTAAAGGCGGAGTGCCAAAAGCCGGGAGGATTTCTTAAGTCCTTGCCTATTCCGGAGTGGAAATTTGACGACATCTCTATGGACTTTGTGCACGGTTTGCCAAGGTCGCAAAACGGGAACGACGCCATTTGGGTGGTTGTTGATCGTTTAACGAAGGTGTCGCATTTTATTCCGCATAGGAAGGATGATCCGGTGGAGAAGCTGGCAAAGCTTTATGTGGATAACATAGTACGGCTTCATGGTGTGCACCGCAGCATCGTGAGTGACCGAGATGGGCGGTTCACGTCCAATGATTGGAGGCTGGTGTAGCAAATGTTAGGAACAAAGCTGAAATTCAGCACAACCTTCCATCCACAAACGGATGGGCAGACCGAGAGGGTCAATAGAACCATGAAAGACATGCTTCGCATGTGTGTCTTGGATTTTGGAAAGCAATGGGAAGACCACCTATATTTGGTGGAGTTCGCATACAACAACCGCTACCAAGCGAGTATTCAGATGGCACCTTTCGAGGCCCTATATGGTAGAAAGTGTCGCATGCCATTGTCTTGGTTAGAAACGGGTGAGTCAAAGTTGTATAAGCGATCGGAAGTAGAGGATGCTACTTCTTTGGTGAGAACCATTCGGGAGAGGTTGCTTATCGCTCAGGACCGGCAAGCAAAGTACTATAATGCCAAGCACAGGAATGTGGAGTTCGCTGTGGGCGATTATGTATACTTAAAGATCAAGCCGTTCAAGGGTGTCTCGCGGGTGCGGCGATTGAAAAAGCTAAGCCCAAGATACCTTGGACCATTTGAGGTTCTGGAGCGAGTTGGTGAAGCGGCCTATAGGTTGAAGCTTTCAGTGGAGCTTAGTGGTTTACATGATGTATTCCATATTTCGGTACTCCGGAAGGCGGTGCAAGAGCCTACGCAAGTGATCGCAGTCGATCAAGTGCCGGTGGATAGTGGGCTAACGACAAAGGTCAAGCCCGTGCGGATTGAGCACTCGGAGGTCAAGCGGCTACGCAATAAAGAGATCAGGATGGTCAAGGTCCGGTGGGACAATTGCGGTCGTGAGGAGCTCTCTTGGGAGAGAGAGCAGACTATGCTTGACGAGTATCCGGAGTTGTTCCGCTCAGGTACAAATTTTGGTTTTGTACATGTCTTTACTTTATGTAATTTCGTGGGCGAAATTCTTTTAAGAGGGGGAGAGTTGTAACGCCCCGAAACTCAAAGGAGCGAAGGGGGGACGTTTTGGGCCAGTTTGGGTTCTGGCAGCAGGCACACGGCCTGGGACACGGGCGTGTCCCAGGGCGTGTCGACCCGTGTCGACACTTAGCCGCGAAGTCGTCGAGATTTGCTCGACGATTCGTTGAGACATGGCACATGGCCTGCGACACGGGCGTGTCGCAGGGCGTGTCGACCCGTGTTGACGATCGTCCCGGGGAGTCGACGAGATTCGCTCGACGATTCGTCGAGAGACGGCACACGGCCTAGGACACGGGCGTGTCCAAGGCCGTGTCATCAGATCGACGATTTTCGCTCGACGGAATGTCGAGACCGTGTACACGGCCTGGGGTCCAGGCGTGTCAAGGTGACACGGGTAAGGACACGGGCGTGTCCTAGAACCCGTGCAGTGCTCGGGTTGATTTTGGGGAAAAATCATGGGGTACACGGCCGGCCACACGACCGTGTGAGGTGGAACACGGGCGTGTCAGCTCAAACACGGGCGTGTTCGACACCCGTGTGAGGTTCCAGGAGATTCGATTTTGACGGCGAATGAGGCACACGGCCCTGGACACGGGCGTGTGCCAGGCCGTGTTCGGTCCAGATTGGGCATTTCAGTCCCGAATCAAAGCCGTTCGTTTCCTTATTTTGAGATCCAACGGCTGGGGGTTGTTCCTGAAGGGATATACCCGGGTTTGGGCTTTCAAAACCCTTACTTTTTCTTAAGTGTTCTCTTTCTAAAGCCTTAGAGAGAGAGGAGAGCCAAGGGAGGAAGAAGGAGCTAGATCCCGCCATTGGAGGAGCTTCGGAGCTCCGAATCGCGAGCCGACTCCGGATCCACGGAGGCAATGCTAGTGCCGTGGTTTTCATCCGATTACTTTTCCATGGCGCCATGAGGAACGCAAGGGTAACGATCCTCATCTTGAGCATGAGTAGCTCTCTTTCTTTGCATAGGAAGCCCGCTCTCGCGAGTTTGCGGAGAGTTGGAGGCGTTCCTTCGGGTAGATATGTGAAGTCCCCGTTGTTTAGAGTCCGTAAGCGAGAACGGACATAGGCATGATGTGTGAAGCCTACCCGGACATGTTGGTCTGGATCGGTGATGTTGCATTGCATAATGCCGGAGAAGACTCCGTGCTATTGGTTGTTTTTCGGGTTTTCTACGCGGTAGATTGCAGCAGGGAGCCTTGGGGACTAACCCAAAGGTGCACCCGGAAAACTGGACGGATACGAGATCTTGCCAACTTGGTGGCTTGAGAGCCAACTTGAACATAACCGGGTTATGTGACTTGTGATGGAAATGGGACTCGGTGGATGTTTGACCCGCGCAAATGGCTTAAATTGTCGTTGCGATGTGAGCACGGGTTAGATGGAACCGTACCCGTTCTATGTCGTTCGGTTAAAGAGACCTAAAGGCACGTGGCACTTACCGTTGGCATAGAGTAGGGTCTTCGGCGGTCAATGGCTTAAATTGTCGTGACCGAGGCCAGGAAGACAAATTGCTCATAGGTTTGGCCGTCTAAGTGACGGGGGTGAGTCTGGAATGTCTGTGGCTTTAATTGACGTGACATCGACCGGTTCACCGAGAACGTGCCCTGAGAGCACGGGACGTGTGGCCGTGCGAGCCAACGTCTGTGATGAAATGGCTATATATATATAAATTGCTCGCTTATGCTAATGAAATGCAGAAAAGGAGCATCGCCGCCCCGAGTTGGGGGCGGGATCGTTATAATTTGGTCAGCATTGCTGACCGTTGCCTTGTTTTCGCCACCGTGCGGTGGTTTGTTGCTTGCAGGTGCAGCTGGACCAAGCGGTCAATAGCGGGCTAAAGCCCTTTTTGCGAAGCCGGCCCTCGAAGGCCCAAATGGAAGTGTTTACTGTTTTATTCATGTATGACCGGCCTGCGTGCCGTGGTTTGTAAAACATGTAATATTCAAGTGAAACATTTTGTAAGCCCTTAAGGCTTGTTTTGGGTATTTTGTATAACATTCCAGATTCGTGTTAGTGGACATTCGTGCTTTAATGCTGGGTTCTTTGTTACAACTTTTATAAACTGCTTCCGCTAGAATGGTCTGTGTAGGACGTTGAGATTGGTTGGATGGTTTCCATAAGTAACCACCCGGTCTGTCTGTGGCATACGGCGTCGGGCCCCGGTCGGACCTACTGTTATATGCTATGTGGCGGATATGGGGTGTTACAGTTAGTCAAGCCGAAAGGCATGACGAGGAATTCGAAATGCCCGTGATGAGTTCGGAAGGCAGTCTTTTCCACGTCCTCGACCGCCATCCGAACTTGATGGTATTCGGAGTATAGATCCAACTTAGAGAAGAATTGTGCGCCATGCAGTTCATCCAATAGCTCTTAGACCACCGGAATGGGAAATTTATCCTTGACCGTCTTAGCATTGAACTCACGGTAATCCACGCAAAACCGCCATGTGTTGTCCTTCTTGCGCACAAGGAGCGCCGGGGAGGAGAACGGGGATACACTTCGCCGAATAAGGCCCTTCTGGAGCATAGCCGAACATTGTTGTTCGATTTCGTCCTTCTGGAGGAATGGGTACCGGTAAGGGCGTACCACTACCGGTGCAGCCCCGGGGAGGAGGCAGATGCGGTGGTCGTGTAGTCGGTGAGGCGGTAGTAACTCGGGAATGGTGAATGTATCGGCAAAGACCCGAAGGAGCCGATCAAGGTCGGTGGCGCCTTTATCCCGAGAAGGCCCCGAGCCGTGAATGAGGAAGGCGCTGGGCACGGCGGCGGGGGAGACACATTGCCACTCCATCCGTGTCGGGCCGTCGTACCAATGCATGGAGAGGTTGTTAAAATCTCATGTAATGGGTCCCAAAGTGTGGAGCCAACGCACTCCCAAAACGACGTCAAAGCCATCGAGGTCGACAACCAAGAGGTCGATGTCGAAGGTTCGGTTGTAAATAGTAAGGGAGACCCCTCGACACAAGCCGGGGCACGCCATGCTATGGCCGTTGGTCAAGGCGACTTGGAGGCGGGGCCTTGCGAGGATCGGCAGGTGCAAGTGGCTCGCGGTCTTGCGGCGGATGAAATTGTGGGTGCTTCCTGAGTCCAATAGCGCCGCAAGTGAGTGGCCGGCCAAGGCGATAGGAAGTTGTAGCATGTGGCCGCCCGCGGGCCCCGAAATGGCATTGAAGGATATCTCGGATGGCTCCTTGCTAGGATCCTCCCCGTCGTCATCAGATGGGTCGTCCACCTCGATCCAGAAAAGGCGTTTGCAGCGGTGACCGGGTCCGAATTGTTCCTCGCAGTTGAAACACAGCCCCTTGGCGCGGCGCTTGACCATTTCGGCGTTAGAGAGGCGGCGCCGAAATGGCTGTCGAGGTGGGGGCGCCTGCTTGGTCGGGAAGGGGGTCGAATTGGCTTGGCCACCCCCGCGGAACGGCGGGTTGGAGTCCCGTCGGAGGAGCTGCTGTCGGTCTAAGAGTATGCGGCGCTCACATGTGCGCGCGATGCTCATAGCGGTGGTGAGGCCCGTCGGTTCTTGAAACTCCACATCCAAACGGAGCCGTTCATGTAGGCCGGCGGTAAAAATGGGAACCTGCTGATCGAGGCGGCATGTCACCGCTCTAGCGAGGAGGAGTTGGAGGCGATCGATGTCCTCGAGAGAGCCCGTTTGTCGGAGGGCGATGAGGTCGCCGAGGGAGTTGCCGCGTGCCGCCGGACCAAAGCGGAGAGTACACGCGGATTTGAACTCATCCCACTGTAGGCCCGGCCGTTCGCGCTGAATCTGGCTGAACCAAAGCTGGGCGGCGCCGTTAAGGTGGAAGGAGGCGAGGCTAAGGTGCTCTTCGCCGGTGGTGTGTTGATGCGCGAGGGACTCGCACTTGGAGAGCCAAGCTAGCGGGTCCTCACGGTCATCGAAGGCCGCGAACTCCAACTTGACATACCGCTGAAAAGGGGAGCCGTCCGGGCGATGGCCCGAGTCGGTGGTGTCGCTGGAGGCGTGGGGGTTTGGCCGGGGTTCGGCGGAGGCATGGTCCTCGGCGTAGCGTGCATGCATCTTGTCGAGGCGGTCCATGATTTGCTGGAGCAGGTCCCGATCGGCCATGGGGGGCGTCGGCAGAAGCGGTAGACTCGCGGGTTCGGCAAGGCGAGGCGCGGCGGAGCGGAGGAGAGGACGATCCTCTGATACCAACTTGTTACGTGCCGAGGAGGATGCGCGTGTGAGACGGCGGTCTTCGGAGAGCGGATCCAGCGTGGGGGTGGGGGGCGATCGGAGGCGGCGGCTGGAGCGGGCTAGGGCGTCGGTAAGAGAGAAGGGGGATGAGAAAGAGAGAGAGAGAATTGGTGAGAAAATAGATTAATTTCTTCCTACCCATTCCCAGCATAGCCAAGCCAAATAAAGAGTTCCAAAGTAGCGGGCCCCACGTTGGGCCTTAAACACAGGAATTGTTCAACATAAAATAACTTGAAATTGCGTAGCAAATATTTATAAAAATAACACGCCAACTAGAGAGAATCGTTCTCCCCTTGGGCCAAGTTGCAGCGGCGGCGGTAAACTCGTCCCCATCTCGCCGCGTCCTCGATCCCTTCGGTTGGTGCCGGGTTCGTAACACTCTCCTTGATCATCAAGCCATGCCAGCGAAGTGTAAGATAATCTCTTCTTATCAATCTGGACTTCATAGCAAGGATGCCTCTAACCTAGAAGATCATTGCTTTGGTTTGATCTTCATTCAATTATCAGCAGATTGTATCAGGCATTTCCTCTGCTATGTGATCATATCGATCTTATCTCATCAACAGTTAGCACCTGCAAGTCATATCCAGGTACTTGCAGTTTAATTCATTATTTTATGTTTGCTGCTCACTCTTATCTTCGCAGTGGCTAGCAGGCATCTGCAAGTCATATCCAGGTACTTGCAGCCTAGTCTTTATATACCATATCTGCTTTTAACTCTCATTTTACAGAGATCAGCAGACCCTTGCAAGTTTCTTCACAGGTACTTGCAAGCTATTTTCACATATTTTGTCTGCTCCTAACTCTTTCTTTGCAGAGATCAGCAGACTCTTGCAAGTTTCTTCATAGGTACTTGCAAGTTACTTTCATATACTGTGCCTACTTCTAACTCTTCTTTTGCAGAGACCAGCAGATACCTGCAAGTTGCCTTCAGGTATTTGCGGCATTCTTTACTCCCGAATGTGTTTCTAACTTCACTTTTGCAGAAACCAGCAAAGACTTGCAAGTTCCTTTCAGGTACTTGCAGCTCATTTTTCTTTCTTGTATACTCCTCGCCCTTCCTTTTGCAGAGGATAACAGGTACTTGCAAGCCTTCTTCAGGTACTTGCAAGATATTATGCTTCTATGTTTTCCTCTCACTTTCATTTTGCAGAACTCAGCAGAAAACACATCTTCCTTGTTTTGCAAAGGCAAACACAGGTACACACAAGATGTACCTCTCATTCATGCCTATACTAACTTTACCTTTGCAGGAAACAGACAGGCATTAGCAAACTCCTAAGGGGAGACATCAGGTTCTATCTCTCCTTGCCCCTTCTTTTTCTTTGTGGTGGATCACGATTTTCGTGGGTCTCCAACTTTTTTGAAGTTCTATTCGGAACTTAAAAAAGTGCGGGGATTATGTTAACCACGAAATCGGCAATCCTTCCCAAGGCAGCCAGCTCGCCGGTAGCGGCCTGCTCCAGGTTACTCCCGGAGGTCGCTTCTTAGGATGGGCGGACGGGTTTCCCTGTCCGCTCAGTCCGCACGGCTTGGGCAGTCTCAGCGGTCTGACCGCCCAGGCCGTGCGCCTTTCTTTGGTCGGCAAGGGTCGCAGGACTGCTCTTGCAGAGTCCACCTTTGCAGGTCGCGCCCTTTTTCAGCTTAGCCGCAGCTTTTTCTCAACAGGTGTCCCTTTGCCGGACTCATATCCCTGTTTGCCCAGAGCGGCAATAGGTCGTGTCTCGTGCAGGTATTGGACTCCCTTAGCCCGCTCCTGCAGGTCGCTCTTCAAGAAGACCAGGCCGCTCCAACCGCCAAAACAACAGTGGCGAACTGCCCGCAGGCCGCCAGCCAGCGACCTCAGCTTCCTCGCCAACGCGCTGGCCTGCCTCGTCAGTACGGCAGGTCGTGTATCCCTTGTCACCCAACAACATGGGCAGCCAACTCCTTCAGTCCGCCTGCAAAGCGCGGACACTCGCTCTCCGGCTACCCGCGAAGATCAGCAGCAATAACCAGTTCCTCGCGGGCTCGGCGGACTCGAAGTGCGATCAAGACTTCCAGTCCGCCTTCATTGGTGAATCCCAAGTAACAGCTTCAACAGCCAGGCTCTCCACTCCAACATAAGAGGACTCAGCTTAGCAGCAGGCGCGTACTCGGCGGACTCAGCGGACTCGCTGCGTAGCCCGTCATTCCTTAGCCAGCGCCTGCTTCTTGGCAGCAACAGGGTCAACTCCTCCCTCAGCCCGCAGTCTTGGCGCGGTCTCAATCAGTAGAGGCGGACTCCGCGGATTATCCTCGTAGTCCTCCAGGCAGCAGAACTTCCTCAAGACGGTCCCAGACCGCATAGCCTCGTGCGGACTCAGCGGATTCCGCGGGCACTCCTCAGCTCGCACCCCCTTAGCGCTCGCTCAGTTCAGCAGCGGCGGACTCTGCGGATTCTCCTTGTAGTCCGCCGCTTAGCCTCTAGCATCCGCCACCCCAACAGCAGGCGGACAATCTCAGCTCAGCAGTGGCGGACTCTACGGACCCGCATCGCAGTCCGCCACTAAGTCTCCCAGTTCGCCATCAGCAGCACCAGCTCCAGATGCAAGCCCCAGTCTGCGCGGCCTGTTGCGGACTCGGCGGACTCCTTCCTATTCTCGCTCAAGTTACCATCTCATCGGGGGTAATGTCACCGCAAGCCGTTACCTCCTCGGGCCTATAAATAGACCTCCATACCTCTCATGGAGGTCAGCGTGAACGACAGAATCAGCTTCAGCGTCACCTTCAGATTCGGATCATCGCCAAGGTGCTCACGCTCGAAGACAGCCCACAGCAAGCTCAACCTCCTGCGGACTCCGTTTTCCAGTCCGCACCTTTTCTCTTCCCTTAGTCGCGCGGCCTACCGGCCTCAGTTCCCAAACCGCGCGGTCTCTTTTTCCCCTAACCGCGCGGCCTGCCGACCTGGCTCTTCAGTCCGCGCGGCCTCTTCTGGCACTCCTTCCTTAGTCCGCCAGCTTCCTCTTTGTACCCAGTTATTGCTTTCTTGTAAAGGAGTATTGTCAAGCTGTAACTCTCAACATTAATCAAAGGAAAGCCCGTCGCAAGAGTGGCATTTAAGCCGCGGCGGGCGAAGTCTGCTGTTGTTGCTGCTAGCGGCCCTCTCTCTTCTTCTTAGCTCAGCTCAGCTCCCTCGGCATTCAACCTGCAAGCAGAACCGTCCCAGTACACATCTGCTCGACAGCTCCTGATCAACCTCCTCTTCTAGTCAGCCTTCCCGGCTGCTCTCAGCAACCCTCTCCTCTATCCCCGCAACCCTCAGACAAGCGCTTGCTCTACCCTCGAGCACTCAGAAGCTTCCTCTTTCCCCGCAACTTTCATCTTCTTCCTCTCCTAGCCTGTGAGATCGAACACCCCCTTCGTGTTAACTAGGCGGTGCCGTTTTTGCGCATCAACAGTCCAATTGAATCTGGTCCGACCGGAGCATCGAGTTAGCCCGCAACAGTTTGGCGTCGTCTGTGGGAACACGATTCTCATCATCCTTCAAAAGAACAAGATCACCAGCCTCGCCACCTCCAAGTCCTGCTCCAATGGCAAAAAGAAACGCTCGTACCACTGAAGGATCCGCCCTTGGCGGACACATCGAACCTGCACGCTCCCACTCTTTAGTGGACGTGCCACTGACAGCTGAAGCCGCTTTCGCCCCCGTCACAGCCCTGGAGGGACGCGTTCGCCAGATGGAGGAGCAACAAACTGAAATGCTCATCCTGCTCCGAAACCTGGGAGCACCTCTTGCTCCCCCGCTGCCACCAGCACCAGCTAACCAATCGTCACAGCCGAATCAGCGGGGCCCAGGAAGTTCCTTCAAGGCAGGAAGGATCCGAAGAATATTCCGAGGCCGCCAGTTCCGCTCACCCGGCCCAGAGAGGGGTGAGAGCAGACCACCTTCATCACAACCCCGTCAATGACGCCCGCCTTCCTCCGCTTGAAAGATATACTCGGGAGGAAATTCGAGAGGCCATCGCTGAAGAGTATCGCCAGGCGGGAAGAATAGATGTTCACGCCCGCCGACCGCTCTGCCAAGGCTCCCCTTTGGCACCACCAATTCTCGACCATCCAAGCTCATACGGATTCAAGCTCCCGAACATTGAGACGTTCGACGGGACGGACGATCCGCTAGAACATGTTAACCACTTCACCACCATTATGAGAATCTACAATGCACCGGACCAGTTGCTCTGTCAAGTGTTTCCAGACACTCTCAAAGGCCAGGCCCGAACATGGTTCCATTCATTAAGGGCCGGAACCATCCCCAACTTCACAGAGCTGACAAGGCAGTTTGTCGACCAGTTCATCGCCAAACACAGGATCGTTCGCGACCCCTCCCACTTGTCCGGGATCCGCCAGAACGAAGGAGAAACCCTGAAGGACTTCTTCTGTCGTTTTACTGCAGAAGCCCGTCAAATTCCGGGGGTTGACACTGAGTTGTTGCGGGGGGTGTTCCTTGGAGGCCTCCGGCCTAACGGCTTCTACTCAGCACTGATGACGGAGATTGTCCCTAGTTATCCTGACCTCGTGCATCGAGTGGAGGCGCAGATCGGCGCTGACGAAGCTATTGAAGCCCATCGCGAGCAGTTCGAGGGGGCCCAGAAACGGAGGAGAGAGGAGTCGGCCCCTCGGCACCAAGAAAGAAGATTCCAAGAAGGGCGCCGGAACGGGCAACGCTGACGGGACCATCACAGAGATCAACCACCTAGGGATTATACTCCCCTCAACACCACGCGCACTAATGTGTTCTGTGCCATCCAAAATGGGCCAGCACTACATCGGCCCAGGCAACCTGCCCATAACCCCAGAAACGATCAGTCCAAGTATTGCGAGTTCCATCGAACTACAGGACACACTATCGAGGACTGTGCCCGCCTGAAGGAAGAAATCGAGCGCCTGGTCCACCTAGGACTTCTCGGAAGATTTTTGCAGGGACGCATACAGGACCAGTAAGACCCGCCTGGGCCACCTAGAGATCAGCAGAACGTCCCGTCGGGAGGAGCGGGTGGTAGGCAGCTGGTCGTAAATATTGAAACCATTGCCGGATCACCCGTTCTTTCAGCTCAAATCCTCTCAATAGGCGCGCAAGGAGGCTTCCATGAAGATAAGAAGTGCAGACAAGACACCACCATAACCTTCGGAGATGAAGACCTCATCAGGCTCCGAACACCTCACCAAGATCCTCTCGTGATCAGTATAGTGGTCGGGGATCCCTGTTATAATGTCAAGCGAATTCTCAAAGACAACGGAAGCTCAGTCGACGTACTATTCTACTCCACCCTTCAGAGCATGAAGCTCTCCAGGCAGCATCTGACACCGGCGGACGGACCCGTGTACGGCTTCGACAACCATCCAGTCCAGTACTGGGCATGATTACCCTCCCAGTTACTGTAACGCCCCCGATTTTTCGATATTTGGTTTAATTCGTTATCTGGCATGTTCATGACGTCAGGGCGTTACGTTGACGCGTTTTTGGCATTTGTCGTTGTTAGAGCGTGCTTTTAGCTCTTAGGTTTTCTGTGTGTGTGGCTGGGTTTAGCCTGTTTGCAAGAATTCGTAGCGAGTCGGGTCTGTTTTGGTGACTCGGTGGAGCGTCTTTAGGAATGCTTGTGTTTTGGCTTCGGGAGGTGTTTACCCAAGTTTGGTTTATCGAATCTTAATTTCGACTGTGTCGTTGGGTTCGTAGCATCGGTATTTAGCTACGGTGCGATTTTCGTTAAATTTCGGATAAGTTTGGTTTTCGGGTCGTTTTGACGTTTTATTTAATTAATTATGATATTCTATATTAAAATAATCGGATAAAGTAGTATAAATAGAAACTCATCACTTCAAACCCTATTCACTTGTCTCCCTCGTGAAACTGTCGACTTGTTGCGGAAGAACGAGAGCGGCAGACTTCTCTAAGCTTTTGGCCGCCAATTTCTGGAGTTTTGGTGCTCGATTTCTTCTTTTGAGAGTGGATCCGGGTAGATCGCGTCTAGATCTACGTTTATACGGTAAGATTTTCCAGTTTCTTGGATTTTTCGTCCTGAAAAGTTTCAGGAAGCTTTGCTTAGGTGTTGTTGCGGCTAGATCTTTGAGGAGGAGCGTTTACGTAGCTGGTTTCGGCGATTTGAGGCAAGTGGTGACTTCTTCCTCTTGCCAAGCTTGTCATTTCCTTGTATATTTTCCATAACTGTTCTTCACTTGTAGTAGTTTTGGGATTAGGGTTAGATCCGGCCTTTTGTCGATCAGCTTTATGGTGTCATTTATCCGGCCAAGTTCAAACAAGTATATGACTCATTGTTCTAGTTTCATTGTGTAGTTGTCAGTTTGGAGAGGTCAGAGTTCGTCGATTGGAAGCTAAATCGTCGAACTCAGTTCGTCGAACTCAGTTCGTCGAACTCAGTTCGTCGAACTGTTCGTCGAACTCAGTTCGTCGAACTAGTTCGTCGAACTCGGTTCGTCGAACTGAGCCAGTTCGTCGAACTCGGTTCGTCGAACTCGGTTCGTCGAACTCGGTTCGTCGAACTGAGCCAGTTCGTCGAACTGAGCCAGTTCGTCGAACTGAGCCAGTTCGTCGAACTGAGCAGATTCGCTGAGTGTAGCTCTAGGCGTTGAGTATAGTCCTTAGGCGTTGAGTGTAGCCATAGCACTGAATCCAGTTTCAAGCCTAAGTCCAAAAGCGTGAGTGCGTTGAGTGCGTTGAGTGCACTCAACGAGGCGTTGAGTTTCATGAATACACTCAACGCCTTGCTGTGAGGTCTACGACGCTAAGTGTAAAAGCATTGAGTGCACTCAACGCGGCGTTGAGTGTGTTGCATGCACTCAACGCGGCGTTGAGTGTGTTGCATACACTCAACGCCATCAGAATTTGACGCTAAGTCAGAAGACGTTGAGTGTGTTGCATACACTCGACGCGGCGTTGAGTGTGCTGCATACACTCGACGCGGCGTTGAGTGTGCTGCATACACTCGACGCGGCGTTGAGTGTGCTGTATACACTCGACGCCATCAGGAAATCTGGAGTCTGTGTAATAGCATTGATAGCGTTGAGTGAACTTTACTCACTCAACGCCGTCACTTTATTCGTCAAGTTAAGTATAAAGCATCAACAGCGTTGAGTGAGCTGAACTCACTCAACGTCGTCGCTTTGTCTTTGCAAATCTAAGTGTTATAGCGTCGACAACGTTGAGTGAGCTGAACTCACTCAACGCCGTCATCTGTTTTTGGCAACTAAGTGTTTAAGCGTTGAGTGAGCTGAACTCACTCAACGCTATCGTCTGATTCTTGTTGTCGTGTTTAAGCATTGAGTGTGCTGAGTTGTGGCGTCGAGTGCGTTGACTGCACTCGACGCGGCGTCGAGTGTACTCGACGCTTTTTTCTTAGCTTTGTGTCTTTTCATCGATTTGACGTGTATCACTAAGGCTTAGTCTTGCCAAGCTAGACTCGTCGGTTTTCTGCTGAATTTGTTGAGTTTGGGTTTATGGGTATTTGGATATATGGGGTTGGTTCGGTTGGCTTAGTTTTGTGAATCATTACACCAGGGCATGTTTGGGTCTCGTTTTTAGGCTGTTGGGTTGTGTTGGACCAGATGGCCACCACCGCAGTCCCGTTTTGAGATGTTTGGGTCTGTTAGTTCGGGTTTGACCGGTTTGGTCCCGACTCAGATCCGCTTGCGTTACAGTGTTAATGATTCACGTGTTTATTTAACATTTGCCCCGTTTTGTTTCCTATGGATTAAACTTATGCTACTTCTGTCTTTTCTCGTATATTGTTTTCGGAGTATAACTTCGTTCGCACTTGGTGCAAATTTCTTTATCTTTTAACTTTATAAGTTAACTTTTTGTTCTAAATCTTTAGTTAGTTTGTTGTGTTTTCTTTTGACAACTATTCAAGTTTAGGAATAGTAATCTTGCTACTGCTTGTTTATTCACAGTTTTGTTTCGCTTGTATTTTTCTTACTAAGCTGTTCTTTCTTTGAATGTTTCAAGTTCTGAGCAGTAGCCGGTTGAGCAGCTACGTTTGGTGTTTGCTTGTGGACTGCAGTGTTGCAGAGGTTTCCACTACCTTGAGAGGTAGTTCCTTGTTGTTTTCTTTTTAGTAGACACTCATACTGATCAGCGGGCTGCGGCCTGGGCCGCGGCAGCCGGCCAGACCGCCGGCCGCCGCCGGCCAGGCCGCCAGGCCGCGGCTACCGGCCGGGTCGCCGACACCCAGGCCGCGGCTACCGGCCAGGCCGTCGACGCCCATGCCGCAGCCCGCCAGGCCGCCACCGGCCTGGCTGCCGGCCAGGCTGCCACCTGGCCACTGGCTGGCCGCCATCACCGCCCGGCCGCACCACCACAATCGACGGCTTGTCCGCCGTCCGATCATGGTGGGCTCTTCTCGTCGTCCGATCCGGTGGGTAACCACCCACTAACCGACAAAGTTAGTGGTGGGGCCCACCATAATCCTCTCCAGGAGGCTATAAAAGGAGCCTCATGACCTCCTTATAATTCACTTTTTGGCTCCCGATCATCTTCTTCCTCAGGCGAGAGCTCTGTCGGACTCCTCCCTCGGATCATCCTCCAGCCACCTCGAGCCACCGGCGCACCACCAGCAGGAAAACGCCTAAGTCCCGGAGCGAGCGGAAGGAGGAAGACGACCCCTGCAAGCAGGCGCGCGCCGAGGTCGCGCTCCAAACTTCAAAGCACCAGAGCCACGCCTCGGATTCCAGTGTCCAAGTCTCTCCCGCGAAGCAGCCTGTTGCCCGCTGGGAGCTGAAGTCTCTCTCTCCCCCCAGGCTGTAACGGGCAGCGGCCTGTAGCCCCCGATTCTCCAAACACATTGTAATCACGCGCAACTAGTGGACTTTGACCGACGCAGATCCGGTCACGTGGTTTATTAACCAGTTGAGGGGTTTTTCCACGTCATCACATCTTGAGTCAATCTTTCATTTTCTCTGACTGTGTGCGCACTCGACCGCTCCGCACCCTAAAACGTTCTAATTGAATCTGGTCCGACCGGAGCATCGAGTTAGCCCGCAACACTTATCTTGCATCATTTATTCCCCAAATCTTGTGGTCTATGCAGCCCTTGTTGAATGATATACCACTTTTTCCCAGACATTTGCTACGAGCTATGTAGCACGGAAATGAAAACGAGATACAAGATACGATATGAAACGGATACCGGAAAAGTGATTTTTCAAAAAATAAAGATACGGGAAACAATTTTTAAATTATTTAAATTATTTTAATATAAGTATTAATTAATATAAAAATAAGATGACTACCAAACTAAGTGTACATATCTTGAATTGTAATGAAAAAAATTTGATAACCCTACAACATAGGCCATACATATGATAAGTTCTAAATAATGTGTTATGCATTCTTTGACCATGTTTAGAGATATTATGCAAGACAATTATAATGTGTTATGCAATGCAATTGACCTATTTACAACTGAAATCAAACCAATACTAGATGAATTGATTGATAATGTGGAGACATTTTGTACGAGCATAACATGATAAAGTTGCATTTGATGGATTGAAACGTAGGTATCATGTCTTGGCATGATGGAATACTCATCTAAAGTTTTATATCATCAAAATATAACTTGCGGGTGCTTTAAACAAACATATGTTATAAGTTAAGCTCTATGGAAGCTTAACATAACCTAAGTCAATACCAAGAATAACAACTACACAAATATACCATCAGGTTACAACAATAGACGTTTTCTTGGCACATTATGAAGCTAAGTCGTGAAGTTAATAAGCAGCGGGACTTTTATGACACGGGAATCGCGTATCCCACAAGCGGGATACGTAAAAAAAAAATTTATTTATTTAAAAATGTGTTTCCTAGAGTTTCGGAAACGCGTTTCCGCATGTTTCCGGGTGTTTCCCGTATCTGATACGCGTTCGAGCCGATACGCAAAATATTTTTAAGTATCAGTGCTTCGTAGGCTACCAGAGCCATGTTGTAATGGTGTTGAAGATGGGAAATATGGATAAAAAGAAAAAAATTGTTACTAGAAAATGTAGATTGAAGATTAATTGTATCTGGAAGAGTTGAGTTGACTTACCACATTTGAAATAGAGTGACAATATGTTCAAGAGGGCAATATTTGTTGGACGCGCAGTTACTGGGAAATTGAATCTCATGTCTTTTAAGTTAAGTGTAGCACTCAACATCAAAAGCAAGCCTACCACAGCAGGAGTGATGAAGGCTCCTTTTGGCACGGCGGTGGCGGTCACGAACGCGGTAGTTATGAACCGTCGTTCGTGAACGTCTGACCTCAACTAAGCAACTTCATCTACTTTTAAGTTCAAAACTAGCTTTCTTTTCTTGGTGGTGGTCGTAACCGTTGTCATGTCAAACATACATTGTTTGACGGTGACATTTTTGTCCAAACTCACCGGAGCAAAAGCACGGCGCCAAACGGAGCCGTAGATTCGATGTACGAGAAACCATATGCCCGAAATGAGAAACATATGATGGAAAAGTTTTCATGATGGGGCTTCCAGAGCTAAATACTCAAATAAATTCAACTTTGATCACCAATAAATGAGGATTAGTTGAGATCCGTTTTGATGCAACCTTCGTCACATTCGAGGAAGCGTGATATCTTCACACGTCAGTTATATTTTTATTTGACACTTGTTTATTTCATGTCATGTATTTCTTGATGTAGGGTAGGCTAGTGGTGCTCGAAAACTATGACTCTAGGTGCGGGTCCAGGAGTGACACACTAATGCAAATCTAAATGCAATGCAACCGTCGAGATCGAAGACGACAATTAAAATAAGCAATGAGATTATTAACGCCACGCAGATAATTAAAAGGAGACAAACAATTAATTTTAGCAATTAAGCAACGGCTTCCTCCGCTCGAAGTGTCAAAGCAAGCGTGCGGCGAATAACTCCTACACAGTAATCTCAGCACGCAACAATAATCTCAGCACAGTACAATAAAACCAATTTCCACGCAACAATAATCTCAGCACAGTACAACAAAACACCAAATGAAAAATTTCAAATCACAGAATACAATACCACAAAGGCTCACAACGTAGAGGGCTGAACCGCGACACTGAAGATTTGGAGGGCCGGAGGAGTAGATCGGCGATCGGGGGTGGAACCGGTGGCGAGACGACGGTGACGGTGGCTGCCCTCGGCGGAAAACGGTGGCAACGGGTGGTAAAACAGTGGATCCGGCCTCGAATAAGTAGTTCCGGGCAAAATGGAATGTTTGGACGATGGAAATAACGGATTGGGAGGAGAGAATCCAAGGTCTGGACAGATCTAGAATTTTAGGGTGATTGGGGTGGTGGATCCACAGAGCAAATTTAAAGGAGTGGCCGGTTAGGGTTTATGGAGAGTTCCGGGCGGTGGGAAGGGAGGTGGGGTGGGCGGCTGGCTGAACGGAAGCAGGGGAGTGGTCGGCTGGTTCTGTAGCAGGGAGGGGAGGCGGAAGGCACAGGAAATTTTAAAACTTAGCGAATGAACAGTAATGTTAATTAATGAACAGTACCTGAACAGGGAATGGCCGGTGGATGTTTCAACGGGCTGGAATGGCGGGCTGCAGTGGTTTTGGGTGGTTTTCGATGGCTGGAAAAGGGAGTTGAAGGGTGGAAAATGAAGGTGGGGGCAGGGGTTACCTTCAGGAAGAGTTTGGCGGCATATGAGTAGTCATCGAGGGTTCCACGGCGTCGGCACCGGGGAGGGATCGCTGGAATCCGGGAATACTTCTTCTACAAATTCTGCAATGACTCATTTCAGCCCTCATAACTCCTATTTATAAGAAAATACAAGCTATGGTTTCCCCATCAACGGTTATTCATTGCTTGTGATTATTCGTCGGCGGACCGACTCATGCAAATCATGCAAATGCTGTGCAAATGACTCCGCAGACTCGCTAGGGCGAGACTCTAAAGGGCTCGAGACAAGGTCTATAGGTTTCATAGGGTCATATCCTGATACTACATGAAATGGAGTCAACCCGGTGGACCTATTGACTGAGCTATTATAGGCAAACTCTGTTATCGGTAAATCTAGGTCCCAACTGCCTACGTGCTCTCCTACTAGACACCGCAACAGATTCCCTAAACTCTGATTCACTACCTCGGTCTGTTCGTCCGTATGTGGGTGATATGTCGAGGAAAACCTAAGGATAGTGTCTGTCTTATGTCACAGGGTTTTCCAGAAGTAGCTCATGAACCTCACATCGCGGTCCGACACGATCGACTTGGGCAGGCCATGCAGTCGAAAGACGTCCCTCATAAATATGGATGCAACGTGAGTTGAATCTGTCGTCTTGCGGCAAGCAATAAAGTGTGTCATCTTTGAAAACCGATCAACCACCACGAATATGGAATCGTGTTTCCGTAAGGTGCGGGGAAGCCCGAGAACAAAGTCCATGCTAATGTCCTCCCAAGGGCGGTGTGGCACGGGTAAAGGCGTATAAAGACCGGTGTTCTGCTTATTTACCCTTTGTCGTCTGACGAATACGGCAGTGGCGCACAATGCGAGCTACATCCTTCTTAAGGTCGGGCTAGTAGAGACGGTCCTCGACAATGGCTATGGATTTATCTCGCCTGAAGTGGCCCGCGGCTCCGCCCGCATGCAACTCCCAAATCAAATAATCTCGGTAAGACGTCTGGGGAATGCATAGGTGGGAACCCCGATACAGATATCCCTCATAGATCTGATATCCCACAACAGGGTCGGGTGGGTCTCGGGATAGAGCGGTGTAAATCTCGCTAAAATCAGGGCACGTCAGGTAGTCGAACATCAACCTTTCAAGTCCCTCGACACTCGCACTCATCGTCTGCAACAAGGATACGCGGCGACTCAACGCATCGGCCGGCTTGTTCTCGACACCAGTGCGATGCTTGAGAACATAATGAAAATTCTGCAGATATTTGACCCACTTCGCATGACGGTGGCCCAGCTTGCGCTGCAAGTCAAGGTAATGTAGGTTCTGATGGTCGGAGTACAACACGAACTCCCGGGGAAGGAGATAGTGCCTCCAGTAGCCCAGAGACTGGACTATAGCATAAAATTCTCGATCGTAATTCGAGTACTTTTGTTTAGCTTCATTCAGCTTCTCACTAAAGTAAGAAACTGGGTGTCCCTCTTGGCTCAATACGCCACCTATATCAACTCCTGACGCATTGCATGCGACCTCAAATGCGCGGCTAAAATCCTGTAAACGTAGGACAGGGTCCGTCGTCAATCTCTCCTTAATTTCTTCGAAGGCTCTAGTGGCTGCGAGGGGTCCATTGAAACTCTCCCTTCTTTAGGCAGCTCGTGAAGTGAGTCATGATCGTACTGAACCCCTGGACAAACCTCCTATAAAATGTGGCAAGCCCATAAAAGCTACGAGTCTCGTGGATATTCTTAGTCACAGGCCAATCCCGAATGGACTTGACCTTCTCGGGGTCTACGGAGACTCCAGTAAAGGATATAATAAAGCCCAGAAAGTGGAGAGACTCGGAGAGGAACGCGCACTTCTTCAGATTCACATACAGTTTCTCTTGGCGAAGGGTGTCAAAGAGAAGTCTCAAATGATCAAGGTGAGCAGCCTGAGTCTGGCTATAGACTAGTATATCATCAAAGTATACCACCAGAAACTTGCCCATGTAGAGCCGCAACACCTGCATCATAACTCGCATAAACGTACTAGGGGCATTAGATAGCCCAAATGGCATGACTAGTCATTCATACAGATCATCCTTGGTCTTGAATGATGTCTTCCACTCGTCTCCCTCACGAACTCGTATCTGATGGTACCCACTACGAAGGTCGATCTTGGAGAAGATCTGGGCACCGGACATAGTATCCAGAAGGTCATCGAGTCGTGGAATGGGGAAACGATACTTGACCGTGATTTTATTAATGACGCGGTTATCGGTGCACATATGCCAACTACCGTCCTTCTTAGGGGTAAAAAGAGTGGGGACCGCACAAGGACTCGTACTCTCACGAATGAACAGCTTCCGGAGAAACTCGTCAACCTGCCGTTTGAGCTCAGCGTGCTCATCCGGGTGCATACGGTAATGGGGCAGGTTCGGGAGGGAGGCTCCCGGGACTAAATCAATGGCATGCTGAATTTCCCGTGGGGGAGGCAGCTCATCGGGGAGCTCGTCCGGCATGATGTCCGCAAACTCGCCTAAAAGAGGACGCACCGCGGGTGGGTGGTCAACAGAGGTGTCCTCAGTAACCTGAGTGGCGACAACCACATAAATGACGTCTGACTCGGTGCTATCTCGCAGAAACTCGCCTCACCTCAAAATATGTAGTGGTCGCGAGACGCTCGTGCTCACAGATGGCTCTACCACACCCTTGGATCTATCTCGGGGCTTGGTGGGCATCAACGTAATCTTCCGCCCCTTATCATAAAAGACACACGTGTTTGAGCGGCCGAAGCATGTGACATCACGATCAAATAGCCAGGGGCGGCCAAGCAACACATGAGCGACGTCCATGGGAATGACATCGCACCAGACCTTGTCCTGAAAGGACGCGATCGTAATCGGGACAAAGCAACGCTAGGTGACCTGAATCGTCTTCTTGTCAACCTAGACGCCACGATATGGGTGGGGGTGAGGCTATGCCTTCACCTGCATACGGTCAAGCCCCTTATGGGCTACGATGTTCACACAACTTCTGCTATCGATAGCGAGCTTGCAGGGGCCGCCTGCACTAGGAAAGTACGTGTAAAAGATGGTGGTGTGTCGTCAATCATCATCCACATGTGGGGTGTGTAGGAGGCGTCTAATCACTCCCACCTCTAACGATCGCTCGGCGTCACTCTCCCAACCTTCCTCGATTGTGGCCTTAACTTCCTCCGGGGCCTCCTCTTCGTCCTCTAAACCCCGCTCCTCATCCTCAACTAGCAGGCTCCGCGTGGGGCACTGCGCTGCCACGTGTCCTCTGCCAGAACATCTAAAACATACAATGCCCCCAAATCGCTGGCCAACAGTAGCTACGGCCTTGCCCTTCGCATCCGCGAGGAAACTTAAGGGTGCAGCCGGGGTGGTCTGGGGCGTAGCGGGTTTCCTAAAAGTCGAGGAATCAGTCCGCGAAGTGAACTGCCTCATGCTAGACGATCGGAGGTACTGCTCGTACTCGAGGTAGAGATGGAATATCTGATCAACAGTCTCCAAGCGTTGGGGAATCAGCTCTCTACGAATATCGGAACGAATGTCCGCCTTGAAATGGGAGGCAGTGGCAATAGGTTCCTCTGAAATGTCACTCCTGACGATCAGCTCATCGAAGCGAGCCATGTACTCGGCGACGGTAAGTGTCCCCTGTCGTAAATTCTGTAGCTGCTCAAATAGCTGATCTCGATATGATGCGGGAAGGTACTTCTCTTTCAGTCTCTCCTTCATCTCATCCCATCTGGCGATGGGGTAGTAACCATCTCGCTCTAAGGCTTTCTCAACACTGATCCAGAATACCTTAGCTTGCCCGATCAACTTCATCTTCGCAAAGCGGACACAACGCTCGTCACTCATGTCATACCACTCGAAGTAGCGGTTCATGTCCAAGAGCCAATCGCTGAAGGCTTTCGGATCTACGCGACCATCGAACGAAGGGGCGTCGAGTCGGATGCGATGAGTGATGTCATGGTCGTGGTCCCCTCTCCGTGATTCTGGATAGTCCTCGAGATAATCATCATGGGCGTAATCGTATCGAGTGGGTGGGGGACCACGCCCTCTCTGACCCGGGGGATAATATTCATCTTGGTGATGGTCACGGCGACCGTGTGGGGGCACACGATCTCTAAGGTCAGGCTGAGGCTGACGTGGCATACGGTACTCATCACGCTGATGTGGAAGTCTATCCCGCGCCGGAGCTTGCCTATGATCTATGCAAAATCAGGATTTCGCCTTACCGGCGGAATCGGGGCTCGATGAGGAATATCACGATGGTGACGGTCTGCGGGAGGTGGACCATCCCTCAGACGTTTCCCCCGACGTGGAGGAGCGTCAGGGTCGTCCTCAAGTGACTCGTCACGCTGTGTCGCAGTGTCCCGAGCATTCTCTAAGTGGTCTAGGCAAAGGTTCACCTCAGCAAGATCATGACTCACATCGTTGAACAGGGCACCTAAGGCATCGAAACGGTCTAGGATAAGGCGCTGAAACTCAGCAAAAGCGGCGCCCGAATTCGAAACCGTCGTGAGGTTGTCGGTGACTTGGGGTTCTACCATACTTTCTCTAAATGTCCTACCACTACGGAGCATGCAAATGATCTAACCTTGACCTCTGATACCAAAATGATGTATGGTAGGCTAGTGGTGCTCGGAAACAATGACTCTAGGTGCGGGTGCAGGGGTGACACACTAATGCAACTCTAAATGCAATGCAACCGTCGGTCGACGACGACAATTAAAATAAGCAATGAGATTATTAACGCCACACAGATAATTAAAAAGAGAAACAATTAATTTTAGCAATTAAGCAACGGCATCCTCCGCTCAAAGGGCCAAAGCAAACGTGCGGCGAATAACTCCTCCTGCAATAATTAGTATAATAAAACTAATTTCCACGCAACAATAATCTCAGCACCGTACAATAAAACACCAAATGAAAAATGTCAAATCACAGAATACAATACCACAAAGGCTCACAACGTAGAGGGCTGAACTAAGACACTGGAGATTTGGAGGGCCGGATGAGTAGATCGGCGATCAGGGGTGGAACCGGTGGCGAGACGACGGTGACGGTGTCTGCCCTCGGCGGAAAACGGTGGCAACGGGTGGTAAAACGGTGGATCTGGTCTCGAATAAGTAGATCCGGGCAAAATGGAAAGTTTGGGCGGTGGAAATAACGGATCGGGAGGCGAGAATCCTGGGTCTGGACAGATCTAGAATTTTAGGGTGATTGGGGTGGTGGATCCACGGAGGGAATTTAAAGGAGTGGCCGGTTAGGGTTTATGGGGAGTTCCGGGAGGTAGGAAGGGAGGTGGGGTGGGCGGCTGGCTGAACGAAAGCAGGGGAGTGGTCGGCTGGTTCTGTAGCAGGGAGGGGAGGCGGAAGGCACAGGAAATTTTAAAACTTAGGGAATGAACAGTAATGTTAATTAATGAACAGTACCTGAACAGGGAATGGCCGGTGGAGGTTTCAGCGGGTTGGAATGGCGGGCTGCAGCGGTTTTGGGTGATTTCCGATGGCTGGAAAAGGGAGTTGAAGGGTGGAAAATGAAGGTGGAGGTAGGGGTTACCTTCGGGAGGAGTTTGGCGGCCTAGGAGTCGTCACCTAGGGTTCCACGGCGTCGGCACCGAGGAGGGATCGCTGGAATCCGGGAATACTTCTTCTCCAAATTCTGCAATGACTCATTTCAGCCCTCATAACTCCTATTTATAAGAAAAGACAAGCTAGGGTTTCCACATCAACGACTATGATTGGTCGGTGGGTTCGCCCTTAAAATACATCAAAAATAAACTGAAACAAATGAAGTAATATAGTTTTTTGACTCGCGTCAACGTTCCGGACGCAACCGCGGAATCCGATCGGCGATCCGATCAAGTCCTGCTGTGCGAATACATGTACGCGGGTCCCGCCTTGCGGCGAACCCCTCCAGGTGCATATGATGGTTCCCCATCACTTCTTTTTCCCACGCACCCGCTTTTATTTGGAGTTTTTCGGCTCATCGATTTGATCACCCGATAAGATCTCATCGGGTGATCACATCGGGTCCAGTAATTTTAGTAGTTAGAACGGTAAAAGGCAAGATTAATTTATTTAAGAACACAAGTCTAAATGGGAGAAAATTCATCAAGAGTTATTAGGAAAAATAGTATTTGAAAATAGTAATCAGAAAAATTATCTGGATTGATATCACAACCACCAAGAAGAATATCAATTTGGAAAATATCATTTTGAAAAGGACCTCAAATCTTTTGAAAAGGCCAATTTGGAAATAAAATTCTGGCAAACAATAAATCTGTTATAAAAGGATCAGCGTAAAGGAGTAAACGCATCCCGAACAGAGCAGAGAAATGATAAATTTGTTTTCTACAAGTGTCGGCCACCTCCTACTGTTCCAGGCCACCGACGACTTCCCGGCCGCATTCCAGTAAGTCGACGATCGCATGGGCGGGATTTGCAACTCTCTCGCCACCATTCTCGTCCCTGAACTCAAATGATGGAGCTAACAACAAACAAGTCTTTCTTTGCCGCCAATCGTGTCTCTTCCATTGTCGATCAACTCCAACAGTCACCATCGTGATTGTCTCCGCCGATCCGGTACGGTACTGTCCTCTGACTGCGATCGGGTGTTGTCGACTCCGCCATCTCCCTCTGGCGCTTGTTTTGTGATATTATCAGACACAGATTGTCGTTGACTTCGATCATGCTCTCCGGCAACCTGTAAAGAAAAGTCGTTCGACCTTTGTGCAAATGAATTGGGATGGATCTACGTTCTCCTGTGTATCCTTCCTCTGATGGTTTAGCGTAACCTATGCAATCCACTTAAATAATTTTGAGCTTGGCATTGAATGTTCTTACTGCTTTAATTTCTATCATTTAATAAATTATTATTGTGGTATATGCTTATGGTCATATGGGTCTCGCTTTGGTTCAACTCGTTAGACGCTCAAGAGGACGTCTTCAAATAATGATTAACGGTTTTAGCGAAGTTCGTTGTTGAGAGTAGTTTTACGCGCGAAAGTTCGATTTGGCCCTTTTGGCCTACAAAAACAATATTTTATTTTTCAAAACCCTAATTTTGGTCAGTTTACAATAGTTTGGTATCAGAGCACCATTGATTCTCTCCTAACACGAATCAAGCAATCCAGGATTTCAAAAAAAAAAATTTTAAAAAAATTTATCCATTTTCAAAAAGGTTTATTTATTAAAAACATTTTTATTTGAGCTTGAATTTTAAAATAAAACAAAATTGAATTTTCTTTATGTACCACTCTGGTAATCTCACTAAAAAACCAAATAAAAATCTATAAAATAATTGAGTTATTTTATTTTAAAATTAATTTATAAAAGATTTAAAATTTTTTCATTAAAAAATCAATAAAAAGAGTATTTTAAATTTATGAGAATTTAAAACAATTAAATTAATGGAAAATCGTGTGGGTAATTTAGAAAAAGATGTTGCCGATCTAAGCGCACAAATTAAAGTTTTGACTAAAACCATTGAGACATTGAGTGCGAATGTTACCACGAACATGCGAGACATAGGACAAGTGATAAATGGGTTACGCGCGCGTGTTAACCATTTAGAAGCCAACCAACAATTAGGGATTACCCCACACCTAATTGAAGAGGATCCTAAACCTAGGCAACCTAAAATTGAAAACCCTAATCCACGGCAACTTGAACAAGGGCATCAAAATGTTAGGGATCTACCACGATGGGATTTAGGAATCAAGTTCGACGTTGGTGATTTCGAAGGGCATTTAGAACCTGAGGGATGTCTAAATTGGTGTGATAGGATAGATCGATTCCTGACATGGAAGCAATTTCTCAATGATAGGCAAGTTGAGTATGGTACCCATAGGTTGAAGGGATTCGCTTTGGATTGGGGGGGACAGCTAGCGTGTTCTAGATTCAATTTAGGCATATCCACCATCACCACATGGGCAGAATTTAAAACACAACTTCGGAAACGGTACGTTCCACCCGATTATTTGCAGAGACTCTACCGTGTGAAGACTCAAATTCCCGGGTTTTCCAAATTGATTTCAAGAATCGAACAGTATTTCAATAAAAGAGTCGCAGCATTTGAAAGCACAGTACAAAAAACATAAACAACAGCATTTTTATTCATTCATTATTTATTTATATCCTTGGATAAAGAAAATACGAGTATTTATTTATACTCAATACAAAAGTCACAATAAAGATCTCTACAAGAGTCTTTATGCTTTTCCTGAACATCACCAATGCCTATAAATATCTTCAGTCATACCTTCGCCAATTCTTCCAGCGAAATTCTCTTTGGTGCACTGGGATAAGCTCTTGTTGCCTAAAAAATGAGTCCACAATAGGGTAGTCATAAAAATTTTGACTATGTGAGAAAAGCATTTCATGAAGCGGCATACATGCAAACCATAGGGATAATAACAATATACATGCATTACAATATATCATTTATTTCAATTATTCGCCAGACTAAATCTTTACTTGCCCCGTAAATTTAGTTACATAAGATAGAAAATGCTCTGTTATGCAACTTGAATTGGCCACACCCCCGAAGGGCGAAATTGTAGGCTCACCGCTACCGGTGAATCCATCAATAGATATCTCTACATCATAGGATTCGAATCCATCACATTTCCCTATGCATAGTTTTAAATTAATTCTTATCTTGTGGTGAAAACATGAGTTTTTAATAAAAGCAATCCCCTCAGAAATATGTATCGCTTTCATGTTTTCCCCTCGCCCACATTTTATTTTATAGCGATATATTAATGAGTTAAACTCAAATGCACAGACAAAGTTTATTTCATAAGGTAAAACAGAAATAGAAAATTACGTGAATAAAACTTAATTCAGGAAATAAGAAACTCACCAAGGTCTTGCCTTTATCCATACTCTTGTTCGCATTGCTGCCACGATTATCCTGTGACGTCATCCTCTTATTCATGGGCCTCGGGAACCGCTGAAATTGTACGCACTTTTTATTTGGATTGCGTCACTTGATATACGTAGCGTTAATGTTTTTAAAAGACGTTTAAAATCCGAAAATCAAAAGAAATGACAAAAGAAATGTCTGTAAGAGTCATCCAACCATAACAGTCCTCAATCGAGACTGTGAATCTCAACCTTAGCCGTCCAAATGACACAAACTAGCCAAAAATGGCTATTAAATAACTTTAAAAATATGCAAATCAGCACAAAAATGAAACAAAGCTCTTTTTGCCCAAAACAAGCCCTCAACAATGCTAACAAGCATAAAATCGGCATGAAAATAGCCTAAAGGACTGTCCAGAATTATTAATAAACATTTGGTTATTCAGCACAAATCATCCCCCAAAAATCAGGAAATAAATAAAGGAAATCAGCACGCTAACACCCAAAAACAGCCTAAAAGGGCAAGTAAAATAGCCAACTAGAGGAGTAATGGACAAACTAGTGAAGGGAGCAGAGCAAAATCCTTACACTGAGAGAAAGAAGTGTATAGCAGCTACACAGAAGCATCACAATAGCTACACAGAAGTGACACAGAAAGCTCGGGAACAGCAGCAGCTACACAGGAGCAGCTCGGGAATAGTAGAGGAAGGCAGTAGCAGCAGGGAGCAGCAAGCCCTAACAACGGCTCAGCACAGAATCGTGAGCACAGAAACAGCGACAGCATAGAAGCTTCGTCGGTACAGAAACAGCGACAGCATAGAAGCTTCGTCGGTACAGAAGCAGCGACGGCACAGAAAGAGAAGAAGAAATAGAAGTAGAATAAGAAGGAAGAAGAAGAAGAGGCAGCAGGTAATAGCAGAAGCAGAGAAGCGGCAGAACTGAAAGTGCGAGAGAAGTAACGACTCGGGTTCGATTTTATAACAGAGGAATAAGCGGCCAGCGGCAAGCAAAAGTCAAGCGCTGCTCCAGATGCCACCCAAACAAACCCAAAGACCAGACCAGCCAACACCTATTCAGCCAGCACATGAAATTGGCTAGCACCGCACAGTAAATCCATCCAGCACACCTATTTCAGCCAGCAAACCAAACACAGCCAGCCCACTTACACAAGACCATATAAATTAATGGCAACCCACTAACCAAAGGCAGCCCAAGTGAAAGGTTATTGGCACTCCCAAATTAGATAAAGCAAATGTAATAAATTATCAAATAAACTGAAACGAAACAAAAGGCGGAAATAATTCGTAAAAATTTAATTTGTCTTTGTTCATCATCGGGGAAAATTCGAATTGAGTTGTCGTTCTTTTTAAGGTGTTATAACTCTTCCCTTCTTAAAAGAGTTTTCAACTTCAAAAAGATAAAGATCACTATGTTCATAAAATATTTACAATATTGGAGCAGGCGCAGGTGCACGTGCCGGTGAAGCTGCCGAAGCTAACGATTCAGCAAGCATTTGATATAAGTGTTGTTGCAGAGGAGGTTGTTCGTGAGAGTTGATTTTTTTGTTCAGAAGCATAGGACATGTTTTCTTTGTATGACCAGGTTGACGGCAATAATAACATGCTCCAATTAAACATTCTCCTTGATGAATTCGGCCACACTTGGCGCACTTCGTCGAGGTTGTTTGGGACGCATTACTAGTTGATGGGCCAGTCTGAAATATCTTAGCAGCATCTATAATTTGGGGTTCATCTTGCGTCTGCGTTTCAGGTATTTTTCTTTTACCACTCTCTCGATGTTTCTGATATTTTTCTGATCAATCTCCACTAACCGTGCCCTCTCGACTAGCTTCCCGTATTATATAGTATCAAGAGGCACTAGCAGATTGCGAATATCGTCTTGTAGTCCTTGTTGGAATTGTAGGCAACGATCTTCTTCAGAGGTTACGAGAGAATCGGCATAGTATGTCAACTTGGAGAATTTTGTCTCGTACTGCAGAACTGTCTTTGTCCCTTGAACGAGTCGTAGGAACTGCTCGTGTAAGACTCTTTTATTTGATCGTGGCACAAACCAATTTGTAAATTCCTAAATAAAGTTTGTCCACGTTACTAGGCCACGTATGGCGAATTTTATTGTGACGATATTATTCCACCAACGCTTAGCGGCGCCTTCGAGCAAAAATGAGGCTGATCCTACTTTTTGATTTTCGGGACAGTCCAAAACTTGGAAGATCGTTTATATGCGGAGAATCCAATCTTCAGTTTCCAAGGAAGACAAGCCTCCAGCAAAGGTTGGCAGTTTTAACTCAATGAATTGTTTGAGGTCATAATCTATTTGTCGGTGTTGTGGTACAGGTGCTACCGGAGTAAGATCAAGAGGAGAGTTCATTGGATATTGTCTATGAGTAGGATTATCAGGAGGGAGTGTTGGTCCTAACGCAGCTAATGTAGGAAACACTAACTTAAGGGCTTCCGCAATTGCTAACAGAAATTCGGACGGATGTTGTTGCCGATGTCCATTGTCGCTTTCTTTGGATATTGTTCTTTGTTGAACTTCACGTTCTTCTTGAATCTTTTGACGACGTCGGCTGGAGTACACTTGAACGGGTTCCTATATGTAAGTGTTATATTAATGATGTTATATTCTTAACTTGTTATGACTTCGTACTGTCTACGACATAAATTATTGAAATCGTTCCCTCTGATACCAAGTTGTGTAGACCCAAATTCCCGGGCTTCACAAATTGAATTTAAGAATGGAACAGTATTTCAATAAAAGAGTCGCAACATTTAAAACCATATAACAAAGAACATAAACACCAGCATTTTTATTCATTCATTATTTATTTTCATCCTTAGATAAAGAAAATACGAGTATTTATTTATACTCAACACAAAAGTCGCAATAAGGATCTCTACAAGAGACTTTATGTTTTTTCTGAACTTAACCAATGCCTATAAATACTTTCAGTCATACCTTCGTCAATTCTTCTGCCGGAATTCTCTTTGGTGTACTGGGAGACACTCATGTTACCTAAAAAAATTGTTCCACAATGGGTTAGTCATAAAAATTATGACTATGTGAGAAAAGTATTTCATGAAGCGCTATACATGCAAACCATGGAGATAATAACAATATGCATACATTACAATACATCATTTATTTCAATTATTCGTCAAACTAAATCTTAACTTGCCCATTAAATTTAGTTACATAAGATAGGAAATGCTCTGGTATGCAAACTTGAATTGGCCACACCCCCGAGGGCGAAATTATAGGCACACCCCTACCGGTGAATCCATCAGTAGAAGCTTCTACATCATTGGATTCGAATCCATCACATTTCCCTATACAGAGTTTTAAATTAATTTTTATCATGTCGTGAAAATAAGAGTTTTTAATAAAAGTAATCCCGTCAGAAATATGTATCGCTTTCATGTTTTCCCCTCACCCACATTTTATTTCATAGCGATATATTAATGAGTTAAACTCATATGCACATGCACTGTTTATTTCAGAACGTAAAACAGAAATAGGAAATTACATGAATAAAACTTAATTCAGCAAATAAGAAATTCACCAAGTACATGCCTTTATACATACTCTTGTTCGCATTGTCGCCACGATTATCTTGTGACGCAATTCTCTTATTCCTGTGTTTCAGGAACCACTGAAATTGTACTCACTTTTTATTTGGATTGCGTCACTTGATATTCGTAGCGTTAATGTTTTTAAAAGACGTTTAAAATCTGAAAATCAAAAGAAATGACAAAAGAAATGTCTGTAAGAGTCATCCAACCATAACAGTCTTCAACCGAGACTGTGAATCTCAAACTTAGTCGTCCAAATGGCACAAACTAGCCAAAATAGCTCTTAAATAACTTTTAAAATATGCAAATCAGCACAAAAAAATGAAACAAAGATCTTTTGCCCAAAACAAGCCCTCAACAATGGCTAACCAGCATAAAATCGGCATAAAAACAGCCTAAAGGACTGTCCAGAATTATTAATAAACATTTGGCTATTCAGCACAAATCAGCCCCCAAAAATCTGCAAATAAATAAAGAAAACCAGCACCCCAACACCCAAAAACAGCCCAAAAGGGTAAGTAAAATAGCCAACTAGAGGGGTAATGGACAAACCAGTGAAGGGAGCAGAGAAAAATCCTTACAGTGGGAAAAAGAAGGCAGTGTATAGCAGCTACACAGAAGCAGCACAATAGCTACACAGAAGTGACACAAAAAGCTCGGGAACAGCAACAGCTACACAAGAGCAGCTCAGGAATAGCAGAGGAAGGCAGTAGCAGCAGGGAGCAGCAAGCCCTAACAGCGGCTCAGCACAGAATTGTCGGCACAGAAACAGCGACGGCACAGCAGCTTCATTGGTACAGAAGCAGCGATGACACAGAATGAGAAGAATAAATAGAATTAGAAGAAGAAGATGAGGCAACAGGTAATCGCAGAAGCAGAGCAGCGGCAGAAATGAAAGTGCGGGAGAAGTAACGACTCGGGCTCGATTTTATAACAGAGGAGTAAGCAGTCAGCGGCAAGCAAAAGACAAGCACCGCTCCAGATGCCACCCAAACAAACCCAAAGCCCATACCAGCCAACACCAAATCCACCAACACATGAAATTGGCTAGGACCACACAGTAAATCTAGCCAGCACACCTATTTCAGCAAGCAAACCAAACACAGACAGCCCACTTACACAAGCCCATATAAATTAATGGCAACCCACTAACCGAAGGCAGACCAAGTGAAAGGCTATTGGCACTCCCAAATTAGATAAAGCAAATGTAACAAATTATCAAATAAACTGAAACGAAACAAAAAGCGGAATTAATTCGTAAAAATTTAATTTTCCTTTGTTCATCATCGGGGAAAAATTCGAATTGAGTTGCCGTACTTTTTAGGGTGTTACATATCGTAGGTTCCACAACCTAGGGCAAGACAAACTATCGGTGGATGAATATATAATTGAGTTACTAGTACTGCAGTTGCACCTCGACCTCCGAAAGGGCGATGATATGACAGTGTCCCTTTATTTGAACGGATTACGCTATTTCATTAGAGATCAACTAGACCTCTATGACTATAAGGACTTAGGAGAAACCTCGAATCGTGCACGGACAATGGAGTCCTTACAGAAGCGGACATCTGGAATTAGGTCTATTGATAGACCCACATCGAGCATCACCACTGCCCCCACTGCTACGAGCTTAGACTCTCATCACCCTCCCCTCCCCCCCACATCATTGTTGGTCCTCCGACCTCATCCACTATCTCTTCCAAGGGTAAGGAGATTACGTTGCATGGAGCCCAGACAAAAATCATCTGAGTGTCCGCAACGTCACTTTGTCGTTATTATTGATTTTTCTGATAAATGTAAGCCCGAGTATGGAATTTCCATTAATGAATCTCACCCTGAGTCTGAACCCGAGCCTAAGTCTGACGATGTCATAGAAGTAGAAAGCGAACATGTTGAACACTAAGTAAGTGCCTTGCGTTATAGTCCGATCACCCATAGCGAATCTACTGAGGATGACCATAGCAGACGTGATATTTTTTGCACTATTGCGCAGAGATAATTTTGTTTCATTATCATCGATAGAGGTAGTATGGAGAACTTTGTTTCTCAACGTATGGTCAACAAATTATTAACAAACCTACTGCAATAATCAAACTTCTGATCTTCTGGAACTTCTGGAGGAGGAATTGGAGCAGGAGCAGGTGCACGTGCCGGTGCAGCTGCCGAAGCTAACGATTCTGCAAGAATTTGATATAAGTGTTGTTGCAGAGGAGGTTGTCCGTGAGAGTTGATTTCTTTGTTCAGAAGCATAGGACATGTTTTTTTTTGTATGGCCAGGTTGACGGCAATAATAACATGCTCCAATTAAACATTCTCATTGATGAATTCGGCCACACTTGGCGCACTTCATCGAGGTTGTTTGGGACGCATTACAAGTTATGGGCCAGTCTGAAATGTCTTAGCAGTATCTTTAATTTGGGGTTCATCTTGCGTCTGCGTTTCAGGTATTTTTCTTTTACCACTCTCTCGATGTTGCTGATATTTTTTTTGATCAATCTCCACTAACCGTGCCCTCTCAACTAGCTTCCCGTATTCTATAATATCAAGAGGCACTAGCAGATTGCGAATATCGTCTTGTAGTCCTTGTTGGAATTGTCGGCAACGATCTTCTTCAGAGGTTACGAGAGAATCAGCATAGTATGCCAACTTGGAGAATTTTGCCTCGTACTGCAGAACTGTATTTGTCCCTTGAACGAGTCGTAGGAACTGCTCGTGTAAGACTCTTTTATTTTATCGTGGCACAAACCAATTTGTAAATTCCTGAATAAAGTTTGGCCACGTTACTAGGCCACGTATGGCGAATTTTGTAGTGACGATATTATTCCACCAACGCTTAGCGGCGCCTTCGAGAAAAAATGAGGTTGATCCTACTTTTTGATTTTCAGGACAGTCCAAAACTTGGAAGATCGTTTCTATGCGGAGAATCCAATCTTCAGTTTCCAAGGAAGACAAGCCTCCAACAAAGGTTGGCAGTTTTAACTCCATGAATTGTTTGAGGTCATAATCTATTTGTCGGTGTTGTGGTACAGGTGCTACCGGAGTAAGATCAAGAGGAGGGTTCATTGGATATTGTCTATGAGTACGATTATCAGGAGGGAGTGTTGGTCCTAACGCAGCTAATGTAGGAAACACTAACTTAAGGGCTTCCGCAATTGCTAACACAAATTCAGAAGGATGTTGTTGCCGATGTCCATTGTCGCTTTCTTCAGATTGTGTTCTTTGTTGAACTTCACGTTTTTCTTGAATCTTTTGACGACGTCGACTGGAGTACACTTGAACGGGTTCCTATATGTAAGTGTTATATTAATGATGTTATATTCTTAACTTGTTATGACTTCGTACTGTCTACGACATAAATTATTGAAATCGTTCCCTCTGATACCAAGTTGTGTAGAGCCAAATTCTCAGGCTTCCCAAATTGAATTTAAGAATGGAACAGTATTTCAATAAAAGAGTCGCAGCATTTAAAACCACAGTACAAATAACATAAACACTAGCATTTTTATTCATTCATTATTTTTTACATCCTGGGATAAAAAAATACGAGTATTTATTTATACTCAATACAAAAGTCGCAATAAGGATCTCTACAAGAGACTTTATGTTTTTTCTGAACTTAACCAATGCCTATAAATACTTTCAGTCATACCTTCGTCAATTTTTCTGCCGAAATTCTCTTTGGTGTACTGGGAGACACTCATGTTACCTAAAAAAATTGCTCCACAATGGGTTAATCATAAAAATTATGACTATGTGAGAAAAGTATTTCATGAAGCGTCATATATGCAAACCATGGGGATAATAACAATATGCATACATTACAGTACATCATTTATTTCAATTATTCGTCAAACTAAATCTTAACTTGCTTCTTAAATTTAGTTACATAAGATAGGAAATGCTCTGTTATGCAAACTTGAATTGGCCACACCCCCGAGGGCGAAATTATAGGCACACCCCTACCGGTGAATCCATCAGTAGAAGCTTCTGCATCATAGGATTCAAATCCATCACATTTCTCTATGCAGAGTTTTAAATTAAATTTTATCATGTCGTGAAAATAGAAGTTTTTAATAAAAGTAATCCCGTCAGAAATATGTATCACTTTCATGTTTTCCCCTTGCCCACGTTTTATTTCATAGCGATATATTAATGAGTTAAAGTCATATGCACAGGCGCTGTTTATTTCAGAACGTAAAACAGAAATAGGAAATTACGTGAATAAAACTTAATTCAGCAAAGAAGAAACTCACCAAGTACTTGTATTTATCCATACTCTTGTTCGCATTGTCGCCACGATTATCATGTGACGTCATCCTCTTATTCCTGGGTTTCGGGAACCACTGAAATTGTACGCACTTTTTATTTGGGTTGGGTCACTTGATATTCGTAGCGTTAATGTTTTTAAAAGACGTTTAAAATCCGAAAATCAAAAGAAATGACAAAAGAAATGTCTGTAAGAGTCATCCAACCATAACAGTCCTCAACCGAGACTGTTAATCTCAACCTTAGCCGTCCAAATGGCACAAACTAGCCAAAAATGGCTCTTAAATAACTTTTAAAATATGCAAATCAGCACAAAAAAAAATGAAACAAAGCTCTTTTTGCCCAAAACAAGCCCTCAACAATGGCTAACCAGCATAAAATCGGCATAAAAACAGCCTAAAGGACTGTCCAGAATTATTAATAAACATTTGGTTATTCAGCACAAATCAGCCCCAAAAAATCTGCAAATAAATAAAGAAAATCAGTACCCCAACACCAAAAAACAGCCCAAAAGGGTAAGTAAAATAGCCAACTAGAGGGATAATGGACAAACCAGTGAAGAGAGCAGAGAAAAATCCTTACAGTGGGAAAAAGAAGGCAGTGTATAGCAGCTACACATAAGCAGCACAATAGCTACACAGAAGTGACACAGAAAGCTCGGGAACAGCAGCAGCTACACAGGAGCAGCTCAGGAATAGCAGAGGAAAGCAGTAGCAGCAGGGAGCAGCAAGCCCTAATAGCGGCTCAGCAAAGAATCGTCAGCATAGAAACAGCGACGGCATGGCAGCTATATTGGTACAGAAGCAGCGACGACGCAGAATGAGAAGAATAAATAGAAGTAGAAGAAGAAGAAGAGGCAACAGGTAATCGCAGAAGCAGAGCAGCGGCAGAACAGAAAGTGCGGGAAATGTAACGACTCGGGCTCGATTTTATAACAGAGGAGTAAGCAGTCAGCGGCAAGCAAAAGCCAAGCACCGCTCCAGATGCCACCCAAACAAACCCAAAGCCAAGACCAGCCAACACCAAATCCGCCAACACATGAAATTGGCTAGCACCGCACAGTAATCCAGCCAGCACGCCTATTTCAGCAAGAAAACCAAACACAGACAGCCCACTTACACAAGCCCATATAAATTAATGGCATCCCACTAACCAAAGGCAGCCCAAGTGAAAGGCTATTGTGTTGGGTTTCTCTATAGGGTTGGCACAACGCTTGTGCACGGAGCGGAAAAATAAACATCAAGAAAAACCCAAAGAGATGTGGATCGGGCTATGAACGTTGAATCAAGAAGTTAGCAAAATTAGGCAAAAATTACCTCGGTGGCGTTGAGTCACAACCCAATGGAGATGCTCCAAACTTTATCTGCTTGCTAGTGGCGAGTTCTACGTGGAATAGAGTCCACATTTCTACAGAAGTCCACACGAGCGGGAGAACACCGATCTATCCGTCGCACGGATTATCGGGAAGGAGAAGACCGCACCTTTGCTTTCCCACAGACTGCTAGGTCCGCGCCAGGGATTGCAGCACTAGCGACAGTCGCCGGAGAAGAAGTGGTCGACGGAGCGAACACGGCGGCGGCGGAACTCTTCCGTCGGCGGCAGGGATCGGGATCGGCGGATCGAAAGGTGGAACGGCTTCCGTCGGGTTTCGATCTGCTACAGGAGAAAATCGCGAGCCCGTCTTGTCCCGAAAACCCTAAGTGTCCTATTTATACCAAAGGTATAAATAAACCCAGGAAAATCGCTATCCGCAGACCACCCGAAAATAGGGTTCAGAATCGGCGAGTATCAATCGGTGAGAATCGGCGACAATCGGCGAGAATCACTGAGCACGTTCGGCGAGAATCAGTCGACGAGTATCATACAGGATCGGTGAGAATCAGAGTACAATACTCGACGATTCTCGCCGATCGTCGAGCCGCGCTCGACGATACACAACGATACTCGACGATCGTCGAGCCGCGGTCGACGACAATTGTCGAAGTAGTCGATCGTCGAGAATCAACAATTGATTCTCGACGATTCTCGTCGATCGGCGAGAATCAGAGAGACGATTCTCGCCGATCGGCGGGAATCAGAAGACGATTCTCGACTAATGTCATCGACCCTCGGACGACAATCCCAACCAGCCCTTCAAGGCAACATTTGCCCAACCCGATGATCCTATAAGGCAACACTTTGCCCATAACCCTATTCAGGTCGGTGATTGGTAACCTTTACCAACACAGTCAGTCAACCAACTTCTCCACATCTCTTATATGCGACCCTGCAGGCTCATATCGCGTTGGCAGTGAGATTACATGTTTGATCACTTCCAGATCATCATGGTGACTCCAACAGACTCCCACTTGATCTCGAAAGTATCAAAGCAAAAACCTCACAAACAATGAGCGGCATCTAGCAATGCATCATTGCTCCCCAAGCAATAAGAGTTTATAACTCACAGGCCTTTATGACCAATGTATCAGCGTTGTCTTTGTCCCTTTGTCCCTTACATCCAGAAAGAACTAGAGGCATGGACCGTGTCACCCTCGTAATAGCTCAATCCTAGTTTCTTGATTCAGGACGGACTTCCAGAGAATGGTGAGTCCAATATCACATATTGACTCAACCAAGCATGGTCATGCATTTCTCAGTCCAGTTCCATCAAGGGGCCCATGGATGCAACTCCTGTCATACAGGAGGACAAATCTCATATCTGCTCACACACAAACACCCAAATGATTCGTAACATGCCCAACAACCACCCTTATCATCAACCTTTCTCAAGGAAGACTTTAGATGGCATCAAAGCACGCTCTTCCTCAATTGATGAATGTTGTGACTTCAGGTCAAAGGATCACAACACCATTGTCAATTGAGACCTACTCGTGACACGATTGGATGACAATCCACAGAGTAGTCTCAGGTTGGGTCTGTCCAGTACAACTTGTTCACTAACAAGTACCCACGTGATGACTTGATATCACAATATCATGACCTGTGAGAACCAGTCATCAGTCAACACACGTGCTAGCCTTCATGTATCATCATCACCCTTAGCTTCTATGATGATACTCGACTAGGGACCTTTAAGAATGAAGCTTCAAATAAATCATGGGCTCTCATATTCAAGTCACGTACTTGATGTCCCATGGAAGCGAACATTCTAAGGGTATCTATTATGTTAACATTTAACTATCATATAGAAAAACATAATAAAAGAATTTGTCATTAATTATAAAAGAAAAACTAGGTACACAGTTCATCATATGAACAAACAACCAACAAAATACAAGATTACATCCAACCCACAAGATTCTCGCTAGAGTTGATCATTTAGGTATCGTATACCCATCGATCTAGTATGACCATCATGCTTTCTCTACGCGAGAGGCTTTGTCAGCGGATCCGCAATATTTTCCTCTGTCGGCACTCTGCAAATGTTTACATCTTCTCGTTCGACAATCTCACGAATAAGATGAAACTGCCGGAGTACGTGCTTGGAGCGCTGATGAGATCTAGGTTCCTTAGATTGTGCAATTGCACCATTGTTATCACAGTAGAGAACTACGGGACCAACAATGCTAGGAACTACATCAAGCTCGCTGATGAATTTCCTAATCCATACAGCCTCCTTCGCCGCATTAGCTGCTGCGATATACTCGGCCTCTGTTGTAGAATCAGCAACTGTCTCTTGCTTGGAACTCTTCCAGCTCACAGCTCCTCCATTCAGGCAAAACACAAAACCTGACTGAGACTTGGAGTCGTCTCGATCAGTTTGGAAGCTAGCATCTGTGTAACCACTTACAACGAGCTCTTCCTCTCCACCATACACCAAGAACACGTCCTTAGTCCTTCTCAAGTACTTCAGGATATTCTTGACTGCAATCCAGTGACACTCACCGGGGTCTGACTGATATCTGTTAGTCATGCTCAAAGCAAAGGAGACATCGGGTCGAGTACATAACATCGCGTACATAATTAATCCAATTGCCGAAGCATATGGAATCAACTTCATGCGGTCCTTATCTTCACAAGACTTTGGACACTGGTCCTTAGAGAGATTCACACCATGAGACATGGGCAAAAATCCTTTCTTGGACTCAAGCATGTTGAACCGCTTCAACACCTTTTCGATGTACGTACTCTGGGTCAAACCCAGCAACTTCTTCGATCTATCTCTATAGATCTTAATACCGAGTATATAAGTCGCTTCACCCAAATCCTTCATTGAAAAGCAGTTCCCTAGGTTGTTCTTAACAACTTTTCGGGTAGGAATGTCATTCCCGATCAATAGTATGTCATCTACATACAATATCAGGAAGACAACAATACTCCCACTGATTCGCTTGTAAACACAAGGCTCATCTTCATTCTTGATGAAACCAAACTCTTTGATTTTCTCATCAAAACGAAGATTCCAACTTCGAGAGGCCTGTTTCAGTCCATAAATGGACTTATTCAGCTTGCATATTTTAGTGGCTTCATCTGGGGATACAAAACCCTCGGGTTGTGTCATATACACTTCCTCAAGGAGGTTTCCATTAAGGAAAGCCGTTTTGACATCCATCTGCCAGATCTCGTAGTCATAATACGCAGCAATAGCAAGCAATATCCTAATGGACTTTACCATGGCAACAGGGGAAAAGGTCTCATCATAGTCAATACCATGAATTTGCTTGAAACCCTTAGCCAGCAGTCGCCCTTTGAATGTCTGTACATTCTCATCCATGTCGGTCTTCTTCTTGAAGACCCACTTGCACCCTATGGGTCGTACCCCTTCAGGTGGTTCCACCAAGTTCCAAACTTGGTTTGCATACATGGAGTCCATTTCGGATTTCATAGCCTCAAGCCATTTGTCGGAGTCTGGTCCATTCATAGCCTCTTGGTAGGTTGCTGGTTCATCATCATGATCCAAGAGCAACACATTACCTATTTGAGACACGAGAAATCCATATCTCTCAGGCTCAAACCTCGGTCTACCAGATCTACGTAGGACTTGTGTTCCCTGAGCAGGTTCTCTAGCTACAACATCTTGTAGTCCTATCTCAGAATCCAATTCCGGTTCATTCACTACATGTGGTTCTTGAACTTCTTCAAGCTCTACCTTTTCAGTCTTTCTTGATAAGAACTCTTTCTCCAAGAAGACACCAGTCCTTGCGACAAACACTTTGCCCTCAGACGGTAGGTAAAAGTAATATCCTTTCGTTTCCTTATGATATCCCACCAGATAACATTTATTCGATTTGGGTTCCAGCTTGTCAGGCATTTGACGTCTCACGCATGCCTCACAGCCCCAAATTTTAATGAACGACATACTAGGACGCTTCCTAGTCCATATCTCATATGGTGTCTTCAGAACCGTTTTAGTTGGAGCGCGATTCAATGTCATTGCAGCAGTCTCTAAAGCAAAACCCCAAAAGGAAACAGGCAAGTCTGCATGACTCATCATCGAACGTACCATGTCTAACAGAGTACGATTTCTCCTCTCAAACACACCATTATGTTGTGGTGTTCTAGGTGGAGTGAGCTGTGATACAATACCACACTCTTTCAGATGATCACGAAACTCATGACTCAGGTATTCGCCACCTCGATCAGATCGGAGTGCTTTAACCCTTTTACCCAACTGGTTTTCTACTTCATTCTTGAACTCTTTGAACTTTTCAAAGGTCTCGGATTTGCACTTCATAAGATACACATATCCGTATCTACTGAAATCATCAGTAAATGTAACAAAGTAGAAATACCCTCCTCTAGCCATGGAACTCATGGGTCCGCATACATCACTATGTACAACACCCAAGAGATCCTCAGCCCTCTCAGTATAACCAGTGAAAGGAGCTTTAGTCATCTTACCTAACAAACAAGATTCGCATCGCTCAAATGATTCATAATCAAATGAGTCCAAAAGTCCATCTCTATGGAGCTTGGATATGCGCTTCTCGTTGATATGGCCCAAACGACAATGCCAGAGAAAAGTAGGGTTCGAATCATTTGTTCTTAGTATTTTATTATTTTCTACATTACAGATCAGATGGTCCAAGTTCAAAACATAAAGACCATTAAACAATTGGGCTACAGCATAACAAACATCATTCTTAAATATAGAACAACAATTGTTCTTAATTATAAAAGAAAATTCAATCATGTCCAAACATGAAATAGATATAATGTTTCTAGTTATCACCGGAACAAAATAACAGTTATCTAGTTCTATTACAAGCCCACTGGGCAAAGAAAGACGGTAAACTCCTACGGCTACAGCAGCAACTCTTGCTCCATTGCCGACGCGGAGGTCCACCTCCCCTTTACTCAGCAATCTTCTCCTTCCCAGTTCCTGCACATTTATACAAATGTGAGAACCACATCCGGTATCCAATACCCAAGATGAAGGAGCAGAAAGGTTTATCTCTATAACGTAAACATTAGAAGCGGAAGTCATACCTCCCCTCAATTTCTGCAGACCCTCAATATATGAAGGACAGTTCCTCCTCCAATGACCAGCCTTGCCACAGTGGTGGCATTTTCCTTCCTTCACCGTGCTCTTCTTTTTCATCAGTGCTGAAGACTTGGGCTCAAGATATGACTTAGGTCCTACCTTCGTCTTCTTGGAGCCCTTGGCTTTGCCCTTGCCCTTATGCACCATCAGAATGGGGCTGGCAGGATTGGCCTTCTTCATGTTGATTTCGGCAGTTCTCAACATGCCTAGGAGTTCGGGCAGTGTCTTGTCTATCTCATTCATGTTGTAGTTCAAGACAAACTACTCATAACTGTCCGGCAACGATTGCAGGATCAGATCTGTGGCCAACTCTTGACCAAGAGGAAAACCCAGCCTTTCAAGGTTCTCTATATACCCAATCATCTTGAGTACGTGAGTCCCTACTGAGTCTCGAACTCCCATCTTGCACTGAAACAACGCTTTCGTGATGTCGAACCTCTCTTGACGAGCCTGCCCTTGAAACATTTTCTTGAGATGCTCGTCAATCTCCTTGCACCCCATGTTCTCATGTTGCTTCTGAAGCTCAGAGTTCATGGTGGCAAGCATAAGGCACTCGACATCCAAAGCATCGTCAGTATACTTCTTATAAGTATCTTTCTCAGCACGGGAAGAGTTCCCGGTCGGCACCTCGGGGGCTTCTTCTTCCAAGACATAGAGCTTTCGCTCTTGCCTGAGAACAATTCTCAGGTTCCTATACCAGTCCATATAATTTGTCCCACTGAGCTTATCCTTCTCAAGGATGGCTCTCAGAGACAACGTGGAGTGCGCAACGCTTGCCATGGAATTCTACAAGAATTTATGCAGAATAAAATCAGTACCTAAATTTCAATTACAATTTATTCTAATTAGGACTTCAATTAAAATACTCCCACTATTTTATTTGAAATGATAGCCCTCACTAACAATTCGGAGAGTTCATGCGAGCTACTCTCTTAGTGGACAAGATCCGTATTTCACCAACACTATGAGTCCGCTTTGGCGTTCCTCTCACGATGCGGTTATTTAGGTAGGCAACGCTTGCCAATTGCATCCTCATGCAATTCTTGTATGGTTGGTGAATAACTCCTTATTCGCATCCATCATATGGTGCATGCCAACCCTATGCCTCTAGGCACTCAACCTTTGAGGTCACCTAGTTAAGCTGGACCCGATGTCGACAGTGGGATATCACAATTATCCGCTCGCACCCTTACCAAGATAGATTAATGCACCTTGCTTTGGCAAGCCCACACTTCATCGATCGAGGCAGGAAGAGTGTCATCCATCGGAAGGCATCCGAACACTTAATATTTGATGAAGGGATTTCAAATATAGGTTAACAATTAACCATGATCAACATTTGATCGACGTGCACATCCAAGGAAAAACAATTCTTCTAAAACCACATGCATCCCTTATGTGCACATCCTGACACCATCAACATTTGATAGAAGGAAGGGCTAAATCTGAACATCCGGAAATTTCCAAATCCTCAGATTTACATGCACTGGACAAAGGCAAAGACAGCTCAACTTAAAGCAGTAGACAAGCTCATCTCTCTTTGTCGGATTCACAATCCAAAACATACTCGAGGGATGGTTACTGCTAAGGAGACAACAATTTCTAACACTTAGAAATCCACCAAAATTCCAATCGTTCTTGGCGAGGTACCAAGACTAAATCTAGACATTTAGAACACTTCTAAATCCCTAGGTTTACACACACTGGAATAACAAACTTCCAAAACAACGATCATGGCCGCAACCTCGCTTTGATACCACTGTTGGGTTTCTCTATAGGGTTGGCACAACGCTTGTGCACGCAGCGGAAAAATAAACATCAAGAAAAACCCAAAGTGATGTGGATCGGGCTATGAACGTTGAATCAAGAAGTTAGCAAAACTAGGCAAAAATTACCTCGGTGGCGTTGAGTCACAACCCAACGGAGATGCTCCAAACTTTATCTGCTTGTTAGTGGCGAGTTCTACGTGGAATAGAGTCCACGTTTCTGCAGAAGTCCACACGAGCGGGAGAACACCGATCTATCCGTCGCACGGATTATCGGGAAGGAGAAGACCGCACCTTTGCTTTCCCACGGACTGCTAGGTCCGCGCCAGGGATTGCAGCACTAGCGACAGTCGCCGGAGAAGAGGTGGTCGACGGAGCGAACACGGCGGAGGCGGAACTCTTCCGTCGGCGGCAGGGATCGGGATCGGCGGATCGAAAGGCGGAACGGCTTCCGTCGGGTTTCGATCTGCTACAGGAGAAAATCGCGAGCCCGTCTTGTCCCGAAAACCCTAAGTGTCCTATTTATACCAAAGGTATAAATAAACCCAGGAAAATCGTTATCCGCAGACCACCCGAAAATAGGGTTCAGAATCGGCGAGTATCAATCGGTGAGAATCGGCGACAATCGGCGAGAATCACTGAGCACGTTCGGCGAGAATCAGTCGACGAGTATCATACAGGATCGGCGAGAATCAGAGTACAATACTCGACGATTCTCGTCGATCGTCGAGCCGCGCTCGACGATACACAACGATACTCGACGATCGTCGAGCCGCGGTCGACGACAATTGTCAAAGTAGTCGATCGTCGAGAATCAACAATTGATTCTCGACGATTCTCGTCGATCGGCGAGAATCAGAGAGACGATTCTCGCCGATCGGCGGGAATCAGAAGACGATTCTCGACTAATGTCATCGACCCTCGGAAGACAATCCCAACCAGCCCTTCAAGGCAACATTTGCCCAACCCGATGATCCTATAAGGCAACACTTTGCCCATAACCCTATTCAGGTCGGTGATTGGTAACCTTTACCAACACAGTCAGTCAACCAACTTCTCCACATCTCTTATGTGCGACCCTGCAGGCTCATATCGCGTTGGCAGTGAGATTACATGTTTGATCACTTCCAGATCATCATGGTGACTCCAACATATTGACACTCCCAAATTAGATAAAGCAAATGTAACAAATTATCAAAAAAACTGAAACGAAACAAAAAGCGGAACTAATTCGTAAAAATTTAATTTTTCTTTGTTCATCATCGGGGAAAAATTCGAATTGAGTTGGCGTACTTTTTAGGGTGTTACATATCGTAGGTTCCACAACCTAGGGCAAGACAAACTATTGGTGGATGAATATATAATTGAGTTACTAGTACTGCAGTCGCACCTCGACCTCCGAAAGGGCGATGATATGACAGTGTCCCTTTATTTGAACGGATTACGCTATTTCATTAGAGATCAACTAGACCTCTGACTATAAGGACTTAGGAGAAATCTCGAGTCGTGCACGGACAATGGAGTCCTTACAGAAGCGGACATCCGGAATTAGGTCTATTGATAGACCCACATCGAGCATCACCATTGCCCCCACTGCTTCGAGCTTAGACTCTCATCATCCTCCTCTCCCCCCCCCCCCCCATCACTGTTGGTCCTCCGACCTCATCCACTATCCCTTACAAGGGTAAGGAGATTATGTTGCATGGAGCCCAGGCAAAAATCATCTGAGTGTCCGCAACGTCACTTTGTCGTTATTATTGATTTTTCTGATAAATGTAAGCCCGAGTATGGAATTTACATTAATGAATCTCACCCTGAGTCTGAACCCGAGCCTAAGTCTGAAGATATCATAGAAGTAGAAAGCGAACATGTTGAACACTAAGTATGTGCCTTGTGTTATAGTCCGATCACCCATAGCGAATCTACTAAGGATGACCATAGGAGACGTGATATTTTTCGCACTACTGCACAGAGATAATTTTGTTTCATTATCATCGATAGTGGTAGTATGGAGAACTTTGTTTCTCAACGTATGGTCAACACATTAGGGCTTGAGACACATCCGTTAGAACAACCTACAGCTTATCCGGAGTCAATAATGATTTGACTATGGATGTTATTCATTATTTTCTAGTAGAATTTTATATAGGGAACACATATTCGGATATAATATTATGGCATGTCGTTGTCATGGATGTCTATCACATTCTATTAGGGAGATCTTGGCAACACGACCGGCATGCTATGCACAACGGCACGAGAAACTCTTACTCATTCGAGCATAATGGGCACAAGATTGTTCTTCTTTCCTAGAAGAACTGTCTTATTCTAAGGGCACACGAGAGGGCGTCCAAGTCTTCTATTGTAGACTCCACCATGTTACTACTCACCACACTCCTACCTGAACCCCCGCCCCCTGAAGAAAGTCACGATCTAGATGAGTCACCCACTCCACATGACCTAGGCTCGAACCAACATATATCGGTCACGGATATGCTACCTAGTATCACTCGCTTTTCTCGTACTATGACTGATGACACTTATCTCACACAACTCACAACATATATTCATATTTAGAGATCGCACATTTATTTGACCACACTATCATTTGGGCATTGGAGGATTTAAGGAGTTGCAACAATATATTAAATATTTTATGACGTATTTTTGGAACATACTATGGGATCGAAGGGGAACCATACTCGAGTTTAGTAGCGTTTCTCACTCTCTGATCGATGGACAGACCAAGGTCGTTACTAGGAGTTTTGAGAATTTTCTTAGGCGCTTAATTGGAGAGAATCCAACACAATGGGATCTAGTATTTTCACAAGCAAAATACACATTTAGTAATTTAAAAAATCACACCCCTAGTAAATCTCCTTTTGAGATTATCTATGGGTTCTTTATACCCCACTTACTTAACCGTCATTCACTCTAATTCCATGAACGTATTTCATTTGATGAGCAATCTCATATTAATTATTTTAAAAAATTGCATAAATTTGGTGTTAATAATATGTGAACAGCCTTTGAACATTATAAATTCATGGTCGATTGTTATCGCCGTGAGTTGTACTTTTCAAATAAAGATTTGAAGTTTGATTATTGCAGTAGGTTTGGTCCATTTCATATTTAGAAGCACATCAAGCCCCTTGTCGAGTCCCCAGACATACCACCCGAATCAACACCAGCGACGACATCAGATCTCTCTATTGCCTTTTTTGCGAGTTCGCGCCAGGGTTAAGCTCTGTCAACCCCGGAGAAATTGATGCAACTATCGCCACATCCGAGGACACGTGATATTTTTGCGCGTCAGTTATATTTTTATTTGACATTTGTTTATTCCTTGTCATGTATTTTTGTGCACCCGGTTTTATTTGAATTTGTTGGCTCATCGATTTGACCATCCGTTGAGACTAAATAAAAGATTCGATAATTTTAGTAATTAGGACGGTAAAAAGCAAGCTTAATTTATTTAAGGACACAAGTCCAAATGAGTAAAAATTCAATCAAGAGTTATTAGCAAAAATAGTTTTGAAAATAATAATCTGAAATAGTATTTGGAAAGATATCATAGCCACCGAGAAGAATATCTATTTGGAAAGTATCATTTTGAAAAGGACTTCAAATCTTTTGAAAAGGCAATTTGGAAAGTATCATTTGGAAATAAATTTCTAGTAAACAATATATCTGATATTAACGAACAGTGTGACGAAGTAAACGCATCCCGGACAACGCGGAGAAATGAAAAAATCATTTCTCTACAAGTCTTGGCCTCCTCCAACTATTCCAGTCCACCGATGACTTCCAGGCCTCACTCAGTAAGTAGAAAACCGCAGGGGGCGGGATTTGCTACTCTCCCACCACGGCTCTCGTCACTGAACTCAACTACGGAGCCACAAACAAACCTGTCTTTCTTCTCCGTCAATCGTGTCTCTTCATCTTCCAATCAACTCCAACAGTTGCCGCCAAGGTTGTCTCTGTCGATCCAGCACGCTGTTGTCCTCCAACTGCGGTCGGGTGCCGTCGACTCCGCCATCTTACTCTGGCTCCCCTTACTGTGATATTAGCACACTGATTGTCATCGACTTCGAGCATGCTCTCCGGAAACCTATAGACAAAAGTCGTTCTACCTCTGTGCAAAGTGGGATTGATCGGTGTTCTCCTGCATATCCTTATCGTATCCTTGCTCTGATGGTTTAGCATAACTTAAGCAATCCACTTAAATAATTTTGAGTCTGCCTTTGAATGTTCTTATTGTTTTAATTTTCATTATTTCATAAATTATTATTGTGATTTATGCGTATGGTTGTATGGGTCTCGCCGTGGTTCAACTCGTTAGACGCTCGACAGGATGCCTTCAAATAATGATTATCATATTTAGTGAAGCTCATCGATGAGAGTACTTTTACGCGAGAAAGTTCGATTTGGCCCTTTTGGCCTACAAAAAAAATAATTTACTTTTTTGAAACCCTAATTTTGATCTGCATCACATTTTAACAAAAATAATGCTTTGATGTTATTGTAATCATTACCAAATATTTGGGACTGATATATTACTACCCTTGGCAGTTCACATGGTTCAACGAAGCTAAAGTTAAATGATGTTAGGCTCTGTTCGTTTGGTAGGAATTGGGATGCAATAATTGTAATTGACCGAATTCCATTTCCCGCGGGAATTGGAATTGAGGTCAATTTCAATTATGTTGTTCGGCTAAATGCAGGAATTCTATTATAAGAATTGGAATTGATAATTTCGCTATTCGACCAAAAAAGTATACAAAATTGGATGAATACTTGAGTGCATAAACAGTTAACAAATCAAAAAATACAAAATTAAACAAACAAAAAGTTCTTAGGAACAATAAACAAACATTCAGCAATAGAAAGCAGTTGGCAATGGGTGTGGACAGTCAACAATCACAAGCAGTTCAACTATCAAAAATATAAAAAATACCTGAAAAAAATAAAATAAAAACTAACAAGTCTGCTATGTTATATGCCATGACAAACCTTTTTCAGCTCTTATAAATGTTGAAGATCCAAGTGAGAAGCAAAGAAAATTCACTATTCAACCAAATAGCTAAACCTTCACACCTAATTTGATGATTAAACGATGAGATAATTGGGTAAATGCAAGCCCTGGATGGCTAGAACAAAGCGATGAGATAATTCACAGTGCAGCTCCATGGAGATGATGGATCAGGTTAGAGATTTCAGTAAATCGACTGAATATGGGCAATGAAGATAGAGGAGAACCTTACAAGATGACCTCCATTTTTCACGAGGATGGAGGTGAACCTCCTTTGGATCAAGAGAACGAAGAGAAAGCGTTGTTCTTCGCCGGGATAGAAGAAAGAGAAGCCTCGAATGTTTCGGGAAGCAACTCACGAGGATGGACGAGGGAGAAGGTTGTAGTATAGGCAGCTAGGAATCGGGAAGGCGAACAAGACAGCGGTCCACGATTTTGATAGGAACTCCTCGATCGTCAGCATGTGCGAGTGAGAGAGGATTCGCTGGGAGGAGAGTGCAGAGCAGTGGATCGCGAGCGAGGTCGTGCTGTGCGGGGATGGAAAAAGAGAAGTTGTGATGTGCGGGAATCGCGAAATCAGAGGTCCTGTGATCGGAAATGGGGGTCACTGATCTGCGCTATAGGGAATTATTATGGGAATTCAATAGAATTCCGATTCCCACAAAATTCCAGGCCTATCGAACGGCAGAATTGGAATTGGCAATTGAATTCTAATTCCAAACATTCAATTCGGGCCAAACGAACGGAGCCTTTTTGATTTAGTTCTGAGAATGACTCGAAGACATGAATTTGGTGATCATCGTCCAATTCAAGTCTTGAAGGTAGGGGAGATCTTGGAAGCAAATTGAGAACAAGGGCCGATCTCTAAGTCTTAACATGGTCAATCGGAAAGTCAATAAGGATTTTGTTAGCAATGTGACAATGCAGGGGAGCAAGGTGGACAAATTTCTACTTAGAGAACTGATACAGTGAAGGTCGCTATAAAGGATAATCATAATGCACTAGTTATAAGTGCTAGTAGTCTAAGGGGATTCTTGATCTTGGACTCGGATTCATCCTTTCACACTAAACCTGATGCCTTGGATTAATGTGCTAATTTTAATTTTGCTGCGGGCGATTATGATTTAGCACATCTTGTTGATAAGGAGCGAGGTAAAGATCTTGACGTGCAAATTTAACTTATAATGGGCTGCATATTACAGTGTAAGGCAGCAGCCCGCAAACAACATCACGGGTCATTTAAATGAATATTCCAAGTCGCCGCAGATCAACGTCAAAAAGTCACGCAAATCATCACTATGGTGGCAACAAATAGTTGTTCTGTGTCAAACTGTGATTTCCATTGACAGTGACAGAGCAGAAGGCGACGACATGGCCTTGGGTTGAAAACCAAAGCGGCGTCAAGATGCTGGCAATTAAGCACACAAAAGAAACGATGACTAGTTGTATACAACGATGACATAGATCAAGCAGTGCGGGGAATGAGAAGTTATTGACATCAGGCCAGTTATTGGGTGGCCGTGCTATATACGGCACTGCAATAGCAATTTGGGCAAATAGAACATGATCTACTTGGTCAAGTGTAGTTGCAGAATCACTTCTAATCTTCTATGGGCTTGGCCATCTTGGTATTGAGTAGATCTGTTTGTGGGCATTAGATCTAGTGTCATCAGTTTTACTCCAGTTTGTGAAAGAAAAAAAAGAGACTAGTAAGATTGAGTGGACACATTTAAGAGTATATCTATTACTTAATTACAATGCAGTGAAACGACTGATCTTCGTGTCGCCATGGAATTAGATGCATCTCACGTAAATATAAATCTTATGGAAACAGTTTTGTACAAAAACACTATACATGAAGACATGCCTGCAAAGGAGAACAGGATAAGCTTGAGATATTTCATGAACTTTTAAATAGATGATCTGTGAATAAGTATGCGGAAATATAGAAAACTTGTAGCATGTCAAAGGTTAAGTTTGGAAGTCTTCAATGGATGCTGAGACCAGTGATCAGATACTCTTCTTGCCATTATTGATGACACGTGCAAATGATGCAATGCAAGATTTCTTTGTCAAGTATGAGCTACCATTGGGTAGGACAACATCATTAGACATCCATAAGCATGGTGATAAAATGATAATAAGTTCAAATGAGTATATCATTGTTGGATGATGGGCTGAGGTTATGCAAAGCATTAGTTAACCTCCATTCGCAGTTGATGGGAAGTCCCAAATAGTGCATACCACAATGATGGATCAGTTTTCAAAATCTAAAACTTGTATATTGTTGGGTGCTGCAAAATTAACAAATAAGAATATTAGCAAATGATTGTTCATGATTATTATTGGATGTAACATAATTTGTTAACATTAACAAATGAGCCTAATTGTAAACTTATAAATCTCTTATATAGCTACCAGTATGATTCAATTAATCTCCCCTATGTTCACTCTGGCCTCTCCTTTTTTTGACAATAAAAGACAGATGTCATATGTAAGGAAAAGCAGAGATGGTTCAGTGCAGGGAGCACAAGTCATTAGTTTATGAGGAGCGGCGTGCAACGGCAACAGGTGGGCAACAGTAGTAATGTAGTATAGTGTTTTTGTTTCAAATTATGACCAACATTGGCAGTTACTCAGAGAAGGGAAGTGAGGACACATCAGGACTTGATTTGGAATCGAACAGGGCAGTAGACTATGGTTAAATATAGTGCTAGATGGTGGCGACGAGACGACGACCACATGTGGGCAACAACTACAATGAATAAGCAGTGCATAGAAAGTAAGTTATGATAAACAATGGATCAAATAGTACAGCGAGATCCACATAAGTTTGATTATTGACGGATTTTATTGTGCAAGGTAATGAAACGATTATTTTGTTTTCAAACAGAAAAAACTTCTCCTAGGGAAATTTTAAATTCAGTTCCTTGAGCTAGATCGCCTTGGTCTCGATAGAATTGTTGCCAGTGTCCGATTTGATTTGTTTTAAATTCATCAAGTTGAGTTTCTACGATCTGTGTCGAAGTTGATCATCAGCATCGGATCTGATCTCATAGAGAGGTACTTCGTCTACTTTATTCATGCTTATAAGAAAAAGAACAGAAGTTGATAAGATTTGTGGGGGCGGGAATATTTGTGAATACATCACATCTTTTTTAAACGGAGTAGAACCTTCGATTTTGTGCAGTCATGGATGTAGATTCCTCCTAACATAATGAAATATAATTGCATCTCCAAAATCTTTTTTCTCATAGCTTGTACTCAATGTTCATGAGGTTTTTCTTTGCTGTCATTTTGTGATATTACCACTTTTTCCATAACAAGAAGTAAGAAGATAAATGCAATTAATTTGTTTGGATTCAAGGAAAGTGGGAGAAATGACATGCAATCCCAACAATTTAGGTGCTGATTATGAAGCAGCAATAATTGGTTTAAAGTTTTAACCATTTTTCCATTTCGTTCCATTTATATAGTACACAAAAGTTCAACAAAAGTACATTTAATAAATGCTTTAAGCTTTAGTTATGCACAGCCAACACAAAATGATCAAAATATAACATCAAAAAATGAAGACCACCATCTCTCCCCTCACTCGGTAATAACTCATTAATGACTATAAATAAACTGTATCCCAAGAAAGGTGTGAAGGAAACATTTTATAAGCAATCTCTTCATGATACAACACAACACTTAAGCCTTTATCCCACTATAGTGGGGTCGGCTATATAGATCCTTTGTCTCCACTGTGTCCTATCTTTAGTCAGAATCTCACTAATGCCTAAGTACATCATGTCTCACATGATCAAGCAATTTCTTCGTGATACCTTAGTTATTAAAGGCGCAAGGTGCACCAAGCCGCAAGGCGCACCAAGGCGCAAGGTGCACTAAGGCGCAAGGTGCCCCAAGGCGCACCAAGGCGCAAATGGGTCTTGGAGCCTAGACGCAAGAGTTAAGGCGCAGGCGTGCGGCTGACGAAGGCAAGGCGCAACCACTTCCATTTTTAAAAACATTAGCATAAAACATCATTTCGGCTTTTCGATCAAATTATTCATCTAGTCTACTAATTAATCATTCATAACTATCGTTTATCTCTTTAAAAATAAATCAATGTGATCACTTGCATCATATCTAAGTCTCAACGCACAATTATCTTTCACAAACACTAAATCTGTTGGGGGTCGTCTGGTTTTTCTCTGGTCCGGAGAAATTGGGCTGCCTTAGCTTGAGATCGGACTAGGCGCGCAAACAGTCAAAGTAAACCTCAGCAAATGACAAGAGGCGTTTTTGACGTGGAAAACCCGAAAAAGATAAAAAATCACGTGGATGGATCTGGACCGAGCCAAAATCCACTAGCTTCTCGGAGTTTTACAAAAATTGATTTAATCTCGGAGGGCAGGCCACTACTCTGTTACAAGTCCAAAGTACAGAAAATGAGGGAAATGGCTAAGTCCTCGGAGCCTCGATGAAAGCGCTCCGGCCTTGGAATGTTGTTGAACTCGTGGAACCTTGGTGGGAGCGTTCCGGCTGGGAATTCTCTAAGTCCACGGAGCTGTTGCAGGGAGCACTCTCGTTGAAGCAGAGCCTTGATGGGAGCGCTCTCGCGGAAACGATTGACGTGACTTGGAGCTTTTTGAACCTTAGCACAGGGAGAGAAGCGGAGAGAATTCATGAGCGGATAATCGACCTAAGTCCACGATCTCGCCGGAAAACCTCAGAGCTCTATCTTGCCTCTGAAGTTGTTTGTCTTCAAATGAAAGCCCGGGGGCCTATTTATAGTTTTCTGGAGGGTCATAATGGTAATTGTGTCGGGGAGTGATTTGTGCTGATGAATGGCGTTGCTCCATTTCGATCACCTGTATCACAAATTTTATCGAAATGACAGGGGTGCCCTCGGGCTGTTTGGGCGGCCCAGGCAAGGTGCCCGGAGGCGGCGGTGGTCGTCGTCGGCGGTGGCCGCAGGCGTGCGCGCGGGAGCGAACACGTTGTGCGGCCGGGCGGGGGTGCGCCCCGTAGCCGCGCAGGCTGGTCGCGCGGGGTGCAGCCGCGCGGGAGCGCGACCCTGCGGTCGCGCGGGACGGCCGCGGGTGGCAGCGCGGGGGAGCGACCATGCGACCTCCCAGGCTGGCCGCACGCGGCAGCGCGGGGTATGGCTGCAAGGGCTGGCCACGACCGCGCGCGGAATGCACGCGCGCAGGCTGGGCGGGGTGTGGCCGCGCACTCTTGCGCGCCGTCCGGGCACACCTGCGCAGCCCTGCCGTACACGTGTGCTGGTTCGGCTTCCTCCTTGGGGGCTTTCGGCTTTGATGCGTGTAATTAGTCCGAGTCTTGTCGGTTCGTCTTAGAGATTTCAGGGGGGACTCCATCAAATGCCCACAAATTTTTATGACTCGTGATCAGCAAAGCGATGATGAGCGCCAAAATTTTCAGCCTTTCTTGTTGTCCTCTGATTGTTAGGAAATCATCTATCATTCTCGCGAGATATTTTTACAAAGATGGACATTGATTCGTTGCTTGTTTTGGGACAGGAAATTTTGGCAAAAAATATGTTGTTATCTTGGCCGCCTTTTATTGTGAGCACTTCTTTGAGACTTATAAATTAAAGTGGCTCATTCGGTTCATCTCCAATATTATTGCAGAGATCTTAGAGTTTGCAGAGCCACTTCTCGACTTCGCGTGTTTCAGCGACCGTCATGTCTCCCTCAAAAAAGCCTTGTACTTCCATGCCTTGGAAGCGAGTAGGAGGGAGAGGGCGCATGCGGAGAATTCCACGTAAAGTGGCGCTGATGCGGGGTGCGCGAAAGGGGCGGCGGACGCGGAGTCGACGGCGAATTCAAAGGCGACAGGGGGGTGGCGTTCGGGCAGTCCGCGGGCGCGGGGAAGCGAGCGCGGGCGCGCACGTGGCTGCCTGCAACTCTGCAAGGCAGACCCCGCGCGCGGCCGCGGGGCCGAACCCGCGCGCGGCCGAAGCCGTCCCCGCGGGCGCGGCCGCAGGTCCTACCCCGCGCGCGCGGTCGAGGCCGGCCGCGCGCTCGTGGAGCGGCCGGGGTCGCCTACGTGGGTTTGTGTGGGGCTTCCCGTGTGCGTCGTTTGTTTGTGCGGGATTCTTTTCTCTACCGGTTTTGATGCTGACGCTCGTCTTCTTTTGCAGACGTCGAAAGGTGGTGTCCCGTAGTGATCGATGCGCCTTCCGTCAACCTTGACCTCGACTCGTGTGGGCAGTTGGAGGAAGCGATTTAAGATTTTGGAGGAGGTCAAGATTGTGATTCCTTCGTTGGAGCGTGTTCAGCACCCTCCTACGGGCCACTTTGCGATCATGGAGGGGTGCTTGAAGGAGAGCTTTCGGATTCCTCCTACAGAAAAGGCAGTCGATGTACGTCGATTTTGCAGAGTTCCGGTGACGCAGTTTCCTCTGGTGGGGCTGACGAGGATCATGGGGTTGTTTTGCATCATTCAGGAGCAGTGCTCCTAGATGTCGTTTTGTCTCTTCCGTGAGTGGTGAGAGGTCCTCCTAGGCTCAGCGATCAGGTCGAAGTTCAGAGCAACAAGAGGTGGTTGTCGTTTGAGGACAAAACCGACTATCTCTATGGAGGGACGCTGTATGGGTTCGTCAAAAACCCGTGGGAGCTGCCCGAGACTTTGCGGGATCCTCCTGACCGCTGTCGTCGTCTTACGGGAAAGGAGTATGACTTTACTCCATTGCTGGGCTTTGAGGATACGAGCGAGCTGGTGGCTGTTCTTTATAAGATCAGCGCATCTGTTGTCGAGAAGCGGCTAGTTCTTGCATGCCTTTCGACTGATGTGGAACGGAGCTGCACCGTGTCGTTGGAGCGCTGGAAGAAAAGGAGGAAGCGGGATTTCTCTCAGCCGTAGGGGGAAAGCGGGCCACCATCGGCTACCCCCGATGTTGTCATACATGTTGCTGACGATTTCTCTCAGCTGCAGGGGGAAACAGTCTCACATCGCAAAGCTTCCTGTGACTGAGCCAACTTCCTGAGTGATTCCTAAGCCATCGATGGTGACAGGGAAGGGGAAGGAGCGGGAGTGCTCTGCTTGCCAAGCGCTCCTCCAGAAGGTACATTTATTGCCCCCCAGTATTTTTCCTACCCTTGGTCTGTGTCGGGTGCTGAAGTAACTCTTTCTTTACATTTTCAACTGGATGAGGCTCGGGACACCGCGCTCTCTTGAAACAGCACCTACGTGACCATGAAGGATGACTTTCTTGCCTAGTGGACGAGATTGGCAGCATTTGAGGATTTACTGGCGGAGGCCCGGAAGGAGAAGAAGGACGTTGTTTCTTGGCTGGTTAACGCGGAGTCTCATATGACCTTTTCTCAGTCCAAGGTGGACGTTCTTCGGGTCAAGCTGAGTGCTACTGATTCTGAGATTGAGGCTCTTCATGAGATACTGGTTTCTGTTGAGGCTACTCTTGCGGAGGCGGTCCACTGCACCGAGGCGGCTGACACTGCGATGTACCAGCAGGAGGGGGATGTCGAGCAGCTGAAGAAAGAGAACGCTCGAATGATTTCGAGCGGGAGGAGGCTGAGGCCGTGCGTACAGTCGTGGTGGCCGAGTACAGAGCCTCTCATGACTTTGAGGTGAAACGGTCTCACATCGCGGAAGAGGCACGCTCTGAGATGATGGCGACGGAGGTCGATCCACTCATAGAGGACGAGCGCGATGTCGCGTACTCCATGGGTTTCGGTAAGGGATTTCGAGCAGCTCGGAGGCTTTCGGAGAGCGATGCCCTGGGCATGGAGGATGCCTCAAACGTCGATGTTGATGCTGCCATGGAGGGGTGATCCTGGCGACCTCTTCTTCCCCGGTTTGTTTGATTTGCCTGTTTTTGGGTTGTCGGCGTATTTCTGCGTCGTTCCATGTTGTAGCCCATGTGGCACCTTTCATTTGAGTGGAGGCCCCTTTTGCTTTTAAATCTGCTGTGTTTTGGTTCTGCTTTGGTGCGCGTATTATTTTTGGCAGAGTGGCATTTTGCTTGAGCGTTGTTTGTTTATTGGTGCTTCTGGGAGGGCAATAGGCGGCTGAGGGTTTGGAGGCGATGTTCCCCCGCTTGCTCGTACCTTGAGCGAGTATGGTGGAGACCCTTTGTTCGTGCCTTTAGGAGAACCGGGATTCGTCTGGGTGGAGGCGGTGAGGAGCCTTTGCTCGTTTGTGCCTGCACTTTTTTTGTAACGACCTCCCCAGCCCACAACTCGAAAGGACGACCGTCGGCACCCCCAGCACCAAGCTCAAAAGGGTTCAGCCTCAAATAGTCTGCAGACCATGCACCCCAACCCTTCGTCATGCCTAGGCGGGTTGTTGGAAGCTGCAGTCTCCCTTCAATGAGAATTGATCCAGTTAAGCGCCCCTACGGGGACTTCCCAGGAGGTCACCCATCCCGGAACTACTCTCATCCGCCTGGCAGTAGGATGATACTGCCAGGCGGTAGAGCTAGAGCTTACGGTATCCATGTGAATTAACCAACCATTGTCTCGGGAAGGTACCGTCTGGCGGTAGGATGATACCGCGCGGCGGTAGCACTCGACGAACTCGACGCCCAACTATGTGTTGAGTGACTAACGCGTGGCGGTAGTGTGATACTGCGTGGCGGTAGTGTGGTACCGCGTGGCGGTAGTGTGATACCGCACGGCGGTAGTGTGATACCGCACGGCGATAGTGTAATACCGCACGGCGGTAGTGTGAGCGGCAGGTGCTCAATTGGTGATGAGAAGTGAAAGAACCTTATATTTAAGCGTGCTCGGATGGGAGTAGTTCCGGGATGGGTGACCTCCTGAGAAGTTCCCGTAAGGGCGCTTAACTGAATCACTTCTCATCGAAGAGAGGATGTGACTTCCAACAACGCGCCTAGGCATGGAGAGGGGTTGGGATGTATGGTCTGCAGACTATTTGAGGCTGAACCCTTTCGAGCATGGTGTTAGGGGTACCGACGGTCGTCCTTTTGAGTCGTGGGTTTGGAGGCTGTTACAAAGGAGGATCGGTGGCGAAAAATCTTTGTTTGTGCCTCAAGAGGACCGGGGTTTGTCCGAGCGGAGGGGGCGAAGAACTCTAGTTAGTTCGCGCCTCGGGAGTAACAGGGTCCGTCCTGGTGGAGGTGATGAAAAACCTTTGTTCGTTCGAGCCTCAGGAAAATCGGGGTTCGTATAAGTGGAGGTGGCGAAGAATCTTTGTTCGTTTGCGTCTTAGGAGAACCGGGGTTCATCCAAGCGCACGGGAAGAAGAACCTTTATTCGTTTGCACCTCATAAGGATCGGGGTCCGTCCGAGTGGAAGTGGAGAAAAACATTTGTTCGTTCGCGTCTCAGGGGAACCGGGGTTCGTCCAATTGGAGGTGGAGAAGAACCTTTGTTCGTTCGCGCCTCAGGAAGACTGGGGTCCGTCCGAGTGGAGGTGGTGAAGAATCTTTATTCGTTCGCGTCTCAGGAGGACCGGGGTCCGTCCGGGTGGAGGTGGTGAAGAACCTTTGTTTGTTCGTGCCTCGGGAGAACCGGGCTTCATCCAAGTAAAGGTGCAGATGAACCTTTGTCCATCTCTCCTGGGAGGTGCCGACTGACCTTTGCCCATCTCGCCTAAGTTGCAGAGGGGCTTTTGTCGATCTCGCCTGAGGTGCAGAAAGGCTTTTGCCAAACTCGTCTAAGAGGTGCAGGAAGGATTTCGCCAATCTCGCCTGGGAGGTGCAGAAAGGCTTTCGCCAATCTCGCCTTGCAATGACCTATTTGTAGTAGGGAAAAACATACGCTGCATTACTGAAAAGAAAATACATGTGCTCGCGAATTCATTCTCGCGACTCATTATTCAAGAAGAAAATAGGGAAAGCAGTAGATAGCTAGGGGCAATTGTTGTATTGATGAAAATGACGTCAAAGTATTCCAAAAACTCTTCTGATAAACTAGAGGTACCCATCAAAAGGAGCGATTTCAACCTTCTACTAGTCATGGTTGTTGGTCTTTCAAAGCAAGTAGACTCCAGGACCAAAAACATGGAAAATACTGACGCCTTAGTTGATGGACTACAAGAAAGGCTTCTTAGGTTGGAAAAGAATTTTCATTGTCAATGTTCATCTCCTTCATGGAATACCTCACATGCGAAGCGTTTAAGATCTCATTCCCCACGTTGGGACATACATGCACTATCTCCTTCGCATCATGTGTCATGTCCCATTCAACCTTACATTCTCCAATCTCTTACGCACGGTGACCATTCAGAAGAGCATTTCAATCTTGGCAATCCAATTGGAGAGGTTCCTCGGGTTAACCAAAAGAAATCAGGACTTAACAGATCCCTTTCTTTGGGGTCAAAGGACGGAAGTGGCGATTAGAAGCTCTTATGTGAATATCATTAGAAAAAAAGTCATGATACAGGGAGTTGTCGTACTCTTCAGAAAGTGATAGAAAGAGCATCAAGTGCAGGTATAACACGGGAGAATATAGCCTGAGAGTTTGATCCTTCTTTTAGCAAAGGCAGGGGATAGTCGAAGAGTACTACCCTCGGTAAGGGAGTTCGACTCCACAATGAGGAAGATTCAGCCAATTCGACATTTTTCCAAAGAGGAAGCATTGATGTTAATGTCAAGAAGGGAATTACAACATCAACCTATTTTGGTCAATGCCAATTGATACAGGAAAACAATTTTGAACAGAGAAGATCGGGCTCTCACTAGTAAACTTAGACACTCGCAAATTGGCGCACTGATAGGTCATGAACTCACTGGTATTTTCATTTTTGTTTATCTTTTCATTTTCAGTTCACAATTCTTGCTTACTGTGCAATGAACATGTTTTTTTAAAATCCTAAGCGCCAAATGAAAAATGTTATCTCACCTGAGCCCACGATCAGATTCGGGCGGGTGAGGATTGTTCTTCCGCCTTAGCCGACGATCAAATCCGGGCGGGCGAAGAACATCTTTTGTCCACCTCCGCCGCAATCAATTTGGTCAGGTGAAGGACAATATTCCATCTCCAGCCCGGTGAGTCTCGGAGCTTGCTTGTACCCCTTGAACGTATTCGAATGTCCCGTCCAGAGGTCATCATGCTTCTGACCCTCCTGCCACTACGAGCTACTTTCCCCACCCTAAGACCATTACGATTGTCCTCATGGAGACACTCCCAAGTGGCATATGTGGCAGGTCCGGATGTGATAGTCAATCGCGCATCGACTGAGGCGTTGATACTGTTATTTTTTCCCATTCTAGGACAAGCTCCTAGCAACAGGTATTTGATATCTAAAGAGTGTTTTTCAACACTGCTTCCGGATGAGAACCATGCGGATGACATAGGCCTGACTAGCCCAATGACCAATGGCAACGGGCACAACAGCTAAAGAACTTTCTTCCACCTGAGCCACAAACAATTCCGGGCGGGTGAAGAATGGTAGTCAACCTGAGCCCACGATCAAATCCGGGCGGGTGAGGATCTTTATTCCATAGCTATTACAATCTTGTGCCTTTTCTTTTAACAGGTTGATCTAAGAAAAACCTCTGACTTTCGGGTGTCCGGAGTTTGTGCTGGCATAATTGCCGGTAAGATAGGATGTCAAAATCATATTCTCTAGATTTCATACCATGAGCGGTTGCTTCATGAATAACCGCATCAAGCTAGAATTCTCTAACTTAAGGACTACCGGGGTTTTATACGATTGCACTGTAAATAACCACATCAAGTTTATATTCACTACCGCCATTTATATAATGCAAAGATTTAAGCGTACTCTCAAATCAGAGGTCACACATCTCTCGGTTACCCTCAATCTTAGTTATTAAAGGTGCAAGCACACCAAGGTGCAAAGAGGTCTTGGAGCCTAGTCTAAAGGCGCAGGCGCGTGCCTGACAAAGGTAAGACGCAACCACATCCATTTTAAATAATCAACAACAAACATCGTTTCAGCTTCTCGATCAAATTTTTCATTTAGTCTACTAATTAATCATTCATTACTATCGTTTACATCTCTTAAAAAAGAATCATTGTGTCACTTGCATCATATTTAAGTCTCGATGCACAATTTTCTTTCACAAACACTAAATGAATAAAAAATTATTGAATTCTTATATTAGTTTTTTCTTAATTTTTTAAGAAAAAAATTTACTACAAAAATCTCTCTCAGGCGCGCATTTTATATTCCAAATGCGCAAATAAGGTGCATGAAGGCGCAAACCTCTGAGCATGGTGAGTCTTGAGCCTTAGGCACGCCTGAGGCGCGTCTTTAATAACATACCAAACTAAAATTAGGATTGGAAGATTTGTATTTAAGTGCATACGCACAAACACTATGAAGTAACTCTTTCAACTGATTTGACCAGTTCACGATTCAACTCATTCCAAACCCCAGAAACACAATCAAATGATTATATTGCATCGACACAATAGAATCTCCATCTCAAAGAAAACTTCAACTAGCGATCAAAGGAAGTCAAACAATAAAAAGACTCACATGATCAATCTGTTTCGTGGAAGGAGTGACCTTTCCATGGGTAGCCAAAATCAGATCGTCATAGTAGCTATCAGGGACAGTTGACCTCTTCTTAGTTGCACCTGAAACTGAGAGCCACACCCTGGCCCTCAGAGTTGGAGGAATACCCTTCCTTATGAGCTTTCTTAGCGAAATTGTGTTTGTAAGCACAGAAAACTTCAATGAGGAGACCGTCATGCCCTCTCCGTTGGATGAAATCTGTGGCTGCATGTACCAATTTGCGCCCTTGCTCGCCTCCAGAGCCCACCATACCTTTCCCTGCTGCCTCACCCTCTCTCTCACCTCATTCAAGACATTAACATCGTCGATGTTCCCCTCCGCAGTGAAATCATAAAGATCTTGGAATTTGACAGTGAAGCTGGCCACTTTCCATGAATTGCTGCTGTTGAGGGTGGTTTTGGTGGTGATTGTGGTTGTAATGATGGTATTTTTCCATTGAGCTATAAGGGAGGGAAATTTATAGGAGGTCTCCCACTGAGTCTGTGGCCCAAACATCCACTTTAGGAAACAGTATAAAGCTCACATGTTTGGGCTATTCAGAAATCAAAGAACCTAGGGTTTCACCGAAAGTCCATTTTTTAAAATGGAGGAAACATTAAACATGAAGGAGATGCAGGAGAGTGAAAGGCATAGATGTTATTGCATCTGATGGGTATAAATGACATGAACTAGGGAAGAAATGAAAGAAAAAAAAAAGAGCAAGATTTGTTAAAATGGAGAATGCGAGAAACAGTTCACAGCAAGGGAAGGGAAAGACGGGGAGGGGAGAAGGGATGCTGGTGTAGAAATTTTCGATTATTATTTTAACACAATTTGATCGATTTGGGGATGTTGACGAGCAAGAAATCATGAGACTTGACGTTTTGAAAACTGGTCCTACCGGTTCAATTGCGGTCGAACCGTATATATATATATATATATATATATATATATATATATATATATATATATATATATATACGAGTGACAGGCACGGGCCTCCGGCCCGATGGCTACGCGCCACAGTACCCGGCCGGTGACGGCGGGCTTCGCCCGCCCCCCGGCGGGCTTCGCAAAAGTAAATTTGATATTTAGAAACAATTACTAAAAATAAATAAATTTGAGCCGGGGGTTCGCCCGCCCCCCGACGGGCTTCGCAAAAGTAAATTTGATATTTAGAAACAATTAATAAAAATAAATAAATTTGAGCCGGGGGTTCGCCCGCCTCCCGGCGGGCTTCGCCCGCCCCCCGACGGGCTTCGCAAAAGTAAATTTGATATTTAGAAACAATTAATAAAAATAAATAAATTTGAGCCGGGGGTTCGCCCGCCTCTCGGCGGGCTTCGCAAAAGTATCGAACATCTGCTTTTTATAATTAGTAAAAAAAACAATTAATAAAAATAAATAATAAATAGATTTTATATTTTAAATAATTAAAGAATTAATTAAAAGAAATACTAAAGAGCAGGCGGGTGAACAGTTGCGGGAGCACTGTTCACCCTCCTGCTTTATATTATAATAATTATATATAAGAATTAATATATAAGAATTAATATTATTCATATTATAATAATTATCCCGACCCGCCTTTAGTCCCACACTGCCTATAATGATGGGCTTCAGGGGTTTAAATATAGCCTCACCGAAATGGTGTTTGAAATCACAGGAATGGCGGGCTGGCGGGTCTGCGGGATGGCGGGCTGGCGGGCCAGCAGTCACCGGGTCAGCGTCTCGCGGGTACATACTTGTGGGCTTGTGTTATTATTGCATTAACCGGCCCGTTGCTGTTTTGGGCTTCTATTTTGAATTTGTTTATCCCTTATGTAGGGGTATAATCGTAATTGCAAATAAGTTTAGGCTCCCTTTAGTAGGTTTAAGACCCCTACAAAAAAAATGAGAGAGGGGGTTGGTTGAGTGGAACAGATCCAACGGCTGATGATCAAAACAGTTTAATCCGACGTCTCATGTAATTAGTCATAATTTCGAACTCAGGATATTTGCAGACCGCACTATATCTATTATAGTGGTAGATATATATATATATATATATATACGAGTCGCAGGCACGGGCCTCCGGCCCGATGGCTAAGCGCCAAAGTACCTTGCCACCGACGGCGGGCTTCGCCCGCCCCCCGCAGTGCTTTTTGGCTTTTTATTTGATTTTTGTAAATTTTTTTAAAAACAAATGGCGGTCTGCTCCGTACGGGCAAGGGAATTTGAGCATCAAGATGGTCTCAAAATGAAAAGTGATCAACATTAAAGTTGTAGATCTCAGCGAGACGAACAACTTTCATGTTGATCATCTTTTGATTTGAACCCGTCTTGGACCTCGATTTGGGCCCTGAAATCGGGGGCGGCGGAACGGTTTACTGTAGCAGTTCCGCCGCCTCCGATTTCGAGGCCCCAATCGAGTTCTAAATCGGCTCTAAATCAAAAAGTGATCAACATGAAAGTTGTTTGTCTCGCCGAGATCTACAACTTTCATGTTGATCACTTTTCGTTTTAAGACCATCTTGAATCTCAAATTCTCTTGCCCGTACGCCCGTACCTTAGTTATTATAGTCCCACACCGCCCGTTCTAATGTTAAACCGCGTGTTTATAAGAAAGATGCAGTATACCAGCTCTAAATTGTTTTCCTTGAGCAAATTGGGTTTCTCTTGTGCTGAGTTGGGCCGGCCAGAGTGGGCCTTTTTGAGTGTGCTGTCAGTCCAATGTCCGTGTCCTTGCTTTTCAGTTAGTCTTTCATTATTTTTAGAAGTATATAGGGGCAAAAATGCAATTTTACATAACCTAGTTAGTAGGTTTAGGAGACCTATTAAAATGTGTAGAGATGATGGAGTATGATTGAGGTTGATCGGACGGCAACAGAATTATCAAACCATAATCAGATGGCTATTGTAATTTCGAACTCATGAGTTTATACTTTCTTTATAGTAGTAAAGATATATATATATATATATATATATATATATATATATATATATATATATATATATATATATATATATATATACACACGAGTGACAGGCACGGACCTCCGGCCCTCGTGCCTAGCGCGACAGTATCCGACCAGTGATGGCGGGCTTTGCCCGCCCCCGACATTTTTTAATCATGCATTTTTTAAATTACTTTATTTTTAAATATTATATATATAATTTTTTTAATTAATTTTTTAAATTAAACACATTTTTTTATTATTATTCTTTTCAGGATAGATGTAGATCATGTATTTACCATGTCATGTATGTCTTATTTACCTTGCCAAAAAATATAATGTATATGTATATATATATATTAGCTTAATTAATTTTTAGAAAGATAATAAAAATGTATGAAATATATATGGTCGGACGTTCAAGTATAAACCACCATGTTGAATACCGCCGTGCTAAACGGAACATAAATTTTATTTAAAGGATAGATGTATCATGTATGTACATATTAAAAAATATAAACTTTAATTTTTAAAAGATAATTTAATATGTTAATATAATAATATATCTAACAAAATATGTAATTAATATTTATATAGATATGTATATTAAATTGGATATGGTTATTTTATACATACGTTAATATTGATATGTATATAATATATTACAGCATAAAAGCAAACGAACCAAATGGCCAGGTGGTTCGCTATTGAACTAATCTTGTAATGGTGGGGGGTTCGAAACCCCATGCCTACTTTTTTTCTCATATTTGATAGCGGGCGGGCCAAAGGCCCGGTTGTGTGAAATCGCGCCCGATTCCCGGCCCACCGATTCGCCCTCCCGGTTCCGCGGTTCTTAAGCGGTCTTTAGAGGGTGCGGTTTGCTTATCTGGACCGAACCAGCTGGGTCCCCAGGTCCGCGGTTCGACCGGTCCGACCGGCCGGTCCGGTCCGATTTTTAAAAGCTTGATGAGACTTGAATTTTGGTCCGTTTTAAGAATGGGATCTGTAAGAAGAGAGAAATAGGAGAGTGAAAATCACCCTTCATTGTATTATTCACAAAGAATAGAAATACATACACTTATATAGAGGTAAATAGAGGGAGAGACATCTACTTTTACAATGTGGGACTAAAGGAGTTATACATGGGCCAATACACATGGGCCTCCCAAATGGTCTAATTCTATTTTATCTTTAACACTCCCCCGCAAGCCGGAGCGCACAAATCATAAGCGCCAAGCTTGGATAAAAACTGATAGTACAAAGTCCGTGAGAGAGCATTGGTGAAGATTTCAGCAATTTGACTGGAGGTCGAGACATGTTCCAATACTATCTTCTATGATTTCATATTCTCCTAAATGAAATGACAGTCAACTTCAATATGCTTTGTGCGCTCATGAAATACCGGATTCTTGGCAATATGTATGGTTGCTTGACTATCATAGAGTAGGGTAGCAGGAGAGGAGAGTGTGAGACCCATATCACTGAGGAGGCCCTCTAACCAGGTGACCTCCGATACGACCGCTGTCATAGCACGATATTCTGCCTCAGCAGACGAGCCAGCAATAACATTTTGTTTCTTACTGCGCCAAGTGATAAGGTGTCCCCCGAGGTAGGTGCAAAAACCAGTCGTGGAATGTCTATCATCAAGTGACCTTGCATAGTCCGCATCAGAGTAGACAACATGAGATAAAGAAGATGATAGTTTATAAACAAGTCCCTGTCCAGGAGCCTTTTTTAAATATCTAAGGATCCGTTCGACAGCTTGGAGATGAGAAGTCTGAGGAGTATGCATGAATCGACTTACAACTCCAATAGCGAATGAGATATCAGGCCGCGTAACTGTGGGGTAGATTAATTTCCCCACCATGCATTGATAGTACTCTGGATTGGTCAAAACAGGGTCATTCCTAGAGTCATGATCCGATAGCTGATGATTCATATCCATCGGAGTATCTGTAGGTTTGCATCCCGAGTAGCCCACACTTTGTAGAAGATCTATGCAGTACTTATGTTGAGACAAGACTAGTCCATCAGGTCTGCTTGCAACCTCAAGTCCAAGGAAGTATCACAGATTACACCGATCTTTTGTCTAAAAGACGGAGTTCAGATGTTGTTTGATTTTTTGGATCCCGATGGTGTTGTTTCTCGTAATCAGAATGTCATCAACATAGACAAGAAGAAGAACTGTCCTTGTTGCTTGATGACGAGTAAAAAGAGAGAAATCAGCAGAGCTCCGAGTGAATCCCATCTCGTGAACCACCTTACTGAAATTATCAAACCAAGCGTGAGGGGATTGTTTGAGACCATATATAGACTTCTGAAGAAGACACACACGAGACTCCCCCGTAATCTCAAACCCAGGTGGTTGGTGCATATAAACAGTCTCTTGGAGATCACCATTGAGAAAGGTATTTTTGATATCCAATTAATGAAGGGGCCATTAGCGGCGCACAACAAGAAAGATCAGAACTCGTACAGTACTTAGTTTTGCCACCGGAGAGAATGTTTCGTCTTAATCGAGGTCATGTTGTTGAGTGATGCCCCGGTCCACCAGACGGGCTTTGAGACAATCAACGGTCGCATCAGGAGCATGTTTGATTGTAAAGATCCATTTGCAGCTAGCACAAGACTGATCAGGAGGGAGAGAAACGAGGTGTAACGCCCCCACTCGTCACATGGCATATAACCGTGGGTCCGACCGGGGCACCATGCCATATGTCACAAACAAGCGGCGGAATTACTTGTGGAAATCAAAATCTACTCGCATCCTAACTCAATCCATTCTAGCGCAGCATTTTAGGTTAACATGAACTCAACTCAGAGAATGTCCACTATTATATAAACTCCAAATTTATATATCCAAACCAGGAATTTATACAGCTCACACACACTGGCCTTAATGCCTTACAGATTTCACTTTACACAAATACATTTTCGTACATCGGCACGCAGGTCGGCCACACATGAAATCCAACCATGATTTGCACGGCCTTCAAGGGCCTTTAGCAGCAATCCTTCCATTCCGCTCATTTCAATTCAAGCATCAACACCTACAATTAGCCATCCAAACCAAACAGGAAACAAAGTAACAGTCAGCATTAGCTGACCACTTATAACGACCTTACCCCTTACCCGGGGCAGTGGTTCCTTCCCTGTATGCATTGTCATCATCATAATCTTTATCAATCTAGCAAATCTACCAATCACATTCATATCACAAACGTCGGTATCCACCAGAAGCTTCGTGCACTCAGGGCACCTTATTAGTGTACCGGATATACCAGTCATACACCGCCGATCGAGGCTCTTCACTTGTTGGTTGGGCGGTTCAATCCTAGTCCATCAATCTCACTATTGGCGACATCCCGTCCATACCACTTAGAGGTACTACCTCGCAACATTCACAAAAAACTAGAGCAGATGGACCCACACCATGTGGTGTGGCAGCCAGGTCTATCGAGGCTCCCCTGGCAGTACCACCCATAGACCCATCACCTATTTCCGATCTACCCACAACTGTGGTGCAGCACGTAGGGTCCTCCGCACTTTCCCCAAACATTGCCACGCATCGATACTCACTAATACAGACCAACCCACACCATGTGGTATAACAAGCTAGGTTCATCCCACGTTTCCCGCAGCCATGCTACCCATTGCTCGCTCAACAGGAGCTTATGCAAAGCCTCCTTACAGCCATAATACACATCCAAGCAAACATTCATTCCACAACACATAAACATTTCATATAATCAAATCCACGGAGTCTTCTCCGATTTACCCATGATCATCACCAATCTAGACTACCCGTCCAGATGGGCTTCACACATCATGCCTATGTCGTACTCCACACTTCCGGCTCTAGATGCAGACTCAACTAAGGAATCACTTCCGAAATCCACCTCTTGGTGGAGGATTCCACACACATGCATAAAGAAAGGACTCTGATGTCCAAGAAGGAGATCGTTACCCATGAAGATCGCTTCAGCGCCATGAAGTAGCCGGATGGAAGTCACCGCCTCGGCTTTGCCTTCACGAATCCATACTCGGATCTATAATCCGCACTCCGCAGCTCCTCCAACAGCTAGCTTGCTTTCTCCTTTTCCTTCCCTTGCTCTCCCTTTCTCTTTATCTCTCTTGAAATGAGATGGAGAAGAAGAATATGAAGATAAAGGGGAATTGCTCTCAGATCTCGGCCATATACGCACCTGGACAGAGCTCAGCCCTTGGATTCAGGATAGGGAAATGAATGGCCACAAAATCTCTGAAAAATCATCTTTCGGCCCCGACACGCCCGGTGACACGCCCGTGTCACAGGGCGTGTACCTTAAGCGGTACACGAACCGACTCATTCTGACTTATCTACGACAAGGTGACACGCCCATGTCACGCCCGTGTCAGCCGAGTCACGCCCGTGTTAGCCAAGTCACGCCCGTGATACGGGGCGTGTAACCCACTCGAGACCTACTTGAGAGGACTTACTCGAGAGAAAACCAACTACTCGAGTACCAAGATAGGACACCCCTGTGTTACCCCCCCTTTACTCGAGTGATTTTCCACCTACTCGAGAGAAAAGTGTCGACTGCTCGACACAGCGGGACACGCCCTGTGACACGCCCGTATCACAGGCCGTGTACCCCATACTTGACGATCATCGAGCGCAGTTCGTCGACCAGGGGGACACGCCCACAGACACACCCGTGTTAGATGGGTCACGCCCGTGTCACCTGGCGTGTTCCTTTCGTCGAACCAATATCGTCGACCAGGCACCCAACTCCTCAATCCAAGCACGACACGCCCTGGGACACGCCCGTGTCTCAGGCCGTATCACCCAACCTGAAACCCAAATGAACTCTAGGGGTGTTACAATCCTCCCCTCCTTCAAAGAAATTTCGTCCTCGAAATTTGGCTCACTCCAATCAGCCATAAAATCATTCCATGTTGCACCCATCGCAACCGAGCAGTCAACAAGGCGATCGCACAAACGAATCAACACATACAGCACATACATACATCCCTAACTTCCAGTTGTGCACATACAACCACAAAATTTATCAAGTGATCGAAAAACAAACACATCATCTAGCTAATTCACAATCAAGCGATCACTTACATTTCACAAGTGTACACAACATTTCAACATGTAACAGGATATCTAACATATATACACACAACCATCACATTAGTTATTGCCTTATATACAACATTAGTTACATCCCCAAGGTGATACAAGTCATTATTCTCACTTCCGCTCGGCTGCCGGATTTTGCAACAATCATTTTATCGGCTCTTGAAGTTCCAAGTTAAACACTCGCGGTTGCATTGCACCAATTAAGCTTTACGACTCGTCCAAGTTATGCCATCGAGGTTGCGTCCGGGATGCAGATGACTCAGCCACTGCTTTACCCTTTTTGTCATAAGACGCACCTGGCTTCTTTTCACTCCCTGAAGGGGCATTCCAATAATAGTTGGCTAAATGTCCTTGCTTGCCACAAGTAAAACATGTGTGTGTCTCTATATGTCCTTGCCTCAGAGTTGCTTTGGTTGACCTAAATCTTTTCTTATCTCGTCGTCCAAACTCTGATTGTTCCGATTGCGGAAAGTTGCATTTGGATTTTCCTATTACCAATTTCTTTTTATCCTGCAACCGTTTCAAATCCGTTTCCAATGCACGAGCCTTATTTACAAACGTGTGAAACTCCATAAACCATTTCAACTGCTCATCCACTCCTTGCTCATTCACCACAACTTCAGCGCACTCCTGTCTTGGACTAGGCCGTACTGACACCCCTACCGGCCTTGCCTGCCTAGTAGGCTGTGCTAACACGGTAAGTACCATTTCCGTCAACACCCTTATGGTCTCCACCGAAGGAGGCGTAGGCGCTTCAACGGGTGCTGCACTCTCATCAGATCGCTGGGGCTCCGACTGCCCAACACCACTCCTCGCCACCTAACAATGTACAAAACACCATTACGCATCCATATCATAACGGTAATTATACATTGACTACTGAAAGAATTAGTGCCTAACCACCTAGAGGGGGGGGGGGGTGAATAGGTGTAATTCCTATTTTTCTTTTAAGGCAGCAAATCTATTCAGTTGTTTACTTAGCAGCAGTAAATGTTACAGCTAACACAACACAGATTCACAGAATTATTACAACACAGATTGCATACATATTTTTATATTGGTTCCCCAAGGTCTGGGTACATCCACTTTCCCCTTCGCCTATCTAGCAGTGTGCTAGATTCGGCCTAACCTCTTCACTTCACCTCAGATCCTCAGATCTTACAACTCAGAACCCCAAACAAGGCTCTTACAACTCAGGAAATCTGCCCTACCTCAGCCTACACAAGGTCTACAACTCAGAGATATCAATCTCCTACAACTCAGGCTCACATCCCTACCTCAGCCTTCAACAAGGCCTACCACTCAGAGAAAATATTCTCCTACACTCAGCCTTTATAAAATAGGCTTACAGCTCAGATCTAGAATAGATCCTACAGAAAATAATGTTTACAAAGTGTTTTACCACCACACAGGTAGAAAGAGAAGGGATGGATGGTTTCTTGATCAGTTCTTGGAAGACACTGATGGCAGAGCACAACCTCTCTTAGCTTTCTTCAAAGCTTCTTGAATCTGAACTCAGTAGGGTTGAACTCTTGAGAAGTTGATCTTCAATCAGTTTCTGACTTGAGATTCAGATCTCAATCTAAATCTTTCTTGGCATCCTGGTTCAGCAACTGCACTTCTTAGATGGAGCTCTCTCTCTCCAACTTCTTAGATCTTCTGTCAAAGGTCTTCTTCTTTGTGTGTTATTAGTTGTGTATATTCTTCAACTTGTTCCTAATTGTTCTTTTTCTTCTGTTGAAGGAGAAAGCCTTTATATAGTTCCTCCATGGTAACCGGCTGATCCGGTTTCTAACAAACTCCTGACAGCTTTGACAGTTGCAGTAGACCGGTTAGAAATGACAGCTGTCAAGTCATCCAGTCACTTCTTGAAATACTGTCTCTTTCTGAAAGTGTCGAGACTGAACTTCATCATGTGTCGACACAAGTAGGCTAAGTGTTGACACAAGTGAACTAAGTGTCGACACAAGCCTTGGTGGTGTCGACACATCTCCTTTGTTGTTGTTAATACTTCTCGACACAGCCTTCTGTTGAATGTGTCGACACAAGCCTTTGTGGTGTCAACACAGTCACTTCTTTTCTTCATAAAAATTTACTTAGTTGAAATTCTGCAATGTGTCGACACAAGTCCTGTGTGTCGACACATTTGATGTCGACAATACCTTCTGTGTGTCGACACTGCCTCTGTGTGTCGACACAAATACTTCTTCTCTTTTACTTTGTTGAACCTCTGCTGTGTGTCTACACAAGTCCTGTGTGTCGACACAGTTGATGTCGACAAAGTCTTCTGTGTGTCGACACTGCCTCTGGGTGTAGACACAATTGATGTCGACAATGCTTCACTGTGTGTCGACACAGCCTCTGGATGTCGACACAGTTGATTCTGGTATCGACACAGCCTTTCCAAGTGTCAGCACAATTAACTCCAAGTGTCGACATAACTTTTCTCCAGTGTCGACACATGTCTTCATAAGTGTCGACACAGCTTTTCCTGGTGTCGACATATGGACTTAGAAATGTTTTTGCATTCCTGCATTTACTTAACTTGCACATATAAACTCAAAACATCATCAAATACACCTTGATGCATATCATTGAGTAGGGTGAGGCTTCTTCAAATCTGGTACACATTTTCCAATGTACCCAACAATCTCCCCCTATTTGGAGAAGTCATAACCCTTAGTCAATGATATACATCATTCATAACAAATACACATTATGCTTTATAACAACATTATATGACAGGGTAAATACTAAACAAACATATATAATAAATTATCACAAGATAACAATGCAACCAGAATGATCATTAAACATATTTTGTTCAACTTTCAAAAGATTCTTTAATAGAAGTTTACATAGATTTTAAATACTAAGGTTTACAATGTTATAAAAATAAGTAAGTCTATTCTAAGGCTGCTCTGGCTGCTTGATGACAATTCCTTGGCCTGATTTGATCTTGGCTTGAACTGGAGCATCAGTGTCATCAGCTGGCTTCTTGCCCTTAAGATCTTTCTTCTCTTGCTCTTCAGCCCTTATTCTTAGCCTTTCAAAGTAATGAAAAGGCTTAGGAAAATATTTGCTAGGCTCTTGAGTATTAGGAGGTAGCTTCCCTAGTTTTGTCTTTCTTCTGTACTGAACTATGGCTTCTTGTCTGGCCTCATGCTTTTGTCATTCTTGTGCAGAGTACCATTTACCCCTATCATGGGTCTTATCCTTTACAGCATTCCAAGCAGTCAGTATAATGTTCCTGGATGTTGGACTCCACTGCTCAAAATCAGGCTTCAATTCAGCCTGTTCTCTGAATCTCTTCTTAGACAATAGAGCTTCTTGCTCTTTCAAAACTTCCTCTAACACAGGCTTGTCTACTTTCTCTATGATCACATTTTGAGCACCTTCTGGAGGGTTGTACATGGACTGTACTTCTTGATGTATCATCTCAAAATCTTTTGGAGGATAAATTACTTGAGCAATTTCAGCTTGTTCACCTCCAAAAGAAGCAGGATGCACTCCAGATTCAGCTACATTGTCATCATCACACTGGGGTGGATATCCAAGTATGGCTCTGATGCTATTGGAAATCCATTTAGCATGATCACATGCAGCTTTGACTAATACTCTCTCCCCCTTTATGACTTCTCTAGCAACATGATCTCTGAGATCATCCTTCTGAAATCTGACTTGTTCATCAATATAATTGACACCATCTTTATAGAATGCCTTTAATTTCAGTAGCTGTCCAAAAATAGTCTTTTGAGTGTCCTGAATAGCTGTTTGTATAGCAGCTATTCCTTCCTAGAAGTGCTTATCAAACTCTGCCTGGGCTGTTGCCTTTTCCTCAGTCTGGGCAGAAGAAAGATTCTTCATCTCTGTGACAATCACATATGTGATTCTGTTAGATTATTATTCATGCTAATCTGATTCTCTAAGACATAGCCTTGCTTCACAGCTATATCATCAACCTGTGTCTTGATCTTTTCTTGATGTGTGGCTAGAAAGATCACAATATTTCCACCCTTGTGAAAACAATCAGTCATTTCTTTCTTATGCTGATTAACTTCAAACCTTATAGATTTTATATTTGTAGCCAAGGAGAGTTATAGATCTTTGTGAGTTTCATCCATATACTTCTCCATGGCAATCCTTTGCTAATCCAACTTCACTTGTAAAGATACTAACAATAAACTGTAATCAGTTGTTGGGGCAGGCTGAGAAACAACAGTTTGTAATGCCTTCTTATAGCTTTGGCTTCTCCTTTTGAAGACCATTAACTTTCTTTTCTTAGCTTGAACCTCAGCAGCATCCTCAGAATCAGAGGTACTGGCTATATTTACTCTATCCTTTGGACTAGGAGGCAATTCCTGTGCAGTCTTAGGGAGCTCCCCCTGAGTCCCTTGCTCCTCCTCAACTCTTGCTTTCTCTCTCTGAGATCCTGCTTGCTCCCCCTCAAGATTAGCTGGCTCCCCCTCAAAATCAATTTTCTCCCCCTCAAAACCAACATGCTCTCCCTCAATATTAGCTTGCACTAAATCAGGAAACAACTCTTCTAAGGTAAATTCTTGTTGAGTAGGGACTTGAGGCACTGTAATCTCTGGAGCATTAACAGCAGCAGATGTATCTTCCAAGATAACATCTTGTGCTAGATTGTTTAGTTGTGTTGGTTGGTCAACATCAATCAAAGATTCAGTTAGCATTTCATCCTCAATATTGAAAATTGATTGATTTACTTCACTAATTACCTCAAGAATTGTTTGTGTTGCCATTTCACTGTCCAAGTGAGTATGCTCTTCCTCAATATGGTGCTCCCCCTGCACTTGTGCTTCATCTGCAGGGTCTTGTGCAGGAATTTCTTGGGATGTAGATTTCTCAGGAATCTCTTGCCTTTCTTCCTCAGGCATATCCTTAGTGAGAACCCTATCCCATCTGGATATAATCCTGATGTCCATCCTCCTCATATGATTAATTTTAGAACCAACATCTTGTGTCATAACTTCAGGTATTGTTCCAGCTAAATACAAGCTCACAATTCTTCCCAGATTGGGCTTTTTCATACTTTCCTTAATCTTCTCAAATATTATTGCTGACCAATCAGTATTTAGTGTGTAGATGATCTTGGTCATTAAGCTGAACATATATGCTGATATCTTATCATGCCCCCTGGCTTGCAGAGTATAACTTTGCCAACTACTTCAGACAAGAACTTTCCTTGCATATTCATGCCTTTCATGTTCAAAGCTGAGTCAATCTTCATGATGGAATCCAGTTCACACCATTAAAGTGCTTCCCTTAGCTTAGATGCAGGTACATCTTCTTCCTCTTGTGCTCTTGGCAGGTGAAGAACTTTTCTTAAACTCTTCTGGGTGAGTTTCACCTTTACTTCATGGACTGTGGATCTAATTTTGAGTCTAGTATGATCTAGGGTAGCATCACCAAAGAATTCTAATGTTTCTTTCTTCCAGATCTTAGTTGGTTCAGAAACTAGAAACTCCAACCCATTCTCAGTAATTAGGATTACTACAGCTTTAATTTCAGATTCCACTCCATCAAATGTGTTGCGTACCACCTCATATCCTTCATTGACATTGTCTTCAAGCTTGAGCGCCATTAGGGTTGAGAGAAATCTTGAATTTAGATGAGAGAATTTGTCGACACAAAGTTTTGGTCTCGAAACGATGGAGAGCGTGTCGACAGACAATGTTGTGGACCTATTTATACCTTTCTAAAAACGAAGGTGAAAAGGCACGTCATAATCCTCTTAATGTGTCGACACTGTTGAAACGTGTCGACACAGACTTCTAATGTCTCGACATAAGTGTTGACTTCTATGTGTCGACACTTATACATCTGCGTTCGACGATTAGTCGATACTCTACTCGACGAAATCTATGTTGAACCTAAGTGTCGACACCACTTCTGGATGTGTCGACACCTACTCTGGATGTGTCAACACCACTTCTCTGAAGTGTTGACACCAATTTTCTAGATGTGTCGACATCATTTCTCTGGAATGTCGACACCACTTCTATGTGTCGACACAGCCAACTCCTTGTGTCGACACTATTTTACTTAGCCAATTTTGTTAAACTAATCTATGTTCAACATTCCTAATTCAATTTTAAACTTATTGAATTTAGTTTCATCCAGAGGCTTAGCAAACATATCTGCAATTTGATAATCCATTTTAACAAATTCTAGTGAGATGTCCTCTTTCTCTACATGTTCTCTAAGAAAATGGTAAATAATCCTACTATGTGAAACAGGATTATTTACAATAGAAATAACACTTGTAGAATCACAAAGCAAAGGTGTTCTACTTACCTGAATACCATAGTCTTCTAGCTGGTGCTGAATCCACAACAGCTGTGCACAGCAACTTCCTGCTGCCACATATTCAGACTCAGTTGTGGAAATTGCCATACTAGTCTGCTTCTTACTGCTCCAAGACACCAATCTTCCTCCTAGAAATTGACAGGTGCCTGTAGTACTTTTTCTATCTTCTTTGCAACCTGCAAAATCTGCATCTGAATAGTCTGTCAGTAGAAAATCTCGATTTCTAAGGTACCAAAGGCCTAGATAAGGTGTGCCCTTAAGATATCTCAAAATCTTTTTGACTGCAGTCAGATGAGATTCTTTAGGACATACTTGGTACCTAGCACAGACACATGTAGCATACATGATATCTGGTCTACTAGCAGTCAGATATAGAAGGGAGCCAACTAATCCTCTATACAAAGTTTCATCTACAGGTTTTCCTGCATCATCTTTGCTTAGAGACACACTTATCCTCATAGGAGTTCTCATGGTAGTGGATGATTTCATACCATACTTCTTTATTAACTCCAGGGTGAACTTAGACTGGGATATGGACAAGCCATCTTCAGCCTGTATTACTTGGAGACCTAAGAAAAACTTAAGTTCTCCCATACTGCTCATTTCAAATTTTCCTTGCATTAGTTTTGCAAACTTTCTACAAAGATTACTTTCAGTAGACCCAAATATTATGTCATCAACATATATTTGAACTAGAATAATCTTTCCTTTAGATTCCCCAAGGAATAAAGTCTTGTCTATTTTCCCCCTTGAGAATTTGTTCTCAATGAGGAAAGTAGACATGGTTTCTACCAGGCCCTTGGGGCTTGTTTCAACCCATACAAAGCTTTCCTAAGTCTAAAAACATAATCAGGTTTGAGAGGATCAACAAAACCTGAGGGCTGCTCTACATAGACTTCTTCCTTTATATTTCCATTTAGGAATGCTGATTTTACATTCATTTGGAATACCTTAAAGCCTTGATATGTTGCTGATGGCCCGCGAGCAGACTCTTATTGTGGTTTGTTCGGTGAGTCGATCGCCGCGGGCTTGCTACAGGAGGCAAGTGCACCTATCGCAAGTAGTACTTGATATTCAGGGGAATACCGAGGTCGTATTGTTCTCGGGGTCGTGTTGACTATTCTTACTCCTCCGAGAGGACTATTATTTTACTAAAAATAAGGTGGAGATTTTAATTAAGTAAAGACAGAAAAAGCAAAAGAGCGAAAAAAGATTTAGAGAATTCGATGAAGGGTTAATGCTCGGCACCGAATCAGATTAATACTAAAATAATTTTTAATAATTAGAGGACTTAGTTTTCAAATTAATAAAAGGTAACTTGGCCGTGGAGGTTCCACAAATGTGAGCGCACTTATCTCTAGGAATATTGCTCACCTGAACGCTAAGACTATTCGACCGAACGTTAGTCCGACGAAGGATTCCTCTTAACGCCCGCTTTATGCTAAGAACCCCGCTATTGGGTGGAGAACCCAATCCGGTAGAATTACGCTTATCCTCTCTCGAGGGTATGCACGCAACTCTATTTACCCAGGGGTGATCTGTCCATACGCACGGCCTCTCGGCTAGCCAGTGTATGGATAACAGAAATAGGGCCCACACATCGATTTGTGGTCCTACGCGTCGTTAACCCGGGGTAAACCTTAAGTCCTTAAATTAAAGTGAAAATAAAGAGCTTTAATTATTACAAATCATTTTAAATGTCCCAATGCTCTTCGATGCTGAGGCTAATAGCGATTAGCCACACATCGGTATGGGGATGGCTTTATAATTTAATGAGGCGCGAGTTCGAAAATAAATGCTAAATGATTATAAGAAGAGGACATAAAAAATAACAAACATTTAGAAAGCTGAAAAGTTAGCTAAAACAAGAACTCACGCATACTCCAAATTATAAATAAAACAGAAACTAAGTTAAAAAAAGGAAAGTTACAAGTCCTACTCAAACGAGTAGGCGGGAAATAAAGGGCACGCCATTTAACTCTTAACGAGCAGGCGAAAATAAATACAATTACAAGTCCTAATAAAATAATTACAGAAAAATAAAAGACTAGCCATTTAACTCAAATGAGCAGGCGGTAAACAAAATCCGGCCATTTAACTCCTAGCGAGTAGGCGGAAATAAACGCTAACACACACACTCTACATAATTGAAAGAAAGCAATAAAATTATCTCCTACACACACGCACTCTACATAATTGAAGAAAGCGATAAAATAAAGCATGAAAATTTATCTCCTACACACACGCACTCTACATAATTGAAGAAAGCGATAGCATAAAGCATGAAAATAAAGCATGAAAATTTAACACCTACACTCACACAATCTTCATAAATTAAAGAAGGCATAAAGATTATTTTCATACACTGACACACACATTTGAAAATAAAATGAAAGTTACCTAAAAATTAAAACTACTACTTTTCTATACTTAGGTTTTACCAAAAATAAATAAAAAAAACAAAATAAAATTTTAAGAGAACAAAAGTTTTTTTTTTCAAAACAAATCAAAAACCAAAGTTCTTGAAAAATTAAAATAACAAGATTTTCATTCTTATGTTTTCATAAAAGTGATAAAAAGGTGAAGAGAAAATGAAAAGAACAAAAAAAATGTTTTACAATCCTAAAAAATAATAAGTAAAAAGGAACAAAATCAATTTTAAAATCTCTTTTATAAATACATAAGAATGAAAACATAAATCTCTTAAGAAAAGGACATGGTGAAAAAGAGGAAAGCTTATCATACCTAATCATGAGGACAAGTTAAAAATATGAATAATAAAAGATTACACTCATACACACACACACTTTTCATAAAGAGAAAAACAAAGGAGAAACTAAGGATAAAATGAGAAGAAAAGTGGGCACATGAGTTCATTCCAAAGCCATTTAAGAAGAGGAAAACTAACATTTTTATTGATTAAAGAATACTATTACAAAGCTATTACAAAGCTAAAACTAAAGCAAAAACAAACATGAAAGAAAGGGGGGGGAGAAATCTCCTTACATAGCAAGGGAATCCACAGATGCAGCCCACAAAACACACTAAAGTGGCTCAAAAATGTGAACCCTTTGTGAAAGTCCACCTAGTGTCAACTATCTTCACCTATGGGGGGGGGGGGGGGGGGAATAGGTGACGTGCAACGTTTTTGCGGAATTTAAAATTGTACCTGCACAATAAAAATAAACAGCACAACACACAGAATACACAAGCTATTTATAGTGGTTCCCCGATTTGGGTACATCCACTTTCCCCCTTCGACCTATCTCCCAACAAGGGACGACTCGGTCTCTTCACCAACAGGATTGAAATCCAATCCTTGCACTATCGGAAGGAACCCTTCCACACGTAGGAGTCAACACTCCCACAACACGGGTTGCACCCAACCCTTACAACTAGGAACCTACGTTCCTTTACAACAAAAGTAAAACTAGAATGTACAAAAGATACAAACTACGTTTGGAGACTAAGGTGTCCCTATTCGTTGACGACGTGTTCTTGAAGTCCACAAAGAGTCCACAACCCTAGATCTCTCTTGGAGAGAATCTCCCCGGAACCGGCGGCGGCAAGATGGGAGGCGGCTAGGTTCACGGGATCGGCGGCGACAACGATGTGCGGCTGCTGTACTCTGGAGATCCAAACTTCGTAGCGAAGCTAGCTAGGTCTACCAACGGTCACACTAGGATCAGTCGTCTCGATCGATTCGGACGGGGAAGGTTTTCCCGATCAACAAATCAAGAGACAAGAGATCTCCGGTTAGACACGTGAGACTCTAAGCTTGGCTAAGCTTCTGTCGACCAGAGATCAGGAAGAAACCTCGATCAAGACCGGCGAACAACTCTCTCGAGCGGCGATGGCGGCGGCGGCGGAGCGGAACTCGCGATCTAGATCACGTCGCGGCTCGTGTATTTCTTTTCTTCTTCGCTCGTTTACTGTTCAAAAATACGCCTGTATTTATACAGTGAAATAATCCTTTATGACCGTTATGGGTCCCACCAGAATAAACCCTAGATCCTGTTCAAAACAGTGTCAGCGGCAGAATCCGGTCCAGCTTTTTCCAGAAAAATGCCCAAGTCAAAATCGGCGAGAATCGAATGTGATTCTCGACGAATCAGCGAGAATCAGTTAGTGATTCTTGACGATTCGTCGAGAATCACAAGTGATTCTCGCCGAATCACTTGATGATTCTCGCCGAATCACTTGTTGATTCTCGACGAATATTACTTGGCCATGATCCGCTCAGCGATGGGTTCGGCGAGAATCACTAGTGATTCTCGCCGAATCTTACTTGGCACCGCTTTGAGGTAGCCGGATAGAGTCGGCGAGAATCACTAATGATTCTCGACAATTCGGCGAGAATCACTAGTGATTCTCGCGAATCGAGAATCACTTGGTGATTCTCGTCGATTTATACTTAGACGATTTTTCGTCTTTCCACCCAAGAGCTGCTCCTTGACCCATCCTTGCTCCTTGTCTGCTCTTGCATAGTTACAGCCCTGTACTTGAAAGTAAGTGCACTCCAATAGAGAGAGTACACGTAGGCCAACACATTGATCTGCTCAACGAGGGATTACGTTGTGCAGACCCGTGTATATTGACCTACTGCACCCTGACATTGGTGTGCACTTAGCATGGAATAACTGCAAGCACAACTTGAAATATTTTATCAAATACATTGTGAATTCATCTTAGCTTGACAGGTGGCTTCCTCAAATCCAGGTAATTGTGGATACAATACCCAACAATCTCCCCCTATTTGACGAAGCCAAAATCCTACTAGCTAAGATGAATAACACCAACCAGATAATATAAACAACATTCAGAATTTAATTATGCAGCACAAGAGAATATAGGCAAACAGATCAAGACTTGAGTCATTCATAAATTCAAATACATATAAATATATATATATATATATATATGTATATATAATCTCAAGATTGTTCATATAATAACAATAAACGTTAATTGTTCTTAAGAGAGAATGACAGGCAATAAATTTTTGACTATTTTTCTTTGGCTAAGTCATCCTTGAGTTTTTGAGCCAAATACTTCTTTCTTTGCCTCTCCATATACTCTTTGGGCTTCGGATAATATCTGGGAGGAGGAGCTTTATCTGCCGCAGTATTGGTCCTGAAAAAGATGTTGCGTTTCGCTTCATACGTCTTGTGCATCTCCCACTCATACTGGCTGTATACATCGTTTCGATTGATTTCCCATTTTTCCTGTAGCCAGAATGTGTCCAATATGATACTCTTGGATACTGGACTCCACTTTTCGTTTCTTACTTCCTCCTCCTTCAGTCTGATTCTCTTTTCAGCTTGTGTTTCCTTTGATGTACCTTCTTGCGATTTCCTCTTGTCCCTGGCTTTTGCTAGGGCTCCTTGATCAAACATTTCCATCAGTTCTGCCTTGGAGGAGGCCCTAGCAACCCTATGAACATCAGCTTCACTTACAGGAACTTCTTCAACACTGGTGCCCTCATCAGCCACAGTATTATCTTCAGGAGCAGGAGCACCCTGGGGATTTTCAGGGATATTAACGCCTAACGCTTGTTGGAGCATCCACCAGCAACTGTCATAAACATATTTGTTTGACTGCTCAAAGTTGTTGATCATGACTTCCCGAAGCTCAGCCATCTTAGCTATATATTCTTTCTCCCCCTTTTTGGCTTCGACTGCAATGGAGTTTGCATAAGAATGCAGTGACTCATCAATATGCTTTGTAGTCCTGGAGAATTCAGTGACCAAGGCTTGTTGATTTGTGTTGAGAGTTACCATATTGCCATCAAACTTTTGAATGTTATTGGCTACGACATGAGCATTCTGATTCACTACAGCGAGAGTATCGGTGTTCTTTTTCAATCTGTCCATAAGGAGAGTGACAGCTTGGCCGGCCGCAGTATACTTATCTTCAAACTTCTTTTCCATCACGTCCAGTTTGTGATTGGTCTCCACCATGTTCTTGAGCATGAGATTCTCTGATTTCTTAATTCTGTTCAACATTTTATTTTGAGATTTCTCAAAAGATGCTTTGAGCTCATCCACAATACCCTGAATAACATTCACGGTGTGATTGGCTAGATCATCTCGTAGTGGATGAGCCTGAGGCACTCCTTGGCCTTGCTCTTCATCAGATGGACCTGTAGAGCTGGACACGAGCACAGTCTCTAAGGGGGGAATGCTTGCGGCCTCTATAGATTTCTCGGACTCCCCCTCCACTGCTGCACCAATGTTCTCAGGGACGAACTCAGGAGCGTGCTTGTCAGATGGAACTTCAGTGATATCATGAGTCTCCAATGCTTCCTGTCCCCCATTGCCTTCTTCCTCACCTTCATCATCCTTTTGATCATTCTCATCAGCATCACCTTCCAACCCTTCGTCAGCCGTCTCCTCTACAGCATCACTTTCTTCTTGTATATCCGCCACTGCATCTCTGGCTATCTGGGAGATGTCAGATACGATATTAGCATCAGTGGGTAGAGGCTCCCCCTCAATTCCTGCAGTCAAAGCATCAGGAATTTCACTGGGGATAACTAAGGAATCAGCTACAGTTCCGTCCTCGGCTGGAGATACTTCCTGTTGTTCTACCACGACAGCCTGCCCAATGCGCCTCTCCCATCTGTCAAAAATACTCGAGTCCATTTTCTTCAAGTAATGTAGAGGAACACCTTTACTCATGTCATACTTATCTCCGTTTACCTTATTGAGATACAGACTGATGATTCGGCCAAAGCTCGGAGATCTAAGGGTGCCCTTTATCTTCTCAAAAAGCAATGCCCCCCAGTTGAAGCTTTTTCTGCAGACAATTGCCACCAGGATCTTGAACATGTCTGCAGAGATGTGGTCATGAGAACCCGGTTTGCATATGAGTACCTTCCCAACGATGTCTGACAGAAGTTTCCCTTCTTCATTCATATCCTTTCGCTTTATCGACCGAGTTCCTCGAGCGAGACCACAGAATAGTAGAGTCCTGGTTTTGTCTTCCTCCTCAAGATAATCCTCGTGCTCTGAGCTAGATAGCTGCAGGAAGTGGGTCAGCTTGCTGGCAGACATCTTGATCTTTGCCCCTGCAACCCTGCTCTTGATGAGAGAGTCATCATTCCGGAGTTTTGCTGTTGCAAAGAACTCCAGCACTTCCTTGCCCAGGATTTTACAGGGGTGCTCTAGTACGAATGAGAGTCCAGCCTCCTCTAGCATAAGGATGATGTTCCTGAATTCATCCGAGGCATGAGAGAACCCTGTTCGAACCAGCTCGCATCCAGTGACCAGCCCTGCGGTTGTCCTTGGAGCCATTGCAAACCTAGGGAGAGAAGCCCTACTCTACGCTTAATCAAAAGTCAAAAGGGAAGCGACACTAGTAATAAAGTCCAAGCAAGGGTGAGGATGTGGTTACCCAAAAGCGTAGACGGGAGTTAGTTGGTTGAAGATAATGGACACCCGATGAGTGCACGCGGAGAAATTCCTGGAAGGAAGAATCGACGAGAGACCTTCGGTGAGCTTCCTGCGAGAGAGCTTCGGTGAGCGTCCTGCGGGATGTCGACGGAAGCCTTCACGATTCGGCGAGAGACCTTCGGGAAGAAGCTTCCGGTGATCTTGCGGGAAGGCGGAGGGCAATCGGCCAGAGTCCTGCTGTTGTCGATCCCTACTGTTGTCGACGAAAGAGGCGATCGGCGAGTTTAAAACGGGTTTCCGTGAGAATGTGAAGAGTCGGCGGGAGACTGCGCGATATCGACGGGTTTTAAAAGGGATTTTAATGGGTTTCCGTTTGTCTAAGTTAATTTAAAAATCTTCTAAATATGCAAATACTTCTTAAAGCCAATCTATTTGGGGTTTGAACCGGCTTTTCCATACATTTCTTGATGGCAAGATTTCCAATGACATATCTTCGTTAGTTTTCAGTGAACTAATTTACGCCTGTAGATGTTAGATCTCGAGTCTACCAGTGGAATTACCGATAACTCTTTAAAGATGTATCTAAGGTTTATATTCACCGTGTTAACCTATCCTTAGATGTGCACACATATATGTATATATATATATATAAAGATATTTATATATGTAAATGTCGATAGAAAATGACTCAAGTCTTGGAGCTGATGAAAAATACATGGGATTACGAGAGTTATCATTTAGCCTCTCTGACTAAAACATACCAGGTGCTCGATGTGAATATGCCCATATAGATATCACTGCTGTTATTCCAGATGCATGTTCCAATTCAGTCTTGAAACATCTACTGTCTAGTTCCCATTATATTTACGGGAACCTAGACTACCCTGCAAAAGAGAGTTACTTTACCTTAGGAACCCAATACATATTGGGTCCTAGGTTCTTGTTAGCATAAACACTCGACTGCCTTCCTTCAGAAATTCTGACAGGAAGACTACCTCTACCCTGGAGATGTGGATAGGCCCTTGCCCTTGACACAGAGGGGTTGTGCCAACAGTCTATGGCAAAGTGTCCCACCTTGCCACAACACCAACACTCGTGAATGTTGTATCTCCGTTTCTGACCTGATCTTGTGACTGAGGTAGTCATGAGCCTAGGTCCAAACGGGATAGATCTGGATCTGCTCCCAGAACTGCCTCTTCCACCGTGACACGTGGAAGGGTGGAATGAATGCATGCAACGAGCGTCACGAGGTCTGGGAAGTGGTGCCTTCCTTTCAGACAGCCCCCTTCCTGAGACCCCATGAGAACTTACAGCATGAATTCTAACCCCCCTTTCCTGTGTCCTTGGGTGGAGAGAAGATTTCTGAGAGCTAATACTAGCCGATTCATGCCGAGTATGGGCAGTGGCCGAGAATACAAAGGGCTCAGAAGGAGCCTTAGGTATTCTCTCACGGGTGGCCATGACGGCCCTTGCACTATGGGTGTCTCCACATGAGGACAGATCACCCTTGCAGTGATCACGATTATTCCTGTGATCATACCTGAAGGCATGATGAGTAGCCTTCCTACTTAGAGTGGGGGGTCGGAATACCGTTTCCCCATTTCTCCACGAATTGATAATTCGGGAGATCCACCCATTTTCTACCTTTCTCTTCATAGCATCAACCTTGGAAAAGTTTGATACTATCCTTTTCTCAGTCTTTAGACTACTCTCTAGATCAGAGATTTTAGAGTCCTTGACCTTGTTGGACGCCAATTGGAGAACCAACAAGATCTTCAGCCGTGCAATCTCCTGAGCTTTTTCTTCAACAAACAGGTTGCTTTTCTGAAGGGCTCTCTGCAGGGAATCAGAATTTTCTGAAGGGACACAGTTCCTATCTTCAGAAACTTCAAGAGAGACGGGGCAGGATGAAAAAGTTACCTGCTCTTCAGTGTTATTGTCATTAGAGCCAGTGACCGTTGTGTCATCCTCATCAGAGCTGCTTTCCTCACTGGCCTCTTCAGTCTCTGACACGGACACTGGAGCTCTGATGCTGTCCGATTGATCCTTGCTTTCATCTTCAGAGGCGAGGACCCCCACATAGGCTTCATCCTCTAGTTGACAGCAGATTCCAGCTTTCTCTGATCCCCCCATCAGCTCTGAGATCATCACCCACATAGATTTGGCCGTCTCACATTTTTCCAGTCTAGAGCAAGAAGGTCCAGACCAGATATCCATGATAATCTGACGAATCCTCTTATCTAGATTAAATAAGGAAAGTTTCGTCTCCGACATCTCTGCAATACACTTGGGCACTTGGATATTCTTTCCAGAGCCGGAGGTCTTCATAGGAATGAAAGGACCCTCTTCCAGGATGAAAGATGCTCGAGGATCGATAGCCTCCAAGTGATATGACACTCTCATCTTCCAGACTGGATAATACTCCTTTGTGCATGTGGGAAGTCTTAGTGGAGAAATCTCATGATCCAGCTCCATGCTTCTGACACTGGTGGCAGGATTCTACTCAAGGTGTAAACCTTTTTGATGAGTAACCTCCCTCTGATACCACCTGAAAGTCCACCTAGTGTCAACTATCTTCACCTATGGGGGGGGGGGGGGGAATAGGTGACGTGCAACGTTTTTGCGGAATTTAAAATTGTACCTGCACAATAAAAATAAACAACACAGCACACAGAATACACAAGCTATTTATAGTGGTTCCTCGATTTGGGTACATCCACTTTCCCCCTTCGACCCATCCTTGCTCCTTATCTGCTCTTGCATAGTTACAGCCCTGTACTTGAAAGTAAGTGCACTCCAATAGAGAGAGTACACGTAGGCCAACACATTGATCTGCTCAACGAGGGATTACGTTTTGCAGACCCGTGTATATTGACCTACTGCACCCTGACATTGGTGTGCACTTATCGTGGAATAACTGCAAGCACAACTTGAAATATTTTATCAAATACATTGTGAATTCATCTTAGCTTGACAGGTGGCTTCCTCAAATCCAGGTAATTGTGGATACAATACCCAACACTTTGTCATTATAGAAGTGGGGTATTTATAGGAAAAAAAGCGAAGTACACGCCCTCTGACACGGGCGTGTCGGGGGGCGTGTCACTACTATTTGCGAAGGCAGCCGACGATTTGATGGCAAAGTTGACTTCAGGCTGGACATGTGTCGGTCTCGCGTTGGTCACGCCCCTGGTCACGGACGTGACGGTGGACGTGTCGGCGAGGTAGAACTGGGCGCGGGTTGCGCCAAAAGTCGCCGCGCGGGTCTTGTCGAGCCAGGTGGAATGGTCACGCCCCTGGTCATGGCGTGACGCTGGGCGTGTCGGTTGGTGTCGACACTCGATAATCGTCGAGCGGAAAGTGTCGAGTTGAAATCGTCGAGCTGAGTTTGAGTTACGCCCTAGGTCACGGGCGTGACTCTAGGCGTGTCGCGTGTTTGACGATCATTGAACTGAAATCGTCGAGCTGTATGGACACAGGCTTGTTTTTGACGTGTCACGCCCCGAGTCACGGGCGTGACATGACAATTTTTTGCAGATTTTAAATTTTTTCCTGAAAAATAAAATAAAACAAGTTAGTAAAATATTTATAAAAATAGGAGTATTTTATTGAATAAAAACAAGTAAAAATGACAAAAATAAATGAAAACGACGTAACTAATGTACATAAAAATAGGTATATTTACAATTCATTAAATACTCCCATACTTAAGCTTTTGCTATTTCAGAGCAAAAATTTGAGGTGAACTTATAAGGAATAAAAAAAACTCTAAGTTTAGCTACCACTTAATTAATTATAAGAGAGATCGAAATAAATATACGGGGTGTAAGAGTTAAGTCCTAAGATTATGTAGATGATTTAAATAGCGCAAAAGTTTTGGCTGAAAGACTTCTTGATGTAATCAAATAGAAGGCAATATTTGTAATGGTTATATTAACAAAAATAGTTTGGAATTATGTGAACTCTAGCTTATAGGAGTGTTACTGGAAATAATACAATTTACTAATTATGCTCTCAAATCGATTTTTGAATTAATTCTAGAATCGTATAATTGGCTATAAGGGGGTAGTGGGTTTATGAAGTGGGTTTTGATTTTGAGGTGAGGTAATTTTTTCTCGAACCTCCATTTTTTTCTTTTGGATTATTAGGAAAATGAAATCTTATTTTTCTAATATGATTTTTGTTTTTTAACTCCATAAAAATAAAATTAACCCAATGTATATGTGTAGGAGTAATGAATTTTATCCTCTTACTCCATAACGTATAATCTTTTTAAATTATTGGGTGCCTATGTTTACGGAATAAAATCTTATTCCCATTGACATAGGATATTTTAAGGATAAAAATTTTATCATGCCAAGTAGGTCATGATAAGTAAGGGGAGAAAAGAAAACTAGATTTTTAATCCTAAAAATGTTTGAGAGCAACCTTAACAAATTGTACGTTCCAAATTTTCAGAAAGCTAAAAGTAAGTATAATTGAATTCTATAGTCGTTATTTCCTAACATAATACACGTGCTCCTATCAATGAAAAATTAGAAGTAGTGCCTAAAACGAGTTCGCTATTTTTAACAAAGCATAATGAATTCTTTAAAACTTAACCCCGGCTATTTAAATTTTTCAATCAATAATTAACAAATGAGTAGTGAACAAAGAATTAATCAAATTCACATATAAATAAACTCAAAACAGAATTTTTGGATAACAGGAAAGTTAAGAATGAAATATTTGATTTATTTGTTTCAAAACATTTTTTTTATTTTTATAGTTTTTATCATATTTTTTTGTGTTTTTCATTTATTATCTTTTTTTTGTATTTTTGTTTTTCTCAATTTTTTTGAATTTTTTGAACTATTATCTTTTTTGGTTTTTTAAGTTTATGTCATTAATATATACATAAAAGGTTTTTTTTGTATTTTTTTAAGAAAATTTTCATTCTATTTACAAAGATTGGGAGAAAAAGAAAAGTTATTTACAAGAATGAGAGGGAAGCGGAAGGGGGGGGGGAGAAGATTATTTACATAAAAATATTTACAAAGAAAAATATTTACAAAGTGAAACTAAATATTTTTTTTTGTTTTATAATTTTTTTGTTTTTGTTTTATAATTTTTTTGGAGTTTTTGGAAAAAAGAAAGAAAAAGAAAACTAAATTTTTTTTGATTTTTCATTTTAATTTTTTGTTTTTTTTCTCATTTTAAGATTTTTTTTGTTTTTGTTTTGTTGTTATATGTATTTTTTGTATTTTTGAAATGCAGAAAAATTGAAGTGCAGAAAGTAAAGCACGAAAATACCCCCATACTTAAGTCCAACATTGTCCCCAATGTTGCAACGTAAGTATGCAGAACAAAAATGTTATATGTACAAAAGTAAAGAGAGGGGGGGGGGGTAGAAACGTCCTTGATGCGCGATCGGGGAAGTCCATTAGAAACCCTGCATTTATTAGAAAAAACAGCAAAGATAATAAGGAAAGGGCGAAAAAAATAAGCGAGGGGTGCCTCGCAGGAGCGCTTTGTTTATAGTCGTGTAGCTTGACTATTGTGGCGGAGTTATAGATCGAGGAGTGTTATGGTTTCGTAATGCGCGATCACTGGGTCGCCCGCTATGTATAACTTTAGCCGATGACCGTTTACTTTAAACGAACCTCTTTCTGGGTGGGAGACGAGTACGGTCCCACATGGAAAGACTTCTTCAACTAAAAAGGGACCGGACCATCTAGATTTTAGTTTACCTGGAAAAAGCTTAAGGCGTGAATTATAAAGAAGGACAAGATCTCCCGGAGAGAATATCTTTGGGGACTTTAAATTTCGATTGTGATATAACTTAGAACGCTCCTTATAGAATTTATTGCTCTCGTAAGCGTTCGCACACCATTCATCGAGCTCATTTAGTTGCAGTTTTCTATTCTGAGCGGCTAAGTTTGCGTCGAGGTTTAAGAGTTTTAAAGCCCAAAGAGCACGGTGCTCTAGCTCCACGGGTAAATGGCACGCTTTGCCATAGACTAACCGGAACGGCGTACAACCAATTGCAGGTTTTGTATGCCGTCCGATACGCCCACAACGCATCGTCGAGTTTAATGGACCAATCTTTCCTATTTAGTGAAACAGTTTTTTTTTCTAAAATTCATTTAATCTCTCGATTTACTACCTCAACTTGGCCACTTATTTGTGGGTGGTAGGGGGTGGCAAGCTTGTGCGTGACTCCGTATTTAGCTAACGTCTTAGCCATAATAGCGTTATAGAAATGCGTTCCCCTATCACTAACAATTGCGCGAGACATGCCGAAGTGAGAAAATAGTTTTTTAAGAAATGTAACGACGACTCGCGCATCGTTGGTGGGGAGAGCTTGCGCTTCCGCCCACCTTGATACGTAGTCGACCGCCACTAAAATATACATATTTTTTAAAGACGGAGGCAGGGGGCCAACAAAATCTATTCCCCATAAATCGAAGACTTCGCACTCTAAAAACATGTTTTGGGGCATCTCGTCGCGACGAGAGATGTTACCCGACCGCTGACAGCTATCGCATGCGCGGACAAAATTATGCGCGTCTTTGAAGAGAGTGGGCCAAAAGTAGCCCGCCTCAATCGCCTTACGAGCGGTCCGGTTGGCTTGATAATGCCCACCGGCTGGACCCTCGTGGCAGTGCTTAAGAATTTGCAAGCACTCCACACCCGCAACGCATCTTCGGACCGCTTGGTCCGCGTAGATACGAAAAAGAAATGAGTCTTCCCAAAAGAAAATTTTCAAGTCAGAAAAGAATTTCTTCTTTTGATGACTTGAAAACTCTTTTGGAAGCACCCGCGCTACTAAGTAATTTGCAAAATCTGCGAACCAAGGCGAAGATGACGAAGAATGATGAATGGCAAGGAGGCATTCCTCGGGGAATCTGTCATTTATTTCAGATTCGACGAGCGCTTCCGCACCCGAATTTTCTAAGCGGGAGAAGTGGTCTGCCGCTAGATTTTCCGCTTCCCGCTTATCACAGATCTCCAAATCAAACTCTTGTAGGAGGAGAATCCATCGAAGAAGGCGGGGATTCGCATCATTTTTAGCTAATAAATATTTAAGCGCGGAGTGATCGGTAAATACGATAACTTTAGATAGGGTTATATACGAGCGAAACTTATCAAAAGCGAAGACGACGGCTAAGAGTTCCTTTTTCGTTGTCATGTAATTTACTTGTGCGGAAGTGAGCGTTGATGAGTCCACTTTATATACCTATTTTCGGACTCATCTGGGCTAGTTTTCACGCGGTTGCACTTCACTTTTAGTTCTTTATCGTTCCTATTTTATCTAATCTTTATTTCCATAGGAAGTGCACATTTATGCCCGTGGTTGTGTATTTTGTTATTTTTATAGTTTGTACTACCTTTTGTGATTGTCTGGAATGTCTGCACAGATTAGTGATTTGTTTTTCCTATCGGTATAGGGGTCGTGTGCGTGTTCCGGGATGGTTGTGAAACAGGAATACTGCGCACGATCATGGGATATAATGCACACGACCACTGGTCATGCGCCACTGATCGTGCGCACTACTCTACATTTTCCATAATCAACCTAGGGTAAGCGCACGACCACTGGACATAATGCGCACGACCACCGGTCATGCGCCACTGATCGTGTGCATTGATTCCTCTTTTCTGGAGTCCTGTCTGGGGTAATCGCACGATCATTGGACTTAGTGCGCACGACCACTGGTCGTACGCCACTACTCGTGTGCGTTATACCAGTTCTTCTTCCTGATCTTCCATGCCAGTGCGCACGAGCACCGGACATAGTGTGCACGACCACTAGTCGTGCGCCTGTGATCGTGCGCATTATTCATTTCTGCTTTATATAAATAGTGCAGGTCTCGCCCTAATTCGGGAGAGGATCTGAAGCTCGACATTTCTCCGCCGTTTTCCGCCTTCTCCGCCGTTCCCCTTCATCTTCCACCCTAGGGAGGTGCTCCGGGCAAGCTTTCACTGCCAAATCCAAGCCGGAGATTCCTCTCGGCCTTCTCCTTCATCCGTGAGCTTCAAGTTGGGTTTGACGCCATAGCCATCAAGCAAAGGAAAGCTAGCAAACTTCGTACGCTATCGTGAGACGAAGAAGACGGGCCATTGGAAGGTGGTGACAGCCCTTCTTTATCCCGGATGCAGTTGAGGACCGAGCTTGGACGCGGAATGACAACCCGACGATTCCAACCGTGAATCCTCAGCAAGGCTTCGGATTCGGTCGATCTATTGACTTGTTCTTGCTTTATTGTTGAATATTGGTGTTTAACTTTATTTATAATTGATGAAGTATGCTTAGTTTGTAAAACATTTTTGTACAATTATGTCTATGTGATTGTATGTTTTCGTTATTTACTTGAGTTGCGCCATATTCCATCCACCACCATCCACCCTTGCCGCACTAGCAATTGCTAGTGGCGTGCGTTGCGAAGAGGTGCTCACGACCCTTATTCCTCTATTCTCACCACCTCATCCGCAAGCCTTCTCGTCCATCCGCCTAGTGATTCGGTGCATAGCGGCCCGACTAGTCTTCCATCCCGCCTGGCGAAGCATCGCATAACGGCGTTGCATAGGAGTAGTTGTTAGATTTTTACTTTCTTTTTATCGCAACAATCCAAACCCCCCTTAGTTAGCTCTGACCTGAGGACTTCAATCTCAAGTCCTCCTCGAAACTAACTCCACCTTACTGTGTTCCTTGTGAGATCGATACTTGGGAAAACCCCCATTTTATATTACTTGTGCGACCGGTTCACTGCCGTGATCTTTAGCATCAAGTTTTTGGCGCCGTTGCCGGGGAACACAGTCGTGTGAGTTTGTGGAGAGGGAGATAATAGATTGAAGCCCTTTTTCATTTGTGCATATCATTTTTTTTATTTGCTTTTGTTATTAGAATTTTTATTTTGCTTATTTCTTTTTACCCTTTTCTGATTTTTGATTTAGATAGCAGATCCGTGCTATTTTTTATTTTAGCTGTGTAGCACTTTTTCAGCAATTATTTTTGTTCGTGATGGATCCTGATGCTGAGTGTCGTATCCTTGACACTTTGCGCCGATCCATCGATGCCATTGCTGTTATGAATGCCGAGCATTGCATTCGGTGTTTGTTATGTCAAGGTGTGGGCCACATGTTGAAGGATTGCCCTCGTTTGTGCAAGCCTTCTCCCTCTGAGGGCGTGTGCACAACAACCTCCCGTTTGCGGAAGACTGTTGTGGACAGGCCTACCCGGGTGTTGCCTGGCCCATACACTGACATAACGCACTTTGCTCATTCTTTACCCGTTGAGATTACTGAAGAATCTCTAGCCGCATACAGCTCTTTCATGGGTCCCTCGATCCCCTTTTACGAGCTTTCCTCGAGTGATGATGATCACTCTGGTGTTAGCCAACAAAAAGAGGAGTAGGAACTCATGGGCGCTCCTGTATGGGATGATGAGATTGTTCCGGTCATTGACGAGGTGGCGTCAGCGAATGATTTTGCGATGGGGCCTGCTCATTCAGTGCTTGATTTTGAGAGCAGCCTTGCCCCTCCGTAATTTTTGCCGGATTGTGCTACTCCATTTTTGTGTGAGTAGGTTGATGATGCCGTATTTGTGGATGATTCGATGCCCGAGGCTGCGCCGAAGTGGGATGATGATTCCTCTATCTCCGACGGAGAAGGTGGATCTTTGGAACACTTTTACGCACCCCGGTGGGATGAGGAATACCCTCTTTCCAATGCAGAGGTTTGCACCTCCTTATTGGATATGGCCATTCCTCTTACCACCGCGGACCTCGAGTTCTCGGATTCCCCTCGGTACGACTCGTATGATACCGATGATGATCTCTGTTTGGATCCTGCTGAGAGTGACACCGGGATCACTCTCCCATTTTCTGATTATTTTAGTTCTTCGTCTCCTTTATTTCTTGATCCCCCTTCTCTATCTGAGCCTGTGCAGGCTAAGTCTCCACGGGTATTCTGGGATGATGATGAGCCTAGTGTTCTTGCCGTTGCCATCACATCCTGCATACCTGTGGTTGACGATGCCTTGCTAGGCGAGGATAATTTTTGTGATACGATGAGGGAGGACCAGGCCTCCTCCTCATCCTATTTCCTATTTCCTCTGCCTGCGAGGAGCATGTATGATTATTTAGGCAGAGGGGTGACTGCTCTATCACCGTATCGGTACCCGTTACCGAAACGGATATTAGGCCAGTTACCTGTGCACGTTTTATTTCATAGGACTATAAGCTAAAACTGTTTAGAATTTAATAAGTCGTACTGGGATGACAATAACCCCAGTACTTATCTTTTATTTCCTGCATTTTTATTTTCATGTCTATTTTAGTTTTAGCATTTCTTTGTATTTTCAATTTTTCTTTTTGCGGAGCTCACCCCTGCAGGTATTCATAGCAAATCGCATTGGCGGGGTTCTGATTCTTTGTATGCCGGGCCTGCTTCGGTTTCCACGCGTCTTCTGGTATGCTCACTATCTGAGCATTGGGTAACCTCTTCCCTTAGCTCTTTATGATTTTAATTTCTCTATTATATGCTGTTTTGCTTAGTTTAAGTCTGGGGGAGAGATCTGTGACCTATTGCACGTGCACATCTCATGTGCATACTAGAAGCTTTTATTGTTTTATTTTGATTAGTTCATTGCATTACACACCACTGCACCCACATGAGCGCATGCTTAGTTTTTTGCGTGCTGCGAGTTAAACTCATTTCTTCGTTAGATTTGGGAAAATTATGGTGCTGACATAGGATTGTGAGACAGAGTAAAATGTTGACCTTGCTGTGCTCCTAGTCAACTGCTCTCGGCTCGTGTAGAAATTGGAGTAGATTTAATTTTTCTGTATGCTTTTAGTTTTATATTTTTTTCTAATTACGTAAATACTTTTTATTCTACTCAAAAGTTGGTGAATCCGGTGTGAATCCGACGGTAGCTTAGGGATGTGTGTAGACGACCGTTAGTTTTCTATTGCTCGAGTCGGGAGGATGGATAGTCTTTCTCGTTGGCTAAGAACTTGCCCCAAGCTATTCTTGAAGCATGGGTATAGGTTAGTCATGCATGAGCGTGATGTAGGCCATCATTTTGGCCCGGTTGAGCTTTGTACCATTCCTAACGTCTTATCCTCACTAGCCCTGTTGTGTCTACCCCTCCTTTTGATTCAGCTCCACCATGATTTCACCAAAGCCTCATAGCCAATCCTAGTCGCACACCCGAGTTGAGCTTTAGAGTTTTACATTTTCATTTTGGGATGTGATGTGGTGATTTTAATTGTGAAAATGTGGCAGTGCTCCCAAGTTTATTTCTGCTGAATTGTGAAAATAAAATGAAGAAAAAGAAAAAGAAAAGAAAAGAAAAATATTTGTAAAGAAAAAGAAAAGAAAAGAAAAAAAAGTGAAAAGAAAAAGTTTAAATTGAAAATCTTTTTGGGAAATGTGATTACATTTGGAGTAGGCGGTGCACACACCCATATGTTAAAAGTTAAGTATGGGGGTGTGGTGTACCCGCATATATTTTGGTTAGTTGATGGATTCCTTTTATACTAGCTCATTTGAGTTAGGTGCATAGCCTTCCTGTTTATCTTTGTTTACCTCACCGAAACCCAAGCCCCATCTCTTCACCTAAAGTCCTACTGATTCGTGTGTGAACAAACCCAGTGCCGTGGAGAGAATACGAAAGGGCAAGCATATGGTCACCGACATTGGTGGATTCCTTTGGAGGTTATCCTGAGCCCTGATCTTTGGCAATGCTCGCCTAGCGATTAGTCTACTTCCTCCCTACGCATGACCGGATGATTCACCGTGATTCTATTTTGAGTAATAATAAAATGTTGATACACATTGTGAAAAGTATAAACTATTTTGTATACTTAGAAATTTCTTCTATTATATTTTTACGCGCGTGAGCATGCGACTTCGCATGGTACTTCGTATCGTAATTTCTTTGTTAACTAGTATTTTTCCCTATTTGCTTAGATTTTATTTGCTCGGGACGCGCAAACAGTTAAGTCAGGGGGTGTGATGAGTCCACTTTATATACCTATTTTCGGACTCATCTGGAATAGTTTTCACGCGGTTGCACTTCACTTTTAGTTATTTATCATTCCTATTTTATCTAATCTTTATTTCCATAGGAAGTGCACATTTATGCCCGTGGTTGTGTATTTTGTTATTTCTATAGTTTGTACTCCCTTTTGTGATTGTCTGGAATGTCTGCACAGATTAGTGATTTGTTTTTCATATCGGTACAGGGGTCGTGTGCGTGTTCCGGGATGGTTGTGAAACAGGAATACTGCGCACGATCATGGGATATAATGCGCACGACCACTGGTCGTGCGCCCCTGATCGTGCGCACTACTCTACGTTTTCCAGAATCAGCCTGGGGTAAGCGCACGACCACTGGACATAATGCGCACGACCACCGGTCGTGCGCCACTGATCGTGTGCATTGATTCCTCTTTTCTTGAGTCCTGTCTGGGGTAATCGCACGATCATTGGACTTAGTGCGCACGACCACTGGTCGTGCGCCACTACTCGTGCGCGTAATCCCAGTTCTTCTTCCTGATCTTCCATGCCAGTGCGCACGAGCACCAGACATAGTGCGCACGACCACTGGTCGTGCGCCTGTGATCGTGCGCATTGTTCATTTCTGCTTTGTATAAATAGTGCAGGTCTCGCCCTAATTCGGGAGGGGATCCGGAGCTCGACATTTCTCCGCCGTTTTCCGCCTTCTCCGACGTTGCTCTTCATCTTCCACCCTAGGGAGGTGCTCCGGACAAGCTTTCACCGCCAAATCCAAGCCGGAGATTCCTCTCGGCCTTCTCCTTCATCCGTGAGCTTCAAGTAAGGTTTGACGCCATAGCCATCAAGCACAGGAAAGCTAGCAAACTTCGTCTGCTATTGTGAGACGAAGAAGACGGGCCATTGGAAGGTAGTGACAACCCTTCTCTATCCCGGACGCAGTTGAGGACCGAGCTTGGACGCGGAATGACAACCCGTCGATTCCAACCGTGAATCCTCTGCAAGGCTTCAGATTCGGTTGATCTCTTGACTTGTTCTTGCTTTATTGTTGAATATTGGTGTTTAACTTTATTTATAATTGATGAAGTATGCTTAGTTTGTAAAACGTTTTTATACAATTATGTCTATGTGATTGTATGTTTTCGTTATTTACTTGAGTTGCGCCATATTCCATCCACCACCATCCACCCTTGCTGCACTTGCAATTGCTAGTGGCGTGCGTTGCGAAGAGGTGCTCACGACCCTTATTCCGTCGTTCTCACCACCTCATCCGCAAGCCTTCTCGTCCATCCACCTAGTGATTCGGTGCATAGCGGCCCGACTAGTCTTCCATCCCGCCTGGAGGAGCATCGCATAGCGGCGTTGCATAAGAGTAGTTGTTAGATTTTTACTTTCTTTTTATCGCAACAATCCAAACCCCCCTTAGTTAGCTCCGACCTGAGGACTTCAATCTCAAGTCCTCCTCAAAACTAACTCCACCTTACTGTGTTTCTTGTGAGATCGATACTTGGGAAAACCCCCATTTTATATTACTTGTGCGACCGGTTCACTGCCGTGATCTTTAGCATCAAGCGTCTTGCTAGCGTAATAAATTGGATGAAAATGTTTTTCTACGCGTTGGCCAAGAATGACACCTAAGGCAATATCACTAGCGTCGCACATAATTTCGAACGGAAGGGACCAATTAGGGGCCACTAAAATTGGTGAAGTGATAAGTTTTTGTTTTATTAAATTAAAGGTTGACTCGCATTCGCTACTAAAGATGAAACGTGATTACTTTTCCAAGAGGTGAGTAAGCGGCTTTGTTATTTTTGAAAAATCTTGAATAAAGCGTCGGTAAAAGCCCGCATGGCCTAAGAAACTCCTAATAGATTTTACGTTTGTTGGTTGCGGAAGTTTTTCTATGATTTCTATCTTGGCCTTATCCACCTCTATCCCCTTAGACGAAATCATATGGCCGAGGACCAAACATCCTCGAACCATAAAGTTGCATTTCTCCCAATTTAAAACAAGGCTTGTGTCCTCGCACCGTTGAAGGACACGATCTAAATTGTGAAGGCAATCGGGAAAAGAGCGTCCGAAAACCGAAAAGTCATCCATAAAGACTTCCATAATGTCTTCTACTAGCTCGCCAAAGATCGCTAGCATACATCTTTGGAATGTAGCCGGCGCATTGCAGAGTCCAAATGGCATTCTTCGATATGCGAAGGTGCCAAACGGGCAAGTAAAAGTTGTTTTCTCTTGATCATCGGGGGAAATGGGGATTTGGAAAAACCCCGATAAACCATCAAGAAAACAATAATATGGATGACCGGATAAACGCTCTAAAATCTGGTCCAGAAAAGGCAGAGGGAAATGGTTCTTGCGGGTGGCATCATTAAGTTTTCTATAATCGATGCACACTCGCCAACTCGTAACAGTACGAGTTGGGACGAGCTCGTTATGCTCATTCACCACTACGGTTAGACCGCCCTTCTTGGGCACGACATACACGGGACTAACCCATGCACTGTCCGAAATAGGGTAGATAATCCCCGCATCTAATAACTTAATAATTTTGGCTTTAATGATGACTTTCATGTTTGGGTTAAGACGACGCTGCGGCTGAATCGTTTTGCAGCAATTATCGTTAAGAAAGATCTTATGGGTGCAAAAGGAGGGGCTAATCCCCTTTAAGTCAGAGATTTTCCACGCAATTGCGTGGCGATGTTTAAATAAAACTTCCAATAAATCGAAAGTCTCCGAATCACTCAAGTCCGAAGAAATAATAACGGGAAGCGTATCGCCTTTTCCCAAAAATGCGTATTTGAGCGATGCGGGTAAGGGTTTGAGGTCTAGGATGGGCGGTTCTTCTAGGGAGGATTTAATGCCTATGTCTTTCTTACCAATTGGTTCAAAAGGTAAGTCTAAAGAGGTATCCTCGTCGCATTTAAAATTTTCGAGCGCATAAATATCGTCATTTAAAAATACGGACTCGAAAACGGGAGAAGAACGATCTCCAAAAAAGGTATCTAAAGAATAGCAGAAATCGTCGCTCGATGACAAATTGTCCATCGAGGGATTAATAGACAAAGTAACTTGGTCATCGCCTACTCGGAGGAGAAGACTACCATTACTAACATCTATTAGTGCGCAGGAGGTGGCGAGAAAAGGGAGACCGAGTATTATTGGTACCTCGGCGTCCTCCTCGATGTCTAAGATGACGAAGTCTACCGGAAAGGTAAACTTGTCTACTCGGACAAGGACATCCTCCACTACCCCGATAGGGAACTTAACCGAACGATCCGCTAATTGGATGCGCATATTCGTAGGACTAGGAGTACCCAAACCTAAACACAAAAAGAGCGAGAACGACATTAGATTAATGCTAGCCCCTAAATCAGCTAAGGCGTACTTTACTAATATATCGCCAAAAAGGCACGAGATGGAAAACCGTCCCGGGTCGTTTTGTTTTGTGGGCAATTTATTAGTAAAGGCCGCCGAGCAGACAGCGTTGAGAGATACATGCGAAATATCCTCTAATTTACGTTTATTAGAAAACAAGTCTTTTAAAAATTTCTCATATTTGGGCATTTGCGAGATAGCCTCGCAAAAAGGAACATTAATGTGAATTTGTTTTAATAATAAAATAAAATTTTCATATTGCGCGTCCTTATGCTCGTTATCTAACTTATGCGGATATGGAAGGGCCTTGTTTAAAATAATTTTTTCTTTTAAAATCGGTAAAGGCGGCGTAATCGAAGAAAGGGGAAGAGGGGTCGGAGGTGAAATATGTACCTGAGGGTCGGTCCATTTTGGATCGACCACCTCCTTTCCGCTACGGAGGGTTATAGCGTTGGCGTTCTCCCGCGGATTGGGCTCCGTGTTTCCCGGTAGTGCCCCGAGCGCGCGCTCGGACATCATCCTCGCCAGTTGTCCAACCTGTTGTTCGAGAGTTTTTAGCGATCCGGTGATGTTCCGGATATTTGACTCGTTGGACGCAATATACTTCGAAAAATTTTCCTCCATCGGGGAGGGTTTTGGAAGAGGAGGAGGCGGCAGAAATCCGGGCGCATAAGAAAGAGGGGGATGCTGAGCATTGTTCGGGTTGCTCCAAGAGAAATTGGGGTGATTCCTCCAACCCGGATTATAGTTATTACTATAAGGGTTGTTGTTGGGGTTGAAGGAAGGACGACCCGAATTTCCCATGAAATCCACGAACTCTTCAGCCACGCAGACGTTAGGGGGAATAAAACAAGGCGGAGTGGAGGAGGCAGCATACATCTCCGCCACCTGCTTTGTTAACCTTTCAACTTGAAGGGTTAAGAGAGCAGTGACATCCACTTCAAAAAGACCAGCCGCCGGCTTTGGGCGTCCCCGCGGGACGTTCCATTGATAGGCATTCATAGCCATCTCTTCGAATAAAGCCTGGGCGGCCTCGGGGGTTTTGTTGTTTAGTGTGCCCCCGACAACCGCGTCAATCATTTGAAGCGTCTGAAAATTAAGCCCATTATAAAAAATTTGTACTTGCAACCACGTTGGCAGCGCGTGGTGCGGGCACCGGTGGAGGAATTCCTTAAACCGTTCCCAAGTCTCGTGTAGAGACTCAAGATCGTTTTGCACAAACGAAGAAATGTCCGCCCGCAACTTTGCAGTTTTTGCGGGCGGAAAGTACTTCGTCAAGAACCGTTCCGTCAACTCAGCCCACGTGGTGATACATCCTCGCGGGAGGGCATTCAACCACGCCTTAGCTTTGGACTTAAGAAAAAAAAGGAAATAGGCGCAAGCGAATGGCGTCAAAAACTTGATGGCCCGCGAGCAGACTCTTACTGTGGTTGGTTCAGTGAGTCGATCGCCGCGGGCTTGCCACAGGAGGCAAGTGCACCTATCACAAGTAGTACTCGATATTCGGGGGAATACCGAGGTCGTATTGTTCTCGGGGTCGTGTTGACTATTCTTACTCCTCCGGGAGGACTATTATTTTACTGAAAATAAGGTGAAGATTTTAATTAAGTAAAGACAGAAAAAGTAAAAGAGCGAAAAAAGATTTAGAGAATTCGATGAAGGGTTAATGCTCGGCACCGAATTAGATTAAGACTAAAATAATTTTTAATAATTAGAGGACTTAGTTTTCAAATTAATAAAAAGGCAACTTGGCCATGGAGGTTCAACAAATGTGAGCGCACTTATCTCTAGGAATATTGCTCACCTGAACGCTAAGACTATTCGACCGAACGTTAGTCCGACGAAGGATTCCTCTTAACGCCCACTTTACGCTAAGAACCTCGCTATTGGGTGGGGAACCCAATCCGGTAGAATTACGCTTGTCCTCTCTCGAGGGTATGCACACAACTCTATTTACCCAAGGTGATCTGTCCATACGCACGGCCTCTCGGCTAGCTAGTGTATGGATAACGGAAATAGGGCCCACAAATCGATTTGTGGTCCTACGCATCGTTAACCCGGGGTAAACCTTAAGTACTTAAATTAAAGTGAAAATAAAGAGCTTTAATTATTACAAATCATTTTAAATGTCCCAATGCTCTTCGATGCCGAGGCTAATAGCGATTAGGCACACATCGGTATGAGGACGGCTTTATAATTTAATGAGGCGCAAGTTCGAAAATAAACGCTAAATGATTATAAGAAGAGGACATAAAAAATAACAAACATTTAGAAAGCTGAAAAGTTACCTAAAACAAGAACTCACGCACACTCCAAATTATAAATAAAACAAAAACTAAGTTACAAAAAAGGAAAATTACATGTCCTACTCAAACGAGTAGGCGAGAAATAAAGGGCACGCCATTTAACTCTTAACGAGTAGGCGGAAATAAATACAATTACAAGTCCTAATAAAATAATTACAAAAAAATAAAAGACCAGCCATTTAACTCAAATGAGTAGGCGGTAAACAAAATCCGGCCATTTAACTCCTAGCGAGTAGGCGGAAATAAACGCTAACACACACACTCTACATAATTGAAAGAAAGTAATAAAATTATCTCCTACACACACGCACTCTACGTAATTGAAGAAAGCGATAAAATAAAGCATGGAAATTTATCTCCTACACACACACACTCTACATAATTGAAGAAAGCGATAACATAAAGCATGAAAATTTAACACCTACACTCACACACTCTTCATAAATTAAAGAAGGCATAAAGATTATTCTCATACACTCACACACACATTTGAAAATAAAATGAAAGTTACCTAAAAATTAAAACTACTACTTTTCTATACTTAGGTTTTACCAAAAATAAATAAAAAGAACAAAATAAAATTTTAAGAGAACAAAAGTTTTTTTTTTCAAAATAAATCAAAAACCAAAGTTCTTGAAAAATTAAAATAACAAGATTTTCATTCTTATGTTTTCATAAAAGTGATAAAAAAGGTGAAGAGAAAATGAAAAGAACAAAAAAAGTTTTACAATCCTAAAAAATACTAAGTAAAAAGGAACAAAATCACTTTTAAAATCTCTTTTATAAATACAAAAGAATGAAAACATAAGTCTTTTAAGAAAAGGACATGGTGAAAAAGAGAAAAACTTATCTTACCTAATCATGAGGACAAGTTAAAAACATGAATAATAAAAGGTTACACTCATACACACACACTTTTCATAAAGAGAAAAATAAAGGAGAAACTAAGGATAAAATGAGAAGAAAAGTGGGCACATGAGTTCATTCCAAAGCCATTTAAGAAGAGGAAAACTAACATTTTTATTGATAAAAGAAGACTATTACAAAGCTATTACAAAGCTAAAGCTAAAGCAAAAAACAAACATGAAAGAAAAGGGGGGGGGGGAGAAATCTCCTTACATAGCAAGGGAATCCACGGATACAGCCCACAAAACACACTAAAGTGGCTCAAAAATGTGAACCCTTGGTCATTACAGAAGTGGGGTATTTATAGGAATAAAACGCTAAGTACACACCCTCCGACACGGGCGTGTCAGGGGGCGTGTCACTACTATTTGCGAAGGCGGCCGACGATTTGATGGCAAAGTTGACTTCGGGCTGGACACATGTCGGTCTCGCGTTGGTCACGCCCCTTGTCACGGGCGTGACGGTGGGCGTGTCGGCGAGGTAGAACTGGGCGCGGGTTGCACCGAAAGTCGCCGCGCGTGTGTTGTCGAGCCAAGTGGAATGGTCATGCCCCAGGTCATGGGCGTGACGCTGGGCGTGTCGGTTGGTGTCGACACTCGACAATCGTCGAGCGGAAAGTGTCCAGTTGAAATCGTCGAGCTGAGTTTGAGTCACGCCCTAGGTCACGGGCGTGACTCTGGGTGTGTCGCGTGTTCGACGATCGTTGAACTGAAATCGTCGAGCTGTATGGACACATGCTTGTTTTTGATGTGTCACGCCCCGAGTCACGGGCGTGACAAATTTGTCACGGGTGTGACATGACAATTTTTTGCAGATTTTAAATTTTTTTCCTGAAAAATAAAATAAAACAAGTTAGTAAAATATTTATAAAAATAGGAGTATTTTATTGAATAAAAACAAGTAAAAATGACAAAAATAAATGAAAACGGCTTAAGTAATGTACATAAAAATAGGTATATTTACAATTCATCAGTTGTACAAGCAAGGAACATCCTAATTGCTTCCATTCTTGCTACTGGGGCAAAGGTTTGATCAAAATCAATACCCTCTTCCTGCCTGTATCCTTTTGCAACAAGTCTTGCTTTGTTCTTCACAATGATCCCATTCTCATCCAGTTTGTTCCTAAAGATCCACTTTGTTCCAATGATGTTGTAGTCTTTTGGTTTAGGAACTAATTTCCAGACCTTGCACCTTCTGAACTGATTCAGCTCCTCTTGCATGGCATCAATCCAATGTGGGTCTAGGACAGCTTCTTAAAATTTCTTTGATTCCACTTGAGATAAGAAGCTGGAGCAAAGAACTGTGTTCAGATTCCTGCTCCTTGTTTGTACTCCTTATCTTGGATCACCAATTATCTGATTTGCTGGATGATATTTTAAGTGTATAATAGCTGGAGGTAGTCTATCTTCAGGTTGAACACCTCCAGTCTCTTCATTATGCTACACCTTTTGGTTTTCATCAGCATCTGGAGAGTCTTATACTCCCCCTGGACAGCAGCCACCATTTTCCACTTCCTGATTTGCAGTTGAATCTTTTGTAATGGTAAGCTTGTCTATTCTCTCATTTATACCTGTAGAACTGCAAGCACTACTTGACAACTCACTGTTAATCAGTCTTGTTTCATCAAAGACTACATGTACAGACTCTTCTACAACTTGAGTAATCAAGTTGTAGACCCTATAAGCCTTACCATTGTTGCTGTACCCAACAAATATCCCCTCTTGGGATTTGGCAGCAAACTTGGATAGATAAGACTTGCCATTGTTAAGTACATAACACTTGCAACCAAATATCTTAAAATAGGATAAGTTTGGTTTTTTGCCCTTCATAATCTCATAGGGAGTCTTTTTGTGGCTTTTGGTGATAGAAGCCCTATTGATCACATGACATGCAGTGTTTACTTTCTCAGCCCAGAAATATTCTGGGAGAGAAGTGTCACTCAATAGAGTTCTACCAGCCTCAATCAGTGTTCTATTCTTCCTTTCAGCAATACCATTTTGCTGTGGTGTTCTAGGTGAGGAAAATTCTTGAAAAATTCCAAATTCTTCACACAATCTTGTCATACTTTCAGACTGAAATTCAGTGTCATGGTCACTTCTGATTTTGACCACTGTACTGTCCAACTCATTATGAATTTGTTTAACAAAACTATATAAGACACTTGGGATTTCAGATTTTTGTCTTAAAAAGAACACCCATAAATATCTAGAATAGTCATCTACCACCACAAAAGTGTAGACCTTCCTACCTAGACTATGAACTGGCATAGGACCAAATAGATCCATATGCAAGAGGTAAAGACACCTCACTGAATCCTTGTTTTCAAGGCTATGAAAGGAGGATTTGGTCTGCTTGCCTTTTTGACAAGCTGAGCATATCCCATCCTTTATACACTTAACTTGAGGACCATTCCTCACTAACTCTTTGCTAAAGAGTTGGCCAATAGTCTTGTAGTTAAGATGGGCCAGCCTCTTGTGCCATTTAACACAATGAGAGGCTCTCTCATCAGCTACAAGACAAATAGGAGAAACATTGTTCTCACACTCAAAGTTAAGACAGTACACATTACTTTTCCTATATCCTGTCAATATGACCTTTTGATCACTTGACCTTTTGATATGACATCCATTCTTAATAAATGAAATGTTATATCCTAAATCACTCAACTGACTTATGCTTATAAGGTTGTGTTTCAAACACTTCACATAGGCCACTTGTGAGATAGTAATCTGGTTATTAGAAATGTTACCAAATCCTTTGATGATTCCTTTTTCTGAACCACCAAAGGTTACTTTAGGGCCATCCATGATAGGTGTGTAGTCCTTCAGCAACCCCCTTGTTCCAGTCATGTGCCTGGAACATCCACTATCCAAGTACCATATAGAGGCATGACCACTTGGACTCACCTGCAATAAAGACTACTTAACCTTAGAACCCAAATAGGTTTTGGGTCCTTGGTTCATGTTAGTTTGAAATTTGATAAATCTGCATGCAACTCTTCTATCAGGCAGATTGCTATTCTCCTTGACACTAGAATTGTGGCAACAATCTAAGGCAAAGTGGCCTACCTTGCCACAACACCAGCACTCAAACTTGTTATACCTTTGTTTAAGTACAACATTTGCTGAATTGTTTACAGCAGGTCTCTTGTTTTGTGCTGGAGCTTTGCCTTTCTTATTGGACTAGCAGCCCATGCTGTTCTCTTAAACCCTAATCCAGCCTTACCCTTTTGTGACACAAAGTCATCTATTAAGGGTAATACATATTTTGGCTTAGAAAACTAGCCACAATCTCTTTATCTTTCTGAAGTCTAACCTCCAGATTTCTAATCTGATCATTCTTGAATGTGATTGTGCCCATTTGAATAACAGTTATGTTTTTCAATCTGGCAATCTCATTCAGTTTTTGATCCAGCAACTTCTCTTAATCTAATGCAGCCATCTTAAGATCTGCAATTTCCTTAGCCTGAGATTTGGCCAGGTTTTTGCTCTTCTTAAGTGCCTGCAATAAATCTCCATATTCATCTATCAGCTGATGAATATCACCTTCAGACTCAGACCCATCCACATCACTTGATGCAGATGTTGCTGACTCTGACTCAGTACTACAATCTGAATTTCTAGTAATACATTATACCTTACTAGGACCAGGCTGATCCTGGCACTTGTATTCTTCTAACACAGCCATCCAGTCCCTTGCACTGATGGTCTTCTTGTTCATATATAGAGTTCAGTGCCTGGAGAAACTCTTCCTCTTCATCTACTGCATATAGACCAATGTATGCCTCAGCTTCAGATTCTGACTCTGAAGTAGATTGGTCTGTCAAGCTCTTCTCCTTCTTAGCAACAAAAGATTTCTCCTTCTTGCTCTTGTGTTGACTATTCTTTTTATCTGCAGTCTCTTTTCTTTTATCTGGACACTCAGCCACAACATGTCCAGGCCTATTACAGCAGTAGCAAACTATCTTTGATGTTGTAGATTTGCTTGGCTTAGACCTGCTCCTGTCCTTCCTGGATGACTTCCTCTTTTGATAATAATCATCCTTAGGCTGAGATGTGGAAGGCTTTGACTTCCACTGCCTCTTCTTTAAGAATCTCTGGAACTGTCTTGTAAATGCTGCAAAGTCTTCATCTGAGTCACTGCTGTCTGAACTTTGATTGTCTGAATTATCTGAAGCAATTTCAGCAACAATCTTAGGAGGTGATGGGACATCCTCCTATTCTTCTTAGTGGCTTCAACCTTGAAGGCCACAGACTTTTCTCTATGCTCCCTTTTTGCACTTTTCTCTTCCTCTTTCCTAGCCATCAACTGCATCTCATATGATAGTAATTTTCCAAACAAAGTTGGAGGTGAGATATCTGCAAGTTTGGCCACTTCCCTAATGACACAAATCTTAGTGTCCCAATCCTTTGTCAAGGATCTTAGGAATTTATCATTCAGTTCATAGGTACTGAAGATTCTTCCACAGGACATCAGCTCATTTACTATTCTATAGAACTTTTTATAACACTCAGTTATACTGTCAGACTTCCCTTGTCTGAAACTCTCATATTCCTGGTTCAGCATAGATTTTCTATCTTGTCTAACTTCTTCAAAACCCTCCATGTAGACTATTAAAGTATCCCACATTTCTTTGGTGGTCTTACAGTGAATCAGATTTTGAAAAGTTGCATCATCTATGACACTTACTATGATATTCTGGGCTCTTTTATCCATAGTTGCCAAGATGATCTCATCCTTGGTCATCTCTGAAAAATCTTTGGGAATTCTTTGGTTGGCATCAAGTACTGAAATCTTCATAGGAATATAAGGACCTTCCTTCACTGTAATGTAGATCCTTGGATCAGAAGGCTCCATAAACAGCCTGACCCTTTCTTTCCATATTCCAAATATCTCCTTTCTGCATATGGGTAATTTCATAGAACCTAGTTCCTTATGATTTTCCCCTGAACCCATTTTCTTGATCTTGAATCTGCCTTATGGATCTAACTCAGACTGTTAAGTCCTTCTTTGAGAAAACTCCCTCTGATACCACTTGAAAGAATTAGTGCGTAACCGCCTAGAGGGGGGTGAATAGGTGTAATTCCTGTTTTTCTTTTAAGGCAGCAAATCTATTCAGTTGTTTACTTAGCAGCAGTAAATGTTACAGCTAACACAACACAGATTCACAGAATTATCACAACAGAGATTGCACACAGATTTTTATAGTGGTTCCCCAAGGTCTGGGTACATCCACTTTCCCCCTTCGCCTATCTAGCAGTGTGCTAGATTCGGCCTAACTTATTCACTTCACCTCAGATCCTCAGATCTTACAACTCAGAACCCCAAAGAAGGCTCCTACAACTCAGGCAATCTGCCCTACCTCAGCCTACACAAGGTCTACAACTCAGAAATATCAATCTCCTACAACTCAGGCTCACAGCCCTACCTCAGCCTTCAAAAAGGCCTACCACTCAGAGAAAATATTCTCCTACACTCAGCCTTTATAAAATAGGCTTATAGCTCAGATCTAGAATAGATCCTATAGAAAATAATGTTTATAAAGTGTTTTACCACCACCCAGGTAGAGAGAGAAGGGATAGATGGTTTCTTGATCAGTTCTTGGAAGAAACTGATGGCAGAGCACAACCTCTCTTAGCTTTCTTCAAAGCTTCTTGAATCCGAACTCAGTAGGGTTGAACTCTTGAGAAGTTGATCTTCAATCAGCTTCTGACTTGAGATTCAGATCTCAATCTGAATCTTTCTTGGCAGCCTGGTTCAGCAACTGCACTTCTTAGATGAAGCTCTCTCTCTTTCCAACTTCTTAGATCTTCTGTCAAAGGTCTTCTTCTTTGTGTGTTGTTAGTTGTGTATATTCTTCAACTTGTTCCTAATTGTTCTTTTTCTTCTGTTGAAGGAGAAAGACTTTATATAGTCTTCCTCCATGGTAACCGGCTGATCCGGTTTCTAACAAACTCCTGACAGCTTTGACAGTTGCAGTAGACCGGTTAGAAATGGCAGCTGTCAAGTCATGCAGTCACTTCTTGAAATACTGTCTCTGTCTGAAAGTGTCAAGACTGAACTTCATCATGTGTCGACACAAGTAGGCTAGGTGTCGACACAAGTGAACTAAGTGTCGACACAAGCCTTGGTGGTGTCGACACATCTCCTTTATTGTTGTTAATACTTCTCGACACAGTCTTCTGTTGAATGTGTTGACACAAGCCTTTGTGGTGTCGACACAATCACTTCTTTTCTTCATAAAAATTTACTTAGTTGAAATTCTGCCATGTGTCGACACAAGTCCTGTGTGTCGACACATTTGATGTCGACAAGACCTTCTGTGTGTCGACACTACCTCTGTGTCGACACAAATACTTCTTCTCTTTTACTTTGTTGAACCTCTACAGTGTGTCGACACAAGTCCTATGTGTCGACACAGTTGATGTCGACAAAGTCTTTTGTGTATCGACACTGCCTCTGGGTGTCGACACAATTGATGTCGACAATGCTTCACTGTGTGTCGACACAGCCTCTAGGTGTCGACACAGTTGATTCTGGTGTCGACACAGCCTTTCCAAGTGTCGACACAATTAACTCCAAGTATCGACACAGCTTTTCTCCAGTGTCAACACAGCCTTCATAAGTGTCGACACAGCTTTTCCTGGTGTCGACATATGGACTTAGAAATGTTTCTGCATTCCTGCATTTACTTAACCTGCACATATAAACTCAAAAGAACATCAAATACACCTTGATGTATATCATTGAGTAGGGTGAGGCTTCTTCAAATCTGGTACACATTTTCCAATGTACCCAACAACAACACACACACGCACTTCATGTGCATGAAATACATTCCTAGTGGACATTCGTGAGTTCCATTATGTTCTCTCCTCCAGAATAATCTAAACCTGCCTCTGATACCACTTTATAATGCCCCCACTCGTCACATGGCATATAACGGTGGATCCGGCCGGGGCCCCACGCCATATGTCACAGACAAGCAGCGGAATTACTTGTGGAAATCAAAATCTACTAGCATCCTAACTCAATCCATTCTAGCGCAGCATTTTACGTTAACATGAACTCAACTCAGAGAATGTCTACTACTATATAAACTCCACATTTATATATCCAAACCAGGAATGTATACAACTCATACACACTAGCCTTAAGGCCTTACAGATTTCTCTTTGCACAAATACATTTTCATACATCGGCACGTAGGCCTGCCACACATGAAATCCAACTACGATTCGCATGGCCTTTAAGGGCCTTTAGCAACAATCCTTCCATTCTGCTCATTTCAATTCAAGCAACAACACCTGCAATTAGCCATCCAAACCAAACAGGAAACAAAGTAACGGTCAGCATTAGCTGACCACTTATAATGACCTTGCCCCTTACCCGGGACAGTGGTTCCTTCCCTGTATGTATTGCCATCATCATAATCTTTATCAATCTAGCAAATCTACCAATAACATTCATATCACAAACGCCGGTATCCACCAGACGCTTCGTGCACTCAGGGCACCTTATTGGTGTACCGGATATACCAGTCATACACCGTTGATCGAGGCTCTTCACTTGTTGGTTGGGCGGTTCAATCCTAGTCCACCAATCTCACTATTGACGACATCCTGTCCATACCACTCAGAGGTACTACCTCGCAACATTCACAAACAACTAGAGCAGATTGACCCACACCATGTGGTGTGGCAGCCAGGTCTATCGAGGCTCCCCTGGTAGTACCACCCATCGACCCCTCACCTATTTCCGATCGACCCATAACTGTGGTGCAACATGTAGGGTCCTCCGCACTTTCCCCAAACATTGCCACCCATCGATCCTCACTAATACGGACCAACCCACACCATGTGGTGTAACAAGCTAGGTTCATCCCACAGTTCCCCCAGCCATGCTACCCATTGATCGCTCAACATGAGCTTATGCAAAGCCTCCTTACAGCCATAATACACATCCAAGCAAACATTCATTCCACAACACATAAACTTTTCATATAATCAAATCCACGGAGTCTTATCCGGTTTACCCATGATCATCACCAATCCAGACTACCCGTCCAGATGGGCTTCACACAGCATGCCTATGCCATACTCCACACTTCCGACTCTAGATGCAGACTCAACCAAGGAATCGCTTCCGAAATCCACCTCTTGGTGGAGGATTCCACACACATGCATAAAGAAAGGACTTCGATGTCCAAGAAGGAGATCGTTACCCATGAAGATCGCTTCGGCGCCATGAAGTAGCTGGATGGAAGTCACCGCCTCGGCTTTGCCTTCACGAATCCGTACTCGGATCTTCAATCCGCACTCCGCAGCTCCTCCAACAGCTAGCTTGCTTTCTCCTTTTCCTTCCCTTGCTCTCCCTTTCTCTTTCTCTCTCTTGAAATGACATGGAGAAGAATAAGATGAAGATAAAGGGTAATTGCTTTCATCTCTCGGCCATATACGCACCTGGACAGAGCCCAACCCTTGGATTCAGGATAGGGAAATGAATGGCCACAAAATCTCTGAAAAATCATCTTTCGGCCCCGACACGCCCTGTGACACGCCCGTGTCACAGGGCGTGTACCTTAACCGGTACACGAACTGACTCATTCTGACTTATCTACGACAAGATGACACACCCATGTCACGCCTGTGTCAGCCGAGTCACGCCCGTGACACGGGGCGTGTAACCCACTCGAGACCTACTCGAGAGGACTTACTCGAGAGAAAACCAACTACTCGAGTACCCAGATAGGACACGCCCGTGTCACCCCCTTTACTCGAGTGCTTTTCTACCTACTCGAGAGAAAAGTGTCGACTGCTCGACACAGCGGGACACGCCCTGTGACACGCCTGTGTCACAGGCCGTGTACCCCATACTTGACGATCGTCGAGCGCAGTTCGTTGACCAGGGGGACACGCCCATGGACACGCCCGTGTCAAATGGGTCACGCCCGTGTCACCTTGCGTGTTCCTTTCGTCGAACCAATATCGTCGACCAGGCACCCAACTCCTCAATCTAAGCACGACACGACCTAGGACACGCCTGTGTCCCAGGCCATGTCACCCAACCTGAAACCCAAATGAACTCTGGGGGGTGTTATAATCCTCCCCTCCTTCAAAGAAATTTCATCCTCAAAATTTGGCTCACTCCAATCAGCCATAAAATCATTCCATGTTGCACCCATCGCAACCGAGCACTCAACAAGGCAATCGCACAAATGAATCAACACATACAGCACATACATACATCCTTAACTTCCAGCTGTGCACATGCAGCCACAAAATTTATCAAGTGATCGAAAAACAAACACATCATCTAGCTAATTCACAATCAAGCGATCACTTACATTTCACAAGTGTGCACCAACATTTCAACATGTAACAGGACACCTAACATATATGCACACAGCCATCACATTAGTCATTGCCTTATAAACAACATTAGTTACATCCCCAAGGTGATACAAGTCATTATTCTCACTTTCGCTCGGCCACCGGATTTTGCAACAATCGTTTTATCGGCTCTTGAAGTTCCAAGTTAAACACTCGAGACTGCATTGCACCAATTGAGCTTTACAACTCGTCCAAGTTATGCCATCGAGGTTGTGTCCGGGATGCAGATGACTCAGCCACTGCTTTACCCTTTTTGTCATAAGACGCACGTGTCTTCTTTTCAATCCCTGAAGGGGCATTCCAATAATAGTTGGCTAAATGTCCTTGCTTGCCACAAGTAAAACATGCGCGTGTCTATATACGTCCTTACCTCAGAGTTGCTTTGGTAGACCTAAATCTTTTCTTATCTCGTCGTCTAAACTCCGACTGTTTCGATTGCGGAACGTTGCATTTGGATTTTCCTATTACCAATTTCTTTTTATCCTGCAACCGTTTCAAATCCGTTTCCAATGCACGGGCCGTATTTACAAACGTGTGAAACTACATAAACCATTTCAACTGCTCATCCGCTCCTTGCTCATTCACCATAACTTCAGCGCACTCTTGCCTTGCACTAGGCCGTACTGGCACCCCAACCGTTGCCTGCCCAGTACGCTGTGCTAACATGGCAAGCACCATTTCTGTCACCACCCGTATGGTCTCTGCCGAAGGAGGCGTAGACGCTTCAACGAGTGCTGCACTCTCATCAGATCGCTGGGGCTCCGACTGCCCAGCACCACTCCTCGCCACCTAACAATGTACAAAACACCATTATACATCCATGTCATAACGATAATTATACATTGACTACACACACACACGCACTTCATGTGCATGAAATACATTACTAGTGGACATTCGTGAGTTCCATTATGTTCTCTCCTCCCGAACAATCTAAACCTGGCTCTGATACCACTTTGTAACGCCCCCACTCGTCACATGGAATATAACAGTGGGTCCAGCAGGGGTCCCATGCCATATGTCACAGACAAGCGACGGAATTACTTGTGGAAATCAAAATCTACTCGCATCCTAACTCAATCCATTCTAGCGCAGCATTTTACGTTAACATGAACTCAACTCAGAGAATGTCCACTACTATATAAACTCCACATTTATATATCCAAACCAGGAATGTATACAACTCACACACACTGGCCTTAAGGCCTTACAGATTTCTCTTTGCACAAATACATTTTCGTACATCGGCACGCAGGCCGGCCACACGTGAAATCCAACCACGATTCGCACGGCCTTCAAGGGCCTTTAGCAGCAATCCTTCCATTCCGCTCATTTCAATTCAAGCAGCAACACTTGTAATTAGCCATCCAAATCAAATAGGAAACAAAGTAATAGTCAGCATTAGCTGACCACTTATAACGACCCTACCCCTTACCCGGGGCAGTGGTTCCTTCCCTGTATGCATTACCATCATCATAATATTTATCAATCTAGCAAATCTACCAATCACATTCATATCACAAACGCCGATATCCACCAGACGCTTCGTGCACTCAGGGCACCTTATTGGTGTACCAGATATACCATTCATACACTGCCGATCGAGGCTCTTCACTTGTTGGTTGGGCGGTTCAATCCTAGTCCACCAATCTCACTATTGGCGACATCCCGTCCATACCACTCAGAGGTACTATCTCGCAGCATTCACAAACAACTAGAGCAGATCGACCCACACCATGTGGTGTGGCAGCTAGGTCTATCAAGGCTCCCCTGACAGTACCACCCATCGACCCCTCACCTATTTCCGATCGACCCACAACTGTGGTGCAGCACGTAGGGTCCTCCGCAATTTCCCCAAACATTGCCACCCATCGATCCTCACTAATACGGACCAACCCACACCATGTGGTGTAACAAGCAAGGTTCATCCCGTATTTCCCCCAGCCATGCTACCCATTGATCGCTCAACAGGAGCTTATGCAAAGCCTCCTTACAGCCATAATACACATCCAAGCAAACATTCATTCCACAACACATAAACTTTTCATATAATCAAATCCACGGAGTCTTCTCCGGTTTACCCATGATCATCACCAATCCAGACTACCCGTCCAGATGGGCTTCACACAACATGTCTATGCCGTACTCCACACTTCCGGCTCTAGATGCAGACTCAACCAAGGAATCGCTTTTGAAATCCACCTCTTGGTGGAGGATACCACACACATGCATAAAGAAAGGACTTCGATGTCCAAGAAGGAGATCGTTACCCATGAAGATCGCTTCGGCGCCATGAAGTAGCTGGATGGAAGTCACCGCCTCGGCTTTGCCTTCACGAATTCGTACTCGGATCTTCAATCCACACTCCACAGCTCCTCCAACAGCTAGCTTGCTTTCTCCTTTTCCTTCCCTTGCTCTCCCTTTCTCTTTCTCTCTCTTGAAATGAGATGGAGAAGAAGAAGATGAGGATAAAGGGGAATTGCTCTCAGCTCTCGGCCATATACGCACCTGGATAGAGCCCAGCCCTTGGATTCAGGATAGGGAAATGAATGGCCACAAAATCTCTGAAAAATCATCTTTCGGCCCTGACACGCCCTGTGACACGCCCGTGTCACAGGGCGTGTACCTTAAGCGGTACACGAACTGACTCATTCTGACTTATCTACGACAAGGTGACACGCCCATGTCACGCCCGTGTTAGCCGAGTCACGCCCGTGACACGGGGCGTGTAACCCACTCGAGACCTACTCGAGAGGACTTACTCGAGAGAAAACCAACTACTCGAGTACCCAGATAGGACACGCCTGTGTCACCCCCCTTTACTCGAGTGCTTTTCTACCTACTCGAGAGAAAAGTGTCGACTACTCGACACAGCGGGACACATCCTGTGACACGCCCGTGTCACAGGCCGTGTACCCCATACTTGACGATCGTCGAGCACAGTTCGTCGACCAGGGGGACACGCCCACAGACACGCCCGTGTCAGATGGGACACGCCCGTATCACCTGGCGTGTTCCTTTCGTCGATCCAATATCGTCGACCAGGCACCCAACTCCTCAATCCAAGCACGACACGCCCTAGGACACGCCCGTGTCCCAGGCCGTGTCACCCAACCTGAAACCCAAATGAACTCTGGGGGTGTTACACGAGGTCCCAAGTCCAGTTAGCCCAGAGAGTAGTCATCTCGTCATATATGGCCGCACGTCAGCCCGGATGTTGTAGAGCATCCTACAAAGAGTTAGGAATGGAAATAGTGGAGAGAGAGCAAAAGTGCGAAGAGGTGGAGAGAAGCGATGTAGGGATACATAGTTGCCCATGGGGCGAGCCGTAGAGGGTGGTGCTTGACCGTCCAAGCATAGAATATCATTCGTAGGAGGGGGATGTTGTCGTGCTGCAATTCTGGACGAGCGGCGAGTGGAGACACGAGGAGGTGGGGGAGGAGGGAGAGGTGGTGAAGTTGGTACTGGAGGAGCGAAAGGAGTGGGAGGCAGAGAGGTGACAGGGGACAACCGGGAAAGGAATAGTGGATTCGGGTGGTAGAGTGGAGGTGTGAGAGAAGAAGCATTCATCTTCAGTAAAGGTAACATCCGCGGAGACGAGCACCTTGTTTGTTGTGAGAGAGTAGCAAAGTGCCCCTTTTGGGTACGAGAGTAACTAATAAATATACATTTGGTGGCGCGACCGGCCAGTTTGTCACGTGGTGGTCCAAGAGAGTGAACATAACAAGCACATCCAAATGTCTGAGGCGTGAGAGAAAATGAGGACTTGGAAGGAAACATGAGACTGAATGGAGAAATAAAGTTAAGCGTGGAAGAGGGCATACGATTAATGAGGTAGCAAAAAGTAGAGACAACAAAGTTTCAATATTTGGTGGGGACCTTGATTTGAAGCATGATGGACCAAGTGACATCAAGAAGGTTGCGATTCTTCCGCTCGGCTACACCATTTTGCTCGGGTGTGTATGCACAAGAAGTTTGATGAATTATCCCAAAGTCGGTGCATAAGTTGGAGAAGCTGTGACTAGTGTATTCACGGGCATTGTCAGTGCGAAGCGTTTGTACGGTAGCAGAAAATTGCGTACATATTTCAAGAATAAAGGCACAGAAAACAGACATTAGTTCAATACAATCATGAAGTAAATAAAGCTATGTGAGATGTGAATAATCATCAATAAAGGTTACAAAATATCGATAACCAAACAAACTGGGAAGTTCAACCCCAGATATTAGAATTAACTAAAGAAAACGGAGTACTACTCCGGTTACATGTAGGAGGGAAATAAATACGATGCTGCTTGCCAAACATACATGATTCACAAGAAAATTACTGTAAAGAGATATCAGGAAGGGCCTTCTTGAGAATCTGAAGAGGAGCATGTCCAAGAAGATGATGCCAGTTGATGGAGGGAACAACGATGAGTGAAGTGGGGGGAGCGTCCAGGAGATATAGCCCATTTGACAGTCGTCCTCTACCAATGATAGTCTGTGTGCGACAATCCTGCATGAAAAAAGAAGAAGGAGAAAAGATTAGACAACAATCAAGATCCTGAGCAAGCCTACTAACAGACAGTAGGTTGAAGGGAGATCCCAAAACATGAAGGACCGAGGTTAAGGAGAGAGTAGTGTTGATGCACGAAAATGCGAGGGGGGTCGAGCACCACCAGCTAACAGTTCGAGCACAAGGGAATAGAAGGGGAAAGAGAGACTGCGAGTAGTAATCTACTAAGCAGACGAGAGCAAGAAGAACAGCAGGGCCGTGAGCCACGACAACAACAGACTTCGCCCGTCGCGGCCTGAATGCCTCTCTGGCGACGGGCTTCTCTTTGACTGAAGAAGGGTTTGATTACAAGTGAAGGAAAAGAGGAAGAGATAAGACCTGAGCAAGCTGGAGTTCGCAAAGCACGAAATTCGAGTCCGCAGCCTTTAACAAGTAGGCTCCTGGGCACGAGTCAGCATGCCTTGGGTGCACCACCTCCCCCCTATTTATAGGATGGGGGCCTGCCCAAACGGGCAGGGCTAAAATAACCGACTGCCCGGGGTACTGGAGAACCGGGCAGCGGTGACGGGAAGCAAAAAGAAAGAACACGCCAGTCCGCGCAAAAGGGGAGGACTGGGCTCGCGGGCTGGAGCTTCCATCTACTGCTGCTAGGCACGATCCTGCTGGAGGACGGCAGCCTGGGCGGATTGGATACTGCGTCCTATGAAGTGGAAACAATCCAGAGATCCAAAGGCATGGCGACACGGGCGAACATAGCATTGAGTCCGCCGCTGGGGGATCAACCTTGGGGTGGCCGATTACTGCTGCTCTACCGAGCTGGGTGGACTGCCGAACCGTATCCACCAGTGATAGGCCAGGAACCTTAGAATTATGCTGCCGCCGGGCCATGTGGATTGGCAAATTGAGTCCGCGGATAATGAAACAGGGCCTTGGCATCTTGTAGGTGTTGCGGACTGAGGGGTTAACATAATCCCTGCACATTTTTAAGTTTCCAGAAAACTTCGAAAATGTTTTCTTAACCGCCGAGTCCGCAAGCCTCATAAATGCCGTCAGCGCTATAAATATTGCTGGAGGGCCTGGAACTGTTAAAAACTTTGATCGACACGGGGCGCTATTCACCGCTTGCGGTCTCCACTTTACAGTCCGGCATGGCGAGGCTTGGTGCTTTCTTCACTAGTTTTACTGAAAAAAGTGAGAAGATAATAACGCCAATGAAAACTAAGAAAATAATGAAGAGAGTGACGAGAGGAGAGCATGTCCGCTCTGTTGGAGAGAGTTCCCATAGCCAGAAGCCTGCCGAGAAAGCAGTCCGCCATGCTGATATATCTGTGTGCGAGAAGGAGGATGCTGCCGTTTCTCACGCTGAACAGCCGTTAAGAAGTGAGAAGTCATTAAATCTGTCGGACACCGCCCCCACTCAAAAAACCACGAACTCGGCGGACTTGGTTTGCGAAAATAATGAGACCGAAGTATCATCCCCCAATGCCCATGAGCCCATTGTTAACCTTGATGAAGACAGGCGGACTGCGGGAGAAGAAGTTGGGAAAGACGTGCCTTCAAAGGCATTGGTCGCTGCGAACCTTGAGTCGGTCCTCGAGAGCCAGCCAGATTTAGGAAAGGCTGCCGCAGACTCTGCTGAGAAAAGGTGCCCTTCTGGAAAGAAGAGGAAGAGGGACGGGTCGACTGTGGCTGAGAGGGTTGAAAAGAAGCTGCGAGCGATGAAAGAGAAAAATATCTCCGTGCGGACTGGATATGCGGACTTGCAGCACAGACCACGCAAGAAAGAAGTTCCTGAAAGCGACTTAGTTACACCGGATGCCCAAGTCCAGGGAGACAATTCTCTCTCCACAGTCAGTTTATCCACAGACGAGATACTAGATTCCATAGACGTCGATCAACTCGATCTAATCAGCGAATCCTTGCTGGGTGTACTGCAGCCTGAGGTGGAAATCCTTGGGGTTAAGGGCAGCGAACTCCCCTCTTTATCCGCTGCTGAGGAAAAAGAGAGGGAAAGATTAAAGAGAAGATAGCGGAGCAGAAGAAACAAATTGCCGCTCATGTAGCCACGGTCGAGGCGGCCTCGAAGCAGGCCGCGGCAGACAAGAATGCTGAGGATCTGTGGACTGCCACAGAGCTTTTACAGAAAGGTAACCTTCAACCGGCGCCTAAATATTTTAGGCTTCAATGGCTTTACAGGTCGCCGCAGCGGAAGTCGAGACTGATTAAGATCATCACCGAGACTGATGACATTGTTGTGTCAAAAAGTTCTGCTGCTGAAAAAAGAGTCAAAGTCCATCGCGAATGGAAGAAACGGTTAAGCGCCTTTGACCCGGAGCGGGCAAGGCGGCCTATCTTCGATAGCCGGCAACTCGCTGCTACTTTTTCCAAAGGTGATCCTTTATCCTGATTCTTTGAGTCCGCTGCGGACTGTATTTGAATATGAAATTGACCTTTGTTGCAGGTAGAAAGTCACCACCGGGCTCTATCGAGAGTGGGGAGATTGTGGTTACACCGAATACCGGCGTTGACGCGGGCTCGCATGATGAGTCCGCAAGAGGTGAGCAGCCCAGCCTGAATAACATCAGAGAGTTAGAAAAGAAGTTTCAAGCTGAAATTCAAGAAATTAGAGCGGAGTTAAAGGTGGCAGAAGAGCGCGAGAAGGCATCGGCGGAGCGCGAGAAGGCCTTAAAGGATCAGATCGCCAGCATCTCAAGGGCGCCGGAGAGGTCTGATAGGGAGAAGAAAAGGCTTACTGATGATGTCTGCTTATACAAAGGTAAGCACTTGGCATTAGCGCGGGAAGAGAAAGGGATGCGGGCTGTTGAGGTTGCTGAGCAAAGATCGCGATTGCCAGATCGCGTTGCTTCGGAGGCCACAGCATCGGTAGGTGGTGGCCAACATGCCGCGGACGAGGAGCTGAGGCCGGTAATGGAGCCGATGGTTCCCCTGAGTCGGGTAGATCGGGAGGCCGCTCACATGAACCGGACCATTAACTCCATTCATCACCACATCTGTCGCTTGTATACCGAGGTTCTCCAAATAAGCGACCAGGCAGCACACTTGTGTAGAGATAGGACAGAGAGGTCAACGCGGACTGAAACTAAAGACCGCTGAGTCCGCAAAACCACGAGCTCATTCGATTTGTTTGATGTATAATTATTTGTGTTTTAAACAATGCTCTATGCTGTGGCTTGTGATGAACTGTGCAACGCTTTATGCGGACTAAATAAGATATCCACACATTCTGTTGCTAATTTGTGTTTGTGCTGTGATCTGTGACGAACTGTGCGGACTAATGCTGTGTCAGCTTCTCAAAATTTAACTTGTCTACAGGTGGGAAGTGTCGCGAACTGGGCGGAATGAAACTGTGTCCGCCTGATTTTGTGCTTTGAACTTTGCTTGGCAGGTACTCGACTGGAAGCAGCAGTGTGAATTTAAGTTTGTGTCAGCGTTATTTTTAACTTTTGCTGCATGAACAATTGGATTATGGCGGATTATGCAGACTAAATAAGCGAGCTGTGCGGCCTGGCCAAAAAAGCTGTCAGGCCCCACTACTATAAATATAGCCCCGTTGCTTCTTCTATGCAGGGAAACAGGTGTAGCTGAAGACCATGTGGCCTGCCAAGATGGTGTCCGCCAGGACTGACGTTGCGGTTGCTTTCCATGCCGCCGACCACAGAAAATGCACTCTAACAGAGGCCGACGTTGAGGCCTCTGTCGAAAGAAAAATGACGAACTCTAACTTGCTTATCCGCCTTCCCGCCCATGAGGAAAGATTAAATTTTTCAACGACGACTCAGATCACCATACCTATCGACCACTTTGATAGCGGATTCAAATTTCCGTTATTATGGGAGATTGCTGAAATATTTGAACACTACGGGATGGTGCCGGGCCAGCTCGCGCCCAACACCCTTGCTTCCATTTGCAGCTTTACTTCCTACATGCGGTCTAAGAAGATCGCCTTCTCAATGAATATCTTCTACAAAATGTTCTCAGTCCGCTCAATAACATCGTCCGGAGGCCTCCCTTATAAGGGAGTGATCTACTTCTACTGCAGAGGAATGAAGGTTGTGGGTCTTCCTAACAAGATCCATAACTGGACCTCAAGGTTTTTGATCTTCGAAGGCGACCTTGGGTTCGCGCATACTTATCCACAAGAGCGCACAGGCTACGTTTTCAAGAGTGTCCAGCTGGATGCGATGGAGTCCGCCATTGTCAAATTCCTATCTGATGCCAGGCTCGACATCGAGTACTACATCCCACTGTTGGCGAGCTTGGCGGACGTTTCGTGCGAAGAAAGTAAGCTTTTGCGGACTTATGGTTTGTATCCGCAACGACCTATGTGTTAACCCTTGTTCTGCTTTTGCAGCGACCTTGGCTGTGCCCGCCAACCTGCCACAGACGCCCATCAGATTCACGCCTACTCAAAGGGAAAGGAAACAAGAGATCGCAAGGAAGAGGAAAGAAAAAGGGGGATCCCGCGGCGGACTACTCCTCTTCTGAAAGCTTTACAATGCAGGGCTACGGCAACCGCCAGAAGGATCTGAGGGGGAACCCGATGATCCACTGGCACAATAAGAACAAGCATGTCCGCTTGTCGACAGCGCTCCCTTCGTGGAAAAGTTCGAGAATAACTCGCCATGCTCATGTCGCGATCTCCGCACTCTATGGGAAGCGCAACTTGAGCGATTTGAAGAAGGTTGCTGCTGCCGATCTCCCTCTGCTGGCCTCCCAGGCAAGTGCAAACAGTGTGGTGACGAACCACTTTGTCTGTTCCCTGGCAAGAGACCTGCTCAGACAAAACGAGCAACTTCAAGAAGAAAAAAAGGGTGCTCAAGGAAAGAAATGTGCGGTTAGGGAAGAAGGTCGCTCGGCAGAAGGAAGAGCTGGGGGTGAGTTGTATTTGCAGCGGTCTCAATTTGAAGTCCGCTGCGAACTGATGTTTGTTCCTTTGTTTCGCGTAGGTCGCCTACGACTTGGAAAATGACAACTTCCAGGCCGCTATACTCCCCTTTGTGAAGGAAACCATTGAAATCGCTATCGAGCGATTTGTCCGCGGCGGCTTCGCAAAGGAAGGAGTGGACGGTGTTCCTTTCTTACAGCTCTTCCCTGAGTTGAAAGTGCAGGTTGCGGAAATGGAGCGGGCTGCCAAGGGAAAAGACGTCTTCGTCGAGGAGGAAGAAGAAGAAGGAGAAGAAGAAGAAGAAGAAGAAGCGAAGAAAAAGGAGAAGGCAAAGAAGAAGGTGGGGAAGCCAAGGCAATCGCTGACGACACTGGCTCAAGCCAGCAAGGTGGAGAACAGTCCGCCGAGTCCGACACCTCTGCATCTTCCTCTGTTGGCAAGAGCTCGCATAGCGAGTCCGCGACAAGCACTGGTTCAGATGGCAGCAGTGGAAGAGGCTCGGGGGGCTATTCTCCGGAGATTGATGTCGAAAGCCTAAGCCATGCACTCCCTGCCGAGAAGAAACAGAAGATCGCCGAGGCTGAATAATGTATTTTTGTTCTTTTGTAAATAGAGCGGACTCAAGTTTGTAGTCCGCCGAATACATGAAAGATGTAAATTAATTTTTGATCAAATAGAAAAGGATATTTTGGTATCAGTGTGTCTCCTGCAATGTTCTTTATTTTTTGTATTGACGTAGTTAAGTTCGATCTCCATGTAGCAGTCCGCGTGATGCAAAGATCATCCATACTGTATGAGTTTTTGACATGCTAATTAGGAAATTTCATTTAATAGTCCGACCACTGTCCGCCGTAAGAAGAATGAGAAGTTTAATTGGTTGACGAAAAGATCAGGCGGACTCTGACGAGTTCCAATAGCCGTCCGCGATTCTCTTTGTCAATCTTTTAAGCTTAATGACAATATAAGCATGGTGGCCTTATATTTACTGTCAAACTGCGAGCTGAAAATACCAATCGAGAAACAATTCTGCGGACTGGGCGGATATAGTTTCACAGTTCGCACATATTTTAATAGAAATAATCTATAGCTTGCGACCAAGCAGGCAGGTGCGGCCGGAGCGGCATAGCTTTTCTCACCGGGCCACAAGCTATACAATCAACCCAAGGAAAACTGGCGGACTGAGCGGATAACAGAAATGCAGTCCGCACTAAAATAGAATGAAATGATCCATAGCTTGCGACCAAGCGGGCAGGTGCGGCCGGAGCGGCATAGTTTTTCTCACCGGGCCATAAGCTATACGATCAACCCAAGGAAAATCGGCGGACTGAGCGGATAACAGAAATGCAGTCCGCACTAAAATAGAATGAAATGATCTATAGCTTTCGATCAAGCGGGCAGGTGCGGCCGGAGTGGCATAGCTTTTCTCACCGGGCCACAAGCTATACGATCAACCCAAGGAAAACTGGCAGACTGAGCAGATAACAGAAATGCAGTCCGCACTAAAATAGAATGAAATGATCTATAGCTTGCGACCAAGCGGACAGGTGCGGCCGGAGCGGCATAACTTTTCTCACTGGCCACCAGCTATACGATCAACCCAAGGAAAACCGGCGGACTGAGCGGATAACAGAAATGCATTCCACACTAAAATAGAATGATCTATAGCTTGCGACCAAGCGGGCAGGTGCGGTCAGAGCGGCATAGCGTTTCTCACCGGGCCACAAGCTATACGATCAACCCAAGGAAAATCGGTGGACTGAGCGGATAATAGAAATGCAGTCCGCACTAAATATCCCTGTGAAGAGTAAGATGCAGACTTGTGACCAAGTGGGCAGGTGCGGCCGGAGCGGCATAGCTTTTCTCACCGGGCCACAAGCCTTTGCAGACCTAACGGAATGGTCCTCTGCCCTCTTGCCTGGAGTACAGTCTAAGTTGATCTTTTTGGCAGTTGCGGCCGGAGCGACATAACTTTCCTCCAAGATCAACCAAGCTATGGGTCTCCTGCAGGCACTGCTTGAGGGTACCATGGAGTGTTCGAGGGTTACAAACTAAGATGACCCGTGGGCAGGTGCGGCCGGAGCGGCATAACTTTCCACACGTGATCATCGAAGTTGTAACGATATCCCTAAAGTGGCATGGTAGAGCTTAACTCCCACCCTGTCCCTCCATAATGCAGAGGCGGGGTCAGGTACTAGCCGGGATCCGAAGTTCAGAATCCTGCCGCACTAGAGCCTGCAAGCTCCCACTACACGGTGTGAAATCTCCCCGCAACACGTGGTCTTTGTGGTGTTATGCTAATGACAACGACTCTAGGGGAGGTTTGCTGAACTCGGCGATGTCTCCTGGTATCAGGTAACCGTTATTGATGTTCGGGAGAGAAAGAGAAAACATTAGGAAAAGTTTTAGTACGAATCCTTTGATTAATGAGAGGCTTTTGCAAAGCTAGCATAAGAAAGAAAAGATAGCTCAAGGATGGAACCGTTTTGGAATCTCCCTTGTCCAGCATGCTAACTGTTATGTTTGAATAGATAAAACACTTGAAGAAGCGTTAACAAGCAGCTTTTACTCATAATGATTCTTGAAGAGGCTACATAGAATGGAAAAGAGAAGGTTCAGGAATAGAACCGTTTGAGATCATCCCTACTCCATGTATGTGGCATATCCTCTCCCTCGTATGTTTGCAAGCGGTAAGCGGCGTTCTTTAACGCTTCTTTGACAATGAAGGGGCCGACCCAATTTAGATTAAGTTTTCCAACTAAGCTAGCTCTTGCAGCAGCATCAACTTTTTAAGAACCAGATCTCCCACTTGAAAGTGTTTGATCCTTACGTTCTGATCAAAGTATCGAGACATCCTTCTCTTCACCTCTTCCTTCCTTATTGCTGCTTTGTCTCTAATTTCCTCAATGTGTTCCAGGCTTAATTTCATCTCTTCATTGTTCAGCTCAAGCCAGTCCTCAAAACCTTGCCTTGCAAGCAGAACTCTGGGTGATGGTACTTCAAACTCAACTGGAATGAGGGCTTCTAATCCATGAGAAAGTTTAAACGGGGTTTCGCCAGTTGCGGATGAAGGTGTCGTTCTTAGGGACCAGAGGACCGATGGAAGTTGATCAGCCCAGCTGCCTTTGAGATTCTGCACTTTCTTCTTAAGTAAATTAAGGACCTGCTTGTTGGCTGCTTCAACTTGGCCATTGCTCCTGGGATGATGGACTGATGCAAACCGCAGTTCTGTTCCGATCTGCTTGCAAAAATCAATCATTTCTGCGTTGTTGAACTGTGGCCCATTGTCGGTGATTATATCCATTGGTACTCCATGTCGGCAGACAATCTCTCCCCACATGAAATTCCTGATGACCTGAGTTGTTGTCTTTACCAATGCCTTTGCTTCAATCCACTTGCTGAAGTAGTCAATCATCACTATGATGAAGCGCCGTTGTCCGCTTGCCATGGGAAAAGGACCAATGAGATCCATCCCCCAAACTGCAAAGGGCCAAGGAGTTGCAATTGATCTGAGTGACTGAGCAGCCTGGTGTTGAAGTGGAGCAAACTTCTGGCATTGAACACACTTTCTAGCATAAGCCTCAGAGTCTTTTTTCATGGTGGGACAGAAATATCCCTGTTGCAGGACCCGTCTTTATAAAGTTCTTGCTCCTGAGTGACTTCCACACTCACCTGAATGAACTTCTTGCAAAACAATGGGAGCTTATTCTTCTGAAACACATCTTGCCATGGCAGAGAGGAATGTTTTTCTGTAGAGGATTCCTGCCACTAAGTAATAGTGAGCTGCTTTTATTCTGAACCTTTTCTGATCTTTGATTGAATGATGAAAGTCCCCTGTTGACAGATAAAGAATGAATGGGTCCATCCAGGAGGGACGTTGATCAACCTGCATCAACTCTCCTTCCTCCACTGCCGGGCGGAAGAGTTCAGAAGTTGTTCCTCCTGATGGCAGCCCATACTTGGCAAGAACATCTGCCTCCTCATTTTCTGTTCTAGGGATGTGCTCAACGGTAAAGCTTTTGAATTTGCCGACTTCTATTTTCACAAGAGCAAGATATTTTTTCAAGATCGGCTCTCTTGTCTCAAAGTTACCAAGGACTTGTGATGCCATCACCAGAGAATCAGTCTTGATATGAACATGATCAATTCCGAGTTCTCTTGCAAGTCTCAAGCTTGCTAGCAAAGCTTCATACTCGGCTTGGTTATTGGTCACTGGAAAATAGAACTTGGTGGCCTGCTCCAGTTTGATGCCGTTTGGGTTGATCAGAACCACTCCTGCTCCAGAAGAATTTCTGCCTGAGGCTCCATCAACATATATGGTCCAAGCCAAAGGTGATCTTTCTGCTTGATCAGAACTGGACTCTGCTGTGTCAATCAGGAAGTCTGCTAGAACTTGAGCTTTGATGGCTGTCTTGGGCACATAAGAAATTTCAAATTCACTCAATTCTATTGCCCATTTGGCTAATCTGCCAGAATGCTCCGGTTTCTTCAACACATTTTTCAAAGGTTGATCAGTAACAACTCGAATTGAGTGCACTTGGAAATACGGACGGAGTCTGCGAGCTGACATGACTAGTGCCAAGGCTAACTTTTCCAGAATCGGATATCGTGTCTCTGCACTTTTCAGAATATGGCTAACAAAATAAATCAGGAACTGTTTCCTGCTCTCCTCTCGAAGAAGAACAGAGCTGACTGCCTCAGGGCCAACTCCTAAGTACAAGAAAAGCATCTCCCCTGACCGGGGACTCTGGAGCAGAGGTGTTGAAGTCAGCTGCTTCTTCAATTGCTCAAAGGCCTGAGAACACTCTTCTGTCCATTCGAACTTGGACGCTCCTCGAAGAGTTTTAAAGAAATGAGCACTCTTGTATCCAACCCAAGAGAGGAACCTCGCAAGACCTGCTAACCTCCCCCCTAACTGTCGAACTTCCTTAGGTGAACGGGGGGGGGGGGGGGGGGGAGGCATATCAAGAATTGCTTTTACTTTGTCTGGATTGGGGGCAAGTCCCTCTGGAGTAAGGAGATGACCAAGGAACTTCCCCTTACTCGCCCCAAAGGTGCACTTCAACGGGTTGAGCTTCATTTTATATCTACGCAGAGTAGCGAACATCTCTGCTAGATCTTTCAAGTGCAGCGAAAAAGACTTACTCTTAATCAAGAGGTCGTCTACATATACTTCTAGGTTTCTTCCTTTCTGTTGCTTAAATACACGGTCCATCATGCGTTGGTAGGTTGCACCAACATTTTTAAGCCCAAAGGGCATCACAAGGTAACAGTAGCAACCATCATTGGTAATGAATGACGTATGAGGAACGTCAGGTTTATGCATTATTATTTGGTGATAACCAAAAAATGCATCTAAAAAAATCATAAAGGAGTACCCTACCGCAGAATCAACTAAAGAATCTATCCGAGGCAAGGGGTAACAATCTTTGGGGCATGCTTTATTAAGTTTTGTAAAGTCTACACACATGCGCCACTTCCCTCTTGGTTTTTTAACCATTACAACATTGGATATCAAGGTTGGGTATTGAATTTCACTAATGAAATTTGCCTTGAGGAGCTTCACGACCTCCTCTCTTATTGGTTCAGCAAGCTTCGTTGCCACATCTCTTTTCTTCTGCTGCACAGGCTTGAAGTTGGGATCAATATTAAGGTGGTGGCAAGCAACATCCGGATCCACACCTGGCATGTCCTCTGCTGACCAGGCGAAGATATCCAGGTTCTTCAACAAGCAGGAGATCAGCTCGGCCTTTTGATCTTCAGGCAACTCCGAGTTGATGGAGAGATTTCTCTCCTCCCGCTCAGCAATGGGGATTCCTTGCGTCACCTGGGCAGGTTCCAGGTGAGCTCCTCCTTCAGCAGCAGTTTCTAAACTTGGAGAGGCTTCTGCAGCTGCTGCTGGAGCAATGGAAGGACTGGCATCAACCATGTTAACAGTATGAACATAGCACTCCCTTGCTCTCCTTGGGTCACTCCTGACCCGGCATATCCGTCCATCGGCGAAAAACTTGATCGCGAGGTGGTAAGTTGAGACCACCGCTTGATACTTGTTCAACAAAGGTCTGCCGAAGATGACGTGGTAGCTACTAGGAGCGTCGACCACTATGAACTGAACTTACTTGGTTGCCACTCCAAGCTTTACTAGCAGGGTCATGCTTCCTTCAACTTCTTTTCTCTCCCCAGAGAAGCCGTAGAGTGGCCCTTCAGTGGAAAGCAGAGGCTTTCTAGTCCTCAGGGCCTCAAAGGTTGATTTAAACAGCAGGTTGACTGAGCTTCCAGTATTAGTAAGAATCCTGTCAACTGTGAAATCCCCAATAACAGCCTTAATCACAACTGCATCATCGAATGGATTTGCTGTTTGAGGCAGATCAGCTTGGCCAAAAGTGATGACCTCGCTCGGTGGAGCAGTGGAAGAGGAAGAGACCACCTTTGCTCGAGTGACCCATGAGATTAAGGACTTCCGAGTAGACTCGGTTCCTGCCCCACCGTGAATAAATAAGAGTCGTCCCAGGACTCCTTCATCATCTGCATCAAAGCATTCAACCGGAACGTTGATTGGCCCCTGATGGCCTTCATCCTCTACCTCCACACATTCTTGATAAGTTTCAGCTACTTCCTTGCCTTTGGAGGTGGACGGCTTTGAAGAAGAGTCTTTCTTGCTCAAATCAATCTTGCCCTCGGCAAGCTGTTTCTCTATTAGCATACGAAGGGCTCTGCAATCTTCGATCAAGTGACCCTTCTCCTTGTGGAACTGGCAGAAATGCGCGTTGTTTCTTGTCCTCCACTCTCTCTGAGGCCCTTGTTTCTTCTCTTCTGATTTCTTCTACAAGATCTGGATGAATTCGTCAAGATCCAGACCTGCAATCTCCTCCATGGATTTAGTATCACACCGGCTCGGAGCAGGCAAGGCTGCTTGCTGGAGGATGGGAAGCGCTTGCAGCGTAATGGCGGGAGTGGCGGCCAACGACAGTCTCTGATCTTGAAACTGTTGATGGCCGAGAAAGGGTTTCTTGTGGCGGAAATTCCAGCCCCTTTGAGAAGGAGGCTGGAAATCTGGGCGAAGGGGCTTGCTGTGAGAAGAAGAACCGAATGCATCCCTTCCTTCAGCCTTAGCTGTCAGGGATGAAACATACGTGGGTGAAAGTGCAGGTTAGATCTGAAATACTCTAGGAGGGGGGGGGGGGGGGTGGTGAATAGAGTATTGTGCTCACTACAAACTTTTTACAACTTTTGTTGTAAGCCTATGTGAACAATTCAACAAATAAAATAAATCAGCACATCAAACTAACTAATCACAGAACAACACAGCCAAAACACAAAGAAGGGCAACCAGACGACACAAGAAATTTTATAGTGCTTCCCCAACCTGGGTACATCCACTCTTCTACCATCCTGGTAGGAATCTACTCAGGTTTTTGATCAGGTGCCTGACACCAATGAGCTTTTGTTCAGGTGCTCAAAAACCAAAACCTCAAGTCTTTTGGAAGGAGACTTGCAACCAGAATAATTTTGAAGGGAATTAAAACCCTGTACAGGAATTGGAAATAAAGAGATGGTGTCTTCTCTTTCTCAAACAGCTGAGAAGACTTGTGGATTGATTGTAGCAGGTCTTGCACCCCCTGAGATCTTGAATTAATCAGGAATGCTGGAGCACTGCTTCAGGGTGATAGGTCTTCAAAGACCTAGAATGCTTGGACCAGAAATGCTTCAGGAACTTCTTTAACAGATGAAGATTTGTTGTCCTTTGAAGTAGTCCTGTAGAATTGAAGGAAAGAAGAAGACTCTTGATAGAATTTGATTGTTCTTCTTCTCCTTCTGAAACTGTTCTCTGGTCAGGCTGATTGCAGTAGAACTTTTGATTTCAGTATGAATGTTCTTCTGTGCAATCTGAGACTGTTTGTCTGATTGTCTGTCTGAATCACTGGATTGCTTGTTGTACTGTAATTCTGTTACTTTCTTACTGCTTGATCCTTTTTTTTTACTCAATGTCTTTTTGACTGACTGAGATCATTCAAAATTCGAATGTTGAGCAGTAATTGCAGTCGGCCTTGGAAGGAAGCAACAATCAATGATTTCCACAACTGTCCCATGGAAAAACGGCATGTAATCGTCCATAGTCAATGCGCGTTCTAACGGTAACATTCCGAGAAGATCTTGCATTAATAACTCCGGAATCATCGCCAAGAAATGGGACAGAAAATAGAAGATGACCTAGTCTGGATTCGTCAAACGAAGAACGCAAATCGTCGAGCTGAGTTTGAGTTCGTCGAGCTGAGCTTGAGTTCGTCGAGCTGAGCTTGAGAGAGTTCGTCGACCAGACAATCTTCATTCGTTGAATAAACAATCTTCATTCGTCGAGCAGATAATTATCACTGTCACACAGTATTCATCGAACTAAGAACCAAATTCGTCGAGCGAAGAAAGATTGTGGACTTAGCCAAATATTCTGCATCTGCTGATATTCAGTGTCGACATAAGATGGTATCGACTGATATCCTGGTGTCGACACAAGCCCTCTGGTGTCGACATAGATTGGCTGGTGTCGACACATGCCCTAAGTGTCGACACAAATACTCCGAGTTTAGAATTCGTCGAGTAGAGTACAACATTCGTCGACCTGAGAAACTGACTTCGTCGACCTGAGAAGTTGAGAACTTGAGGTCCAAGTTCGTCGAGCTCAGAATCTAATTCATCGACCGAAGCTTGAAGCTGGACTTAGAAAAATTCTGAAGTTGTCCTGAATTTGGCTTGATGTAGAGACTTAGTCTTCGTCGAACAGAGAACCAAGATCGTCGAGCTCAGCACTGAGAATTGCCTCACGATCGTCGAGTGCAGAACACCTTTCGTCGAGCTGAGTTCGACGAACGTCGAACTCATTTGACTTAGTCTTGAAAACTTCTAAATCTGGAGTCTCTGAAGGTCTTGATAATAGCTGGTCCATCTGAAGTTGACTCTAGGACACAAACTTGACCCTGGCTATACATGATGGGTCACATCCTAAGTTAGTGAACCTAGCCCAAATCAACTAGGGATCCAACAATCTTCCCCTATTTGGGTGAGGTCACTAACAGAGACTCAAAACAGAAACAAATAGAAAAACAAAGCAAGAAAAGAAATATATCTGGCAGAGAATTATAACACATGCAACAGATATATATACATACAACTTTGTTTTAAACAGATAACATAGTTCTGAAAAACAAAAACAGACAGAAATTGAAATAGCAAGAAAATTACTTCTTTGGCTTCTTCTGCTTGGACTTGTCTTCAGCTGTCTGCTCACCTAGCTTTTTGAATATGATTTCTCTCTTTGGATCTAAAGCCTGAGCCTTTGTCATAGTCATATCAGCTACCCCTATAATGTTCAATGATGTTGCTCTGGGGACAATTGCTTCTGGATGAAGTTTCATGTAGTCATCAACATTGAATAGCTTGTTTCCTTTATCAAATCTTTTCAGCTCTTCTTTTCTATACTTTGACATGGTTGTGAGTCCTGATGTATCTTTGCCTTCAGCCTTGGCTTTATTAATCAAGGATAGTCCCATCAATTCCTAGTATCTAGACATTCTTATTGTATTAGCAGTTTCAGGATCTTCAAAAGGGATTGGAGGAGAGAGAGGCCTTTTTGGACTTTCTGCTTTCTATACATCAGAAATTTGTTGCTGCTGCTGCTGATGCTGTTGTTGATGTTGATGTCCTGAAGAGGATGGCTGCCTCTGCTGGCTGCTTCCAGATGATCTCCCTGATTGTCTCTGATATGTTTGCATTGGGGCAGATCTCTGGGAGCTAGATGAGCCAGAGGCACCAGCTGCTGGAGGAGGAGGAGGAGGATCCTTCCTGTATTTGTGCACTGGAGGAGGGGAATATCTCCTACTTCTCTTTCTATCCTTCTGCTGGTTCTTTGACAACCACATCCATCCAGGCATTCCCTTATATGGAGTTACATTATGCAGAATGTAATAGGGAGTGTCTGCAGTGGATTAGGCTTAGGAGCTGGAGGAGGAGCCTTCCTTTTCTTTGCTAACATCTTCTTTTTCTTACTTGCAGCATCTTCATCTGAGTCATCCTCATCATCTTCTTCAGACTCAGAACCCTGAGGGATATCATAAAGAGCATCCAAAGCTTTCAAAGCTTTATCAGAAATAACTGCTTTTTCTAGAGGAGGGGCAGAAGGTTCAGGAGCTGAGGTTTCAGCAACAGGAGAGGAGGGAGCTGCACAGGAAACAGAAACAATGGGGACAGAGCTTTCAGCTGCTGCCTTATTTTCTTCTTCAATGTCAGCTAGAATAAGCTCATCCAAGTCTGGCAGGGGAGAGTCATCCATAACAAAAGTTGGGGCTGAAATTTCTTCTCGAATGACCTCTGGACTAGAAGCTGAGATGGAAGCTGAAGCTGAGATAGCAAAATTGTCACAGAGTTGCTTAGCAACTGCTGGACTTACTGGAGAGGTGTATGGTACAATAGCCAAACTTGGCTTAGTAAAATCTGCTGGGAGGAATTGCAAATGTACAGTATCAAAAATTTCCAGTAATTTTGGTAGATTAACTGTGAGATTCAGAGAGAAATCACAAACAGTTTTTATTTATTCAACTGACTCATCCAAATCAATGTCAGTGTCCATAAAATGAATTAACTCAATCATCTCAGAATCAAAATCTGGCAAACTATCTGCATCTGTATCTGAAACTTCTGCCTGTAGAGGGGGCTGCTACTGAAACTGCTGCTGCTACTACATCTGCTGCTGCTTCTTCATAGAGCATCTCCCCCTGCCTGGGTTCAGGAGAACCTGGAGCCAGGCCCCTGAATGAAGAGGGGGCAGCAGATAGGGCAGAAATCTGGGCAGATGAAGAATTGATGGAGGACACAAGAGCTGTAATGGCCTCTTGGATGAGAGATTTAATGAGGGGAGTGAGCAAGAAAATGATGGTAGATGGATCAAATGGGGACGGGGAAGAGGATGGAATGGAGGGTGGAATAACAGATGGAGTGGGGGCATCTGACATGATAGTGTCTGATGGTATGTTGTAAGATGGAATGGATGACAAATGAGGGGGAAGAGGAGACTAAGGAGGTGTAGGGATAGATGTCTCATGAGGTGAAGCAGGGGGTGTAGGAATGTTGGTAATGTCAAGTGGTGGAGATGGAGGTGGAGTAGGCACATGAGTATGTGGTGGAGATTTAGGTGTGGTAGAAGGAATGAAAGAGGGAGGGAGTTGTTGTGCTGGAAGTGCAGGAAGAGATGATGGAGATGGAAGGACCTCTTCTGCAGGGAGGGGAGCGGCTTTTACAGCCCTGGTGCTCTCAGAAGGTTGGATGGAAGAGGAAGAAGCCTTTGAGGGCTTGGAGATAGTCCTCTCCCACCTGCCAAAACAGAGCGCAAGTGAGGCGCTTGCTGGCATTTATGAAGATGGTCGGGGAGACCATACATTCAGCAGCCTTCTCTTGGAGGAAGATTCCCAAAATTCTGCCGAAGCAGACTTCCCTCTTGCTATTCTTTTTCTTTATTAACTCAAAGAATATTGTTCCCCAGTTAACCTGTCTCTTATTCACCACGGCGCACATAACCAGAAATTGGTAGCGGGTTATGTAGTCATGCGCTGAGTGCTTGCCCATCAGCACTTTCCCTACAATGTCCGCCAGAAACTGGTACGCGGCAGACAGGTGCTTCTTCAAAAACTTATTAGGGTTGCTTCCTGAAAAACCCATTAGCTTCAGCATGTCACCAAACTCTTCAGAATCCATTTCTATGTTGTCTTCTCCATTCACTAATCCAAATATGTCAGAAAGAGTTGCGGGAGATAACGGAACAACTTGACTCCCGATATTTCCTATCAGCACATCATCCTCAGAAACTGTAGATGTATACACCCATTCTCTGATTTCCGTCGCATGTAGTTTAATTCTCCGGGTCATAAAGTCCTTTAGATTGAGTTCTTCTAGGAGTTCCAAGATATAGAGGAAAATAGGATCCGAATGTTGAAACGAATCGAAGTCCATATCGAAACCAGTATCAAACTTCATTGCGGCGAGAGTGCTTGCTGGAATCGCCATTGATGACCTGCAAGAAAAACACAGAGAAAAACAGCGATCACAAGTAACGGAACTGAAAGCGCGGGACGGAGGTCGAAGAAAAACTAGATATAAGATTTTCAGAATATGAATCGACAAACTCCGTTCCACGAACTGATGTCAACGAAATAAATTATAGACAAATAATTCGTCAATCTCATCCAGAAGAATCGAAAACAGTTCGTCGAACTCCGTTCAACGAAGCGTCTTCTGAAGCAAAGTTCGTCGATCTCCGGTCGACGAACATTGTTTCCACACACAGAGAATTCGTCGATCTCCGTTCGACGAGAATCTCTCAAACTTTCCCTAATTCATCGAACTCCGTTCGACGAACGCTGGAAAATTCGTCGAATGCAGACAAAAACTAGGTTAACTATTCTCCATTAATCATTCCCAGTTGATTTATAAAGAACAGATGAGTTTTCTCATCCAAAGGCTTGGTGAAAATATCTGCTCTCTGTAAATCAGTAAGAATATGGATTAAGTTAATTTTCTTTTTGTCTACATTATCTCTAATGAAATGATGTCTTATTTCAATATGCTTAGTCCTAGAATGGTGAACTGGATTCTGTGCTATAGCAATAGCACTAGTATTATCACAAAATAATGTTGAATTATTTAATTTGATACCATAATCTAGGAGTTGGTTTTGTATCCATAGCATTTGTGAATAGCAGCTGCGAGCAACCATGTATTCTGCTTCTGCAGTTGATGTAGACACAGATGTCTGCTTTTTACAAAACCAGGAGACAAGTCTCATACCCAGGAACTGACAAGTTCCAGAGGTACTCTTCCTGTCCACTCTACATCTAGCATAGTCAGCATCTGAGTATCCAGTTAACTCAAATTCTGACTTTACAGGATACCAGAGTCCTAGATTAGGGCAACTCTTTATATATCTCAAAATTCTTTTTAGGAAAATAAGGTGAGATTCTTTAGGGTTCACTTGAAACCTAGCACAAAGGCATGCGACAAACATTATATCAGGTCTGCTAGCTGTTAGGTATAATAGGGATCCAACAATTGCCTTATAATGTTTCTGATCTACAGGTTTCCCTACTGCATCAGAATCCACAACAACATTTGTAGCCATAGGGGTTTTCATCCCTGAAGCATCACCCATCCCAAACTTTTTGATAAGCTCTTTAGCATACTTAGCTTGGGAGAGGAAGATACCATCTGGGAGCTGCTTCACTGGAGACCAAGGAAGTAGGAAAGCTCACCCATGCTACTCATCTCAAATTTAGAATGCATAAGGTCAGCAAACCTCTTGCACAATTTGGGATCAGTAGACCCAAAAATGATGTCATCCACATATATTTGTACTAACAATATTTGGTTCTTATGATGTCTAGTGAAAAGTGTTTTATCTATGGTTCCTCTTGTAAATTTATGCTCTAAAAGAAAGCTTGCTAAGGTCTCATACCAAGCTCTTGGAGCTTGCTTTAAACCATAGAGATCTTTATGCAATTTAAAAACAAAAGAGGGTTGAGTTGGAGAGATAAAACCTGGAGGTTGTTCTACATAAACCTCTTCTTGAAGTACTCCATTCAGAAATGCACTCTTGACATCCATTTGGTAGACCTTGAATCTCTTGTGAGCTGCATAGGCAAGGAATATTCTTATGACCTCTAACCTTGCAACAGGGGAAAAGGTTTGGTCATAGTCAATTCCTTCCTCTTGTCTGTAGCCTTGAGCAACAAGCCTAGCCTTGTTTCTCACTATATTGCCTTGAGCATCCAACTTGTTCCTGTAGACCCATTTGGTTCCAATAACTGGGTAGTTATGGGGTCTTGGAACCAAATCCCAAACTCTACATCTCTCAAACTGATTTAGTTCCTCTTGCATTGCAATGATCCAGTGGGGATCTTGCTCAGCTTCATGGATGGTGAGAGGTTCAATTTGAGAGAGAAAACAGGCATGCATCAAGTCTTGGTTGAGTTGATGCCTTGTCTGTACACCTGCTGAAATGTCTCCAATCACTTGAGATCTGGGGTGATCTCTAAGTGTGACAAGATCAGTTGGTGGAGTTTGTTGAGCAACAGCTTCTGTAATTAATTCCTCTTGAGGAATGGTACTAGCTGTTGAGGGAAGCTCAGCCACTTCCTCTTGAATTTCTTCTTCACTTTCTTCAGCAACCTGTGGAGTAGGATGGTTTGATACCTCTTGGGTAAGGTTTAGTCCATCCATAGTCTCACATAGTTGTGGAACCTGCAAGAAGCTATTGGTAGAAATCATCTTTCTCCTTATATGACATGTTAGCTTCATCAAAAGATACATGAACAAATTCTTCAATTTTAAGGGATGATTTATTGAAAGCCCTATAGGCCTTGCTTACTTGGGAATATCCTAGAAAAATACCTTCTTCAGCCTTAGCCTCAAACTTTCTAATGTATCTTTTATTATTAGTGTGAATGTAACAAATGCAGCCAAAAACTTTAAAGTATGTGATTTTAGGTTTCTTCCCTTTAAGTAATTCATAGGGGGTCTTATTTTTCAGTTTATGTATAAGGCTTCTATTCAGGACATAGTTAGCAGTATTTATAGCTTCTGCCCAAAAGGATAGAGGCATGTAAGCATCTGCTAATAATGTACCTGCAGATTCAATGAGTGTCCTATTTTTCCTTTCAGCAACCCCATTTTGTTGGGGAGTTCTAGGAGCTGAGAAGCACTGCCTGATACCTTCCTTCTCACAGAACTCATGCATAAGAAGAGACTCAAACTCTGTGCCATGATCACTTCTGATCAATGCAACATGAGTAGAGAACTCAATCTGTATGGTCCTGAGAAAATCTGTAAGAACCTTGAATGTATCTGACTTAGCTCTCAGAAAGGCTACCCAACTGAATCTAGAGAAGTCATCAACAATCACTAAAGTATAAGACTTCCCTCCTAGGCTTTGTACTGCAATGAGTCCAAATAGATCCACATGAAGCAAATACAATATCCTAGGTGAATCACTTTTATTAATGGATTTAAAGCTAGTTTTGGTTTGCTTGCCTAATTGACAAGCCCTGCATAGGCTTTTCTTCTTGTAGGGGCAGAAGGTAAACCTCTAACAAAGTTGTCTTTAGATAACCTAGATATATTCTTAAGGTCACATGTCCTAGTATTTTATGCCATAAATCATTTTGATTACTAGTAACATTCAGTAAGCAGATATCAGTTGTGGCAGATATAAAATATACTAAATATATGTTACCTTGTCTAAGTCCAATTAAAACAGTTTTGTTATTACTATCAATAATAGAACAGGAAGTAGAGTTAAAATGTACCTGATAACCTTCATCACATAATTGACTTATGGATATAAGGTTATGTTTGAGTCCTCTTACATATGTTACTTTCTTGAAAGTCACTGATCCAATCTTCACTGTCCCATATCCTTCTGATTGACCACTGTTGGAATCTCCAAAAATCACCTTTGCTCCTAGCTTGGGCTTGTAATTAGATAGATTGCCCTTACTGCCTGTCATGTGCTTGGAGCAACCACTGTCCAAGTGCCATGTTTGACTTACCCTTGGACAACTCTTCACCTGTACCTGCAAGGAAAACCAAAATTCAATTGTTCTTGACCCAGGTTACCTTGAGTCCTTTATTTGGCTGAAAAGTAAAACTGAATATAACTGATAATGCAGGTTGTGATTTGTAACCTAAGGGGTGATATCTCCTAGGTGGAATAACCCAATCAGCTACTAGATTAAATGTCTTATTAGTTGGTTTAAAATTTATGTTAGAGAAATGATTTAGGTTTGGTCTTTCTGGGTTCGACGAATTGTTGTAAGTTCGTCGACCAGAGTTCGACGAATAGGGCTGAGATCGTCGATCTCTGCTCAGAGAATGACAGTAGTCATTATCTACGCCCCAAGTTTGTCGACCTCTGCTCGACGAACCATACACAGTTCATCGATCACAGTTAGACAAATTGTTATTACTAGAATTTGCGTTCAGCGTTCGTCGATCTGTGTTCGACGAACTGGCCATATTTCATCGATCTGCGTTCGACGAATGCTGCTGAACTTTGTTTTTATTAACTGTTTTCTGTTTTCTGTTTCTCTTGTGTAGGGGTTTTGAGTTGTTTTCTGACATAGGTTTGTCTATTAATTTTTCTTTTCCCTTAGCAGAAATAAACTTGATGGGGGTTGAAAGAATATTCTTCTTAATTATGGGGGGTAAACTTGATGAAGCACCCAAGCTCAGCTTGCCATTTAATCTGGCATTCATGGTGCTTGTAATGTCCATCAGCTTGAGGCTTCTACCATTGAGAGATTGATCAAGTTGTTTGGCCTCACATAATTCAGATTTTAATTTAATTATTTGTTCATTAACTAGAGTTAGTTGGTCTGTTAACTTAATGTTTTCTGAATTTATAGATTTAAGACTTCCTAGTCTTTCTCTAAGAGTTTTTATTTCCTTTTCTGAATTGATTAGGTCTAAGCACATAGATTTGAATTCAACTTTAAATAAATCAGAACTAAAGTCAAAGCTAGAAATAACCTGATCTGCCTCTGATTCTGAGACAGCTTCATCTTCAGATTCTTCTTCTGATCCAGAATTGCTCCTGGAGGCATCAATTGCCATTAGGCACACCTACTTGGATCTAGCTTCTTCCTATTCTTCACTTGAACTGGAGGACGATGTTTCTTCTTTAGTGTCACTCCAAGTCTCAGCAACAAATCCCTTGTCTTTCTTTTTATATTTGCTGGAGGAGGGTCTGCTGCTGTGCTTTCTCCTGGAGTCCTTTTCTCTGCTCTTGTCCTTCTTAAGATTTTCTGGACATTCTGAGATGTAATGTCCAGGCTTTCTGCAGCCAAAGCTCACAACCTCCTTGGTTGGTGTCTTGTCATACTTGGGCTTATCATCCTGTCTGGATGATTTCCTTCGGAAATCCTTCCTTGCCATCTTGTAGAACCTTTTGGCAAAGAGGCTCATGAGCTTTTCATTGGAAGTTGATGTCTCACTTTCTTCAGATGCTTTGAAGGCTATGCTGTGCTCCTTCCTAACTAGAGTTGTTGCCTTCTATTCTGCTGCTTTTCTTGATTTGATCAGCTGCTCATAGGATTTCAATTTGCCTAACAGAGACTTAGTTGATATCTCATTGAGGCTTCTGGCTTCTTTGATAGGCCAGATTCTGGAATCCCAAGAGCTAGGGAAGCACATCGATATCTTATCATTCACCTCTGTCAAGGTGATGTCCTTATCCAGGGTTTTGAGTTCATTGATGATTGTGCTCAGCCTGTTGTACATTTCTGCCACTGATTCATTCTCATCCATTTTAAAGTTCTTATACAGGGATATGAGATTGGATCTTCTGTCCTTTCTTTCATCTGCAGAGCCAGCTACCATTTGGTTGAGGGAATCCCAAATGGCCTTGGCTGAGGTGCACTCAGCCACCTTTTGGAATATGTCATCTGACATAGTATGGGCTAAGATATTCATGGCTTTAGCATCTGCCATCTTGGCTTTCTTGTAGGCATCATTGTTTTCTAGAGGGGGCACTGCAGTCATGTTGGTTGAAGTGCTGGTAGAAGCTGCAGGTGCTGGAGGTACACCTGTCAGGATAACAAAAAAAATATCCTCATCAATAGAATTCATGTATAACCTGATTCTTGCCTTCCAGATGGCAAACTTGTTAAGATTGCACACTAGAGGTCTGATGTTTGCATAGTCTTTGTTTTGGGCCATGTCTGTGAAGAGATAAATCTAATAACAGAAGCAAACAAACAGATCTAACTAGAGGGATCTTTGTGGTTCAGGTGTTAGCCTCTACAACCACTAAGGAGTGGTATTTTAACCAACCTGGCTCCGATACCAATTGGAAGTGCAGGTTATATCTGAAATACTCTAGAGGGGGGGTGAATAGAGTATTGTGCTCACTACAAACTTTTTACAACTTTTGTTGTAAGCCTATGTGAATAATTCAACAAATAAAATAAATCAACACAACAAACTAACTAATCACAGAACAGCACAGCCAAAACACAAATAAGGGCAATCCAGATGACACAAGAAATTTTATAGTGGTTCCCCAACCTGGGTACATCCACTCTTCTACCACCCTGGTAGGAATGCACTCAGGTTTTTGATCAGGTGCCTGACACCAATGAGCTTTTGTTCAGGTGCTCAAAAACCAAAACCTCAAGTCTTTTGGAAGGAGACTTGCAACCAGAATAATTTTGAAGGGATTTAAAACCCTGTACAGGAATTGGAAATAAAGAGATGGTGTCTTCTCTTTCTCAAAACAGCTGAGAAGACTTGTGGATTGATTATAGCAGGTCTTGCTCCCCCTGAGATCTTGAATTAATCAGGAATGCTAGAGCACTGCTTCAGGGTGATAGGTCTTCAAAGACCTAGAATGCCTGGACCAGAAATGCTTCAGGAACTTCTTTAACAGATGAAGATTTGTTGTCCTTTGAAGTAGTCCTGTAGAATTGAAGGAAAGAAGAAGACTCTTGATAGAATTTGATTGGTCTTCTTCTCCTTCTGAAACTGTTCTCTGGTCAGGCTGATTGCAGTAGAACTTTTGATTTCAATATGAATGTTCTTCTGTGCAATCTGAGAGTGTTTGTCTGATTGTCTGTCTGAATCACTGGATTGCTTGTTGTACTGTAATTCTGTTACTTTTTTACTGCTTGATCCTTTTTTTCTCAATGTCTTTTTGACTGACTGAGATCATTCAAAATTCGAATGTTGAGCAGTAATTGCAGTCGGCCTTGGAAGGAAGCGACAATCAATGATTTCCCCAACTGTCCCATGGAAAAATGGCATGTAATCGTCCATAGTCAATGCGCGTTCTAACGGTAACATTCCGAGAAGATCTGACATTAATAACTCCAGAATCATCGCCAAGAAATAGGACGAGAAAACAGAAGATGACCTAGTCTGGATTCGTCGAACGAAGAACGCAAATCGTTGAGCTGAGTTTGAGTTCGTCGAGCTGAGCTTGAGTTCGTCGAGCTGAGCTTGAGTTCGTCGAGCTGAGCTTGAGAGAGTTCGTCGACCAGACAATCTTCATTCGTTGAACAGACAATCTTTGTTGGGTACATTGGTTCAAATGTACCTAATTTGAAGAAGCCTCACCCAACTCAATGATATACATCAAAATGTATTTGATGTATTTTGAGTTTACATGTGCAGGTTAAGTATTTGCAGGAAAGAAGAAAAAGTTTCTAAGTCCATGTGTCGACACCCAGAGGGAAAGTGTCGACACTTAAGAAGACTTGTGTCGACACCCAGGAAAGCAGTGTCGACACTTGAAGTCATTGTGTCGACACCAGGGATGCTGAGTCGACACCAGACAGAAAGTGTCGACACAAGGAGCTATGTCGACACTCAGTGAAGAAGAGACAGTGAAGCTGTGTCGACACTTAGTAGTTGTGTCGACACCCAGAAAAACTGTGTCTACACCAGAAAGTGTCTACACTTGAAGGCTATGTCGACACTCAGCAAAAGTCTGCAGAGACTAAGTACAAGTGTCGACACCCAGAACAATGTGTCGACACTCAACAGAAGAGTCAACACTTGAAGAAAGTGTCGACACAAGGAGCTGTGTCGACACTTAGCAAAGATCAGCAAAGTTCAACAAAATATTCCAAGTACAAGTGTCGACACTAAGGAGTTGTGTTGACACTTAGCTAGAGTCTCGATAGAAGAAGAAAGTGTCGACACCCAGAGTAATGTGTCGACACTTAACAAGTATCAATACTGAAGACATGTGTCGACACCAAGAAGCAGTGTCGACACTTAACAGATTCAACACATGAAGATGTGTTGACACACAGGTGTTGTGTCGACACTTAGAAGAATTCAGCAGGATACTGAAGTACAAGTACTTGTGTCGACACTCAATTTCAGTCTCGACACATGAAGAAGAAGTAGTGTCGAGATACAAAATCTACAACACAAGGAGTTGTGTCGACACCTTGTAGACTAGTGTCGACACTTAGACAACTTGTGTCGACACTTGGTCTATAAGTGTCGACACTTAAAGACAGAAAGTCTCGACACTTAAAGAAAGTTACAGAATTTTTAAGAACTGACTGGATGACTTGACAGTTGCCATTCCAGCCGGTCTACAACACCTGTCAGAGTTGTCAGAAATCAGTTATGGACCGGACCAGCCGGTTACCATGAAGAAGGCCTATAAATAGGCTTACACTGTCTACATTTGTTGAGATTGATGAAGTGGTTCAAGTGATCATTCACAAGAGAAACACACAAGAAGATCTAGCTTTCAAGTGAAGATCTAAGAAGTTGGAGAGAGAGAGCTCCATCCAAGAAATCAGTTGTTGGAACCATACTGAGAAGAAGGGTTCAGATTTATTCTGAATCTTAAGTAGCAGAGATCAAGGATCAGCTGCAGAAGGAGTCAATCTTATTGAGTTCTACTTTCAAGAAGCTTTGAAGAAAGCTAAGTTAGATTGATTTCAGCTGAGTTCTTCCAAGAACTCATCAAGAAACTCACATCTCATCTCTCTATTCTCTGAGTTGTTGAGTTAACATTATTGTATTCATTTTTATCTTGTAGGATCATTTGGATCTGAGTCTTGTAAGCCTGTAATTATAAAGGCTGAGGGTAGGAGAGTTAAATCTCTGAGTGTAGGCCTTGGTGGCTGAGTGTAGGCCTTGGTGGCTGAGTGTAGGCCTTGGTGGCTGAGTGTAGGCCTTTGTGGCTGAGTGTAGGCTTTGTGGAAAAGCTGAGTTGTAGGGCCTTGGGCCTGAGGTGTAAGAGCCTGTTTTGGGTTCTGAGATAGTGGAGAAGTTTGGCCGAATCTAGTACACTGCTAGATAGGCGAAGGGGGAAAGTGGATGTACCCAAAGCTTGGGGAACCACTATAAAACTCTGTGTCTAATGTGTGATGTGGTTTGCTGTGATTATTATGTGATTGCTGTGCAAAAGTAGATATAAATCTGTGTTAGAAACTGATTGCTGCCATAAAAAGTTAAAAAGATTCAAGTCACCTATTCACCCCCCCTCTAGGTGTTTAGGTACAATATCTTTCAAGTGGTATCAGAGCCAGGTTCCTCAAAAAGGGACATAACTGTCTGAGGAGATCCTGTTGGCAGATTCAGGTTAAGTCAATTACAGATTCAAGAAAATCAAGAACCATGGGTTCCACTGAAAATCACAAGGAATTGGGATCCATGAAACTACCTATATGTAGGAAGGAAATCTTTGGCATATGGAAGGAAAGGGTGAGGCTGTTTATGGAAGCCTCAGACCCTAGGATTTATATCACAGTAAAGGAAGGGACCATATGTGCCCATGAAGGTGTCAGTATTAGATGCAAATCAGAGAACACCAAAGGATTTCTCTGAAATGACAAAGGATGAGATTATCCTAGCCACCATGGACAAAAGGGCTCAGAACATTATAGTGAGTGCCATAGATGATGCAACTTTTTAGAATCTAATACACTGTAAGACAGCCAAAGAGATGTGGGATACTCTTATTGTGTATATGGAGGGTTCTGAAGAAGTAAGGCAAGACAGAAAATCCTTGCTAAATCAAGAGTACGAAAGTTTTTGACAAGGAAAGGGTGATAGCATAACTGAGTGCTATAAGAAGTTCTACAGGATAGTGAATGAACTCATGTCCTATGGCAGAGAGTTCAGTAATTATGAACTCAATGATAAGTTTCTAAGGTCCCTAACTAAAGATTGGGACACCAAGATCTGTGCCATTAAAGAAATGGCTAAGTTGGCAGAAATTCCTCCACCTACACTGTTTGGCAAACTGCTGTCTTATGAAATGCAGTTGACAGTGAGGAAAGAAGAGGAGAAATCCACAAGAAGTGAACACAAAGAAAGGACAGTAGCCTTCAAGACAGAAGCTCCCAGGAAGTACAGATGTAAGTCACCTTCTCCACCTCTAAAAGCAGCTGATTCTGAGTCAGATGAGTCAGTCAGCACAAAATCTGAAAGCAGTGAAAGTGATGAGGACTTTGCTGCCTTCACAAGACATTTTCAGAAATTCTTAAAGAAGAAATAGTGGAGGTCAAGGCCATCTACTTCACAGGGAAAGGAAGACTCTTATCAGAAAAAGAAGTCTTTAAAGAAAGATAAGAAAAAGTCAAAGTCTAGCAAAGCTACACTATCAAAAATTGTGTGCTATTGCTGTAATAGACAAGGTCATGTCATAGCAGATTGTCCAGAAAAAAGGAAGGAGTCTAGTGACAAGAAAAGGACTCAATACAAGGGCAAGAAGGAGAAGTCTTTTGTTGCCAAAAAGGACAAGAGCCTGTCAGATTTATCTTCATCAGAAACTGAGTCAGATGCTGAGGCATATATTGGACTGTTTGCAGAGGAAGAAGAGTTCATGCAGATTATGAATTCCATTTATGAACAAGAAGACTGTCAGTGCCAAGGACTAATGGCATTCACTGAAAATGACAAAATCCTAGAGCAGCCAGTACCTAGTAAGGTACAAAGTTCAACTTTAAGTTCAATTTCTTGTGCCAGTACAGAATCAGATTCATCCTCATCAAATGATGAGAGTGCATCTGAGTCTGAAGAAGATATTCATCAGTTGATAGATGAATATAGAGTTCTGTTGCAAGCTTATAAGAAGAGCAAGTCCCTAGCCAAAAGTCAGGCAAAGGAAATTACTATTCTCAAAGCTGCTGCAACTGATTTTGAGAAGTTGTTTGATCAAAAGCTTAATGAGATAGCCAGATTGAAACACATAACTGCGATTCAAATGGGAACTATATCATTTAAGAATGATCAAATCAAGAGTCTGGAGATTAATCTTCAGAAGGAGAAGTACTTAGTTGCTAGGTTTTCTAAACCAAAGTCTGTTTTACCCATAATTGATGAATTTGTTCATCACAAAGGTAAAGCTGGACTGGGATTTACAAGACCTGCTAGGACTGTTAAGTCCAAGTCTATGTCCAAGGGCAAAGCCCCAACTCTCAACAAGTCTGCTGTAGATAAAACAACAAAGACTGTACCTAAGCAAAGGTACAATAAGTTTGAGTGTTGGTGCTGTGGCAAGGTTGGCCACTTTGCAATGGATTGTTGGCACAATGCTAGTGCCAAAGTAAGTAGCAAACTGCCTGTTGGAAAACCAGCAGGTAGCCTTGTCAAGATGCAAACTAACAAGTACCAAGGACCCAAGAATTCTTTGGGTTCTAAGGTTCATTAATCTATTTTGCAGGTGAGACCAAGTGGCCATGCCCCTATATGGTACTTGGACAGTGGATGTTCCAGACATATGACTGGAACAAAGGGATTACTAAGGGACTACATTCCAATCAAAGATGGTCCAAAAGTCACCTTTGGTGGTTCTGAAAAAGGAATCATCAAAGGGTTTGGTAACATTTCTAATAACTTAGTTACCATTACTCAAGTGGCTTATGTTAAAGGTTTGAAACACAACCTAATTAGTATAAGTCAATTAAGTGATGTAGGATATGACATCTCATTTGTTAAGGATGGTTGTCATATCAAGAGGTCAAATGATCAAGAGATAATTTTGACTGGCTATAGAAAGAGGAATGTCTACTGCTTAGACATTATGTGTGAGACCAATGGTTCTCAAGTGTGTCTTGTAGCTGATGAGACAGTCTCTCATTGTGTCAAATGGCACAAGAGGCTAGCTCATCTAAATTACTAGACAATTGGCAAACTCTTTAGCAAAGAGTTAGTGAGGAATGGTCCTCAAGTTAAGTGTGTTAAAGATGGTATTTGCTCAGCTTGTCAAAAGGGTAAGCAGACTAGATCCACTTTAGAAGCATTGAGAACAAAGATGATGTTAGGTGCTTATACCTCTTGCATATGGATCTCTTTGGTCCAATGCCAGTTCACAGCTTAGGTAGGAAGGTCTATACCTTTGTAGTTGTAGATGACTACTCAAGGTTTTCCTGGGTGTTCTTCCTAAGACAGAAATCTGAAACACCTAGTGTCTTCTACAGCTTTGTCAAGCAAATTCAGAATGAACTAAATAGTACAGTGGTCAAAATAAGAAGTGACCATGGTACTGAATTTCAGTCTGATAGCATGACAAAACTATATGAAGACTTTGGGATATTTCAAGAGTTTTCTTCACCAAGAACACCTCAGCAAAATGGCATTGCTGAAAGGAAGAATAGAACCTTGATTGAGGCAGGTAGGACCCTATTAAGTGATACATCACTACCAGAATACTTCTGGGCTGAAGCAGTCAATACTGCATGCCATGTTATTAATAGGGCTACCATAACTAAAAGCCTCAACAAGACCCCCTATGAGGTTGTGAAAGGCAGGAAACCAAACCTATCCTACTTCAGGATCTTTGGTTGTAAGTGCTTCATACTTAACAATGGAAAGTCTTACTTGACTAAGTTTGCTGCCAAGTCCCAAGAGGGAATTTTTGTTGGGTACATAAACAATAGTAAGGCTTATAGAGTCTACAACTTGTCTACTCAAGTTGTCGAAGAGACTGTACATGTAGTATTTGATGAAACTAGGCTTATTAACAATGAGTTGTCTAGTAGTGTATGCAGCCCCACAGGTTTAACAAAGAAGATGGACAAGCTCACTCTAGAAGAAGAATCTACTGCAAGACAGCAAGTAGAAGACAGTGGCTCTTGTTCAGGGGGAGTACTACATGTACCAAATGCAGAAGAAGTACAAGGAGTACAGCAAGATGATGAAACTGAAGAGGTTCAACCAGAAGTCAGGATGCCTCCAGCCAATAGGCATCTTAGAGATCATCCAGTAGAGCAGATTATTGGAGATCCAAGACAAGGGGTACAAACAAGGAGCAGAAACCTGAATGCAGCAATCTACTCCAGCTTTCTATCCCAAGTTGAACCTAAGAAGTTTGAAGAAGCCATCAAAGACCCTCTTTGGATTGAGGCAATGCAAGAAGAACTCAATCAGTTCAAGAGATGCAAGGTCTGGGAGCTTGTTTCTAAACCTAAAGACCACAATATAATTGGAACCAAGTGGATCTATAGGAACAAGATGGATGAACAAGGAGTCATCATTAAGAACAAAGCAAGATTGGTTGCTAAAGGGTATAGGCAGGAAGAAGATATTGATTTTGATCAAACCTTTGCTCCAGTAGCCAGACTGGAAGCCATAAGAATGTTCCTGGCCTATGCAACCTTTCAAGTATTCAAAGTTTACCAAATGGATGTCAAGTCAGCATTTCTAAATGGTAATCTTAAAGAAGAAGTCTATGTGGAACAACCCTTAGGTTTTGTTGATTCAACTCTACCTAATCATGTCTATAGACTTAGGAAAGCTTTATATGGGTTAAAGCAAGCCCCTAGGGCTTGGTATGAAACCCTGTCTAGTTTCCTCATTGAGAATAAGTTCACAAGGGGGAAAATAGACAAGACTCTATTCCTTAGGGAATCTAGAGGCAAAGTAATACTAGTCCAAATATATGTAGATGACATTATATTTGGGTTACTGAAAGTAGCCTTTGCAAAAAGTTTGCAAAGCTAATGTAAGGTCAATTTGAGATGAGTAGTATGTGAGAGCTAAAGTTCTTCTTGGGTCTCCAAGTAAGACAGACTGAGAGTGGTTTATCCATACGCCAGTCCAAGTTCACCCTAGAACTCATAAGGAAGTATGGTATGGATTCATCCAATACCATGAAGACTCCTATGAGGTCAAGTATGTCTCTTAGCAAGGATGATGCAAGGAAACCTGTAGATGAAACCTTGTATAGAGGGATAGTTGACTCCCAATTATACTTGACTGCAAGTAGACCAGATATCATGTATGCTACATGTGTCTGTGCAAGGTATCAAGCCTGCCCTAAAGAGTCTCATTTGACAGCAGTCAAAAGGATATTGAGATATCTAAAGGGCACTCCCTATCTAGGCCTCTGGTACCCTAGGAATGTAGATTTTGAACTAACAGGTTATTCAGATGCAGACTTTGCAGGATGCAAAGAAGATAGAAAAAGCACTACTGGAACCTGTCAATTCCTAGGTGGAAGACTAATTTCTTGGAGTAGCCAAAAGCAAACAAGTGTGGCTATCTCCACTGCAGAATCAGAATATGTGGTTGCAGGAAGTTGCTGTGCTCAACTTCTGTGGATACAACATCAGCTTGAGGACTATGGATTTCAGGTAAGTAGAACTCCACTCTTTTGTGATTCTACAAGTGCTATTTCAATTGCACATAACCCTGTTTCACATAGTAGAACTAAACATATTGAGATAAAATATTATTTTCTTAGGGAGCATGTAGAGAAAGAGGATATTTTACTAGAATATGTTAAAACAGATAATCAACTAGCTGATATGTATACTAAGCCCCTAGAAGAAGCTAAGTTCAATAGGTTTAAAATTGAACTAGGAATGATAAACTTAGAGTAAGTTTATAGTATTGGAAATTGGCTAAGTAAAAAGGTGTCGACACACAGAGATGTCTGTGTCGACACAGAAAATTGGTGTCGACACTTCAGGGAAAAGGTGTCGACACATCTAGACAGTTAGTGTCGACACTTCAGTATATTAGTGTTGACACATGACAAGTTGGTGTCGACACAACTAAGGTGGTGTCGACACATAGTGTTTACTCAGAATTATCTAAGTAAAGTCTCGACTAAATGTCGAGTTAAGTGGTGTCGACACATAAACAAGTGTCGACACATATAATCTGTTGACTAAACTTGTGTCGACACGTAAGTGTCGAGACATTATAAGTCAGTGTCGATACTTATTGCCAGTGTCGACACAATTTAAGTTAGCTGCCCGCCTTTTCATCTTCAAAAGTAGAAAGGTATAAATAGGGTTTTGCCTTAGTCTGTCGACACGCTTTCAAAAGTTTCGAGACCAAAACTTGTGTGTCGACACCTCTCTTCTCTCCAGTCAAATTCATCAAACCCTAATGACGCCAAAGCTTGAGGAGAACGTCAACGAAGGATATGAACTGGTGCGCGACGCATTTGTTGATGCAGACCCGGAGATCAAGAACGTTATAACCCTAGTTGCAGACTCGGGATTAGAATTTCTGGTTTCTGAGCCTACAAAGATCTGGAAAAAGGAAGTCTTGGAATTCCTAAATGGAGCTAAGATAGACGAAACTGGATTCAAGATCAAATCCAGGGTTCATGGTGAGAAGGTGAAGGTTTCACCTAAAAGTCTGAGGAAAGTATTACAGTTACCAAGAACAAAAGAAGAAGATGAGGTTACTGCTTCAAAGACCAGGGAAGCTCTAACATGGTGTGGTCTAGATTCTAAGATTAAAATTGGCTCTGTTTTTAATAGAAAGGGCATGAACAGCCAAGGGAAATTTCTGTCTGAGATTATTGGCAAGGTAATTCTCAGTAAGCCAGGAGGGCATGCTAGGGTATCTGCCTCTATGTTCAGTATTATGACAAGGATCATCTTCACTTTGCAAACAGATTGGTCTGTGATAGTTCTTGAGAAGATAAAGGAAAGCTTGAAGAAGCCCAACTTGGGCAGGATTATAAGTCTATACCTTGCTGGAAGTATTCCAGAGGTTATGCACCAAGCTGCTGGAACAAAAATCAATCATATGAGGAAGATGGATTTAAGGATATTTTCCAGATGGGACAGGGTGTTGACTAAGGAGATGTCAACCCCTGAGAAGATAGTTCCTGAGAAAGTATCACCTCCAAAGAAGAAGAGGAAAACTGCTCCAGTGGCTCAAGTGTCCACTAGCAGCTCTGACAGTGAAGAGCATGTGGTCTTCACACCTGATGAGGATGAAGAAGACACAGGAACTGCTGTGAAGTCTCCAACACAACAAGTAGATGCTGAGATCCAGGGGGAGCTACCTCAAGCTAGCCCCATACACAAGGATCACATCCAGGGGGAGTCTCTAGTTGTAGAAGAACCAACTACACAAGAAAGTGAACAAGCAACCAACACAATACTAGAGGTAATCACTGAACTAAATGCTTTAGATTTTCCTATTGAGAATACTGATTTGTCTGATGTTCATCAGCAAACTCAGCTGGATAGCCAAGTCCTAGATGCTGTCATGGAAGACACATCTGTTGAAGTTGTAGTTACTGATCCAGTGGTTGAAGAGCCAAGACTTTCTCCAGCTCATTCTCCACAAGAGTATACCATGGAAGATTTATTTCTAAATCTGGATCAAGAAGATTTTGATAAGGAAACTGCTGCTGAAAAGGAGAATGCTCCACTTGAGGGGGAGCAAGTGCCAATTAATGAGGAACCTGCAAGGGCAGAGGCTGAGAAGGCACCAGAAGTACAGAAGGAGCTACCTAAGGAGAGGGTAGAGATAGCAAGTACATCTGGATCTGAAGATGAGGAAGCTTCAAGGGCTAAGAAAAGAAAGTTTCAAGTTTTCAGGAGAAGAAGCCAGAGTTATAAGAAGGCTCTCCAAACTGTTGCTCCACAGTCTGCACTACAGCCAGCCCCAGCTTTTGATTATAGTGGACTGATGGTTGCTATGCAGATCAAGCTGGATGAGCATAGAAAAGCAATAGAGACTTATGTGGATGAAGGGCAGAAATCATTACAGTTTGATTTGGCCCAGGATATTAAGTCAATAAGATTTGAAATGAATCTTAATAAGAAGGAGATGACAGACTGCTTCCACAAAGGGGGGAATGCAGTAGTGTACTTAGCTACACACCAATAAAAGATAAAGGCTCAAGTAGATGACATAGCACAGAAGCAGGGGTATGTTCTAGAGAACCAAATAAGAATGAATGACAATTTGACAGCATCTCACAATGCTATTGTCACAGAAATGAAGAACATAGCTGTTGGACCTTCTACCTCTACTGCTACTGTTAAAGCTGAATTTGACAAAGTATTCTAGGACGAAATCACTGCTGTTAAGACTACCATTCAAGAATCTCAAAAGATCATAACTGACAAACTCCAAAGGTTAAAACCTTTCTTTAAAGATGGAGTTAATTATTTGGATAATCAAGTCAGATTTCAAAAAGATGATGTCAGAGATCATGTAGAAAGAGAAGTCATAAAGGGGGAGAGGGTTTTAGTCAAAGCTAGCTCTGATCATGCCAAGTGGATATCTAATTCCATCAGAGCTACACTGGGTTATCCTCCTCTTTGTGATGATGACAATGTTGCTGAATCTGGAATTCATCATGCATATCTTGGAGGTGAGCAACCAGAAGTAGCTCAAGTGATCTATCCTCCACCAGATTTTGACATGATCCATGCTGACATACAGTCCATGTATAGCCCACCTGGGGGTAAGGACAATGTCATAATAGAGAAAGTTGTTCAGCCTGTCTCTGAAGCTTTACAGGAAGCCATCTTGAAGGAGCAAGCTGAAGAAGAAACCAGATTATCAAAGAAGAGGTTCAGGGAGCAAGCTGAACAAAGACCTGACTTTGAGCAGTGGAGCCCCACCTCTAGGAATATTATTTTGACTGCATGGAAAGAAGCAAAGGATAACATCCATGACAGGAACAAATGATTTTCTGAGGCTGAATGGAGGAAACATGAATCAAGGCAGGAGGCCATAGTTCAATATAGAAGGAAGGCCAAGATGGGAAAGCTACCTCCTACTGCTCTGGAGCCTAGCAAGTACTTTCCCAAGCCTTATCATTATTTTGAAAGGCAAAAGATTAAAGCAGAAGAGCTTAAGAAGAAAGATATGAAAGGCAAGAAGCCTGCTGATGCTGAAGTTACTGAAGCTCCTGTTCAAGCCAAAGTACAAGCTGGCAAAGGAATAGTGATCAAGGAGCCTGAACAGAAATAGAATTAGAATTCTCTTAAGTTTACTATGTAATCTTTTGATGATAACCATTCTGTAAACTTTTGAAATATGTGCATGACAAAGTATTGGAACAATGTGCTGTGTGATAAATTTGCTATGTGTTAAATTTATTTCAGAATTGTTCTGTGATGCAATCTATGTGTACATGTTTGTTTCATACATGTTTATGTATGCCATGCTATATATAATCCTGCTTTACATCATTTTGTAATTTTATTATGAATGGTGTATATCATTGACTAAGGGTTATGACTTCTCCAAATAGGGGGAGATTGTTGGGTACATTGGTTCAAATGTACCTAATTTGAAGAAGCCTCACCCAACTCAATGATATACATCAAAATGTATTTGATGTATTTTGAGTTTACATGTGCAGGTTAAGTATTTGCAGGAAAGAAGAAAAAGTTTCTAAGTCCATGTGTCGACACCCAGAGGGAAAGTGTCGACACTTAAGAAGACTTGTGTCGACACCCAGAGGGAAAGTGTCGACACTTAAAAAGACTTGTGTCGACACCCAGGAAGCAGTGTCGACACTTGGAGTCATTGTGTCGACACCAGGGATGCTGAGTCGACACCAGACAGAAAGTGTCGACACAAGGAGCTGTGTCGACACTCAGTGAAGAAGAGACAGTGAAGCTGTGTCGACACTTAGCAGTTGTGTCGACACCCAGAAAAACTGTGTCTACACCAGAAAGTATCGACACTTGAAGGCTGTGACGACACTCAGCAAAAGTTTGCAGAGTCTAAGTACAAGTGTCGACACCCAGAACAATGTGTCGACACTCAACAGAAGAGTCAACACTTGAAGAAAGTGTCGACACAAGGAGCTGTGTCGACACTTAGCAAAGATCAGCAAAGTTCAACAAAATATTCCAAGTACAAGTGTCGACACTAAGGAGTTGTGTCGACACTCAGCCAGAGTCTCGACAGAAGAAGAAAGTTTCGACACCCAGAGCAATGTGTCGACACTCAACAAGTATCAACACTGAAGACATGTGTCGACACCAAGAAGCAGTGTCGACACTTAACAGATTCAACACATGAAGATGTGTCGACACAAAGGTGTTGTGTCGACACTTAGAAGAATTCAGCAGGATACTGAAGTACAAGTACTTGTGTCGACACTCAATTTCAGTGTCGACACATGAAGAATAAGTAGTGTCGAGATACAAAATCTACAACACAAGGAGTTGTGTCGACACCTTGTAGACTAGTGTCGACACTTAGACAACTTGTGTCGACACTTGGTCTATAAGTGTCGACACTTAAAGACAGAAAGTCTCGACACTTAAAGACAGTTACAGAATTTTCAAGAACTGACTAGATGACTTGACAGCTGCCATTCCAGCCGGTCTACAGCACCTGTCAGAGTTGTCAGAAATCAGTTATGGACCGGACCAGCCGGTTACCATGAAGAAGGCCTATAAATAGGCTTACACTGTCTACAGTTGTTGAGATTGATGAAGTGGTTCAAGTGATCATTCACAAGAGAAACACACAAGAAGATCTAGCTTTCAAGTGAAGATCTAAGAAGTTGGAGAGAGAGAGCTCCATCCAAGAAATCAGTTGTTGGAACCAGACTGAGAAGAAGGGTTCATATTTATTCTGAATCTTAAGTAGCAGAGATCAAGGATCAACTGCAGAAGGAGTCAATCTTATTGAGTTCTACTTTCAAGAAGCTTTGAAGAAAGCTAAGTCAGATTGGTTTCAGCTGAGTTCTTCCAAGAACTCATCAAGAAACTCACATCTCATCTCTCTATTCTCTGAGTTGTTGAGTTAACATTATTGTATTCATTTTTATCTTGTAGGATCCTTTGGATCTGAGTCTTGTAAGCCTGTAATTATAAAGGCTGAGGGTAGGAGAGTTAAATCTCTAAGTGTAGGCCTTGGTGGCTGAGTGTAGGCCTTGGTGGCTGAGTGTAGGCCTTGGTGGCTGAGTGTAGGCCTTTGTGGCTGAGTGTAGGATTTGTGGAAAAGCTGGGTTGTAGGGCCTTGGGCCTGAGGTGTAAGAGCCTGTTTTGGGTTCTGAGATAGTGGAGAAGTTTGGCCGAATCTAGTACACTGCTAGATAGGCGAAGGGGGAAAGTGGATGTACCCAAAGCTTGGGGAACCACTTTAAAACTCTGTGTCTACTGTGTGATGTGGTTTGCTGTGATTGCTGTGTGATTGCTGTGCAAAAGTAGATATAAATCTGTGTTAGAAACTGTTTGCTGCCATAAAAAGTTAAAAAGATTCAAGTCACCTATTCACCCCCCCTCTAGGTGTTTATGTACAATATCTTTCAATCTTCATTCGTCAAGCAGATAATTATCACTGTCAGACAGTATTCGTCGAACTAAGAACCAAATTCGTCGAGCGAAGAAAGATTGTGGACTTAGCCAAATATTCTGCATCTACTGATATTCGGTGTCGACATAAGCTGGTGTCAACTGATATCCTGGTGTTGACACAAATCCTCTGGTGTCGACATAGATTGGCTGGTGTCGACACATACCCTAAGTGTCGACACAAATACTCTGAGTTCAGAATTCATCGAGTAGAGTACAACATTCGTCGACCTGAAAAACTGACTTCGTCGACCTGAGAAGTTGAGAACTTGAGGTCCAAGTTTGTCGAGCTCAGAATATAATTCGTCGACCGAATCTTGAAGCTGGACTTAGAAAAATTCTGAAGTTGTCCTGAAGTTGGCTTGATGTAGAGACTTAGTCTTCGTCGAACAGAGAACCAAGATCGTCGAGCTCAGCACTGAGAATTGCCTCACGATCGTCGAGCGCAGAACACCTTTCGTCGAGCTAAGTTCGACGAACGTCGAACTCATTTGACTTAGTCTTGAAAACTTCTAAATCTGGAGTCTCTGAAGGTCTTGATGATAGCTGGTCCATCTGAAGTTGACTCTAGGACACAAACTTGACCCTGACTATACATGATGGGTCACATCCTAAGTCAGTGAACCTAGCCCAAATCAACTAAGGATCCAATAGTGGGGTTGGCGTTCTCGCCTTCAATGAAGCGGTTAACCATGACGATCAACTCCTGATATGTTTCTGGTGCCTTTGTTGTTGCTTTAAATTTTAAGGGGCCTTCCTGGAGGCCATGAATCAAGGCAACCTTATAGTAGTCGGTGTTCATGTTCCTTACCCCTTGAATCTCCTTCTGGAAGCGATCAACAAATCGTGCAACTGATTTGTTGTCCCTTTGCTTGATTTCGAAAAGAGCGGCCGGTCCATCTTTTCTCTTTCTTGAGGTAGCAAACCTCAGCAATAATTCGTTGAGAAGCTCAGCGAAGGAAGAGATTGTGCCCGAAGGCAGCTCATAGAACCACTCTCTCGCCTATACTTCGAGAGTGGTAACCAAAAGTTTGCACTTGATGGCGTCGGAGAGGCATCTCAGTGTAACTGCCCCATCGAATGCTTGGAGGTGGGCGACTGGATCAGTCTCCCCTGAGTAGAATGGAATGCGAGGTTCCCTGAAGTTGTTTGGAGCCGACTCCCATCAAATTCGATCAATGAAGGGAGGCAGGGTCTCGAACTCGGCAGGGTAAAATGGGCGGACTGAAGCTGGGGAGTCCGCGGGCTCGGCGGACTGGCGATCAGCGAAATGGAGCTGGTGGGCAGGAGTGCCCTTGGCTGCTTCTCTGAAAAAATTCATGAATGAGGCAAACTGCTCCTCCTGAGGGCGCAGAGGGGCGGCGGCCTGGACATGATCTCGAGGAGTGATTGGAGATTGCCGAAGCGGAGTGCGGCGAGCTTGGGTCTGGCAGACCGGCAAGTCCGCAGGTTCTGCTGCGGCCTGGGGAGCAAGCCGCTGGGTTAACACAAGCAAGGCTTGGATGATATTGTCAAGAGGTTGATCTATCTGCCTGAGGGATTGCTCGGCCTCAAAGTGAGCTTGCTCGATTGCATCCTAGAGAGAATCCTCCGAAGAGCTGGAGCGGTCTGAGTAGCGGGCTCGCCGATCTGACATGTCTGTCCGCTGTATTCGAAATAGTACTCGAATATGAAGGTCGCGTGTTAACTGTTGATGCATGAAAATGCGAGGGGGGTCGAGCACCACCAGTTAACAGTTCGAGCACAGGGGAATAGAAGGGGAAAGAGAGACTGTGAGTAGTAATCTACTAAGCAGACGAGAGCAAGAAGAACAATAGGGCCGTGAGCCACGGCGACAACAGACTTCGCCCATCGCGGCCTGAATGCCTCTCTGGCGATGAGCTTCTTTTTGACTGAAGAAGGGTTTGATTACAAGTGAAGGAAAAGAGGAAGAGGCAAGAACTGAGCAAGCTGGAGTCCACAAAGCACGAAATTCGAGTCTGCAGCCTTTAACAAGTATGCTCCTGGGCACGAGTCAGCGTGCCTTGGGTGCACCACCTCCCCCCTATTTATAGGATGGGGGCCTGCCCAAACGGGCAAGGCTAAAATAACCGACTGCCCGGGGTACAGGAGAACCAGGAAACGGTGACGGGAAGCAAAAAGAAAGAACATGTCAGTCCGCGCAAAAGGGGCGGACTGGGCTCGCGGGCTGGAGCTTCCATCTACTGCTGCTAGGCACGATCCTGCTGGAGGACGACGGCCTAGGTGGACTGGATACTGTGTCTGCCGAAGTGGAAACAATCCAGAGATCCAAAGGCATGGCGAACCGGGCGAACAAAGCATTGAGTCCGCCGCTGCGGGATTCAACTTGGGGTGGCCGATTACTGCTGCTCTGCCGAGCTGGGCAGACTGCCGAATCGTATCCGCCAGTGATACGCCAAGAACCTTAGAATTATGCTGCCGCCGGGCTATGTGGATTGCCAAATTTAGTCCACGGATAATGAAACAGGGCCTTGGCATCTTGTAGGTGTTGCGTACTGAGGGGTTAATAAGTAGGAGTAAGTTGCAGATCCCCAGCTCTAGAAATAGGAGTAGTATCACCATTGGCCACAGTGATAAACCTAGGATACTCTATGTGCATGTATTATGAAGGTTTCTGGGAAGTAATGTGGTGGGTGGCTCCAGAGTCCAGGATCCATTGAGAGCTGTAGGAGAGACAGGAGATACCTTCAGTAGAGAAGGAAGCAACTAAGCCAGAGGAACGGTTGACCATTCCCTGAAGCTGTTATATCTATAGGCGGAGGTCATTAATATCCTTCTAAGTAATAGATGGGAGGTCTATGGGAGAGGTGCCAGCAGGAGCAGGAGCACCAACAATAGCAGGAGCAGTAAGATGAGGAGGCAAGCCATGTTTGTGATAGCAGGTAGCTTCAAGGTGGCCATCACGACCACAGTAAGTACAATTGAATGTAGAGTGCCCAGCATGTCCCTGTCCACGAGACATGAAGCGACCTCCCCGAGTAGAGGATCCTTGGCCAGAGGGAGCAGGAGTAAGGAGGCGGGGCTGCTAGAGCAAAGCCAGTGAAAAGGTGGCTGGAGCCTCGGGAGGTGGTGTAACCTTAAGCACCATTGAGCAAACATCAGATAGAGAGGGTGTAGTAGAAGAAGAGAGAATCTGAGCCCCGATACTGTGAAGATGGCTAGGTACACGGGCCATCATCATAACGATCCAAATAGCTTCCTTCTATGCCCGTTGAGTAGCAAGGTCAGCAGAGCGAGGTTGGTGTTGTATCCAGGCCTCTACCAGGGTTCTGGTCTTGGAAACAAAGGAAGTTAAGTCGCCAGAGGTGCCAGGGTCCAGTGATTGAAGAGCAGAGATGATGTCAAAAAGGTGTTGTAAGCTATCCTGGCCAGAGTAGAGGGAGTGCAGCTCATCCCACATTTCCTTAGCTGTGTCAGAGTACATTGCCATTCGGTAAGACTCTGTGTCCATAAAGTTAAGTAGCCAAGATTGGACTCGGTCGTCATCGCGAAGCCAGTCATCAGAGGGATCAACAGATTTGACCCGAGTAAGGTGATGGAGGAGACCCTTAGTTTGCAGAACGCGACGAATAGAATGAGCCCATTCGACATAGTTGGCATTGCCGCTTAGGGAGATAGCGGTGATGTGAAGTTCATCACAAACCTCGGGATACTGGACAGTAGCCCTAGCGGGCAGAGAGGAGGTAGCCGCAGTGGAGTCATTAGAGGTCATGACAAATAGAAGAACAGACCGGGCAGCTAGCAGTAGAAGACAACGGACTACAGCAGGAGCTCGCAAGAGAGAGAGAGCGAGTAAGGAACTGGTCGTGGTGATTAAGAGGAACTGGAAGGAGTAGGTCGCGGAGACTAAGAGGAAGGGTGCGGTGGCAAGGAGACGAGCACAAAAATGCGCGAGGTGAGAAAGTTCGCGGTGGATTGAAGCAGTCCGCAAGAAAAGACTGCGCAGCATTCTGGAGTAGTTCGCAGCGGACTTAAGCAGAGAGCAGGTCGCAGCGGACTGAAGCAGGAGTGAGCTGCAGCAGAGCAGATGAGAGCTCTCAGTAGACTGAAATGATGCAGTATAGAGACCAGGCGGTCTCACGGTCTGACTCTGGCGGATTGGAGACCACGCGGTCTTTCGGTTTCTCTCCATCGGTTCGATAGCTGGACTGTTATTGTTTGGTGTCGGGGCGATCTGGCGGTTTGTCTCAAGTGTGTTGGAGACCGGGCGGTCTGGCGGTCTCCTATAGCAACTTGTTCTCTCCTTCTGGTGGTTGCTGGGCGGTTAGCCTATTCGTCTAACCGCTCGGCCTGTTCGGTTTTTTTCTTGTTAAACCGCTTATACATGTAATTATTTAGTCTCACATTGCTTATTTATAGTCTCTCTCATCTCCTCCATTCAATAAAAGGGAGGTCATACCTTTATAATATACATCTTTTTTTGGATAATAAAATTTCTGTTATTCAAATTTCTGGTTTCTACTTGTCTGTTTGCACATGGTATCAAAGGACGCGATCTTTTCCGCCTGATTCGGTGCCTTTTTCTACCCGCATGTTTTCTCTGCTTCTTTTCTCCCCGCGAACTCCTTCCAGTTCACGCGGTCTTCTCTATCTCTTGTTCGCGCGGCTTCCTTTTCTAGCCGTACGACTTCTTTTCCTCTGTTCTTTTCCCTTCTTTGTCGCTGCCCTTTTGTGTGCGCGACCTCTCTTCTCGCTCTGTCTTTCTATCCACGACCTGTCTTCACGGTTTCTCTGCCTCTTTTCTCCTCGCGAAATCCTTCCAGTTCGCGCGGTCTTCTCTATCTCTTGTTCGCATGGCCTCCATTTTTAGCCGCACGACTTCTTTCCCTCTGCTTTGTTCTGCTTCTTGGTCGTGGCTGTCACAACCCGCATTTCCTCAACGAGCATATCGTATCAGAGCAAGAGGAACTACGGGTTATGATGCCACGTCGTGCAGGGGATAACTGCACACGTTCAGGCAACTCTTGACGCTTACTCTACAAGTTGAAATTCAACAGTTATATGCAGGAAAATGTTTGGATTCAATGGCCGCATCCCTCGGCCTTACATAGTAAAACTGTAGTTGTGCGCGGCGGAAATACTTAGTTTAGTTATAACGAGCTCCTATATGCAGCCTATAGTGATATTCTTATAAGAAATTCTCTTTGTCGACGTTATTTGAAAATACGTTTTAATTGATGAAAACATGTATGCATGAGCTACGATAATAGTTTTGGTAACTTCAAAATACCTAATGCAACCTACCAGAAAACCATCCCAAAAGCAAGTACATTCTATCCAAAGGAGTTACATTAGCAGTAGTTCATATTTACATAAATGAAAATCCACCAAATGGGCGCCAACAAGCTGACATGAACCCATTGGGGCATATATATGTCTGTACAACAAAAGAAGAACTACCTCGCTTTGAATGCTCGGTTAGCTTCCAAGAAACGCCTCCAACCAACCTAGCCGCTCAACCGGCTACAACTTGCACCTGAGGCATTCAAGAAAGAATACCTCAGCAATCAACCAAACTATACAAAAGAGAGTACAAATTTCATAATGGATCAAGAAGGGGCTTACCGACCCCATAGCAATGCTTAAGTCAAGAGTGCACAAAACAAGTGCGTACATGTAGAAAACAATGTCATTCCAAAGGATCAACCGCACCAAGTGCGTACTAGTTCTTCAAGTCCTGCTCAAACCGCAGAAACAAAAGGCAAAACACATGCCTATTCCACCATTCATAGAACAAGAACCTACTAGACAAGTGAAGCATAAGCAGCGGTTAAGTTCAATTTCACAAGGGTCTTATCGGTGGCGGCCCTAACGTGGAACGCACCAAACAAAACCAGCCCAAATCGGGGCCAAAATGGTCTCTCTAACCACAAAAACAAATCCCGGTGGCCACAGGCTGAAACCACACCACCCCTTGCAAAACTCTCACACAAACGCTCCCGCCATGCTTCACGAATTCGCCTCGCAAAACACCCCATAACCCAAGGTAACACGTTGCCTTTCATCGTCCTCACACATGACTCCCAATTGCCAACGTAGAGTGTGAGAAATACATAATCACATGCTTTGTATCAAAATAGAATCACATGATAGAATTGACTAACATGAGTACATAAACCACATATCAAGGAAAGATCACCTCAAGATGGATACATGAATAGCACAAATTAACTACATGAAGTAAATTAGCATAGGCAAATTGATAATTACATGAATCACAAACCTAAACCTAGGGAATTTAACCTAGGGAATTAGCTAATGTCATATGGAATTAACATAGGTAATTTAGCATAGGACATGAGCAAGGTCATCATTTGGAATCATAATGTGAAAAATAGCTAGGTCATAATTTGGAGTGATCATAAGTTGGAAATTAGCAAGGTCATACATAATTAGCAAGGTCATAATTAGCAAGGTCATAAGAATTCAACAAGAGGATTGATCATACGAATTCAACATAAGATCTAAAGCTAGGAAAAATAGAGAATGGAATCAAGTACGAAGATTGGCAAGGGTGGAGGACACCGCTTGCCTGAACCGAGGCGATGCCGCGACGGCTGCTTTTTCTTCCCTTGCCTTGCTTGCTCCCTTGCTCCCTTGCTTTCTCTTGGAGAATGAAGAAGAAGAAGAAGATGAAGAGGAAGAAGATGCAAATGGGGAAAGACAATCTCTGTTTCGGACTTATGTTACCCAGAACAGAGCTGAACCGTTCGATGTAGGATCAAGGAAATGAACGGCACAAAAAAACTGGAAAAAGTCGATTTTCGGGCCGGTCACGCCCTGTGTCACACCCGTGACACAGGGCGTGTACCATAAGCGGCGCCGAAAGGCGGCAATTCCATGTTTATCCAGACAGTACACGGCCGGGGTACACGCCCGTGACGGGTCGGTCACGCCCGTGACTGGTCGGTCACGCCCGTGACCTAGGGCGTGTAACCCGTGTCTCGACACCTCGTCGACAGAAAAGTGTCGACACTCGACCCAGCCTGACACTCCCTGTGACACGCCCGTGTCACAGGCCGTGTCCCCTCTCTCGACGACTCGACACTCGATCTCGACGCTCGATACTCGACGATCGACACTCGACACTCGACGAAGCGGGACACGGTCCGTGACACGCCCGTGTCAGGGGGCGTGTACCCCATTCGTCGAGCTTAACTCGACGCAAGAAAAATCGTCGAGTCAAGGAGGTCACGCCCAGGTCACGGCCTGGGTCACGCCCGTGACAGGGGGCGTGTCTAGCACAAAAACGACCATTTTCCCCTTTTGTAAAAAATGTTCCTGGGACTTCATAGACCATTTTTGCCTTAAGTACTTTTTACCCTTTTTTGTTTCCTGAACCAACAACTGATTTTTGAGCAACATTCCCCGGGCGCGAAAACGTGCAGGCATTCCCTAAGAGGCCTCACCGAGTCCCTTATTTGGACTACGGTTTGCTGGGGAATCGTGCAACTCGGCAACCAAAACAGCCACTCGCATGCCCGCGGGAAAAACCATGCTCAACTACAATCAAAGCCAACGTAACGCCCATCATGCGTACGTAATAAAAAAGCTGGGGCGTTACAATCACTCCCCCTAACAAAAAGTTTCGCCTCGAAACTTTTCACAAAACCCAACACACAAGCAAACCAAAACATGAATCCAATCAAACACTAAATCACATACCAGCTTACGGGAACAAATGAGGGTGAGCCGCCCTCATCGTTGACTCGAGCTCCCACGTCGCGCTTTCCACATCCTGATTTTTCCATAACACCTTTACCATAGGAATCTTCTTTTTCCGCAACACACGATCTTAGGAGTCCAATATCCGGATGGGCATCTCCACATAAGAAAGGTTTGGCGCTAATTGCGGCACAACGTCCAACACTTGCGTGTCCTTCCGCATACACTTGCGCAGTTGGCTCACATGAAACACATTGTGAACACCAGGAAAGTTCACAGGTAATTCCAGTTTGTAGGCAGATGCACCAACTCGCGCAAGAATCCTGAAGGGACCCACAAATCTTGGGTCTAACTTGCGCTCTTTCCCAAACCTTTTAATCCCAACCATTGGGGAGACTTTCAAGAAAACAGAATCCCCCACCACAAACTCTAATTCCGACCTTCGTCGGTTGGCATACTTTTCATATCGCTCTTGGGCGACTCGGAGCTTCTCCCGAATACCTCGTACTGCAACTTCCATATCCTCGAGCGCCTCTGGCCCCAACAAAGGCCGCTGGCCAACCTCAGTCCAAAAGAGTGGGGTTCGACATCGTCGCCCATATAACGCTTCAAACGGAGCCATTTGCAAGCTTTCTTGATAGCTATTATTATACGCGAACTCCATAAGCCGCAAACGTTCATCTCATGCTCCGCCATACTCCAGAATGTAACATCGAATCATGTCTTCGACAATTTGATTTACTCTCTCGGTTTGGCCATTCGTCTGAGGATGATAAGCGGTGGAGTATCGCAAATCTGTCCCCAAACCCTCTTGTAAACTGCGCCAAAAACGAGAGGTAAAGCGGGAATCTCGGTCTGAAATGATATTCACAGGCACACCATGCAGTCGGATGATCTCGTTCACATAGAGCTCCGCTATTGTCTTCATCGGGTAGTTGACCTTAAAGGGTATGGAATGAGCACACTTGGTCAATCTATCCACGATCACCCACACGGAGTCATGTCCTCGGGGAGATCTTGGTAAACCTGTAATAAAATCCATTGAGATGCTTTCCCACTTCCAGGTTGGAATCTCCAATGGTGTCAACTTACCACCAGGTCTCCCATGATCAGCTTTCACCCGCTTGCAGGTATGACATTCCGATACAAACTGCGCTATATCTCTTTTCATTCCATACCACCAGACACTTTGTTTCAAATCACGGTACATTTTGGTTGAGCCTGGATGGTAGACCATACTTGCGCCGTGTGCTTCCTTACACACCATCTCACGAATCTCCCCAACTGCAGGAATACAAAAGCGCCCACGATACTTTAACGTGCCTGCACCATCAATCGCAAAATCCGGTAATTCACCCTTTTCAGTCCGAAGGAATAAATGTAAAAGATCCGGATCGTCTTTTTGATGTTGTCTTGTAAGCATCAGCCATGACGGTTCTTCTATTGCCGAATGACTTTGCGAATCATATTTTCCCACGGAAATCTCCATCAATAAAAATTCCTCTACGAGACGATCAACAGAAAGATGAAATAATTTCCCAGTCTTCCGACTCAAAGCATCGGCGACAACATTCGCTTTCCCCGGATGATATTGAATGTCCACATCATAATCCGCGACATATTCAAGCCATCGTCGTTGGCGCAAGTTAAGTTCTTTTTGCGTGAAGACATACTTCAAACTCTTATGATCTGTAAAGATTTTACAATGTGCACCATATAGCAAGTGTCTCCACAACTTTAAGGCAAAGATCACCGCTGCGAACTCCAAATCATGCGTTGGGTAATTCTTTTCATGACTTTTCAACTGCCGAGACCCATATGCAATCACCTTCTTGTCTTGCATTAACACACAACCAAGTCCAACGTGCGACGCATCCACAAACACTTCATACTCTTTTCCTTCCGTCGGCAAGACCAACACAGGAGCGGTACATAATCGACGTTTGAGTTCCAGGAAGGAGGTCTCACACTTGTCATTCCATTCAAATGCCACGTTATTCTGGGTTAATCGAGTCAAAGGTGCGGCCAACGTCGCAAAACCTTCGACAAATCTGCGATAATAGCCGGCTAAGCCCAAGAAGCTTCGAATCTCCTTGGGTGTTTCCGGTCTTCTCCATTCCATGACCGCAGAAATCTTTTCGGGATCCACTGAAATACCCTGGTGATTAATGACATGACCCAGAAAAGCAACTTGCGACAACCAAAACTCGCATTTGCTTAGCTTGGCGAATAACCGTTGATCTCGTAAAGTGGCCAATACTAATCGTAGATACTGTTCATGTTCCTCAGCACTGCGGGAGTAGATAAGAACATCATCAATAAACACCACCACAAATTTATCCAAATAGTCCTTGAACACTCTGTTCATCAGATCCATGAAAGCTGATGGTGCATTGGTCAATCCAAACGACATCACAAGGAATTCAAAGTGGCCATGCCTTGATCGAAACGCAGTTCGCGGAATATCAGATTCTCGGACCTTGAGCTGATGATAGCCCGAGCGGAGATCAATCTTCGAAAAAACAGAACTGCCACGCAGTTGATCAAATAAATCATCGATTCTTGGCAGTGGGTACTTGTTTTTAATCGTCACCTTGTTCAATTCCCGGTAATCGATGCAAAGGCGCATCGATCCATCTTTCTTCTTTACAAATAACACCGGTGTACCCCAAGGTGATGAACTCGGCCGAATAAACCCTTTTGCCAACAAGTCATCCAACTGTGTACGCAACTCTGCTAGCTCACGCGGGGCCATCCTGTATGGCGCTTTCGCGATCGGTCGCGTACCCGGCTCCAACTCAATAACAAACTCGACGTCACGATCAGGGGGTAGACCAGGAAGGTCAGTAGGAAAAACATCTGGGAAATCACGCACAACAGGAATTTCCTCCAAACGCGGCAAAACAGCACTCGTCCCCACAGCTGAGAAAAGACAAGCAAAACAGTCGGAAACAAATAACGTCCGAACACATACCGCCGAAAGCCCTGGAGAATCCTGGGAAGAATCACCAGACACACTTCCTGGCTGACCATCGTCCTTGACAAAATCCAAGCGCTTCCCTCTGCACTGGATGACGGCGTCATAGCGGGATAACCAGTCCATACCCAGAATGACGTCGAAATCTTCCAAATCGATTACCTTGCAATCAACCCTTGCTATAAAATCCCCCAACAAAATGGGACAATCAAGAAGACCCCAGTCAGCCACCACAGAAGCGCCGGAAGGAAATTTCACCAAAAACGCATTTCCCACTCGCTCTGGTGTCAAATGATATCGATCCAGAAAGGTTCGCGCTACAAATGAATGGGTCGCGCCAGAATCAAAGAGAACACGCGCCCAACGGTTCTTGACCTTAAAGGTTCCTATAAGGTATATATGCTATGCTAAGAACTACACATACTGGGCATACCCAAAATGAGAACCAGAGGACGGAATCGAACCTGAGATAACCTGCGGTGATGTATGCGCTTCTTCTGCAGAGACCACATTCAACTTCCCTTTGCCTTTGTCCAAGCGCGGAGGCGGAGGCAAAGCCTGGAGTGGTGCGGGTTGCAACACAGCTTGAACCTGTGGGCACCTTGCGCGAAGATGTCCTGGTCTGCCACACTGGAAACATACCTTGTCTTTGGCCCAGCAGCGGCTCACATCATGACCTCTTCTCCCACAAAATGCACACTCCAAGTCTCTGGTTGGCACACCCTGAATGGCGTGCACCTGCTCCTTCTTTTGCATCCCCAACCGCTTGAAACATGTCTCAAAGGGGTGACCAGCTCGGCCACAGAAGCTACATGTCTCCTTGTTTCTCTTCCTTACATCTGCGTCTTGGGAGCTTTTCCCTCCCACCAGCTTCCTCTTATCCTTCCTCATCAGTTGTCCTCTTTGTTTTGCAGTTTCGATCGCTTCCACCTTCAACGCAGCCTCAACCACAGCAGTGTAACTCGTCGCTCCATAAGCACTTGCGAACTGCTGTACGTCGCTGCGGAGTCCGCCCAAAAACCGCTTGACTCGATCAGCTTCCGTCATTACCAAGCTCGGGGCAAACCGACTGAGCTTGCTAAACTCAATTTCATACTCACTCACTGTGAGTTTCCTCTGCTTCAAGTATAAAAAGTCATTCATCAGGCGGTCCCTTTCCACTGCCGGTAGGAACTTGCGTCGTACCATTTCTTTGAACACTTCCCACGAGCAGCCCGCCCCTAGGCCTTCCTTTTCTCGTAACCACCAACCTTTCGCCAATCCCTTAAGTTGATAGGCAGCAAGCATCACCTTTTGGTCCTCAGTCACACCAGCATACACAAACATTTCTTCTAACGTGATCACCCAGTCATCCAAGATTACGAAGTCTGCTTTTCCGTCATACATCGGTGGTCCAAGTCGTTGAAACTGCGAGATAAACGTCATCGCAGGAGGAACCACAACTGGGGGTGTCACTGCCACTGAAGGAGTCGAACTAGTGGGGCCTCTCACCGTCTCTTGTCCTCTTGGTGCCAGCCCAGACATAGCGGATGACATAGCTTGAAGCTGGGACTGCACTTCCTGCACCTGCCTCGTCAAAGCCTCATTACTTTGGCGAAGACTATCTATCAGCGCATTATTCTGCGCTCCCGAAGATTCACCCTCGGATTGGGGAGTTTGTCTTGTCACTGGACGCTTCGACATCCTAGAAACACGTTCACTCTTGTCAATCTCAAACCCAACAAAACACACAACGGCTATGTACAGACCATACATATAAAAATATGAACATCAACTGCTAACTTGCTTTGGGAGTTTGAGAATGATGGCATGCCTAACCTAAAGATGACTCACCGTCATCCCACTAATTCGTGCCTAAACCATGGATGCATGACTTGATTTGACCCAAAACCATGTGTGTACAGGTGTCATCATGTAAATCTTAGCTTGGCACGTTGTGCTCATGCAATGTTATGGTATGCGTGCTGTGCTATGCATTCTAGAAAAGGCCTTAATGCATGCCATGAGCGGTCGTACGCATCCCAATGCTATGCATCCCATACTACATAGCATTGCATGCAACGAAGAAAAGAAAACGTGCTAGTCGCATTCATGTGGTGAGGTTATGCATCCCATACTACATAACCCTCACATGTTGCCCCTATGGTGGATCCATATACAACCACATATTATGCATCCCATACTACATAATATGCCCCGTATACTTCTGTTCATGCCATGAGTGTAGTGTACGTGCGTCGGCCAAGACATACTGATGGCACCTCGGTGTGTGTATGAAATGATGCTTACACTCACAAAACAAAAAGGAAAGTTTGCCCGACCAAATGTCAAGCAAACCTGGCTCTGATACCAATTGTCACAACCCGCATTTCCTCAACGAGCATATCGTATCAGAGCAAGAGGAACTACGGGTTATGATGCCACGTCGTGCAGGGGATAACTGCACACGTTCAGGCAACTCTTGACGCTTACTCTACAAGTTGAAATTCAACAGTTATATGCAGGAAAATGTTTGGATTCAATGGCCGTATCCCTCGGCCTTACATAGTAAAACTGTAGTTGTGCGCGGCGGAAATACTTAGTTTAGTTATAACGAGCTCCTATATGCAGCCTATAGTGATATTCTTATAAGAAATTCTCTTTGTCGACGTTATTTGAAAATACGTTTTAATTGATGAAAACATGTATGCATGAGCTACGATAATAGTTTTGGTAACTTCAAAATACCTAATGCAACCTACCAGAAAACCATCCCAAAAGCAAGTACATTCTATCCAAAGGAGTTACATTAGCAGTAGTTCATATTTACATAAATGAAAATCCACCAAATGGGCGCCAACAAGCTGACACGAACCCATTGGGGCATATATATGTCTGTACAACAAAAGAAGAACTACCTCGCTTTGAATGCTCGGTTAGCTTCCAAGAAACGCCTCCAACCAACCTAGCCGCTCAACCGGCTACAACTTGCACCTGAGGCATTCAAGAAAGAATACCTCAGCAATCAACCAAACTATACAAAAGAGAGTACAAATTTCATAATGGATCAAGAAGGGGCTTACCGACCCCATAGCAATGCTTAAGTCAAGAGTGCACAAAACAAGTGCGTACATGTAGAAAACAATGTCATTCCAAAGGATCAACCGCACCAAGTGCGTACTAGTTCTTCAAGTCCTGCTCAAACCGCAGAAACAAAAGGCAAAACACATGCCTATTCCACCATTCATAGAACAAGAACCTACTAGACAAGTGAAGCATAAGCAGCGGTTAAGTTCAATTTCACAAGGGTCTTATCGGTGGCGGCCCTAACGTGGAACGCACCAAACAAAACCAGCCCAAATCGGGGCCAAAATGGTCTCTCTAACCACAAAAACAAATCCCGGTGGCCACAGGCTGAAACCACACCACCCCTTGCAAAACTCTCACACAAACGCTCCCGCCATGCTTCACGAATTCGCCTCGCAAAACACCCCATAACCCAAGGTAACACGTTGCCTTTCATCGTCCTCACACATGACTCCCAATTGCCAACGTAGAGTGTGAGAAATACATAATCACATGCTTTGTATCAAAATAGAATCACATGATAGAATTGACTAACATGAGTACATAAACCACATATCAAGGAAAGATCACCTCAAGATGGATACATGAATAGCACAAATTAACTACATGAAGTAAATTAGCATAGGCAAATTGATAATTACATGAATCACAAACCAAAACCTAGGGAATTTAACCTAGGGAATTAGCTAATGTCATATGGAATTAACATAGGTAATTTAGCATAGGACATGAGCAAGGTCATCATTTGGAATCATAATGTGAAAAATAGCTAGGTCATAATTTGGAGTGATCATAAGTTGGAAATTAGCAAGGTCATACATAATTAGCAAGGTCATAATTAGCAAGGTCATAAGAATTCAACAAGAGGATTGATCATACGAATTCAACATAAGATCTAAAGCTAGGAAAAATAGAGAATGGAATCAAGTACGAAGATTGGCAAGGGTGGAGGACACCGCTTGCCTGAACCGAGGCGATGCCGCGACGGCTGCTTTTTCTTCCCTTGCCTTGCTTGCTCCCTTGCTCCCTTGCTTTCTCTTGGAGAATGAAGAAGAAGAAGAAGATGAAGAGGAAGAAGATGCAAATGGGGAAAGACAATCTCTGTTTCGGACTTATGTTACCCAGAACAGAGCTGAACCGTTCGATGTAGGATCAAGGAAATGAACGGCACAAAAAAACTGGAAAAAGTCGATTTTCGGGCCGGTCACGCCCTGTGTCACGCCCGTGACACAGGGCGTGTACCATAAGCGGCGCCGAAAGGCAGCAATTCCATGTTTATCCAGACGGTACACGGCCGGGGTACACGCCCGTGACGGGTCGGTCACGCCCGTGACTGGTCGGTCACGCCCGTGACCTAGGGCGTGTAACCCGTGTCTCGACACCTCGTCGACAGAAAAGTGTCGACACTCGACCCAGCCTGACACACCCTGTGACACGCCCGTGTCACAGGCCGTGTCCCCTCTCTCGACGACTCGACACTCGATCTCGACGCTCGATACTCGACGATCGACACTCGACACTCGACGAAGCGGGACACGGTCCGTGACACGCCCGTGTCAGGGGGCGTGTACCCCATTCGTCGAGCTTAACTCGACGCAAGAAAAATCGTCGAGTCAAGGAGGTCACGCCCAGGTCACGGCCTGGGTCACGCCCGTGACAGGGGGCGTGTCTAGCACAAAAACGACCATTTTCCCCTTTTGTAAAAAATGTTCCTGGGACTTCATAGACCATTTTTGCCTTAAGTACTTTTTACCCTTTTTTGTTTCCTGAACCAACAACTGATTTTTGAGCAACATTCCCCGGGCGCGAAAACGTGCAGGCATTCCCTAAGAGGCCTCACCGAGTCCCTTATTTGGACTACGGTTTGCTGGGGAATCGTGCAACTCGGCAACCAAAACAGCCACTCGCATGCCCGCGGGAAAAACCATGCTCAACTACAATCAAAGCCAACGTAACGCCCATCATGCGTACGTAATAAAAAAGCTGGGGCGTTACAGTGGCCTTCCTTGTCGCTGGTGTGTTAAAACCGTGACTGCTGTAGAACCTCTTCTTTTGTCCGCTGCGGCCTTCCTCGAAGCATGACCTGCTTGATGGTCGCGCCATCTCCGCGGCTTGCTGTTCGCGCCTCCTGTTTCTACTCACGCGACTTCTTATCTCTTTCATGGCTCTTTCCGGGCATATCTTGGATCGTTGTTAGATGAAACATCCACATCTTCACCCCTCTGGTAACTCTTCCGCCTTGGTGGTCACGTCATCAGGTAGTGCCTACATGGTTTCTCAATGTAAATGGTTGATCGACTCCGGTGCGACTAATCATATGACGGGCAATCCTCAGTGCTTTTCTCTCCTAGAAACACATGATCAGTTTCCCCCGGTCCTCGTTGCAGACGACTCTCCCTCCCCGTTCCATGGGACAAGAGTGGTTCATGTCACTCCGTCTCTTCGCTTTGCGGACACTCTCTATGTGTCAAAGTTTCTGTGCAATTTATTATCGGTTACCTCTTTATGCGAGCAACTTCAGTGTTCTGTCACATTCACTCCAACTTCTTGTTCTTTTCAGGATCCGAGCTCCCAACGGACGATTGCTACTGGGATTGAGAGCGGCGGCCTCTACTTCCTCGATAATGTTTCCGCTCTATCTGCCTTCTCCTCCTCCTCCTCTATAGATCTTCTACAGTGGTATCTCCGTCTTGGTCATCCTCCTCTACGGATTCTTCGTCAGCTTCTGCCCCACCTCCCTCCACATAGTTCTCCTCTCAACTGCGATGCCTGTCAACTTGGCAATCATCACCGTTCCTCCTTCCCGCTGAAGCAAGGTCGTGGCTCTACCCATCCATTTGATCTCATTCACTCCGATGTCTAGGGTCCTGCTCCTACCCTCACAATTGGTCGGGGTAGTTCTTATTTTGTTACCTTTATTAACGACTTTTCTAGATGTACTTGGGTGTATCTCTTACGAGATTGCTCTGAATTATTCAATGTATGGACATCTTTTTATCACTTAATTCACAATCAGTTTGGTGTTTTAATTAAAATCCTTCGCTCTGATAATGCTAAGGAGTATATTAGTCAAGCCTTTTCATCTTTCTGTATGTAACATGGGATCGTTCATCAAATTAGTTGTGTCTATACCTCCCAACAAAATGGATTGGCGGAACGCAAAAAATGCCACCTCCTTGATGTCGCTCGCACTTTGATGACGCAGATGCATGTCCCTCGCTCTTATTGGGGCTATGCAGTTCTCATTTCCCGCTATCTCATCAATCGCATTCCCTCCATGGTTCTCCACGATAAAACACCATTCTGCATTCTCTATCCGGACAAGGATCCTTTTCCTCTTCCTCTACGTATCTTTGGGTGCACAACTTTTGTGCACACTTCCTCCGCCACCCAAGACAAACTCTCCCCTCGCTCCACCAAATGTGTCTTATCTTGCAACGCACACACATCACACACGCAGCACGCTGCATGCATGTGCACAGACATTTGCCAACTTAGGATCCAGTCCGACGCAATTACTAGCATGTCGCTCTATAAGGCTATAAAAAGATGCACAGACCTTCATTCGAAGACAAAAAATTCAAGAGACTAGAGAGACCTCTGAGGTTTTCCGACGAGAATGTGAGACTTAGATCGTTTCTCTGCTTGGAACTCGTCCTGCTCCATATCTAGCTTGCGTAATCCCTAATGCTTGCTTGGAAACTTATGTGAGCTCTGGACAAGGCACTATAAGATGCTCCCACAGAAGAATGTTCACATGGTCGCTCTCATCCAAGCTTCATATACACTCCCATGCAAGCTTCATGCACGCTCTTATCCAAGTTTCGTGGATGCTCTCATCCAAGATTCATGGATTTAGTTTTTTTACACTTTTTTCTGTGCTAAGAGCATGTAATAGAGCTGTACAACCCCAAGTTTGGTGAGTGGGCCCCTCAGAGAGTCCTAGGGGCTAGAGGGCCCAATGGCTCAAGGTGGTCGAGCAGGCAAGTGAGGCAAGCGAGTGGGGCCGTCGGGCCTGCACTCGCCTTGAGTCCTGGGGCCCACGCACACCATAGGAGAGTGTGATAGTCGGTAAGCACTCGCTCAGGGTGGCAATGGGGTAGTGAGAGAGTGATAGTCGGTAAGCACTCGCCCTCAGCCATGCATAGGCGGGTCTTCTCGCCTAGACATTCGCCTCCCCTTCGGAGGGTTATGTTTTGGCCTGCTATTCACCATTCTAAACAGCGGAGTTACGTTGTTGGTAGACCAATTCAGGCTGCGTATAGCAATTCTGAACAGCTGAGTTACACTGTTTGCAGACCGGACTGGAATTCTATGAATATACTCTGTGGGCATCATGGAGGGGATCATGTTCTTTTGGCTTCTTCCTCCTCGGGTTATTTTGGGTTGGCTGTGCAAGCCCTCCAAGGTGCCAAGCTCAGCTTTTGGCTTGGGAGGGGAAGCATTGTTAAGATCTTCCGGGTGTGTGGTGGGACCTCTACGCTGCAGCCCAAGGTCAATTATCAAGTTCCGATTGTCTGGTCAGAAGTGCAAGTTTGGGATTAGTAAGTGCAAGCTACCCCATTGGGTCTTAACACTCGTTGAGACCAAGTTTTGGTTTCAACATTTTTTGTATGGTGAGCGTGGACCGTTGCATGCACTTGAAAATCTTGAGCTAAGCTTCATAGCTAGAGGCGAGGGAGAAGGAGCTAGCTCATACAACTCGCCACCTAAGGCAAGTGGTGTCACGGTCGGGATGCTAGAAGAGTTTAAGAGGGAGGTACTACAAACCATTCACCTAGCATTCGCCGCAAGAAGTGAGTGGGCTACGCCCCCTATCCCGATTTTTGCGGCCCCGTCTCTAGGCAAGAACGATCCTGGTCAGTGACCCAGGAAGGAGGTCCCGGTTGAAAGCGGTGAGAGGGATCTCGCCGATTGGGAACTGTTCCCAGGCCAGGCGAGTGCTGACAGGGTCAACGAGCCTAGGGCACGAGATGGTTCTGCTCGCCTAGCGGGAGGGGGAAGCTCTTTCAGTGAGTTGGTCATCTCGGCCCCAGTTCTAGAGGGGTTCAGAGAGCTAGAGATGTCCTACTACCAGGCAGAGATGACCCGGTACATCATGTCCAGTGGTTCGAAGATGTTGTCTCCATCAGCCCGACTTTTCACCATCACCTTGAAGGAGAAGGGCAGGGACTGGTTCCACCAGCTTCCAACAAACTCAATCTACTGCTTTGAGGACTTGCACATGGGTTTCTCTTGAGGTTCTCGACGTCTAAAATGTGGAAGAAGAGAGCAGAATGCCTGTTCGCAATCAAGCAAAAACTGGAGGAGATATCGGGGAGTTACGTCGATCGATTCCAAGGAGAGATCCTTCTGGTCCAGGAGGTTCCAGGGTCTACCCTAATGCTCTCCTTCAACCTGGGATTAAGGCAGAGGTTCTTTAGCATGGAGCTAAAATGGGTGTCACCCCTTTCCTTCGAAGAGTTGATGGAGAGGGTGACAAAAGAGATAAGTGGAGATGGCAAACCTAGCGTTCACCAAGAAGCTGGCCAATTTGGCGGAGGATGAGTTGAAGGAGCAGGGAGCAGAAAGCCAGCACCCACAAGGGGAGATTACAGACCATGTTCGGGAGGAGCGTCGCCTCAACCTCCCAAAACCCAGCCCCAGAGGAGAAGATTACCTTCTCATCGAAGGACATGCCCGACTACGAGGATCCATTCTATGACGCCCTGGTGATCCATACAATGATTGAAAACTACACGGTCTCATGGATTCTGGTTGTCAATGGAAGCTCGGTGAACGTGATCTTCAAAGGGGCCTTCGAGGCGATGAAGGTAGTGTAACACCCCCATCCGTCGTATGACTTATAATAAAAGGTCCAGCTGGAACCCGACGCCATATACCACGGACAGTCGGAAGGGTTACTTAAGAATATCAAAACATTCCAACTACGACTACTCGCCCTAACACAAAGCATTCTAGCGGAAGCTTTTAAATAGTTGTCAAGAACCCATAATTGAATACCAACTATCAAGAATGTCCACAAACTACTATAGAAATAAAACAATAAATACATTGAAAGTACTTGGCCTTATGGCCTTACAAGAGTTTCACTTAACAAAGTAATGTTTTACATACATCGGCTCGCAGGCCGGCCACACATGACAAAAGTAAAACAACAATTCGCTTTGGCCTTCGAGGGCCAGCACAGCAACATGGGCTTCGACCCGCTATTTGGTACTTGGCTCCGCGGCACCTGTAAGAAACATTCCACTGCACGGTGGCAAAAAAAGTAACGGTCAGCCAAAGCCGACCAAATTATAACGACCCCGCCCCTTACTCGGGATGACAATGCTCCTTCCCTGCATTTCATTAGCCCAGCGAAACAATAGAGTACAAACATACTTCGCCACAAGTGTAGGCTCGCACGGCCAAACACCCAGTGCACTCAGGGCACATTATCGGTGAATCCTGACAATTCAGTGGCTTCACCACCATCCTTGGGATGGAAACATCGTGAGTATTTTAGCCTTTTTGACCACCGTCTAAGGCTTCCGACTATGCCAATGGCCAGTCCCTCTTCTGGGTCTCTCGCACCGAACCGCATAGCCCAGGTCCGATTCCATTTGCCCGTTGCTCACTCCGCCTAGTCACTTTAAGACGTACGTGCGGGCCAAGCTTCTCTCGGATCCCAAACATTCCAAACAACACATAACCCAGTTATGTTCAAGGCTGGCTCCCTGACCGCCAAGTTAGCAGAATTACATTTCTGCTCAATTTTTCGGGTGCACCTTGGAGTTAATCCCCAAGGATCCCTGCTGCAATCTACCGCGTAGAAACCCGAAAACACAAAACACGGAGTCTTCTCCAGCAAACCACACAAAATGCAACATCACCGATCCAGACCAACACGTCCGGGTAGGCTTCACACACAATGCCTATGTCCGTACTTCGATTCCAGACTCTATATGCAACACAAGGGGGATTATTCCCGTCAACCCCAAGGAACATTGCACACTCACCGCACACTCACGGGAGAGGGTTTCCTTATGCAAAAGAAGGAGAGCTTCACATGCTCAAGTAGAGAGTCGTTACCCTTGTAGTACGCTTTTGCGCCATGAAAATCTATGCGGATAGAAGGCTTCAAAATGGAATTTCCTCCGCGGATGCGGTCTCGGTTCTCAAATCGGTGCTCCGATGCTCCGCCGGCGGCCAAAATCCTCCTCTTTCTTCCTCCTTGATCTCTCCTATCACTAACTCCTTAGGAAGAGAATGGTTAAGAGATAATGAGGAATTAAACCTCCTTTCCCGGCCTTAACAAAGCAGGGACACATATGGGCCGTCAGATCTTAATTAAAGAACACGAACGACTCAGATCTACCCAAAAATCCTCAATCCTGGGCCGAACACGGCCTTGCACACGGCCGTATCCCAGGTCGTGTGCCTCAATCTAGACATGATCGTCGAGCACAGAAGAGGACACGGGCCAAGACACGCCCGTGTCTTAACCTGACACGCCCGTTTCGGGTCCCGACACGGTCGTGACCTAAGGGTGTGTTACCAGTAACCACCATGCCAACCATCACGACCCTTGGTGAACACAGGTAGGGACACGGGTATGCACATGCTCATGTCACCCCTGACACGCCTGTATCACCCCTGACACGCCCGTGTCACCCATGACACGCCCGTGTCACCACAGTTCAAAGCCGTGTTCCCTGACGTGTCCTTTTCTGGACACAGCCAGCCAACACAGAGAATGACACGGCCTTGGACACGCCCGTGTCCTAGGTCATGTACTACAGGCACCAAAAAAATATTCTCAGGACGCGACCAGCTCGATTACGATTTCCGGGGCGTTACAAATCTCCCCCACTTAAAGAATTTCGTCCCAAAATTATGTAAAGGTACGCAAAAATTTAAATGTTACCTGAGTGGAATAACTCGGGGTATTCTTCCATCATAGTCTGCTCTCGCCCCCAATAAAGCTCCTCACATCCGCAGTTATCCCAACGGACTTTAACCATTTAGATTTCCTTATTGCGGAGTTGTTTGACCACAAAGTCTTTAATGCGTAGTTGCTTGACCTTTGTCGTCAACCCATATTCAACCGGTGCTTGATCGACTGCAACGACCTGCGAAGGCTCTTTCACCTCCTTCCGCAACACCGAAATGTGGAACACATCACGTAGCCCACTTAACTCCACTGACAGCCTCAATCGATACGCTGCTTCGCCAACACGCTCCAGAATTTGAAACGGTCCAAGGTATCTCAGACTCAACTCTTCAAGCGTCAAACCCGCGAGACACCCTTGAACGGCTTGATTTTCAAATACACCCAGTCGCCAACAACGAACTCCACGTTCCTATGCTTGGCGTTATAGTATTTTGCCTACATGTCCTGAGCGATCTTCAACCTTTCCTGAATTGTACGCATCATTGAAGTAGCGTCTTCCACCGCTTGACGTTTGTATAACTTCGACTCGCCTGTCTCCAATCAAGACAACGGCGTGCGACAATTTCTCCCATATAAGACCTCAAAGGGCGCCATACCAATACTCGCTTGAATGCTGTTGTTATATGCAAACTCCACAATGTACAGGTGATCTTTCCACCGCTTTCCGAAATCCATGACACACATGCGAAGCATGTCCTCCATCATCCTGTTGACCCTCTCGATCTCTGACCATCCGTCTGTGGGTTAAAGGTTGTGCTAAAACTCAGCTTAGTTCCCAACAGACTATGCACCAGCCACCAGTCCTTCAACGTGAAGCGTCCATCTCGGTCACTAATAATACTGCGGGGCACACCTTGTAATCAAACAATATTATCCACATAGAGTTAGGCTAACTTTTCCACCGGATCTTCCTTCCTGTTCGGAATGAAATGTGACACCTTTGTCAAGCTATCCATGACCACCCAGATGGCGTCGTTTCCCCTCTGCGACTTTGGCAAACCATGCACAAAATCCATAGAAATGTTGTCAAATTTCGACTCAGGGATAGACAAGGATTTCAAGAAACCTCCGGGCTTCTGGAACTCCGCCTTCACCAAGGCACAAGTTTGACACTTGGCCGCATAAAGTGATACATCCTTCTTTAATCCTGGCCATTAGAACAACTTCTTCATGTCCTTATACATCCTCGTGCTCCCCGGGTGGATTGAGTACTTGGTATGATGAGCCTCGTACATCAGCTCCTCCCGAAGATTATCCGCACTAAAAACTCATAGGCGACCGTCCCTCTTTAGCAGTCCATCCTCAACAGCAAATTGGGAATTTGACCCATCCAAAGATTCATCTAAGATCTGCTTCATGCTGCTATCCTGAACCAAAGCCCGCCTAACTCTATCAGCTAGGTCATACTGCACCTCTGTCCAAAACAATTCTGCCTCGGCACTAGACTGCTTGTTGATGCAAGTTATCTCTAATGCCTCCAAATCACGGACCAAACTCTCATCATGTACCGACAACCAGCTGGCTCACGCAGGAACCCTGCGACTCAACGCATCTGTGACTGCATTTCCTTTCCCCGGCACATAATGTATCTCGAAGGTGTAGTCCCCCAGGAACTCCATCCACCTCTGCTGCCTCATGTTCAGGTCCTTCTGATCTAACAGGTACTTCAGGCTCTTATGATCGGTGTAGATATCGACCTTCACACCGTACAGATAGTGCCTCCATAGCTTTAGAGCAAATATCACGCACACTAACTCTAAGTCATGGACCGGATAATTTCGCTCATGAACCATCGATTATCGTGAACCATAGGCTATCACGCTCCAATGCTGTAGCAGAACACAACCCAAACCACTGCCCGAAGCATCACTATAGATTTCAAACCCTTCAGTCCCACTCGGCGAACATAAAATAGGCGCCATGGTCAACCACCTCTTCAATTCCTCAAAAGCATGCTCGCACTCCAGTGACCACACAAACTTTTGATCCATCCTTGTCAATGTCGTGAGTGGTAGCGCTATCCGCAAGAAGTTCTCTACGAAGCGCCTGTAGTAGCCGACAAGCCCCAGAAAGCTCCGGACTTCCGCCACTGAAGTCAATACAGGCCACTCCCGTATCGCCACTATCTTCGCCGAATCCACTGCTATCCCTTCTCCACTAACCACATGACCAAGGAACACTACCGAGGATAACCAAAACTCACACTTAGAGAACTTAGCATACAACTGATTTCTTCTCAACGTCTCCAACACCATATGCAGATGCTTGTAGTGATCCTCCTCACACTGCGAGTACACTAAGATATCATCGATAAATACTATCACGAAATGGTCCAGGTACTCTCTGAATGTCCTGTTCATCGGATCCATAAACACGGATGGCGTATTGGTCAACCCAAACAGCATGACCGTGAACTTGCAATGCCCAAAATGTGTGCTGAACGCTGTCTTTGGGATGTCATTTTCCCTTATCCTTAATTGGTAGTAACCAGATTTCAGATCCAACTTCGAATATACTGTAGACCCAACCAACTGATCAAATAGATCATCAATCCTTGGGATCAGATACTTATTCTTCTCCGTAAGCTTGTTCAACTCCCGATAGTCAATACAGAGTCGCAAGCTCCCATCTTTCTTCTTAATGAAGAGGACCGGTGCACTCCAAGACGACGAACTTGGATGCACATATCCCTGATCCAACAACTCTTGCAGTTGCAACTTCAACTCCACCATCTCTCTTGGCGCTATCCGATACGGAGAGCGTGACACCGGTTTGGCACCCAGCACCAGCTCAATAGTAAAATCAATCTCTCGCTAAGGAGGGGCTCTTGGGAGATCATCTGGAAACATATCAGGATACTTGGAAACAATTGGAATACTGCCTAGACTTGGCTTAGACGTTGATGTCTGCACTAAAGTGACAAACAGCTCTGCCTTAGACCGAACTGCCTTGATCACCTGAAGGGCCGACATCAAAATTTTACCCAACCCCTTCATGCTCGCAAACGTAGTCTCCCGATCAGTGTTCAGTCCCAGCTTAACCTCCTTTCGGTTACAATCAATGCATGCTCGCTGCTTCAAGAGCCAGTCCATACCAAAGATTACGTCGAACTCTGCTAACGGCACTACCGACGCTTGTAAGACAAACTCCTGATCCCCAATCCGAATCTTAACCACATAGACTCTATCCGCGCGCATTGAGCACCCATTGGGCAACAACACGTCTAACTTGTCTTTAGCCATCGAGGAAGGGACTCCGATGCGCGATATGAATCGTTCAGACAAGAAGGAATGCGAAGCTCCCGTATCAAACAGGGCTCTCTCTGGACAATAAAAAATCAACACAAAGCCTAACACCAACAAATATAAGCTAACATATAAAAAGGTAACAACTACATAAAGTTAAACTGCTATAATTTAACTCATACCTGTCACCACGTCAGCTTGTTTTATGGCCTCTTGCAAACCAAGGTTATAAACTCTAGGCTGGGCTGGAGCATGGTGGGACACGGTTGACTCCACCGCCTTCCCTTTTTCTTCATATATTGCTCCAGGCTTCCTCTCGGACTTTGCGTGTCCGCTCCAACAATCACGAGCAAAATGCCCCACCTTTCCACAGTTGTAGCAAGCTCACGGGACTCGACTTGTGGTTGCCCCCGCCACACCAGACGAAGGGGATGAGCACGAAGTCTTCAGCTTCTTGTTCCATCTGCGGAAACTCGACTTTGAATTTGGCACTTTGAACTCAGACTTCTTTTCCCCTGTGTCCTTCTTCACTTGCACTTTCTTCACGACCTTTTCCAATGACCGGGCCGAATTGACCCAGGCTAGGAAGTCCCGTGCCTTAGGCCAAACAAAGAGTAGATGTAGGTCGCCACGTAGACCCTCATAAAATCAGTTGGTCTTTCGCTCCTCTTCAATAAACATAGCACCAGCATAACAACCCAACCGCGTAAACTCGTGGAGAAACTCATCCACGCTTCTGCCTCCCTGAGTCAGACCAAGGTACTGATTCTCCATCTCCAGATTCTGAGCAGAGGGTAGATATCTGGCCAAGAACAACCTTGAGAATTCCTCCATAGGCACATCAACAAGTTGCCTTCCCACTAAGAGGTGAACCTCCAACTCGTCCCACCATAGCCTTGCCTCACCAGCCAAAAGGAAGGTCGCTATAGTGGTCTTCTGCCACTCCTCCGTTAACGTGGCTGTCAAGACCCTCTTTATTGTAGAGAGCCAATCCTCGGCTTGAGTTGGCATTCCAATCCCGTCGAACGTCGGAGGATTAAAGCCCATTACATCTTGAGCTGCCTTTTTGTAGCTCTCCTTGGTGCTACTTGATCAACTATCGCGCGTTCTACAACTCCCGGCTCTACTACCTTAATCGGTTCTTGCTCATTAACAGGTGGTGTGTGGTGCTCTTGCCCTGCAGGTTGGGCATTTATCATAGCAAAGACTGCTTCAGCCACCAATCTGATGGTTTCTGCTGAAGGAGGTTTTGTAGGCACGTCCCTTGGTGCACTAATTTCCGCCGATTGTAGAAGTTCCAATTGCCCAACACCGCTCCTAGCTGCCTATAATAGCAAAGACCCTTGATTAGATGACAAACAGATTGCTAAAATCAATCATTGGAACACTCAGATTCCTCAAAACAAGTGTATTTTTCATTCCTAAGTGGACATTCGTGAGTTCTTTTTGATGTTATAACGATGACGCACACATGTGCTCACCACCCCTTAAAAAGAATTCATCCATGAATTCATTTAAGTTGACCGAAACCAGAAGTCTGATACCAAATTGTAACACCCCCATCCGTCGTATGACATATAATAGAAGGTCCAGCTGGAACCCGACTCCATATACCACGGACAGTCGCAAGAGTTACTTAAGAATATCAAAACATTCCAACTAGTAGTATTCCTTCTCATCCAAAAAGGGTAAGAAGGGTTTAGGTTTCAAAGGAAGAACAAGAGCTGTCAATTCCAACAGGAAAGGCAAATCTCCAGCTCAGTCACTTGCTTCCAAGCCTCCAATTTTATTTAAAAAGGTGGTTCAACCTTCTAACAGGTATGACCATGATAGTATTTTTGGTCACTATGAGCAAGGCAGTAAAAATGACAAGGGTGCTAGTGCCTATTGGGCAACTCATGAGAGAACCCAAATTGCACATAATGAACTATTTTGGTTTAGTGTACCAGCCCCAACACTCAAGAACAAGGTAGAAGCTGACTCACAAGGTCTGCCAACTCATTTGCAAATTAAGGGAAACTCTGTTAGCAAAATAGACTTAGGAATATCTGAAGCTATCATGAGTATGTTTTATGAAAAGAAGGTAGCTGCAGATAGGGTTCAAGATATCCCAAGTACTTCTGCTGCCAGACATGTCCCTAAGCAAGCCTTGGCTGAAAGACTTAAGAAAAGAGCTGATATACTAGCTGGTTTGAGAGCTGCAAACAACATTGCTGTGAAGCCAGTTCTTAAAAGAAGGTACAATGTACATAAGTGTTGGTGCTGTAGCAAAGTGGACCACTATGTCATTGATTGCTGGCACAATGAGAGTGTCCAGAGAAGTAATGGTGGCTTACCTGTCAGAAGAACTGCAGGTAGGCATGTTCAGTTTAAGTCTAACTTGCACCTAGGACCCAATCAAATTTGGGGTCCTAAGGTTAGATAATATATTTGTTGCAAGTAAGTCCAAGTGGCCATACCCGTACATGATACTTAGACAGTGGATGTTCCAGGCACATGACTGGAATAAGGAGCATGCTAAAGGAGTACACTCCTATTAAGAATGGTCCCAAAGTTACCTTTGGGGGATCAAAAAAAGGGGTAACTAAATGTTTGGGTAAGATAACTAATGACATAGTAACTATCACACAAGTAGATTATTTGAAGGGGTTGAAACATAACCTTATAAGCATAAGTCAACTATGTGATCTAGGCTATGATATTTCTTTTCTCAAGAATGAGTGTCAAATTAGAAGGTCAAGTGACCAAGAGGTTATCTTGACAGACACAAAGAGAGGAAATATTTATTGTCTAGAGTTTGAGTGTGAGAGTAAGGACACATCTATATGCCTAGTTGCAGATGAAAAAGTTTCACATTGTGTTAAATGGCACAAGAGGCTAGCTCATCTGAACTACAAGACCATAGGTAGACTCTTTAGTGAAGAGTAGGTGAGGAATGGTCCTGAAGTTAAGTGCATTAAGGAGGGAATTTACTCAGCTTGTCAAAAGGGCAAGAAAACTAGGTCTTCCTTCCAAAGTCTTGATACCAAAGACTCAGTGAGGTGTTTATATCTCCTACATATGGATCTATTTGGTCCTATGCCAGTTCATAGTCTAGGTAGGCGAGTCTATACCCTTGTGGTGGTTGATGACTTTTCAAGGCTTGCTTGGGTATTCTTTCTGAGGAGAAAATCTGAAACCCCAGATGTCTTCCAGACTTTTGTCAAGCAAATCCAGAATGAACTTAGTAGTTTAGTGGTCAAGATCAGAAGTGACCATGGGACTGAGTTTCAGTCTGAATGCATGACAAAGTTCTGTGAAGGGCTTGGGATTCATCAAGAATTCTCCTCACCTAGAACTTCCCAACAAAATGGAATTGCTGAAAGGAAGAACAGAACTCTAATTGAGGCAGGTAGGACTTTATTAAATGACACTTCTCTCCCAGAATATTTCTGGGCTGAGGCAGTAAATACTGCTTGTCATGTTCTCAATAGAGCTTCCATCACTAAAAGTCACAAAAAGACTCCCTACGAGATTCTGAAAGGCAAAAAACCAAACTTATCTTATTTTAAGATTTTTGGTAGCAAGTGTTATGTACTAAACAATTGTAAGTCTCATTTGACTAAGTTTGCTGCCAAATCCCAAGAAGGGATATATGTTGGGTACTGCAATAATAGTAGAGCATATAGGATCTATAACTTGACTACAACAGTTGTAGAAGAATCTGTCCATGTTCTCTTTGATGAGTCTAAGCTAATTAACTGTGAGCTGCCAAGCACTTCTTCTAGTCCTACAGTTTAAAACATAAGATGAACAATCTGACCATCAAGGAAGATAAACCAACAAGCCAAGAGATTGAAGATGATGGATGCTGTCCAGGGGGAGCTCAAGACTTACAAGCTGAGAATGAAGAACAACCAGCTAAAGACATTGAGGATCAGCAAGCTGAAGAAAGATTGCCTCTAGCTATGAGACATTTAAGAGATCATCCTGCTCATCAAATCATTGGTGATGCAGGTCATGGTGTAATGACCAAAAGCAAGAGCTTAAACTCAGCACTATGTTCAAGATTTCTCTCTTAAATGGAACCAAAGAAATTTGAAGAGGCTATCCAAGACTCTTTCTAGATTGGTGCTATGTAGGAAGAGCTGAACCAATTTAAGAGATGCAAAGTTTGGAAACTGGTTCCCAGACCTAAGGGACATAATGTGATAGGGACTAAGTGGATCTACATGAATAAGTTAGATGAAAATGACATTATTGTCAAGAAACAAGGCCAGATTGGTGGCAAAAGGATACAGGTAGGAAGAAGGGATAGACTTTGACCAGACCTTTGCCCCAGTAGCAAGGCTGGAAGCAATAAGACTATTTCTTACCTATACAGCCTATAAAGAATTCAAGGTCTTTCAAATGGATGTTAAATCAGCATTCCTGAATGGAGATCTAAAAGAGGAAGTATATATAGACCAGCCATCAGGTTTTGTAGATCCTCACTTTCCTGATCATGTTTATAGACTTAAGAAAACTCTATATGGGGTGAAACAAGCCCATAGAGCATGGTATGAGACATTGTCTACTTTCCTCATTGAGAACAAATTCTCAAGTGGGAAAATAGACAAAACCCTATTCCTGAGGGAATCAAAGGGCAAAATTATCCTAGTCCAGATATATGTTGATGACATAATCTTTGGATCTATTGAGAATAACCTTTGTAGGAAGTTGCCAAACTTATGCAAGAGAAGTTTGAGATTAGCAGCATGGGTGAGCTAAAATTCTTCTTGGGACTTCAAGTAAAACAGACTGATGATGGCTTGTCCATATCCTAGTCTAAGTTCACCCGGGAGTTGATTAAAAAATATGGCATGGAGACTGCTTCCACTATGAAATCTCCAATGGGGTCAACTATGCCTTTAGGCAAAGATGAGATAGGGAAACCTATTGATGAGTCTTTGTATAGAGGGATAATTGGCTCATTGCTATACTTGATTGCAAGTAGGCCTGACATCATATATGCTACATGTGTCTGTGCTAGATACCAGACATGCCCTAAAGAGTCTCATTATTCTGCTGCCAAGAGAATTTTAAGATATCTTAAGGGCACACCAGATCTTGGTCTATGATACCCTAGGAATAGAGATTTTCTGCTAACAGGTTTCTCAGATGCAGACTTTGCAGGCTGCAAGGAAGATAGGAAAAGTACCACAGGTACATGCCAATTCCTAGATGGAAGACTGATGTTATGGAACAACAAAAAGTAGACAAGTGTTGCTATATCCACAGCAGAGTCAGAATATATTGCAGCTGAAAGTTGCTGTGCTCAGTTGCTATGGATACAACATCAACTTGAAGATTATGACATCAAGATAAGTAGAACTCCATTATATTGTGATTCCACTAGTGCTATATCAATTGCTAGAAACCCAGTTTCACATAGCAGAACAAAACACAGTGAAATTAGGTACCATTTTATTAGAGAATGTGTTGAGAAAGAGGACAAAAGTCTAGAGTTTATTTCTACTGATATACAAGTAGCTGATATATTCACTAAACCACTAGATGAAAGTAAATTCAATTATTTTAAAATTGAATTAGCCATGTTGAACCTGGAATAGGATGGTAAAATAAGAGAACTTCTACTCAATAAATGACTAAGTAAATTTGTGTCGACACATAAAGTAGTCTATGTCGACACTCAGAAGTTCGTGTCGATACATAAAGAAGTCTGATTCAACACTCAGAAGTTGGTGTCGACACATAGAGTTGTTGACACTCAGATGTTGGTGTCGACACAGAAGGTCGTCTATGTCGACACACAAGGTCGTCTGTGTCGACACTTAGAAATTAGTGTCGACACAGAGTTGTCGAGACTCTAAACTCTCTGTCGAGACTTTAATAGTCTGTGTCGACACAATCAAAATTGTGTCGACATACGAAACTCTAATTTCAGCCTGCCTTTTGATATTCCCTATTTAGAAAAGTATAAATAGGTGGAAACGAGACCTTATCGACTACGCTCTCCGAAATTTTGAGACTAAACCGTCTGTGTCGACAAGAAATTCTTCTTCCTTCTCTTCAACCTCACTTCTCTCATCTTCAATGGATCCCAAGTTGGACAACAACATTAACGAAGGTTATGAGCTTGCTCGAGGAGCGTTCAATGATGCTGACCAAGAAATCAAGGCAATTGTGGACCTAATTCAGGAAGCCAGACTAGATTATTTGATTTCCGAATCAACAAGAATCTAGAAGAAGTAAGTTCTAGAATTCTATTGCAACGCTGCATTGAATTCAAAGGGGAACAAGATCAAGTCTACTGTTCATGGATAAATAGTGAAAATAACACTCAAAGGTCTGAGTAAATCGCTTCAACTTCCAAGGATTAAAGAGGAGAAAGAGGTTGATTCTAATTTGACTGCTGAAGCCCTTAAATGGTGTATGCTGCTCTCAACCACAAACATTGGATCATCTATGACTAGGAAAGGGATGAACTCCAAAGAGAAGTTTCTGTCTGAGATAATTGGTAAGGTGGTTCTCTACAAAACTGGGGGGCATGATAGGATCTATTCCTACATGTTCAACCTCATGACAAGAATCATCTTCAAGGTGAAGACTGACTAGAGTACAGTTATCTTTAACAAGATTAAGGAAAGTATTAAGAAGCCAAATCTAGGCAGAATCTTAAGTCTGCATCTGGCTGTCAGTATACCTGATGTACTAAACCAGATTGCTGGTTTCAAAATTAACGACATGAGGAGAATGTATATGATAAGCTTGTCTAGGTGGGATAGAGTATTGTCCAAGGAAGACCCTACACCAAAGCAGAAGTCTAAATAGGTCAGAACATCAAAGAAAGATACAGTGCAAGCTGAGGAGTCCTCCAGTGACTCAGAAGAAATAGTAGAATTCAATTTTGATGATGATAACACTGAACAACCCAGGAAGTCTCCAACTCACACACCTGGAACTAAAGCTCAAATCTAGGGGCAGACTGTCCATCTGACAGATACTCAAGAGATATCAGTCCCTGGGGAAACTGTAAATGAAGCCCAGCTAGACAGTGAGACTGTAAACCTCACTATAATGGAAATGGTTCATGACATCAACACATCTGCTGACCCTTCTGAAAGAGAGACATATGATGTGCATATTCCTAATCTACCAGAGAAACCACAGGCTCTTGAGACTGAAGTAACTCAAGAATTAGAGACTGGCTTCCACAGGGAGCAAGAAGAAGTACACACGGCAGATATTTCTGTTGATGCACCAACTACTGCAAGGGTTGAGGGGTAGGCGCCAGACCTAGCCCCAAGACTAGATGTAGATATTCCCGGCGCAATAGTGGAACTTAATATATCATCTGATTCTGAAGATGAGGGAGCAGCCTCAGTACTTAAGAAAAGAAAGTTTACGGAGTTAAGGAAAAAGAGCTCTGGATATAAGAAAGCCTTAAAGGCTAGCTCCTCATATACTACTCCTACAATAGATTTTAGTTCTCTATTGGTATATCTGCAAATCAAACTTGATGAGCAAAGACATACATTAGAAAAGTATGTGGATGAAATCCACAAGGAAATGCAGTTCAGTCTGGCATAGGACATCAAATCTATCAGATTTGAGTTCAATTTGCTTAAGAAAGAAATGACAGACTGTTTCCATAAAGGAGGTAATGCTGTGGTATATCTTCACAAACAGCAACAAACCACTAAAACTAAAGTTGATGATCTGGTTCTCAAGCAAGGGATTGTTTTAGAAAATCAAAAAAGACTGAATGAAAATTTGATGGAACTACATACCATCACTTTGACAAAATTGGCTGAACAAACCTCAGCCATAGAAACCAATATGAACACCAAAGTCTCTGCATTAGAAGCACAGATTAAACTGGATTTGGTAACAGTTGCTACTGCCATCCAAACTTCTGAGTCTGCAATTTCAGCTCAAATAAAGAAGTTTAAAGATTACTATACAACTGAGAAGTATCATATTACATATCAAATAAGGTTTCAGAAGAATGATCTCAGAGATCATATTTATAGAGAAGTTATAAAGGGGGAGAGGGTCTTAGTTCAAGCTAGCTCTGAACATGCAAAATGGGTATCTAACAGTATCAGAGCTACCTTGGGATATCCACCTTTATGCGATGACAACAATACTGCAGAATTTGGATGCCAACCTGCACTCTTGGAGGGGATGCACCATGAAGCAGCTCAAGTTATATATCCCCTTTCTGAGTATGAAGAAATTCAACAAGCAGTCTAGACTATGTAAAGCCCTCCACTAGACAAACTGTTAGTAATTTATGAGGAAGTGGACATGGCTAACTCAGCTTTACTTAAAGAGCAAGAGGCACAAATATCCAAGAAGAGATTTAGAGAATAGGTTGAGGCTAGGAGGCACAAATATCCAAGAAGAGATTTAGAGAACAGGTTGAGGCTAGGCCTGATTTTGAGAAATGGAGTCCAACCTCCAGAAGCATCATCTTAATTGCATGAAATGCAGTTGCTGAAAATCAATATGACAGGGGTAAGTGGTACTCCAAACATGAATGAGATAAATATCTTGCACAATAAGAGAAAATCTATAAATTTAGAAAGGACTTGAAGGCTGGAAAAATCCCTGTAAACTCCATAGAGCCTTGCAAGCACTTCCCAAAACCATTCCATTACTTTGAAAGGCAAAAGCTGAAAGCTGCTTAACTTAAGGCCAAAGACATCAAGAGTAAGAAGCCTGTTACTGATACTGAAGCTGAAGTCAAAGTTACTATTCAGACAGGCAAAGAGATTGTCATCAAGGAACCAGATCAACCTTAACTTTAGATTGACTTGATTCTAGAAGATCTATTTAAACCTTTTGTTGATCTTATAAAAACATAAACCTTGTAATCTTACTTTGGTTATATGATAAAGAAATTCTGGGTTGATAATAGTTTATATATCTATGTCTCTGTGTTGCATGATTTCTTTATGATGTTTCATTTTGAATATTTGTGTGTAACATACTATTTCTGCTTATAAATAACCCTGTTTGAAATGTTTGTAAATATCATGATTATTATTTTTGTTATATTGGTGTATATCATTGACTAATGGTTATGACTTCTCCAAATAGAGGGAGTTTGTTGGGTGCATTGCAAATTGTGTACCAGATTTGGGGAAGTCTCACATAACTCAATGATATATATCAATTTGTATTTGATGGCATTTTAAGTCTACTTGTGCAGGCTAAAGATCACAAAAATTATTCTAAGTACAAAAGTGTCGAGACACTTATTTTGTGTCGACACCTTTGAAGGAGCTGTGTCGAGACAAGAAGCAAGTCTGTGTCGACTCACAGGACTTGTGTCGACACCCAGAGTTTAAGTCTACATCAACTGTGCGACACTCATAACTTGTGTCGACATACTTAGACCTTGTTGAACTGACAATTGTAAAGAAGCAACTATGTCGACATCCAGGACTTGGGTCAACATTTGAAGAGCTGTGTCGACACACATGATTTGTGTCGACATATTCTACAAAGGCTGTGTCGAGAACTTGATGAAGACTTGTGTCGACACATTCTAAAAAGGCTGTGTTGAGAACTTGATAAAGAGCTGTGTCGACTATTTTCTGAAGTATGTAGACACATTCTACAAAGGCAGTGTCGAGAACTGAATGAAGAGCTATGCCAACAGTTTCTGAAGATTGTCAACAATACCAAAGGAAGTGTGTCGACACCCGGGTAATTGTGTCGACACATACTTCATCTATGTCGACACATACTATCCTTATGTCTCGACACATTCAGCTGAGTTAAATAACTCTAAGTATCAAATCTCAAGACTAAAGACTTGACAGCTGCCAGAATTATCAAGGCCTATTAGACATGTAAGAACTGTCAGATGTCAGTCAACTACCGGATCAGCCGGTTGTTTCTGATGTGATCTATAAATAGAGCTGAGCTATCAGAGAAATACAACAACATAAGACATAGAGAAAATAAATAGGAATTTTCCCAGAATAATTTGCGGAATTCTTTATAGCAAGAAGATTCTGATTCTAAATCAGAGAAGTGGATATCATCATAGCAGATCTGTCAGTGATTGCAGATCTAATTCTACAAGGAGGAAGAAGCTAGATCTACACCAACTTCTCAAGAAGATTCAACCTAGGTTCTCTCTTTCAAGAAGCGTTGAATAAGCTAAGTCAGGTTGAATCAGATTCATTACAGCAAAGAACAAGAGAAAGCAGATCCATCAAGATCTGATCAAGATTGCCTCACCTCTCTCTATTTGGGTGAAGGAAGAAACATTCTCTTAATCAATTTTCTTTAAGATCTATTTTAGATCTGAGTGTAAGAGATTTCAATCTCTGAGTTGTAAGCCTGTGATTATAAAGGCTGAGGTAGGGCTTGATTGCCTGAGTGGTAGGAGTGTGGATTCACTCTGAGGTAGGGTTCTTGGGAATAGCCTGAGTTATAGCACTTGTTGAAGTGCGAGCTGTAGGAACCAGTTTGGGTTCTAAGTTGTAAGATCTGAGGATCTGAGAATGTTGAAGGATGTTTGGCCGAATCTAGTGTACTGCTAGATAGGCGAAGGGGGAAGTGGATGTACCCATCATTTGGGGAACCATTATAAATCTGTGTGCATTCTGTGATTGGATGATTGTGTACTATGATAGCTGTAGAATTTATATCTGTACTGTGAGCAATTTATTAAATGTCTAAGTAAGATTGGAATTGAACCTATTCACCCCCTCTAGGTGTTTAGACAATCTTGAAACCAATTCTTTCACCGTGTGCTAACGCAACCGCAAGGCGGCTGTTCTGGGCATATGACTCCCCTCATGCCATATTTTATGTTTCGGGAGGGGGGTCTTACAAGTCACTCGGTGGTGTATTGAGATGTTGACCCCGAGAAGATCCCGCTGACCAGGCTCCCACTAGTTGGCATGGCTGGAAGTCACTGGTGGTGGTATTGAGATGTTGACCCAGAGCAGATCCCGCTGACCAGGCTCCCACTTGCTGGCAGGGCTGGAAGTCACTGTAACGACCTAGAGAGGACCCATAGCACCGGCCGACCCACCAGCAGCCCATGGAGGACCCATGACACTACTGTGGTACAGCCAGAATCTACAAGGCTTGCATGCCGTACACCCCAAAGCATCTCCGGCCTATTTCTCAACACGGTGGGTTTTTGAGCATGCCATGTTTCAAACCCAGCACCATCTTAATAAGGCACCTTCAACATCCCTCATCACCAACTGAGTTGCAGCTCAGTTGGTGATGAGTAGTGATATTAAAGGCTACTCGTCAAGGTTGCGGGTTCGAGACCCCGTGGCAACAATGCACCGTGCTGATAAACAGGCTGGAGATTCTTTGGGTTGTATGGCCTGCATGCATTGTAGATTCCGTCTGTCCCTACGTGGTTCCATGAGTCCTTCATGGGCAGCTAGTGGGCCGGGCGGCGCTAGGGGTCCTCCCTAGGTCGTTATAAAAAGTGCACTTTTTTGTAACGACCTAGGGAGAACCCCTAGCGCCGCCCGACCCACCAACAGCCCATGGAGGACCCATGACACCATGATGGTACAGTCGGAATCTACAAGTCCTGCAGTTCGTACACCCCAAAGCATCTCCGACCTGTTTATCAGCACGGTGCATTGTTGCCACGGGGTCTTGAACCCGCAACCTTGATAAGAAGCCTTTAATACCACTCCTCATCACCAACTGAGCTGCACTAGCTGTTAGGTCTGGGAGTCAGAATAGATTCCGCCAACCAGCCTCTCACTAGCTGTTAGGTCTGGGAGTCAGACGACAAGGATGTTGAAAAAATAACCCTAAGGTGATCTCGCCGTCAAGGCTTTCGCCAGTAAACGAGGGTGGGAGTTAGTGGAATACTGAAGTTGAGGATGTTGAAAAATAGGCCTAAGAGGATCTCGCTAGTCGAGCACTCGCCAGGGGCCAAGATCGAGCAACAAAGGTAAAAGGAGAATGATAGTGCATGAGCTCAGTAAGGTGAGACTAGTGCTGGAACAGACCTTAGTACCAACCTAATTTTAGCGTGCAAGTTTAAGAAATCAATGTTTTGCTTGATGTTACAATGAGGGGTTAGGATAAGGTCTCACAAAATATTTTTCCCAAGAATTATTGAAGTAAAAATTTAAGCGTGGGCCGAGTGCGGTTTCGCGTGATAAGACTATCAAAGTAAAAGCTATAGTGCTTCAAAGAGGAATTCCAGATAGCAAATATATAATTTGTATTTCATTAAAAATACATGGAAGAAAAGAAAAACCATAAAGAGCAAGAGCTTCAGGATAGAGATGTTGACTGCTCTCACTCGCGGGAGGTTGCGCCGGCGTCGTCGCCTAACTCGTCGATTGGAAGAAATAGCTCGGGGATTAGGTCCTCGGCGGTGACTCTCGCGCCTTCACCACTCAGAAGGCTGGAGCTCTGCATCAACTAGAGCACGTGCTTCATCGCACTGATGGCATTCTCTTGCATCATCAACTCGATATCGTGTTTAGAATATAGCTGAAGTTTTTTCCTCTTGTCAGGGAGGGGGTACAAGCGAGTCAACCAACTGCATGTTCTGGGCCTTCAACCCCCGGTTCTCCTCTTCAAGACGGGTGATGCGCGCGTACAATTGAGCAGCGGTCGTGGCATCCTGCAAGAAGGTTGAAAAAAGTGTTAAAGCATGAATGCAAAGTGGCAAATATGTAGGGTAGGCGAGTACTTACCATTCCACCCTAGTGCCCGACGAGAAGTCTTTTAGTAGTTTCCAGCTTTTGCTTCAACGTCGCGACTTCCACCTACAGCAGATTTTGCGAGTTGCTGACATCAACCAAGTTCCGCGATAGGCGAATGTCATGGCGTGCTGTCATGTGAGCAAGCTCAATGGCGCGGATCTGGGATCACACGCTCTCATACGCAAGTGTCTGCATAGTTACGTCGTCGTAGTAGGCAGAATTGTCCCGCCCATAGAGCCCAAAGGAGAAGGTGTATGCTTAGCCGAAGACGGTCTCACCCTCCTACCAGGAGGGGAGGATAGTCGAGATGGAGGCTCTGTTAGCTTATCTATCCCAGAGTAACAGGGGATCTCCGACATCATCCAGCAACCTCTCACCCATACCAAAATTCTCGAGGCCTCTCGGCACCATTTTATCTTCTGCTGATGGGTCCGACGTTCCTTCACTTGATCCATGGTGCTCTGCTACTTATTTAGGAAATTAAGTAGCACCCATTCCAACAATCTGGGCTTTTAGAATAGTTGGGTATGTGCTTTATCCTGCATTTGGTATCAGAGGAGGTCACAGATTCAAGTCCGGGGGGCGCTATTGAATCCCAATTTTTCCCTTCTACCTGTATGAGTCCGGCGGGTCAGGAAACCATGGACATGCGGTAACCCCACCTCTGAGCTATGTGGACCATGTGATAACCCCACCTCTGAGCCGACGAGTTATGCTGGACACTAGGGGGGGGGGGATTGTTGGGTCCGGCGTTCCTTCACTTGATCCGTGGTGCTCTGCTACTTATTCAAGAAATTAAGTAGCACCCTTTCCAACAGTCCGGGCTTTTGGAACAGTTGGGTGTGCGCTTTGTAAGACCCCCTCCAGGAACACAAAATACGGCACGAAGGGGGTCTTATGCCCAGAACAGCTGCCTTGCGGTAGCATTAGCACACAGGCTAACCTGTACCACAAGACGCCTATCCTGTCAGTTATAACCAATATCAACCAATACCAACCCAACCAAAAACATATATAGAAGTCCATCCACACATAAGTATAAAATGTCCAAAAGTACATCAAGGAAAGAAGCTACAAAAAGCTTCTAAAGTATCAGAGTACAACTAAAACATGCCCAAAGGGCTCCATCAAAATCCCTCAAAACTCACATCGGTGACTAACGGTAGCGACAACACCGTCCCTTCAGGCCCTGTCCTCCTGGCCTGGCTGTCCTGCTGCATAACTTGCGACTGCTCTACCTACGAGGTCTCCTCATAAAATGGAAGACGTAGCAACCGTTAGTCATAAAGACTAAGTGGCTTTCACATCCGCTCCCCCGGTGACTCCTCGGCACCGGGCAGAGAAAGGAACAATAGTACAATGTATATATAGTGGAATAAGCAGGTACAAGCAGGTGGAATAAGTACATAAGTCATGAGTAACAATAGAAGAGATGTATAACATCATTAACAGCAGTTTATTCTAACAACTCTACACGAGCTATATCAATCCATCAAGTATATAGATCTACAACAGGAAAGTAACTTAACTTATAAGAATGCCCATACAAACTTATAAGTTAAGGATCGACTTAGCAATAAAGTAACTCATCGTATAGGAGTGCCCATATAAACCTATACGATGAGGATCTTGTGTATGCATGTATTGTAATGGTATGTATGCAATGCAATGACTCACCCACGATCACGCACATGCAATTGCTATGTCGACACAGACTTGTAGTTCCCACTTTTCGAGCAGGTAGCTAACCTCTCAGGCGTCAACCGTCGTGGCCAGGCGGTGACAGTAGAGCGAGCTTCTCTACTACTAAACGAGCATCCACACTACCTCCCTTAGTCCTTCGTACGCCTCAATGCTAAGAACACAACAGCGGAGCTCACATGCGTACTACGGCTCAGTGGGAGTCTCGGGTAGATGTGCAACGAGAACCAAGCCCCGATCTGGCCTATGTTGTGACCCAGAAGGAGCCTCGAAAAAAGTACGAGGACCAAGCCCAACCATTCACTTGGCATGGATGGAGCCCCGGGAAATGAGCACCGAGTACAAAGCCCAACCGACCAAGGTCTGACTGTCAACTCCCGTCGGTGTGACGACTGGCGAGCCCGTAGACCTGCCACACTATCCTTAACCCAGGATTACCACACCGTGTGTCGAATCACACCGCATTCAATTTCACATTATCATGGCACGGAAGGAGCCCCGTGAATGAACACCGAGGACCAAACCCAACCGCCCATTTATGTCTCTTCTCAACATTACCCAAACCAGTGCGGTCAAACACCTGCAATTACATCCTTTCATAATGCTATCTGTAGGGAGACACCACTCTAAGCATTGTACTACTAAATTTATTCCATTAAACAATTATTCACATGACCATAAATTAGCATCCTACACTTCATTTCCAAATGATTCCAACACATTGTTAATGTGATGCGCGTTTCTATTGGTTCACTAATCTCTACCAAATCGTTTCGTTCAAGTACGTTTCGCTTCATCATTTGTTTGCGTGGGATCCATTCATCAAATTTCATCAATCATTAAATTATGATGATTAGACATAAAAGGATTCACCCAACCTCAATGTTAATTTGCTACAATGTCTCTATCGAGTCCAAACCCGATTCCACACCAACCCAATAATTTTAAGTGCAGAACACCTTCTGGACAACAAATTTGACTGGAGATTCCCGAGGCTACAGGAATCTGGTGAAGGCATGCAACCCCTCATTGGAAAGGTCGTTCCATGGGTTACAACATTTATGTTCAGACCACAACCCAGATCCGAGAGTAACACACTTGAAATCGGCTTTAAAGTCTACTGCGTACAGAACACAATTTCTGCATGCTTAGTTTATCAGCCGTCAATTTCATTCAGACGTTCCTGTGGCTACAGACTTCGCCTGAAGTCGTGCAACCACTCGTTGGAAAGGTATTTTCAAGGGCTTCAACTTTCGCATTTAGTCAAAAGCCCAGATCTGGACATAAAATGATTGAAAACGGCCAAGAAGATCGCTGCGTGCAGAACACAGATTTCAACATGCATCTTAAGACAGAATGAACGACATCGGTTCACCTTCCTCCTCTAGCCGATCTTCCCAAAATCACATCCTAACTTCCTCCTCCATTATTCACCCTCATAAGGCCACTTCACTTCATGAAACCATCCTCCATCATCAAATAGAAGAAGGGAGAGGTTGAAGACGTCTAATCCCTAGAACACAAGTCCTAGTATGGCCATTCCTAGAAAACTTCTTCTCTTAAATCAAGACTCTCTTGATTCGATATCTCTCCTAAGAAATAATTAGAGATCTAGCACCAAGGGAGAGGGGAGGAAGCTCAGCTCGTTTCCGGCGTTTCCACCATTTCCGGCCAAGGATCTTGTCACTCTTCTCGGCGACATCTTCTTCTCCTCGACGACGGCAGTCCTTCACGTGGTGTAGGTTGGCTCCAGCACTTCCATTCTCTTCTCCAGTAGTTTTTCCACAGAAATGGCTTGGAATAGGAATGAAAAATGGCTAGGGTTTCTTTTCCCCTTTATATGTGGAAATGAAACGGGTAGGGACACGCCCGTGTCCTTACCCGTGTCCTGCTCGGGTGGAACGTCGTCGACGGTTCGACTGCCGTTTCGATACACAAACACAGGTAGGGACACGCTCGTGTCTCTACCCGTGTCCAAGTGACATGGCCATGTTTCTGACTGTGTCCTACTCGGGTCATGCTTTGTCAAGTTCTACTCGACACACACGGGTAGTGAAACGCCCGTGTCACTACCCGTGTCCTTCTCTGGAACGACTCGAGTAGTCGACTCGAGTGCTGGCTGGAGACACACAGGTAGGGACACACCCGTGTCTTTACCTGTGTCCTTCTCGGGACACACTTCGTCGAGCTCTACTCGACGCACACGGGTATGGACATGCCCGTGTCTCTACCCATATCCTCATACACACGGGTAGGGACACGCCCATATCACTACCCGTGTTCTTCTCTAGAAGGCCCACGAATTTCCGGCTCCACCACACGGGTATGGACACGCCTGTGTCCCTACCCGTGTCCTACTCTGGACTGACTTTTCCTCCCCTACACAAGTGTAAGCCTAGCTGCGTGCACCCCCTGAGCCCAAGTCAGGTCTCATGATACAAAAGACGCACGAGGGGCCTAGCACGAATCGGGACGTTATAAATCATATAAACAAAATAAAAGATTTCATCTCCGAAATCAGGCTAAGGTTATGGGGAGAGAAAAACATGACATAAATTAAAAATTAAAAGTATGCTTGATGAACTGTAAATATGCGTATTTTTATGCACATTAATTTAGTTATTTTCATTTATTTTCGTCGTTTTTACTTATTTTTGTTCAATAAAATGCTCCTATTCTTGTAAATTTTCTTCTAACTTGTTTTATTTGATTTTGCAGAAAAATTCCAAAATCTGCCAAAATTTGGGAAGTACACGCTCGTGACACATGGGTCACGCCCGTGACCGAGCCGTGACTGTGCATTTCCCGTGAAATTACAAAATTTCTGAAGTTAAGGCTTGACACGCCTGGCGACACGCCCGTGTCACCCGACACGGGGCGTGACCCAAGCCCGTGTCCCCTCCTCTCGACGAATTCCGCTCGACGATCGTCGAGTGTCGACACCAACAGTCACGCCCAGTGTCACGCCCGTGACCAAGGGCGTGACCCAATTTCAGCTCAACGATTTCGACTCGACACTTTCCGCTCGACATTCGTCGAGTGTCGACCCCAACTGTCACGCCCATAGTCACGCCCGTGACATGGGGCGTGACCTTTCCAGCTGGCCCGACAAGATGCTGCCAAGGACATTTGACGCAACCCGCGCCCGGTTCTACCTCCCCGACACGCCCATAGTCACGCCCGTGACCTAGGGCGTGACTGCTGCGAACTCAGCCCGAAGTCAACTTTGCTGTCCAATCGCCAGCCGCCTTCATGAATAGTACTGTCACGCCCCCCTACACGCCCATGACCGAGGGCGTGTACTTAGAAATTTTTTCCTATAAATAGCCCAGTTCTGTAAGGTCCAAGGGTTCATATTTTTGGGCCAAGTTAGTGTCTTTTTGTGGGCTGCATCCGTGATTTTCAAGGCTATGTAAGGAGATTTTTCCTTTTTTATTTCATATCTTGTTTTGCTTTAGTTTTAGCACTTGTAATAGCTTGTAATAGTTTCATTTTGATCAAATAAAATGTTAAATTTTCTCTTCATATATGGCTTTGGAATGAACACTTGTGCCCACCTTTCCTTCTCCTTTTTATTCTTAGTTTCATCTTTGTTCTTCATTTATGAAAAGTGTGTGTGTGTGTATGAGTGTAATTTGCTTACTTTACATGTCTTTTACTTGTCTTCATGCTTAAGCATGATAGTTTTCTTTCTCTTTCTCACCTTGTCTTTTTCCTTTAACAAGTTTTCATGCTTAGATTTCCTTTAACTAATTTTCATGCTTAGATTTTGATTTCATCCTTATGATTCTATAAAAGAGATTTTAAAAAGTGAATTTGTTTCTTTTTTTTACTTAGTTTTCTTTTAGGATTGTAAAACCTCTTTTGTTCTTTTCATCTTCTTTTTCACCTTTTTTATCACTTTTATAAAATCATAGGAATGAAATTGTTGGTATTTTAATTTTCCAAAAACTTTGATTTTTAATTTGCTTTGAAAAACTTTAGTCTTCTAAAAATTGTAATTTTCTCTTTTTATTTGTTTTTGGCAAAACCTAAGCATGAAAAAGTTAAAGTTTTAATTTTTGAGCACCTTTGATTTTGACTTTATTTTGTAAAACTTTTTGCTCATTCTCTTTTTGTTTGTTCTTTTTATGTGTTTTGGGTAAGTTTTAGGAGTAGAAATCTTGTTATTTTCATTTTTAGGTAACTTTAATTTTTCTTTGTTATTAGTGTGTGTGAGTGTATGAGAATAAATTTCCTTTTGTTCTTCTTAATCTTCATGAAGTGTGTGTGAGTGTAGGTGTATTAACTTTTATGCTTTGATTTAAATTGTGTAGAGTGTGTGAGTGTAGGTGTATAATTTTCATGCTTTGTTTTAATGCTTTCTTTTAATGCTTTGTTCAATTATGTAGAGTGTGTGAGTGTAGGTGTATAATTTTATTGCTTTCTTGAATTTCATATGGAGTGTGTGTGTTCGTGTGCATTTATTTCCGCCTACTCGTTAAGAGTTAAATGGCGCATCGTTTTCATTTTCAGTCCTACTCGTTCGAGTAGGACTTGTAATTTTTCTTTCTTTATTTTTCCGCCTACTCACTTGAGTTAAATGGCCGGACTTTTTAGCCCTGTAATCGCATTTATTTTCTCCTACTCATTTGAGTAGGACTCGCTTTCATTTCAGTCCTACTCGTTTGAGTAGGACTTGCAATTTTCAGCCTTTATTTACCGCCCCCACTCGTTTGAGTGGGACTCGCAAATTTAAATTATGCAAATTTCATTCATGTGTAACTTAGTTTTTGTTTAATTTATAATTTGGAGTGTGCGTGAGTTCTCGTTTAGTTAACTTTTTAGCTTTCTAAATGTTGTTATTTTTCTTTTGTCCCTTTCTTATAAACGTTTAGTGTTTAATTTCGAACTCGCGCCTCACTAAATTATAAGCCGTCCCCATACCGATGTGTGGCTAATCGCTATTAGCCTCGGCATCGAAGAGCATTGGGACATTTAAAATGATTTATAATAATTGAAGCTCTTTATTTTCATTTTAATTTAAGCACTTAGGGTTTGCCCCGGGTTTACGACGCGTAGGACCACATAATCGATGTGTGGGCCCTATTTCCGTAGTCCATATGCTAGCTAGCCGAGAGGCCGTGCATATGGACCGATCACCCCTGGGTAAATAGAGTTGCGTGCATACCCTCGAGAGAGGACTAGCGTAATTCTACCGGATTGGGTTCCCCACCCAATAGCGGGGTTCTTAGCGTAAAGCGGGCGTTAAGAGGAATCCTTCGTCGGACTAACGTTCGGTCGAATAGTCTTAACGTTTAGGTGAGCGATATCCCTATAGCTAGGTGAGCTCACATTTGTGGAACCTCCACGGCCAAGTTGCCTTATTATTAATTTGAAAACCAAGTCTTTTTATTATTAAAAATTGTTTTAGTCTTAATCCGATTCGATGCCGAGCGTTAACCCTTCATCGAATATTCTCTAAATCGTTTTTTTTCGCTCCTTTGCTTTTCCGTCTTTTCTTAAAGTAAAAAAATCCACCTTTTCTTTCAGTAAAATAATAGCCCTCCCGGAGGAGTAAGAATAGTCAACGCGACCCCGAGAACAATACGACCTCGGTATTCTCCCGAATATCGAGTACTACTTGTGATAGGTGCACTTGCCTACCCGAGAAAGCCCGCGGCGATCGACTCACCGAACCAACCACAGTAAGAGTCTGTTCGCGGGCACATCAATGCTTTTAAAAATTACCTTGATGAAACAACTCCGGGTAGCGCTTTTGCATCAAGTCCACCGGCTCCCATGTATACTCTTCTTTCCCATGATTAGACCACAACACCTTTACCAAAGGAACACTCTTGCGGAGCAAAATCCTAGTCTCATTGTCTACAATCCGCACCGGCTCTAGTCGCATAGACCTATCAGTCGCTACTGCACCATCAGTGGTGGGGATATATTGATCAGGCTGTAACAGCTCCTTTCGGAGTGAGGACACATGGATCACGTCATGAAGATTCTCTAGCTCGGGTGGTAACTCCAACCGATAGGCCAAAGGGCCAATTCTTTCTAATATAGTGTAAGGCTCATTGTACCTTGGGCTGAGATTTTTCACACCATGCACCCATGACACTCCATGCATCGGTCGGATTCTCAGAAACGCTTTGTCACCCACTTGAAATTCCACCATTTGGTGCTTTGCATTATAATATTTCGTCTGCCGACTTTGAGACACAAGAATGTAGTCCCGTATCAGTCTAACAACCGCATCAGTATCATCGATGTACTCAACTCCCAAAACCTTCAGTTCCTCATCTTGCACCCAAGACAAGGGGGTTTTACACCTTCTTCCGTAAAGGGCTTCATGGGGTGCCATCTCGATGCTAGCTTAATGGCTGTTGTTGTATGAGAATTCTACTAGGGGTAAGAGCCTTTCCCATGGCTCTCCTTTATCCAACACACACAACCACAATAGGTCCTCTAATGTTTTGATGGTCGTCTCAGACTGCCCGTCCATCTGAGGATGAAACGCTGTGCTAAAGGTAAGTCACGAACCCAAGTACGCCTGTACAACCTTCCATTCCTTAGAGGTAAACTGACCATCCTAGTCAGAAACAATTGTCCTTGGCAGGCCGTGATACCACACAAACTGCTCCATAAAGAGGCATACCAAAACATCCACATGAGCTTCTTTCCTCATAGGAATAAACCTGGCTACCTTTGTCAAGCGGTCAATGATTACCCACACTGAATCATTCCCTGAGCGGGAGCGAGACAAACCGTGGACGATGTCCATGGAGACATCCTCAAACTTCCACTCGGGGATGGGCAAAGACTGTAATAATCCACCGGGGCTCCTGCACACTGCCTTCACCCTTTGACAGGCCTCGCAGTGCGTAACAAATATCCGACATCCCTCTTCATTCCCGGCCGACACATGGTCTTTCGCAGGTCGGCATACATCTTGACAATACCCGGATGTACTGAATACTGAGAGCAATGTGCCTCTCTCAAGATATCTTCTCGAATTTTACCGCCCTTGGGAATTTAGAGCCGGCCACAAAAATGGACGAGGCCGTCTTTTAGTGCATATTCGTTAGTAGTCCCATCCTCGATCGACTTGATTGTTGGGGCCAAAGCCGCATCCTTTCCTTGCTCCGCCCAAATTCGGTCTCGTATATCACAGACTATGCTTATCGTAGTCAAGTACCCCATATACCCTTCTGAATGGTCTTTATACACTAGGGTAATATCCATCTCTTCGAGCATCTGAGGTAATTTCATACTCACCGATCGGGACTCATGACTTGCTTCCGTTACCTTTCTGCTCAGAGCATCAGCTACAGAATTTGCTTTTTCGGGGTGGTAGTTCAAAGTAAATTCATAGTCACACAAAAATTCCAACCACCATCGTTGTCTCAAATTAAGTTCCTTCTGAGTGTGAACATACTTTAAATTTTTGTGTTCCGAAAATATCTCGCAATGAACTCCATATAGGTAGTGTCTCCAAACTTTGAGGGTGAACACCACCGCCCCCAATTCAAAATCGTGAACTGGATAATTGGGTTCATGATTCTTTAGCTGCCTTGAGGCATAAGCAATTACATGACCGTGCTGCATCAGTACCGCTCCCATCCCTTGGTAAGATGCATCAGTGTAAACTTGAAATACTTCCTTCCCAGACGAAAGTGCTAGGATGGGGGTGGAGGTAAGTCTATCCTTCAGCTCTTGGAACGCAGCTTCACACTGGGGTGTCCACTCGTATGACACACCTTTCTTTGTTAAGGTAGTAAGTGGAAGGGTAATCTTTGAGAATCCTTTTATGAACTTGCGATAGTACCCGACAAGTCCAAGGAAGCTCCGCACATCAGCCACTGACTTCAAGGGCGACCACTCTTTCACAACACGCACTTTGGACGGATCCACAGTTAGTCCAGCCACACTGATAACATGGCCCAATAAGGCAACCTCCTTAAGCCAGAATTCACACTTGCTGAACTTGACAAACAAGGCGTGCTCTTTTAGTTTCCTTAGTACCAAGGTCAGATGTTCGATACGCTCTTCCTCCGTCTTTGAGTACATCATAATGTCATCGATGAAGACGATGACGAAGATATCTAGATAAGGCTCAAATACATTATTCATCAGACTCATAAAAGCCAAAGGGGCATTTGTGAGCCCAAACGGCATTACGGTGAACTCGTATAGTCCATACCTTGAGCTAAAAGCCGTTCGCTAGATGTCCTCCTCTTGTATCCTCAATTGGTAATACCCCGAGCGCAAATCCAATTTGAAAAAACAATGCGCTCCTACCAATTGGTCGAACAACTCATCGATCCGGGGTAGAGGATAGGTGTTCCGTACCATCAATCAGTTGAGCTCCCGATAATCTATGCATAACCGTAAGGTACCAACCTTCTTCTTAATGAATAGAATAAGGGCTCCCCAAGGTGATGAGCTGGGGCGAACAAACCCTGATTTCACCAGTTCTTGCAACTGAACTCTAAACTCTGCGAGTTCCTTCGGGGCCATCCGGTAAGGGGTCCTGGAGACGGGCTTGGCACCTGGTACTAGCTTAATTTGAAAATCTACCTCTCTATGCGGGGGTAATCCTTGCAATTTCTCAGGAAATACCTCGGGGAAATCTTGCACCACCCGCACATCCTTAATATCCAACGTCAACTCCTTCAACTCGAAACAAATCATGAAGACTTCTTCCCCCTTCATATGGGCTTTTACAGCCTGAATCGAAGATAATAACAAACGAGATGCAAATTTTGTACCTTGGAAGATGACATCAGTGTCCCCATGTCTTAAGTAAATTCACTTCTCTGCGTAGTCAATTCTCGCGTAGTGCCAACCAACCACGCCATGCCCAGAATGAGATCGAATTATGACATTCTCAAAACTGTGGCAGGGGTATCAAAGGCCTTTCCCCCAATGCATATCTCTAACTGGCACTTGGCGGTTGCAGTCATCTCATCAGAGCCGTCTGGGAGGCGTACTCATCGAGCAATACCAGTGAAGTATTGCACTTCTTCTACGTATTTAATGAAGTCCTCAGACACAAAAGAGTGCGAGGCACCGATATCGAATAACGTATAGGCCGGTTTCCCGCCGACCACCATAGTGCCTAAGCACCAATAACAATACTCAATGCTAGATGTCTAGTATGTCTTAAGCAACTTAATGTTTAACAATGAAAATATGATAGCTAACTATAACGTACCTGCAATCACCTCCTGAGGGTTCCGCTCCTGTGTCATGTCTAGAGCGAACACTTGATTCCGAGCCGGTCCGGGTCTTCCTCCTCGTGGTCCTCGTCATCGACCACACAAGTGTCCCTGCCATCGAGGAGATACCGGAGGGAGTGCAAGAGGAGCATTCCTAAACAGCTGTGAGCAGTAACGTCGGATGTGGCCCGGTTGATTGCATTGGTAGCACACCCGCTCATACCGCCCCTCGGGTTGCTGAAACTATTGAGGCTGTGGAGGTGGAGGCAATGCTGGCGGCTGTGGAACCGGGTGCTCCACTCTAAAATTCAGGTGGAAACGTCTTCCACCTCTCTGATGTCCTCTTCCTCCCATATAGTCATGTCTCCTTCTATTGCTAGGGCCAGCTTCCATTAGAGCCTCAGCAGGCCTCTTACCACTTCCCAAGTGGTCCGCTTCTAGCCTCTTTGCCATGTCAATTATTTCCGCCAAGCTAGAGTCCGCTATAAACAAAAGGGCCTGTCTCAAGGGGTCCTGCAGCCCTTTGTAGAAGCGCTTAGCGTATCCTCTATCATCCAACTCATATGAGTTCGCAAATATCGCGAGATGTTGGAACTCTCGCTGATACTCCGTAACCGACTTCGATCCTTAATTTAGCAGTAGAAATCTCTCTTCAATTTCATCTCGAGTGGACGAGGGAATGAAGTGCTCTAAGAAGACTCCTGAGAACTCGCTCCAGCTAATCTCCGTATAAACTCGCCCTTGAAAGGTGGAGCCCATAAGGGACTTCCACCACCTCTTGGCGTGCAGTTCTAGGACAAACACTGCCAATGTTACAACCATGTTGGCTGTGTAACGTCCCGAATCGCTCTAGGCCCCTAGTGTGTGTGTTTTGAGTCAGGAGGGTTGACTTGAGTCCTGAGAGTGCAGGGAATTGGACTGCACTTGTGGATAAATGGAGAATCAGTGTAAAAAGGAAGTAACACGGGTAGGGACACGGCCGTGTGCCTACCCGTGTGCGTCGAGTTGAGCTCGACGAGCTGTGTCGAGATCGTCGAGCTGTGTCAACACCAAGGGACACGGGTAGGGACACGGCCGTGTGCCTACCCGTGTGCGTCGAGTTGAGCTCGACGACCCGTGTCGAGATTGTCGAGCTGTGTCGACACCAACGGACACGGGTAGGGACACGGCCGTGTGCCTACCCGTGTGCGTCGAGTTGAGCTCGATGACCCGTGTCGAGATCGTCGAGCTGTGTCGACACCAAGGGACACGGACACGGGTAGGGACACGGCCGTGTGCCTACCCGTGTGCGTCGAGTTGAGCTCGACGACCCGTGTCGAGATCGTCGAGCTGTGTCGACACCAAGTGACACGGGTAGTGACACGGCCGTGTCCCTACCCGTGTGCGTCGAGTTGAGCTCGACGAGAAGTGTCGAGACGCAACCGAGAAGTACACGGCCAAGGACACGGCTATGCACACGGCCGTGTCATGTGGACACGGGTCGGGACACGGGCGTGTCCCAACCCGTGTCAAGTATTGAACCGACATGGAAACTGTCGTTGCCGCTTCGCCAGGAAGGACACGGGTAAGGACACGGCCGTGTCCCTACCCGTGTCACATTTTATATATAAAGGGGAGAGAAAACCCTAGCCGTTTTCATGCTCTTTTCATCCCCTAATTCCTATGAGAACTCCTGTGAGAGGGAAAACTGCAGAAGCAAGTTTTACCAAAGGAGATCCGCCATCGCCGTGAAAGAGAAGATGCCGCCAAGGAGAACTACGAGATCCATGGCTAGAAATGGTGGTACCGCTGGAGCCAATGTGAGTTTCCTACCCTCTCCCTTGGTGCTAGATCTATAGTTATTTTCCTAGGAGAGACATCGGCTCAAGAGAGTCTTGATGGAGAGGAGAAGATTTCTAGGTTCGGCCATGCTAGGATTTGAATCCTAGACTTTAGATCTCTTCAACCCTTCCCCTTTTCTTCAATACGACGATGGGTGAATGGTTTCGTGAGGAGTTTTGGCCTTTGAGGTTGAATAAGGGAGGAGGACATTTCTGGAAAATTTAGGAAGGATCGCTTGAGGAAGAAGACGGACCGATGCCGTCCATTTTTCTTTAAGAAGCATGCAGAATCTGTATTCTGCGCGCAGCGAACTTCGTGGCCATTTTTATGTATGCTATGGCCAGATCTGGGCTTTCGGCTTAACATGAAAGTTGAAGCACTTGAAAATATCTTTCCAACGAATGGTTGCACGACTTCTGGCGAAGTCTGTAGCCACGGGAAAGTCTAAACGAAAATGGTGTTCAATAAACCTCGTATGCAGAAACTGTGTTCTGTACGCAGCGGACTTCAAGTCCGATTTCAAATAGGATATGTCAAATCTGGGTTGAGCTCTGAATATGAAAGATGTAGTCTATGGAAATACCTTTCCATCGAGGGGAGGGGTTACACGACTTCACCGGATTCCTGTAGCCTCGGGAATCTCCGGTCAAATTTGCTGTCCAGACTATTCCTGCACTTAAAAATCTGGGTTTATAATATTTGGATTTAGATTCGGTGAAACTAATATTACAGGTAACCTTGAGGCTTGGATAAACTCTTATGAATAATTAATTCAGTTGCATAAATGATGAAGATTATTAATCGGATTTCATGTGATAGAATTGTAAGATAGTATACTTGAATGATTTGACTGGTTAGAAGTTAGTAGATTTTTATACATGTGCATCTTGATATATTGTGTTGAAATCACCTGATATGACATATAGAAGGATAACTCATGGCCATGTGAATGTTGAATAGTGGATTGAATTTGGTAGTCCAATACTTAGAGTGTCGTCTTCCTATGAGTAGTGTTGTGTGAGTTTGTAAGTGCGGTGTTGACCGCCACTTGTTTTGGTTGTGTTGAGATGAGGTGTGGATGGATGGTTGGGCTGTGCCCTCGTGTTTGCTTCCGAGGCCCCTTCCACGTTATGTTGATGTGGTATTTGCATGTGGTGTGAGTCGACACGCGGTGTCGTAATCCCGGGTTAAGGATAGTGTGGCAGGTCTACGGGCTCGCCAGTCGTCACACCGACGGGAGTTGGCAGTTAGACTTGGTCGGTTTGGGTTGTGTCCTCGGTGTTCACGTCCCGAGGCCCCTCCGACCATGTGAACGGTTGGGCTGTGTCCTCGTGCTTTCTTCCGAGGCTCCTTCCGGGTCACGCAAGGCCAGTTCAGGCTGTGTTCTTGGTGCACATCTACCCAAGACCCCGCTGGGCCATAGTACGCATGGGCTCCGCTATTGTGTTCTTAGCATTGAGGCGTACGAAGGCCTAGGTGAAGTAGTGTGATACCCGCCTAGTAGTAGAAGTGCCCGTTCTACTGTCACCGCCTGGCCACGGCGGCTGATGCCTGAGAGGTTAGCTACCTGCTCGAAAAGTGGGAACTATAGTCTGTGTCGACATAGCAATTGCATGGGTGAGTCATTGCATAGCATTCATAGCATTTCATAACATTGCACAACAAGATCCTCATTGTATAAGTTTGTATGGGCACTCTTATACGATGAGTTACTTTTATGTAACCCGATCCTTAACTTATAAGTTTGTATGGGCATTCTTATAAGTTAAGTTACTTTCCTGCTGTTACTTATACTTGCTAGTTTAGTGTAGCTCTTTCATATATGCTGACTATGATGCTGTTACTCTTACACTACTGCCACTTACTTGTACTTCCTTTACTTGCCTACTTGTTATATACTATACTCTTGTTCCTTTTCTCCGCCGGTGCCGAGGAGTCGCCGGGGGAGCGGATGTGAAACCACTTAGTCGTTTCGACTAACGGTTGCTACGTCTTCCTTTTTAGGAGGTCACGCCGCAGGTAGAGCAGCCGCAGACTACGCCGCAGGACAGCCAGGCTAGGACGACAGGGCCTGACGTGACGGTGCCGTCGATACCGTCTGTTACCGATGTTAGTGTTTTGCTTACTCTAATGTAGCCCGTTTGGGCATTGTTTAGCTGTACTCTGATATATTGTAGAAGCATGTTTTAGCTTCTCATTAATGATGTTTGGCATTATGACTTAGTGTGGATTTGACTTCTTCTGTTTATTTATTTGGTTGGGTTGGCATGATATATTGATATTGTTGTAGCCGGCGGAATAGGCGTCTTGTGGTACAGGTTAGCCCGTGTGCTAATGCTACCGCAAGGCGGCTGTTCCGGGCATAAGACTCCCCCTTCGTGCCGTGTTTTGGGATCCGGGGAGGGGGGGTCTTACAAATGGTATCAGTTTGTCACGATCCTCAACTAAGAAGTCATTCAACAATGGTGCCACCCCCGTTTGGTTAGTCAGTTTGGGGACAAACTGACTTAGCGGAAGCAGTGGTGTGCCCATATGTAATTCACATTAAGTTTGTCCAACTTTGACCTTAAGTTTAGCCAACCTGACCACAAATTTGTCGTGTATGTGTAGGTTCCATGCATGTTGAGCCGATGGGGGGTACTCCTACCCCTCCCATACCCACTCAGTTCGAACAATCTGAGTTGGGGCAGACGCTCACCGCCATTCTTAATGCTTTTAAGGCACAGCAGACTCCGGTGCAACAACAGGCCCCAAGCTCCAACTGGCTGAGCACCTTCCGGGCTCTTTCCCCTCCCGTCTACCTTGGGACGGAGTCAGCCGTACGTACAGAGGAATGGCTAGACACGATACAGGAGTTGTTGGTCGGTATCCGTTGCCCAGCCAACATGGCAGTGACATTGGCAGTGTCCGTCTTGGACTTACATGCGAAGAGGTGGTGGAAGTCCCTCATGGGCTCTACCTTCCAAGGCCGGATCTACACAGAGATAAGTTGGAGTGAATTCTCGGGTGTTTTCTTGGAGCACTTTATCCCTACATCGGCCCGAGATGAGCTTGAGCAGAGGTTCCTTCTACTAAAGCAAGGATCAAAGTCGGTTACAGAATACCAGCGGGAATTCCAGCATCTCGCAAGGTTTGCGGACTCTTATGAGTTGGATGACAGAGGTTATGCCAAGCGCTTCTATAAAGGGCTGCGAGATCCCCTAAGGCAGTCCCTTTTGTTTATAGCGGATGGTAGCTTGGCGGAGATCATTGATATGGCGAAAAGATTGGAGGCGGACCACCTGGGATGTAGTAAGAGGCCTGCGGAGGAAGTGATGGAAGCTGGCCCAAGTAATAGAAGGAGACGGGACTTCAGAGGAGGAAGAGGTTATCAAAGAGGTGGAGGGCGTGTCCACAGAAACTATAGGGTGGAGCATCCAGTTCCGCAGCCGCCTGCGTTGTCTCCACCCCCACAGCAGCAGCGATTTCAACAACTTGAAGGGCGTCGTGGTCTGGTGTGCTTCGAATGCAACCAGCCGGGCCACATCCGGCGTTTTTGCCCGCAGCTATATGGGAACGCCCCTCCTGCTCTCCCTCCTGCTCTCCCTCCTGCTCTCCCTCCAGCCGCTCCACGAGGGCGGGGATATATGCGCGGTCGAGGACGAGGACCGCCAAGAGGAAACCCCGGACCGGTCCAGGATCAGGTGTACGCGCTTGACATGGCGCAGGAAAGGAACCCACAAGATGTGATTGCAGGTATGATTTAATTAATTTACATATTTGCATGATCTAGCTTGAATTGATTAGAACTTACTAGCCAATATCAATAAGTTTTGGTTGTTGGTACTTAGGCACCGTGATTATTGGCGGGAAGACAGCCTATGCGCTGTTCGATACCGGTGCCTCACACTCCTTTGTGTCCGAGGATTTCATAAAAGACATGGGGGATGTACAGTACTTCACTGGCATAGCTCGACGTGTACGCCTTCCGGACGGCTCGGAGATGATCGCGACCGCCAAGTGCGAGTTGGAGTTATTTATTGATGGGAAGGCCTTTGATACGCCGGCCACGGTTCTGAGAATGCGGAGTTTGACATCATTTTGGGCATGGCATGGCTGGACTGGCACTTCGCGAGGATCGACTGCGCGGAGAAGAGGATCTATTGAGGCATGGAGACTCTGACGTCATCTTCCAAGGTATTGGCTTCGCGCCACGTATGATATTATCTTCTATCCAGGCTGTAAAGGCTCATATGAAGGGGATGAGGTCTTCATGATCTGGTTCGAGTTGAAGGAAGCAGCACTGGAATTAAAGGATGTACGGGTAGTGCGGGATTTTCCTGAGGTATTTCCTGAGAAGCTACCAGGATTACCTCCGCATAGAGAGGTTGACTTCCAGATCAATCTAGTACCAGGTGCCAAACCTGTATCCAAGGCTCCATACAGAATGGCTCCGAAAGAACTCGCGGAGTTTAGAGTTCAATTGCAAGAACTGGTGGATTCAGGGTTCGTCCGCCCCAGTTCATCACCATGGGGCCCCTGTGCTGTTCGTGAAGAAGAAGGATGGAACACTGCGATTGTGCATAGATTATCGGGAACTCAATCGGTTGACGGTGCGGAACACTTATCCGCTACCGCGGATCGATGAGTTGTTCGATCAACTAGTGGGAGCACATTGGTTTTCTAAATTGGATTTGCGCTCCGGATACTATCAGTTGAGGATACATGAGGGGGATATTCAAAAAACAGCATTCAGTTCGAGATATGGTTTGTATGAGTTCACAGTAATGCCGTTTGGGCTCACAAATGCCCCTTTGGCCTTCATGAGTTTGATGAACAAGGTGTTTGAACCGTATTTGGACATCTTCGTCATTGTTTTCATCGACGACATCTTGGTCTACTCAAAGATGGAGGAGGAGCATGTCGAGCACCTGACCTTGGTTTTGAAGAAATTGAAGGAGCACGCCTTGTATGCCAAGTTTAGCAAGTGTGAATTCTGGCTTAAGGAGGTTGCCTTCTTGGGGCATGTGATCAGTGGAGCAGGTTAGCAGTGGATCCAGCAAAGGTGCGGGCCGTGAAGGAGTGGTCGCCCTTGAAGTCGGCGGCTGATGTACGAAGCTTTCTTGGACTTGCTGGCTACTACCGCAAGTTCGTGAAAGGTTTTTCCAAGATTGCCCTTCCTCTTACCTCCTTGACGAAGAAGGGTGTGCCATTTGAGTGGACACCTCAATGTGAAGAGGCATTTCAAGAATTGAAAGATAGGCTTACCTCCGCCCCCATCCTTGCACTTCCGTCTGGGAAGGAAGGATTCCAAGTTTACACGGACGCATCATATCAAGGGATGGGAGCGGTGCTGATGCAGCACGGGCACGTGATCGCTTATGCTTCAAGGCAGTTAAAGAGACATGAAATCAATTACCCGGTTCATGATTTGGAGTTGGGAGCAGTGGTGTTCGCTTTGAAAGTCTGGAGGCATTATTTATATGGCGTGCACTGCGAGATCTTTTCCGATCACAAAACTTGAAGTATGTTCACACTCAGAAGGAGTTGAACCTGAGACAACGGTGGTGGTTGGAATTTCTATGCGACTACGAGTTCACCATGAACTACCACCCCGGGAAAGCGAACTCGGTAGCCGATGCCTTGAGTAGAAAAGTGCCAGGCTCTAGCCCAGAGTCTCGGCTGATGAGCATGGAGTTGGCTCGGATGATCGAGGAGATGGAAATTACTTTAGTATTCAAGGATCCTTCGGCAGAGTATGCGGAGTATTTGGCCAACATGAGCATAGTTTGTGATATCCGAGACCGGATTCGGGTGGAGCAAGGAATGGATGTGGCCTTGGCCCCGGCAATCAAGGCAATTGAAGATGGGACCACCGATGTGTACACACTCAAAGACGGCCTCATTTATTTTCGTGGCCGACTCTATATTCCCAAGGGCGGCAAAATTCGGGAGGATATCTTGAGAGAGGCACATTCCTCTCAATATTCAGTGCACCCTGGTATTGCTAAGATGTACGCCGGATTGCGGAAGACCATGTGTTGGCCGGGAATGAAGAAAGATGTTCGCTACTATGTTACACATTGCGAAGCTTGCCAAAGAGTGAAGGCTGAATGCAGGAGTCCCGGTGGTTTGTTGCAGTCATTGCCCATCCCCGAATGGAAATTCGAGGATATCTCCATGGACTTTGTTCATGGGTTACCTCGTTCCCGCTCCGGGAATGATTCAGTATGGGTTATTGTGGATCGACTGACAAAGGTGGCCCAGTTCATTCCAATGAAGAAGGAAGCACACGTGGATGTTTTGTACGCCTTTTCGTGGAGCAATTTGTACGGTATCATGGCGTGACCAAGACAATTGTTTCAGATCGGGATGGTCGGTTTACATCCAATGAGTGGAAGGCGGTACAGGCGTATTTGGGCTCACGCCTAACCTTTAGTACCGCATTTCATCCACAGACGGACGGGCAGTCAGAGCGGACCATCAGAACACTGGAGGATTTATTGAGGTTATGTGTGTTGGACAGAGGAGAGCCATGGGAAAGGCTCTTGCCACTAGTGGAATTCTCCTATAATAATAGCCATCAGACAAGCATCGGCATGGCGCCCCATGAAGCCCTTTACGGAAGAAGGTGCAGGACTCCCTTGTCTTGGGTGCAAGATGAAGATCCGAAGGCATTGGGGAACGAATATATAGATGATACTGATGCGGCGGTCAGATTGATACGGGATCGCATGTTGGAGGCTCAAAGTCGACAGGCAAAATATTATAATAAAAAGCATCGGATGGTGGAGTTCCAGGTGGGAGAAAAAGTGTTCCTCAAGATTCGGTCGATGCATGGAGTGTCGCGGGTGCGTGGAGTGAAAAAGCTCAGCCCAAGGTATGTTGGGCCTTATACTATATTGGAAAGGATTGGCCCGTTGGCCTATCGGTTGGAGTTACCACCAGAACTAGAAAATCTCCACGACGTGTTCCATGTGTCGTCGCTTCGAAAAGCACTGTTGCGGCCCGACCAGTATATTCCCACTACTGATGGTGCAGTGGCATCAGATAGGTCTGTGCGACTAGAGCCGGTGCGGATTGTTGACAGCGACACAAGGACTTTGCGCCGCAAAAGTGTTCCCTTAGTAAAGGTGCTATGGTTGAATCATGGGAAGGAGGAGTACACATGGGAGTCATTGGATTTAATGCAGCAACGCTACCCGGAGTTGTTTGCTCAAGGTAATTCTATTTAAAAGCAAGTGTTAAATTTCCTGTCATGCTTTCCTCCCCACAGCCTAAGCCTGATTTCGGGGACGAAATCTTTTATTTTGTTTATAGGATTTGTAACGTCCCGAATCGCTCTAGGCCCCTAGTGTGTGTGTTTTGAGTCAGGAGGGTTGACTTGAGTCCTGAGAGTGCAGGGAATTGGACTGCACTTGTGGATAAATGGAGAATCAGTGTAAAAAGGAAGTAACACGGGTAGGGACACGGCCGTGTGCCTACCCGTGTGCGTCGAGTTGAGCTCGACGAGCTGTGTCGAGATCGTCGAGCTGTGTCGACACCAAGGGACACGGGTAGGGACACGGCCGTGTGCCTACCCGTGTGCGTCGAGTTGAGCTCGACGACCCGTGTCGAGATTGTCGAGCTGTGTCGACACCAACGGACACGGGTAGGGACACGGCCGTGTGCCTACCCGTGTGCGTCGAGTTGAGCTCGACGACCCGTGTTGAGATCGTCGAGCTGTGTCGACACCAAGGGACACGGGTAGGGACACGGCCGTGTGCCTACCCGTGTGCGTCGAGTTGAGCTCGACGACCCGTGTCGAGATCGTCGAGCTGTGTCGACACCAAGTGACACGGGTAGTGACACGGCCGTGTCCCTACCCGTGTGCGTCGAGTTGAGCTCGACGAGAAGTGTCGAGACACAACCCGAGAAGTACACGGCCAAGGACACGGCTATGCACACGGCCGTGTCATGTGGACACGGGTCGGGACACGGGCGTGTCCCAACCCGTGTCAAGTATTGAACCGACATGGAAACTGTCGTTGCCGCTTCGCCAGGAAGGACACGGGTAAGGACACGGCCGTGTCCCTACCCGTGTCACATTTTATATATAAAGGGGAGAGAAAACCCTAGCCGTTTTCATGCTCTTTTCATCCCCTAATTCCTGTGAGAACTCCTGTGAGAGGGAAAACTGCAGAAGCAAGTTTTACCAAAGGAGATCCGCCATCGCCGTGAAAGAGAAGATGCCGCCAAGGAGAACTACGAGATCCATGGCTAGAAATGGTGGTACCGCTGGAGCCAATGTGAGTTTCCTACCCTCTCCCTTGGTGCTAGATCTATAGTTATTTTCCTAGGAGAGACATCGGCTCAAGAGAGTCTTGATGGAGAGGAGAAGATTTCTAGGTTCGGCCATGCTAGGATTTGAATCCTAGACTTTAGATCTCTTCAACCCTTCCCCTTTTCTTCAATACGACGATGGGTGAATGGTTTCGTGAGGAGTTTTGGCCTTTGAGGTTGAATAAGGGAGGAGGACATTTCTGGAAAATTTAGGAAGGATCGCTTGAGGAAGAAGACGGACCGATGCCGTCCATTTTTCTTTAAGAAGCGTGCAGAATCTGTATTCTGCGCGCAGCGAACTTCGTGGCCATGTTTATGTGTGCTATGGCCAGATCTGGGCTTTCGGCTTAACACGAAAGTTGAAGCCCTTGAAAATATCTTTCCAACGAATGGTTGCACGACTTCTGGCGAAGTCTGTCGCCACGGGAAAGTCTAAACGAAAATGGTGTTCAATAAACCTCGTATGCAGAAACTGTGTTCTGTACGCAGCGGACTTCAAGTCCGATTTCAAATAGGATAATGTCAAATCTGGGTTGAGCTCTGAATATGAAAGATGTAGTCTATGGAAATACCTTTCCATCGAGTGGTTACACGACTTCACCGGATTCCTGTAGCCTCGGGAATCTCCGGTCGAAGTTGCTGTCCAGACTATTCCTGCACTTAAAAATCTGGGTTTATAATATTTGGATTTGGATTCGGTGAAACTAATATTACAGGTAACCTTGAGGCTTGGATAAACTCTTATGAATAATTAATTCAGTTGCATAAATGATGAAGATTATTAATCGGATTTCATGTGATAGAATTGTAAGATAGTATACTTGAATGATTTGACTGGTTAGAAGTTAGTAGATTTTTATACATGTGCATCTTGATATATTGTGTTGAAATCACCTGATATGACATATAGAAGGATAACTCATGGCCATGTGAATGTTGAATAGTGGATTGAATTTGGTAGTCCAATACTTAGAGTGTCGTCTTCCTATGAGTAGTGTTGTGTGAGTTTGTAAGTGCGGTGTTGACCGCCACTTGTTTTGGTTGTGTTGAGATGAGGTGTGGATGGATGGTTGGGCTGTGCCCTCGTGTTTGCTTCCGGGGCCCCTTCCACGTTATGTTGATGTGGTATTTGCATGTGGTGTGAGTCGACACGCGGTGTCGTAATCCCGGGTTAAGGATAGTGTGGCAGGTCTACGGGCTCGCCAGTCGTCACACCGACGGGAGTTGGCAGTTAGACTTGGTCGGTTTGGGCTGTGTCCTCGGTGTTCACGTCCCGAGGCCCCTCCGACCATGTGAACGGTTGGGCTGTGTCCTCGTGCTTTCTTCCGAGGCCCCTTCCGGGTCACGCAAGGCCAGTTCGGGCTGTGTTCTTGGTGCACATCTACCCAAGACCCCGCTGGGCCATAGTACGCATGGGCTCCGCTGTTGTGTTCTTAGCGTTGAGGCGTACGGAGGCCTAGGTGAAGTAGTGTGATACCCGCCTAGTAGTAGAAGTGCCCGTTCTACTGTCACCGCCTGGCCACGGCGGCTGATGCCTGAGAGGTTAGCTACCTGCTCGAAAAGTGGGAACTATAGTCTGTGTCGACATAGCAATTGCATGAGTGAGTCATTGCATAGCATTCATAGCATTTCATAACATTGCACAACAAGATCCTCATTGTATAAGTTTGTATGGGCACTCTTATACGATGAGTTACTTTTATGTAACCCGATCCTTAACTTATAAGTTTGTATGGGCATTCTTATAAGTTAAGTTACTTTCCTGCTGTTACTTATACTTGCTAGTTTAGTGTAGCTCTTTCATATATGCTGACTATGATGCTGTTACTCTTACACTACTGCCACTTGCTTGTACTTCCTTTACTTGCCTACTTGTTATATACTATACTCTTGTTCCTTTTCTCCGCCCGGTGCCGAGGAGTCGCCGGGGGAGCGGATGTGAAACCACTTAGTCGTTTCGACTAACGGTTGCTACGTCTTCCTTTTTAGGAGGTCACGCCGCAGGTAGAGCAGCCGCAGACTACGCCGCAGGACAGCCAGGCCAGGACGACAGGGCCTGACGTGACGGTGCCGTCGATACCGTCTGTTACCGATGTTAGTGTTTTGCTTACTCTGATATAGCCCGTTTGGGCATTGTTTAGCTGTACTCTGATATATTGTAGAAGCATGTTTTAGCTTCTCATTAATGATGTTTGGGCATTATGACTTAGTGTGGATTTTGACTTCTTCTGTTTATTTATTTGGTTGGGTTGGCATGATATATTGATATTGTTGTAGCCGGCGGAATAGGCGTCTTGTGGTACAGGTTAGCCCGTGTGCTAATGCTACCGCAAGGCGGCTGTTCCGGGCATAAGACTCCCCCTTCGTGCCGTGTTTTGGGATCCGGGGAGGGGGGGTCTTACAGGCTGGGCAATAGATTCCTGCCAATAGATACTGCACCATATCGAGCCATCCTTCTGTGCGTATGACCGACTCTGTCCCGAGATAGGCGGGAGGTGAGAGAGCCCGAAAAGTGCTCAACAAGTTTGAGCCCGGAGCCTGTTGCTGTACTGCGGTCTACTGTGACCTAAAGGCATCCAACATGGTCGTGAGTGTCTGTCCCAATTCTGATTGTATGTGCACTGGGATCTACATGTAGAGTACAAAGCTCTGGTCAGGTTGGCTAATCTTAAGGTCAAAGGTGGACATACATAGTGTGAATTACATATGGGCAGACCACTGCTTCCGCTAAGTCAGTTTGTCCCCAAACTGACTAATCGAACGGGGGCGGTACCATTGTTGAATGACTTCTTTAGTTCAGGATCGTATCAAGCTGATACCATTTGTAAGACCCCCTCCCGGAACACAAAACCCGACATGAAGGAGGTCTTATGCCTAGAACAGCCACCTTGCGGTAGCATTAGCACACGGGCTAACATGTACCACAAGATGCCTATCCTGCCGGTTATAACCAATATCAACCAATGCCAACCCAACCAAAAACATATATAGGAGCCCATCCACATATAAGTATAAAAGGTCCAAAAGTACATCAAGGAAAGAAGCTACAACAAGCTTCTAAAGTATCAGAGTACAGCTAAAACATGCCCACAGGGCTACATCAAAATCCCTCAAAACTCACATCGCTGACTAACAGTAGTGACAGCACCGTCCCTTCAGGCCCTGTCGTCCTGTCCTGGCTGTCCTGCTGCATAACCTACGGTTGCTCTACCCGTGGGGTCTCCTCCTAAAAAGGAAGACGTAGCAACCGTTAGTCATAAATACTAAGTGGCTTTCACATCCGCTCCCCCGGCGACTCCTCAGCATCGGGTGGAGAAAGGAATAAGAGTACAATGTATATATAGTAGAATAAGCAGGTACAAGCAGGTGGAATAAGTGCATAAGTCGTGAGCAGCAATAGAAGAGATGTATAACATCATTAACAACAGTTTATTCTAACAACTCTACACGAGCTATATCAATCCATCAAGTATATAGATCTACAACAGGAAAGTAAATTAACTCAAGTATATAGCATCCTACACTTTATTTCCAAATGATTCCAACATATTGTTAATGTGATGCGTGTTTCTATTGGTTCACTAATCTCTACCAAATCATTCGTTCAAGTACGTTTTGCTTCATCATTTGTTTGCGTGGGATCCATTCATCAAATTTCATCAATCATTAAATTATGACGATTAGGCATAAAAGGATTCACCCAACCTCAATGTCAATTTGCTACAATGTCTCTACCGAGTCCAAACCTGATTCCACACCAACCCAAGAGTTTTAAGTGCAGGACACCTTCTGGACAGTAACTTAGACTGGATATTCCTGAGGCTGTATGAATCCAGTGAAGGCGTGCAACCCCTCGTTGGAAAGGTCTTTCCATGGGTTACAACGTTTATGTTTAGACCACAACCCAGATCCTAGAGTAACATACTTGAAATCGGCTTTAAATTCTGCTGCGTACAAAACACAATTTCTGCACGCTTAGTTTGTCAGCCGTCAATTTCGTTCAGACTTTCCTGTGGCTACATACTTCGCCTGAAGTCGTGCAACCACTTGTTGGAAAGGTATTTTCAAGGGCTTCAACTTTTGCGTTTAGTCAAAATCCCTGATCTGGCCATACCATGCTTTAAAATGGCCAAGAAGATCGCTGCATGCAGAACACAGAATTCTGCACGCATCTTAAGACGGAATGAACTGCATCGGTTCATCTTCCTCCTCTAGCCGATCTTCCCCAAATCACATCCAAACTTCCTCCTCCCTTATTCGCCCTCATAAGGCCACTTCCCTACATGAAACCATCCTCCATCATCACATAGAAGAAGGGAGAGGTTGAAGACGTCTAATCTGTAGAACACAAGTCCTAGCATGGCCATTCCTAGAAAACTTCTTCTCTCAAATCAAGACTCTCTTGAGTCGATATCTCTCCTAAGCAATAACTAGAGATCTAGCACCAAGGGAGAGGGGAGGAAGCTCACCTCATTTCCGACATTTCAACCATTTTTGGCCAAGGATCTTATCACTCTTCTCGGCGGCATCTTCTTCTCCTCGACAGCGGCGGTACTTCACGGGGTGTAGGTTGGCTCCAGCACTTCCTTTCTCTTCCACAGCAGTTTTTCCATAGAAATGGCTTGGAAGAGGAATGAAAAATGGCTAGGGTTTCTTTTCGCCTTTATATATGGAAATGATACTGGTAGGGACACGCCCGTATCCTTACCCGTGTCCTGCTCGGGTGGAACGTCGTCGACGGTTCGACTGCCGTTTCTATACACAAACATGGGTAGGGACATGCCCGTATCTCTACCCGTGTCCAAGTGACACGACCATGTTTCTGACCGTGTCGTGCTCGGGTCACGCTTTGTCGAGTTCTACTCGACACACCCGGGTAGGGACACACCCGTGTTTCTACCCGTGTCCACATACACACGTGTAGTGATACGCCTGTGTCACTACATGTGTCCTTCTATGGAACGACTCGAGTAGTCGACTCGAGTGCTGGCTAGAGACACACGGGTAGGGACACGCCCATGTCTCTACCCGTGTCCTTCTCGGGACACACTTCGTCGAGCTTTACTCGATGCACACGGGTAGGGACACGCCCATGTCTCTACCCGTGTCCTCATACACACGTGTAGGGACACACCCATGTCACTACCCGTGTCCTTCTCTGAAAGGCCCACAAATTTCCAACTCCACCACACGGGTATGGACACGCCCGTGTCCCTACCCGTATCCTACTCAGGACTGACTTCTCCTCCTCTACACAAGGGTAAGCCTAGTTGCGTGCACCCCCTGAGCACAAGTTAGCTCTCCTGACTCAAAAGTGAGTACGAGGGGCCTAGCACGAATCAGTACGTTACACGCATGTTCCTATATCTGCTGCTCTCGAGGTCCCTCCGGTCTCCTTGGTGATCTTACCAGCGGTCTTGCCCGTGACCAAAGTTATCGTAGGAGGAGTCGCACATACCTCCTTGCCCTTAGGAAGGGGCAGTGGCCTTGAGCTTTTTGGGGAGCGATAGGGCAGGGGGATGACAGGCTTTCACTTCTGACCACTTGACTTCGGCAAGGATCCTGGTTCGCTCTAGCAGGCTGCGGCAGCGGTCTACGCACGTGCCTTTTTAGAGGCGAGAGCTTTGCCACTTGCATGAGACATGTGAAGCGGTAGGTCTCGAGCCCTGTGCATGTAGCAGTTAGTAAAAGAATTATCAACCAAGTTTACAAGAGAATGGTGAAGGATACCATTGCCAACGAGCACGGTAAGGAGTGAGTCAACATTCCTCCTCAAGTAAGGGACATCGAAGTCCTTCTGGAAGAGGAATTGGTGGAGTTTTCCCTCATGAACTCCAAGGCTAGGAGGGCGGTAGGTCAATTCTTCTTGTTGAACAAGAGAGTGAGGGAGGTTGCCGAAATCACCTGATACGAAGATGAATTTGCTGATCTAGTGGTGATTCTTGTTGTTTAAACCCATGCCCTTGAGGTTGTTGCCGGATAAGAAAGAGATACCATCTCTCTTGGCTCTGAAGTTGAAAAGCTTACGAAAAACTGGGAGACTGAATTCTATCCGCTCCTCCCGCAGGTAACAAATGAATGCTACCAGCAGGGCGATGGAGTTGGGGTTGTGTTGTGAGGGAACAACCCCAAAGTACCGCAGGTCCAGGCGCACCTCCGACCATAGTGGGAGCCGAAGCCTTACCTGAAAGTGTTCGACAGGTATCGCGAGCTCGCTCGGCGAGAAGTGGCTAAGTGATTCCTCCTTCCAAGGGAGATGTGCGGTGAACCTAGGCGAGACATAGAGCTTGACTAGCAAGTGGAACTCCTACTCTGTCAGATTGTAGTTTATGAAGGGGTAGTCAGCAAAGGCTGCGGCCCACTTGGTTCGGCCATTAGTATCACCTGTCATTACGCGAAGTAGCAGAAGGAGAATGTAAAAGTGCTAGTGCAAGGAGAGAAAAATTGGAGAAAGGAAGGTTAGAAGCTTTTAAGACGGTAGTCAATGTGATGGGTGTAGGGGACTATTTATAGAAAATTTTGGGCGGGAAGGATCCAAGATAGGTGGTATGCGGATAGCCAACTCGCTACATCCTGCCTTGGTCCCCAGTTCGATCCTGCACTCCCCTACTCGCCGCCGAATACGAGCTAATAATAAGCATAAAAATAGATCGGCATTGGAAACGAAAACCAGGACGCGAGATCATAAGAAAACATCAAATATACATGCGCATTCGCCATAAGTTTGAGCCAACAAAAGTTAATATTACAAGTACAATTGAAAAAGAAGGGGCGGGAATGTGAGTGCCGATAGGCCCATCTGGGGCCGTTACCACCTTCCCCGGCCTCTCCTCCCCGACCTAGGCAGCATACGAGAGTAATGATGCACGCAAATGGCTTGCAGCTACTATTGTGCCAAGCGCAGCTGATATTCGGCTCGTGCAATATGAATCCCAGGGAAGTCTGTCTTGCTACCAGCTTCTCCCACCCAACTCGGACATCAGCTGTGTATAGTTGCTTTCCAGGTAGAGAAGTGGTTCCTTAGTGGAGTCTTGGTTCTCCTGAACCCGGTTGTAGATCTTGCGTAGCATAAGAGTATGCTTCCAAAATAGCTAGGTAATTCGCCTCTTCAGTACCACAACGTCCTTCAGGTTGCCCAGGAAAGTGACAATTGAGTCGGGTGAGGGTGAGGCAAGAACTCCTCCTCATTGATGTCAACATCAGTCGATGAGATTTCACGGTAGCCTACAGTGGATAGGTTCAGTCGAGCATGATCTCAGTTTAGTGAGAGTAAGGCGAATGCGGTTATTTACCTGGCATGGAATCCGGCGAGATGTACTGGGTCGCCCCTGCCTGGGTTCCGGCGAGAGGAACTGGGCCGCCCCTGCCTGGGTTCCGGCGAGAGGTAATGGGCCGCCCCTCGAAGAGTGTGTCGAAGGTGATGTGCTCCTTCCAATGCCTTGGGTGGAGAAGTGTCTGATCGGTGGCCAGATTGTTGGCTTGAGGCTGGAAGTTGGGAACCTCATCCTCCCGGGACAATGAGCCTGAGGAGAGATCTAGGAGAGTCGGGCGGGCTGGGGACTTGGGCGGTGAAATGCCTTTACCCGTGGACCCAAAGGTGAGAGCTGTGAGAGGTACAAGTAAGAAGATAGAATAGAAAAAAGTGTGCAAAGGATGACTTACCAGGGGTTTGCGGGAGGTCATCTGGGGTGGTTTGGGAATTGATCTCTGGGGCCAGCTTATCACTCCCGACTTTGAGTGAATGCAACCCAACATTCATTGTGACCTCCTTAGTGTATTTTTCCTTTAGAGGCTTCGCATGTGAGTAGCCGCATTAGTATCAATTATCATCTTTAAGAAGAGTGGAGAGTGGAGGGCGAGTGTGGCTACCTATGGAGTCACAGGGCATGAATGAGTCAGTGGGATGTACCCGTCCACCGCAAGGTCGTGCCTGATCATCTTGGCTTTTTTTTATATTTGGGGATGAGCTTGAAGCTTTCTGAGTAAGCCATGGAGCAAACCCGGCGATAAAAGATTTGGCTTTCACTCTCGCAGCGGCAAGACGGTCCTAAACTTCCTTCGAGAGCGACAATGAGCTGAAGGCGAGAGAGAGAGCCTGGAAGGATGAGAAGAGCAAGCATCTCCTACCAGTGACTTGATTTATATATAGTCAAGTGGGGGGGGGGACCCATTAGAAAATTCCCGCCAGGTCAGCATGCACTCACCGAACACCTGGGGTTGAATGTTTCTTTCCAAGCTTGTGCTAATCTCGAAAAGGTCGGGGATTGTGTACAACCTCAGGTTCGCTGAGTGGGCCCCTCAGAGAGTCCCAGGGCCTAGAGGGCTCCATGGCTCAGGGTGGCCGAGCAGGCGAGTGAGGCAGGCAAGTGGGACCGTCGGGCCTGCACTAGCTTCAAGGCCTGAGGCTCATGCGCACCATAAGCGAGTGTGATAGTCAGTAAACACTCGCTCAGGGTGGCAATGGGGTAGTGAGAGAGTGCTAGTCTCATCAAGCACTTGCCCTCAGCCAGGCATACGCAGGTGCTCTTCTTTTTACCTAGGTATTCGCCACCCCTTCGTAGAGTTATGTTATGGCCTCCTATTAGCCATTATGAACAACGAAGTTACGCTATTGGCAGACTAATTTGGGCTGCGTATAGTGTAACACCCCAAAAATGGAAATATAACTTTTATTAGCTATCGCAGAGCGACAGTGGGTATCGCTGGCGATAGCGATAACACTCGACCCACTCGACGCTTTCAAGCGTTGAGTAAACTCGAAGAATCATTGAGTAAGAGATAATCACGTGGCGATAGTGGGTATCGCGTGTCGATACCACTCAACGCACTTAACACTTTCAACAAAGCATTGAGTAGACTCAACGCACTCGACGCTTTCGATGAATCGTCGAGTGAGCTATCTTGTGGAGACAATGGGTATCGCTGGGAGATACTGCAGCGTGTGGCTTGATACAAGTCAGATGGTCGATCGGTGATCGAAGAGCAGTGGTTGACTAGGGTCAAGGTGATTACAATCGCTATCGCCATGCGATAGCTGATATCGCACAGTGATATCATTTTGTTTAACTATTCAGCTGAAATTGTGGCCTTTGCTTCCTTTTTATGAAATGATCATGTGGCTGGGATTAATCCCGAGGCCACATAAGTAGAGGAGGGGTAAAAGAGAAGTCGTTTCTCTTCTTCTTTCTCTCTCTCCTCCCTTCATTATCATCTTAAGTGAAAAGAGCTAAGGAAGAATGTTGAGGCTAACGCCGAGCTTGAAAAGCTTGGTGAAGGAGATCGAGTGGACAAAATCAAAATCCGAGGCTAGATCTGCGAAGACGAAAGAGAGGTGCTCCTTTCCAACCGGATAGAAAGCTTCGCGATGGCTCCTAAATGGATTACTAGGGTAACAATCTTCCTTCTTGGACAAGTGAAGTCCTCCTTTTGCATATGCATGGAATCCCCCACCAAAAGGTGGAGAATTAGGGGAATTCCGATGGGTTGATATGTGATATCCCTGAGTGGTTTTGCATATAAAATCCGGAATTCGTGGTGTGGAATAGGCATGCTGTGTGAAGCCCATACAGACGGTGTGGTCTGGATTGATGATGTTTTATTTTGCATGCCGGAGAAGACTCCGGGTATAAACGAGTAGTTGACGGGGTTTGTGGGTTGTACCTCTGAAATGAGAGTAATAGGAAGTATTAGGGGTGAACTCCAGGAAAATATCCAAAAAATATCACAGTTTGCATAACTGTTGGATATCGCCGGGCGACAGTGATTATCGCTGACGATAGCTCTTGGTGAGATATGATTGCTTTAAAAGACTAGTTTTCTAGCACTACAGGATGCTGCAGGGTTTTGGCTGTAAAAATGTTCTAGTTGTGGCTGAGTCTGGAGATAGAAGAGAGTTCTGTTGCTAACATCAGGTGATAGTGACTATCGTTGGCGATAGCTTCTAGATAGAATTTTATGTACGAAGCCAGTCTCTCGGAGACCGTGTGGCTAGTGTGAGTTGTGAGCTCTTAAAAGGCCAGTGAGCCGAATAGGAAAGGGGAAGCTGACCCGCATCTTGTTGTTCGCCATAATAGCTGTGACCGTCAGCATTGACCTGGCAATTTGAGCAATGATAAATAGATGAACTGTATCCACGTTATATCGTTCGGACTAGATTACCTAAAGTAACTAGCTTTCGTCATTGGCATAATAAGAGTCTTAGGCCCCGTGCCGGAAAGACTACAATGCTCAAGTAAACCATCAAGTTCGGGACTGCGGATGGTGGTGGGACCCTGAGAAGTCCAGTACACTGAGAATATGTCTTGAGTGCACAGAATGTTTGGCCGTTGAGGCACTCATTTGTTATTGATGGGCCCGCGAACAGACTCTTACTGTGGTTGGTTCGGTGAGTCGATCGCCGCGGGCTCGCTCGGGTAGGCAAGTGCACCTATCGCAAGTAGTACTCGATATTCGGGGGAATACCGAGGTCGTATTGTTCTCGGGGTCGCGTTGACTATTCTTACTCCTCCGGGAGGACTATTATTTTACTGAAAATAAGGTGGATTTTTTTTTTTTTTGAAAACTAAAAACGGAAAAACAAAGGAGCGAAAAAACGATTTAGAGAATATTCGATGAAGGGTTAACGCTCGGCATCGAATCGGATTAAGACTAAAATAATTTTTAATAATAAAAAGACTTAATTTTCAAATTAATAATAAGGCAACTTGGCCGTGGAGGTTCCACAAATGTGAGCTCACCTAGCTATAGGGATATCGCTCACCTAAACGTTAAGACTATTCGACCGAACGTTAGTCCGACGAAGGATTCCTCTTAACGCCCGCTTTACGCTAAGAACCCCGCTATTGGGTGGGGGACCCAATCCGGTAGAATTACGCTTGTCCTCTCTCGAGGGGGCGCACGCAACTCTATTTACCCAGGGGTGATCGGTCCATATGCACGGCCTCTCGGCTAGCTAGCATATGGACTACGGAAATAGGGCCCACACATCGATTATGTGGTCCTACGCGTCGTAAACCCGGGGTAAACCCTAAGTGCTTAAATTAAAATGAAAAAAAGAACTTTAATTATTATAAATCATTTCAAATGTCCCAATGCTCTTCGATGCCGAGGCTAATAGCGATTAGCCACACATCGGTATGGGGACGGCTTATAATTTAGTGAGGCGCGAGTTCGAAATTAAATGCTACACGATTATAAGAAAGAGACAAAAGAAAAATAACAATATTTAGAGAGCTAAAAAGTTAACTAAATGAGAACTCACGCACACTCCAAATTATAAATTAAACAAAAGCTAAGTTACACATAAAAGAAAATTGCATATTCAAATTTGCGAGTCCCACTCAAACGAGTGGGGGCGGTAAATAAAGGCTGAAAATTGCAAGTCCTACTCAAACGAGTAGGACTGAAATGAAAGCGAGTCCTACTCAAACGAGTAGGAGAAAATAAATGCGATTACATGGCTAAAAAGTCCGGCCATTTAACTCAAGTGAGTAGGCGGAAAAAATAAAGAAAGTAAAATTGCAAGTCCTACTCAAACGAGTAGGACTGAAAATGAAAACGATGCGCCATTTAACTCTTAACGAGTAGGCGGAAATAAATGCACACGAACACACACACCCCATATGAAATTCAAGAAAGCATTAAAGCTAACACCTACACTCACACACTCTACATAATTTGAATCAAAGCATTAAAAGGAAAGCATTAAAAGAAAGCATGAAAAGCTAACACCTACACTCACACACTCTACACAATTTAAATCAAAGCATAAAAATTATACACCTACACTCACACACACTTCATGAAAAATCAAAGTTACCTAAAAATTAAAACTTTAACTATTTCAAGCATAGGTTTTGCCAAAAACAAATAAAAAGAAGAAATTAAAATTTTTGAAGACAAAAGTTTTTCAAAATAAATTAAAAACCAAAGTTTTTGAAAAATAAAATTTTCAACATTTTCATTCCTAGGATTTCATAAAAGAGCAAAAAAGGTTGAAATAAAAGTGAAAGAAGGAAAAAGGTTTTCATTCCAAAATGAAGCTAAGTAAAAAAAAAAAAGGAAACTTTAACTCTTTTACATACTCATAAGAGTGAAGATGTTGAAGAAGACAAGAAAAAAAGGAAAACCTAATTCATCATTTCATGAGTTTCTAACAAAACCTATTTTGAAAAAATCAAAGGCATATAAAGAGGAAAACATAACATTCCTAAGCATGAAAACAAATAAAAAAAAAACATGTAAAGTAAGCAAATTACACTCATACACACACACACACTTTTCATAAATGAAGAACAAGTGAAGAACAAAGAATAAAAAGGGAAAGAGGTGAGCCATCCAAATGAACTTTTCATGCCAAATAAAGAGAGAAAATCTAACATTTTTATTAAAATTTTCAAGCTATTACAAAGCTAAAAGGTAAATCAAAAACAAAACATGAAATAAGAAGGGAGAAATCTCCTTACATAGCACTAGAATCCACGGATTAGCCCACAAAAAGACACTAACTTGGCCCAAAAATCTGAACCCTTGGACCTTACAGAACTGGGCTATTTATAGGAAAAAATTTCTAAGTACACGCCCTCGGTCACGGGCGTGACATGGGGGCGTGACAGTACTATTCATGAAGGCGGCTGGCGATTGGACAACAAAGTTGACTTCGGGCTGAGTTTTCAGCAGTCACGCCCCAGGTCACGGGCGTGACCTAGGGCGTGTCGGGGAGGTAGAACCGGGCGCGGGTCGCGTCAAATGTCTTCGGCAGCATCTTGTCGGGCCAGCTGGAAAGGTCACGCCCCATGTCACGGGCGTGACTATGGGCGTGACAGTCGGGTCGACACTCGACGAATGTCGAGCGGAAAGTGTCGAGTCGAAATCGTTGAGCTGAAATTGGGTCACGCCCCATGTCACGGGCGTGACTATGGGCGTGACAGTTGGTGTCGACACTCGACGATCGTCGAGTGGAATTCGTCGAGAGGAGCGGACACGGGCTTGGGTCACGCCCCGTGTTGGGTGACACGGGCGTGTCGCCAGGCGTGTCAAGACTTTTCTTCAGAAATTTTCCGATTTCACGGGAAATGGACAGTCACGGCTCGGTCACGGGCGTGACCCATGTGTCACGGGCGTGTACTTCCCAATTTTTGGCAGATTTTGGAATTTTTCTGAAAATCAAAATAAAACAAGTTAGGAGAAAATTTACAAGAATAGGAACATTTTATTGAACGAAAATAAGTAAAAACGACGAAAATAAATGAAAATGACTAAATTAATGTGCATAAAAATACGCATATTTACAGTTCATCAAATACCCCCATACTTAGGCTTTTGCTATTCCAGAGCAAAAGTTTGAGGTGAATCTATAGGGAATAAAAAAAACTCTAAGTTTTGGCTATCGCTTAATTAATTATAAGAGAGATCGAAATAAATATACGGGGTGTAAGAGTTAAGTCCTAAAATTATGTAGATGATTTAAATAGCGCAAAAGTTTTGGCCAAAAGACTTCTTGATGTAATCAAATAGAAGGCAACATTTGTAATGGTTAGGTTAACGAAAATAGTTTGGAATTATAAGAATTCTAGCTTGTACGAGTGCTATCGGAAATAATACAATTTACTAATTATGCTCTCAAAAAGATTTTTGAATTAATTCTAGAATCGTGTAATTGGCTAAGGGGGTAGTGTGGTTTATGAAGAGGGTTTTGATATTTGAGGTGAGGTAATTTTTTCTCGAACCTCCATTTTTTTTTCTTTTGGATTTATTAGGAAAACGAAATCTTATTTTCCTAATATGATTTTTGTTTTTCAACTTCATAATAAAAAAATTAACCCAATGTATATTTGTAGGAGTAATGAATTTTATCCTCTTACTCCCTATATAATCTTTTTAAACTTATTGGGTGCCTATGTTTACGGAACGAAATCTTGTTCCCATTGACATAAGATCTTTTAAGGATAAAATTTTTCATGCCAAGTAGGTCATGAAAAGTGAGGGGAGAAAGGAAAACTAGATTGTAATCCTAAAAATTTTTGAGAGCAACCTTAATAATTTGTGCGTTCCAATGTTTCAGAAAGCTAAAAACAAGTATAATTGAATTCTATAGTCGTTATTTCCTAACATAATATACGTGCTCCTATTAATGAAAAATTAGAAGTAGTGCCTAAAACGAGTTCGCTAGTTTTTTACAAAGCATAAAGAATTCTTTAAAACTTAACCCCGGCTATTTAAATGTTTCAATCGATAATTAACAAACGGGTAGTAAACAGAGAATTAATAGTATTCACATATAAATAAACTCAAAACAGAATTTTTGGATAGCAGAAAAGGTAAGTATGGAATATTTGATTTATTTGTTTCAAAACATTTTTTTTTTTTTGATTTTTATAGTTTTTGTTATCATTTTTTTTGTTTGTTTTTCATTTATTATCTTTTTTTGTGTATTTTTGTTTTTCTCAATTTTTTTTTTGAAACTTTTTTGACCTATTATCTTCTTTTTTTTTTTTTTTGTATTTATTTTTTTTTAAGAGAATTTCATTTATGTACAAAAATATGGGAGAGGAAAAAAAGTTTGTACAAGAAGGAGAGAGAAAAGAGTATGTACGAAAAAAAATATGTACAAAGTGAAAATAAAATTTTTTTGTTGTTTTTGAGTTTTTTGGAAAAAAGAAAGAGAAGAAAACAAAAAAATTTTTTTGGAATAATCTTTTTTTTTTTTTTTCATTTAAAATTTTTTTTTTTTTTTGTTTCATTTTAAGATGTGTTTTAATTTTTTTTTTGTGTTTTTGTTTTGTTGTTATATGTATTTTTTGTATTTTTCTTTTTGAAATGCAGAAAAAAAATGAAGTGCAGAAAATAAAGCACGAAAATACCCCCATACTTAAGTCCAACATTGTCCCCAATGTTGTATCGTAAGTATGCGGAACAGAAAAGAAAGACAATATGTACAAAAAAAAAAAAAAGGAAAGGGAAGGGGGGTAGAAGCTTCCCTGAAACGCGGAGGGTGAGGCCGATCAGAAACCCTGCGTTTATTAGAAAAAATAACAAAGATAATAAGGAAAGAGCGAAAAAGATAAGCGAGGGGTGCCTCCCAGGAGCGCTTTGTTTATAGTCGTGTAGCTTGACTATTTTGGCGGGTTTATAGTGTGGAGGAAAGTTATGGTTTCGCTAAAACCGATCACTGGGTCGCCCGCGATGTAAGACTTTAACCGATGACCGTTTACTTTAAAAGAGCCTTTGTCCGGGTGGGAGATGAGTACGGTTCCATAAGGAAAAACTTCTTCAACTAAGAAGGGACCGGACCATCTAGATTTTAATTTACCTGGAAAAAGCCTAAGGCGTGAATTGTAAAGAAGGACAAGATCGCCCGGAGAAAATAATTTTTGGGACTTGATTTTTCGATCGTGATAGAACTTAGAGCGCTCCTTATAGAATTTATTGCTCTCGTAAGCGTTCGCACGCCATTCATCGAGCTCGTTTAGTTGCAGTTTTCTATTCTGAGCGGCTAAGTTGGAGTCGAGGTTTAAGAGTTTTAAAGCCCAAAGTGCGCGATGTTCTAATTCTACGGGTAAATGGCACGCTTTGCCGTAGACTAACCGGAACGGCGTACATCCGATAGCGGTTTTGTATGCCGTCCGATACGCCCACAACGCATCGTCGAGTTTAACGGACCAATCTTTCCTATTTAGCGAAACGGTTTTTTCTAAAATTCGCTTAATCTCTCGATTTACTACCTCGACTTGGCCACTTGTTTGCGGGTGGTAGGGGGTGGCAAGCTTGTGCGTGACTCCGTATTTAGCTAACGTCTTAGCCATAAGAGCGTTACAGAAATGCGTTCCCCTATCACTAACAATTGCGCGAGGCGTGCCGAAGCGAGAAAATAATTTTTTAAGAAATGTAACGACGACTCGCGCATCGTTGGTGGGGAGAGCTTGCGCTTCCGCCCACCGCGATACGTAGTCGACCGCCACTAAAATATACATATTTTTGAAAGACGGAGGTAGGGGGCCAACGAAATCTATGCCCCACAAATCGAAGACTTCGCATTCTAAAAACATATTTTGGGGCATCTCGTCACGACGAGAGATGTTACCCGACCGCTGACAGCTATCGCATGCGCGCACAAAATTATGCGCGTCTTTGAAGAGAGTGGGCCAAAAGTAGCCCGCCTCTAGCGCCTTCCGAGCGGTCCGGTTGGCTTGATAATGCCCACCGGCTGGACCCTCGTGGCAGTGCTTAAGAATTTGCAAGCACTCCACACCCGCAACGCATCTTCGGACCGCTTGGTCCGCGCAGATACGAAAAAGAAATGGGTCCTCCCAAAAGAAATTTTTCAAGTCAGAAAAGAATTTCTTCTTTTGGTGACCGGAAAATTCTTTTGGAAGGACCCGCGCTACTAAAAAATTTGCAAAATCTGCGAACCAAGGCGAAGATGACGAAGATTTATTAATGGCAAGAAGGCGTTCCTCGGGGAATCTGTCATTTATTTCAGATTCGACGAGCGCTTCCGCACCCGGATTTTCTAAACGGGAGAGGTGGTCGGCCGCTAGATTTTCCGCTCCCCGCTTATCTCGGATCTCCAAATCAAACTCTTGTAGGAGGAGAATCCATCGAAGAAGGCGGGGCTTCGCATCATTTTTAGCTAATAAATATTTAAGCGCGGAGTGATCGGTAAAAACGATAACTTTAGATAGCGTTATATACGAGCGAAACTTATCGAAAGCGAAAACGACGGCTAAGAGTTCCTTTTCCGTTGTCGTGTAATTTATTTGTGCGGAAGTGAGCGTCTTGCTAGCGTAATAAATAGGATGAAAATGTTTTTCTACGCGTTGGCCAAGAACGGCACCTAAGGCAATATCACTAGCGTCGCACATTATTTCGAACGGAAGGGACCAATTAGGGGCCACTAATATTGGTGAAGAGATAAGTTTTTGTTTTATCAAATTAAATGCGGACTCGCATTCGCTACTAAAGATGAAGCGTGATTCCTTTTCCAAGAGGTGAGTTAGCGGCTTTGTTATTTTTGAAAAATCTTGAATAAAGCGTCGATAAAAGCCCGCATGGCCTAAGAAACTCCTAATAGATTTTACGTTTGTTGGATGCGGAAGTTTTTCTATAATTTCTATCTTGGCCTTATCCACCTCTATCCCCTTAGACGAAATCATATGGCCGAGGACCAAACCTCCTCGAACCATAAAGTTGCATTTTTCCCAATTTAAAACAAGGCTTGTGTCCTCGCACCGTTGAAGGACACGATCTAAATTGTTAAGGCAATCGGGAAAAGAGCGTCCGAAAACAGAGAAGTCATCCATAAAGACTTCCATGATGTCTTCTACTAGCTCGCCAAAGATTGCTAGCATACATCTTTGGAATGTAGCTGGCGCGTTGCAGAGTCCAAATGGCATTCTTCGATAGGCGAAGGTGCCAAACGGGCAAGTAAAAGTTGTTTTCTCTTGATCATCGGGGGAAATGGGGATTTGGAAAAACCCCGATAAACCATCAAGAAAACAATAATACGGATGACCGGATAAACGCTCTAAAATCTGGTCTAGAAATGGCAGAGGGAAATGGTCCTTGCGGGTGGCGTCGTTAAGTTTCCTATAGTCGATGCACACTCGCCAACCCGTAACAGTACGAGTTGGGACAAGCTCGTTATGCTCATTCGCCACTACGGTAAGACCGCCCTTCTTGGGCACGACATGCACGGGACTAACCCATGCACTGTCCGAAATAGGGTAGATAATCCCCGCATCTAATAACTTAATGATTTCGGCTTTAACGACGTCTTTCATGTTTGGGTTAAGACGACGCTGCGGCTGAATCGTTTTGCGGCAATTATCGTTTAGGAAAATCTTATGGGTGCAAAAGGAGGGGCTAATCCCCTTTAGGTCAGAGATTTGCCACGCAATTGCGTGGCGATGTTTAAATAAAACTTCCAATAAATCGGAAGTCTCCGAATCACTCAAGTCCGAAGAAATGATAACGGGGAGCGTATCACCTTTTCCCAAAAAGGCGTACTTGAGCGAGGCGGGTAAGGGTTTGAGGTCTAGGATGGGCGGTTCTTCTAGAGAGGTTTTAATTCCTATGTCTTTCTTACCAATTGGTTCGAAAGGCAAGTCTATAGACGTATCCTCATCGCAGTTAAAATTTTCGAGCGCATAAATATCGTCATTTAAAAATACGGACTCGAAAATTGGAGAAGAACGATCTCCGAAAAAGGTATCTAAAGAATAGCAGAAATCGTCGCTCGATGACAAATTGTCCATCGAGGGATTAATAGAGAAAGTAACTTGGTCATCGCCTACTCGGAGGAGAAGGCTACCATTACTAACATCTATTAGTGCGCGGGAGGTGGCGAGAAAAGGGCGACCGAGTATTATTGGTACCTCGGCGTCCTCCTCGATATCTAAGATGACGAAGTCTACCGGGAAGGTAAACTTGTCGACTCGGACAAGGACGTCCTCCACTACCCCGATAGGGAACTTAACCGAGCGATCCGCTAATTGGATGCGCATATTCGTAGGACTAGGAGTACCCAAACCTAAACGCGAAAAGAGCGAGAACGGCATCAGATTAATGCTAGCCCCTAAATCAGCTAAGGCGTACTTTACTAATATATCGCCAAAAAGGCACGGGATGGAAAACCGTCCCGGGTCGTTTTGTTTTGCGGGCAATTTATTAGTAAGGGCCGCCGAGCAGACAGCGTTGAGAGATACATGCGAAATATCCTCTAATTTGCGTTTATTAGAAAGTAGTTCTTTTAAAAATTTCGCATATTTGGGCATTTGCGAGATAGCCTCGCAAAAAGGAACATTAATGTGAATTTGTTTTAATAATAAAATAAATTTTTCATATTGCGCGTCCTTACGCTCGTTTTCTAACTTATGCGGATACGGGAGAGCCTTGTTTAAAATAGTTTTTTCTTTTATAATAGGTAAAGGTGGCGTGAGCGAAGAAAGGGGAAGAGGGGTCGGAGGTGAAATATGTACCTGAGGGTCGGTCCGTTTTGGATCGACCACCTCCTTTCCGCTACGGAGGGTTATAGCGTTGGCGTTCTCCCGCGGATTCGGCTCCGTGTTTCCCGGCAGTGCCCCGAGCGCGCGCTCGGACATCATCCTCGCCAGCTGTCCAACCTGTTGTTCGAGTGTTTTTAGCGATCCGGTGATGTTCCGGATATTTGACTCGTTGGACGCAATATACTTCGAAAAATTTTCCTCCATCGGGGAGGGTTTCGGAAGAGGAGGAGGAGGAAGAAATCCGGGCGCATAAGAAATAGGGGGACGCTGAGCATTATTCGGGTTGCTCCACGAGAAGTTAGGGTGATTCCTCCAACCCGGATTATAGTTATTACTATAAGGGTTGTTGTTGGGGTTGAAGGGAGGACGACCCGAATTTCCCATGAAGTCCACGAACTCTTCAGCTACGCAGACGTTAGGGGGAATAAAACAAGGCGGAGTGGAGGAGGCAGCAGACATCTCCGCCACCTGCTTTGTTAACCTTTCAACTTGAAGGGTCAAGAGAGCAGTGGCATCCACTTCAAAAAGACCCGCCGCCGGCTTTGGCCATCCCCGCGGGACGTTCCATTGATAGGCGTTCATAGCCATCTCTTCGAATAAAGCCTGGGCGGCCTCGGGGGTTTTATTGTTAAGCGTTCCCCCGGCAGCCGCGTCAATCATTTGACGCGTCTGAAAATTCAGCCCATTATAAAAAATTTGAACTTGCAACCACGTTGGCAGCGCGTGGTGCGGGCAACGGCGGAGGAATTCCTTAAATCGTTCCCAAGTCTCGTATAGAGACTCGGGATCGTTCTGCACAAACGAAGAAATGTCCGCCCGCAACTTTGCAGTTTTGGCGGGCGGAAAGTACTTCGTTAGGAACCGTTCCGTCAACTCAGCCCACGTGGTGATACATCCTCGCGGGAGGGCATTCAACCACGCCTTGGCTTTGGACTTAAGGGAAAAAGGAAATAAGCGCAAACGAATGGCGTCATCAGTGACGCCATTGATCTTGAAGGTGTCGCATATCTCCAAGAAATTGGACAAGTGGACATTCGGGTCCTCATCCGGCAGTCCATCGAACTGCACGGCGTTTTGGACCATTTGAATGACACTTGACTTTATTTCAAAATTATTATTGGCCACCGCAGGGCGAACAATACTCGACCCTGAATCATCCAGGTTAGGCCGGGCGTAATAAGACATAGTACGCTCGGCCGCCGGGGGAATGTTAGGGGCGGCCATAACTACAACAGTGGGTTCTCCGATAGATTCCTCGGGATCTAAAGAAGGATTTCGGCGATGAGATCGGATACGCGCAAGAGAGCGTTCGATCTCAGGGTCGAAGTCTAAATCTTCAGACTCTGAGGGTTGTCCTCGGGTCATACACCCAAACAAAAATAAAACAAAAATAAACTCCTTTTTTTGTGTTTTTTGTTAAAATAAAGTTTTTAGTTTTTTTTTTTTTTTTAGAAAATAAGTAAAATTAATAGACTCCGGAATTCGAAATAGCAACTCGAAAAGAGAATTCCCCGGCAACGGCGCCAAAAACTTGATGGGCCCGCGAACAGACTCTTACTGTGGTTGGTTCGGTGAGTCGATCGCCGCGGGCTCGCTCGGGTAGGCAAGTGCACCTATCGCAAGTAGTACTCGATATTCGGGGGAATACCGAGGTCGTATTGTTCTCGGGGTCGCGTTGACTATTCTTACTCCTCCGGGAGGACTATTATTTTACTGAAAATAAGGTGGATTTTTTTTTTTTTGAAAACTAAAAACGGAAAAACAAAGGAGCGAAAAAACGATTTAGAGAATATTCGATGAAGGGTTAACGCTCGGCATCGAATCGGATTAAGACTAAAATAATTTTTAATAATAAAAAGACTTAATTTTCAAATTAATAATAAGGCAACTTGGCCGTGGAGGTTCCACAAATGTGAGCTCACCTAGCTATAGGGATATCGCTCACCTAAACGTTAAGACTATTCGACCGAACGTTAGTCCGACGAAGGATTCCTCTTAACGCCCGCTTTACGCTAAGAACCCCGCTATTGGGTGGGGGACCCAATCCGGTAGAATTACGCTTGTCCTCTCTCGAGGGGGCGCACGCAACTCTATTTACCCAGGGGTGATCGGTCCATATGCACGGCCTCTCGGCTAGCTAGCATATGGACTACGGAAATAGGGCCCACACATCGATTATGTGGTCCTACGCGTCGTAAACCCGGGGTAAACCCTAAGTGCTTAAATTAAAATGAAAAAAAGAACTTTAATTATTATAAATCATTTCAAATGTCCCAATGCTCTTCGATGCCGAGGCTAATAGCGATTAGCCACACATCGGTATGGGGACGGCTTATAATTTAGTGAGGCGCGAGTTCGAAATTAAATGCTACACGATTATAAGAAAGAGACAAAAGAAAAATAACAATATTTAGAGAGCTAAAAAGTTAACTAAATGAGAACTCACGCACACTCCAAATTATAAATTAAACAAAAGCTAAGTTACACATAAAAGAAAATTGCATATTCAAATTTGCGAGTCCCACTCAAACGAGTGGGGGCGGTAAATAAAGGCTGAAAATTGCAAGTCCTACTCAAACGAGTAGGACTGAAATGAAAGCGAGTCCTACTCAAACGAGTAGGAGAAAATAAATGCGATTACATGGCTAAAAAGTCCGGCCATTTAACTCAAGTGAGTAGGCGGAAAAAATAAAGAAAGTAAAATTGCAAGTCCTACTCAAACGAGTAGGACTGAAAATGAAAACGATGCGCCATTTAACTCTTAACGAGTAGGCGGAAATAAATGCACACGAACACACACACCCCATATGAAATTCAAGAAAGCATTAAAGCTAACACCTACACTCACACACTCTACATAATTTGAATCAAAGCATTAAAAGGAAAGCATTAAAAGAAAGCATGAAAAGCTAACACCTACACTCACACACTCTACACAATTTAAATCAAAGCATAAAAATTATACACCTACACTCACACACACTTCATGAAAAATCAAAGTTACCTAAAAATTAAAACTTTAACTATTTCAAGCATAGGTTTTGCCAAAAACAAATAAAAAGAAGAAATTAAAATTTTTGAAGACAAAAGTTTTTCAAAATAAATTAAAAACCAAAGTTTTTGAAAAATAAAATTTTCAACATTTTCATTCCTAGGATTTCATAAAAGAGCAAAAAAGGTTGAAATAAAAGTGAAAGAAGGAAAAAGGTTTTCATTCCAAAATGAAGCTAAGTAAAAAAAAAAAAGGAAACTTTAACTCTTTTACATACTCATAAGAGTGAAGATGTTGAAGAAGACAAGAAAAAAAGGAAAACCTAATTCATCATTTCATGAGTTTCTAACAAAACCTATTTTGAAAAAATCAAAGGCATATAAAGAGGAAAACATAACATTCCTAAGCATGAAAACAAATAAAAAAAAAACATGTAAAGTAAGCAAATTACACTCATACACACACACACACTTTTCATAAATGAAGAACAAGTGAAGAACAAAGAATAAAAAGGGAAAGAGGTGAGCCATCCAAATGAACTTTTCATGCCAAATAAAGAGAGAAAATCTAACATTTTTATTAAAATTTTCAAGCTATTACAAAGCTAAAAGGTAAATCAAAAACAAAACATGAAATAAGAAGGGAGAAATCTCCTTACATAGCACTAGAATCCACGGATTAGCCCACAAAAAGACACTAACTTGGCCCAAAAATCTGAACCCTTGGACCTTACAGAACTGGGCTATTTATAGGAAAAAATTTCTAAGTACACGCCCTCGGTCACGGGCGTGACATGGGGGCGTGACAGTACTATTCATGAAGGCGGCTGGCGATTGGACAGCAAAGTTGACTTCGGGCTGAGTTTGCAGCAGTCACGCCCCAGGTCACGGGCGTGACCTAGGGCGTGTCGGGGAGGTAGAACCGGGCGCGGGTCGCGTCAAATGTCTTCGGCAGCATCTTGTCGGGCCAGCTGGAAAGGTCACGCCCCATGTCACGGGCGTGACTATGGGCGTGACAGTCGGGTCGACACTCGACGAATGTCGAGCGGAAAGTGTCGAGTCGAAATCGTTGAGCTGAAATTGGGTCACGCCCCATGTCACGGGCGTGACTATGGGCGTGACAGTTGGTGTCGACACTCGACGATCGTCGAGTGGAATTCGTCGAGAGGAGCGGACACGGGCTTGGGTCACGCCCCGTGTTGGGTGACACGGGCGTGTCGCCAGGCGTGTCAAGACTTTTCTTCAGAAATTTTCCGATTTCACGGGAAATGGACAGTCACGGCTCGGTCACGGGCGTGACCCATGTGTCACGGGCGTGTACTTCCCAATTTTTGGCAGATTTTGGAATTTTTCTGAAAATCAAAATAAAACAAGTTAGGAGAAAATTTACAAGAATAGGAACATTTTATTGAACGAAAATAAGTAAAAACGACGAAAATAAATGAAAATGACTAAATTAATGTGCATAAAAATACGCATATTTACAGTTCATCAGTTATATATTGAATGGTGCTTAATTGCACCTCCGTATGGTATATCTGTTGTATTAATACTATGCCTGCAGAGAAGGAATACCGCTACCCCGGCAATGTGGTAGGGTCGTTATAAATTAGTCGGCTGAAAGCTGACCGTTGCCTTATTTGCCTCCCTTGTGGTGGATTGTCCCCGTGTATGTGCTGGAGAGCCGAGCGGGAAATAGTGGGTTGCTGCCCTTATTTCTATGCCGACCCTCGAAGGCCAAGCGAAGGCTTTTGAGTGTTTTCATGTGTGGCCGACCTGCGCGCTGATGTTTGTAAACCACACTTTTGAAGTATAACTGTAAAGTATTAAGGCCGTAACATTTTTGCGTATTTTGTAAACATTCCTGTTATATTTATAGTGGTCATTCGTTTGTGTACTTGAGTTCAAAAGTTAACCCCTTAAGCTTCCGCTAGAATTCTCTGAGTTAGGATGCATGTAGTTTTAATATTAACATGTAACTTCACCGACTGTTTGTGGGATATGGCATGGGGTCCCGGCCAGACCCTCTGTTATATTTCATATGACGGATGGAGGTGTTACAATTTTGGTATCAGCTTGTCTAGGTATTCCTTCTCCAAATTTGTGGTCGAATTCTTTTTAGGGGTGGCACACATGTGTTTGTGCTTACCATTATAACATACATGAACTCATTAATGTCCACTTAAAAATGAAAATACACATGTTTGAGGAACCTGCGCGTTCCTAATTGTCATTTTTGCCTTTTTCATAGTCACTAAATTGTGTATTATACACGTATATGTGACTAGAAGTGGTGCGGTGCAGTCTGAACCCCATCGTTCTATTGAGAGTGCGACACCAACTGATGTGCCTAAACCTCCTCCTTCTGCAGAAACAATACAATTAGTTGCTGAAGTAGTGTTTGTAATGATGAATGCACAGCCGACTAGGCAGGTGCGACCTGCAATGGTGCCAGTACAGGTTAGTGTCACCGAGCCTATAGCTGCTAGGCAAGTTCCTGCTGAGGCTTTGGTGGATAAGCGAGCGACTGAGCGGCAGCTGAAGCACTTCATGAGCTTTAGTACGCCTACGATTACGGGTGCATGTTTCCCAACACAGGCAGAGGACTGGCTTTCGCGCGTCAAGAGGTTATTGACGGCGATTGATACAGAGGAGGGACAGAAGGTCACCTTGGCCACTTTCCTGTTGGAAGGAAAGGCTCGACTTTGGTGGGATTAGTTAGAGTTACACCACTTCACGGGTAGGCAACTATTCGAGGTCTCGATGGAGGAGTTTTCGAGAGTGTTCCTGGCAAAACATCTGCCGTAGTCACAGCGAATTGCCATGGAAAATGAGTTCCATCATTTGACTCAGGACGAAGGTAGTGTGGATGACTACCTGCATGCGTTTACCAGGTTGGGGAGTTATGCGGGGGTATACTTTTGCTGACAAAGAGCGTAAGACCAGCAGGTTCTACGAGGGACTACTAGATGAGCCGCAGTTACTACTCTCGGGTCCAATGAACCAAGAGTTCCAAGTGTTGGTGAATACGTCTTGTTCATTAGACAAAGATATGAAGAGGGTGCAGGGAAAGTGGGATTTGTCTATGATAAATCTTGAGTTCAAAATGCCGCATCCAGAAAAGTCTGACTCCCGCAAGAGATGGAATAGGAAGTCCAAGTCTTCTGGTAGGCTCCTTCTACTGGTACTTCTGGAGAAACATCAGGGCGAGGCCTACTCACATGTTACACTTGTGGAAAGCCATGGAATTTTGCCAGTGATTATACCAGTAGCCTATAAAGAAGGAGAAAAAGGCAGGAGCATCGTATGCTAAAAAGGGAAAGGCGATGGAGTCCACTACATCCCAATATGCTTCAGCTCAGCCAAGGTTGTATAATCTTGGCCAACAGGACGCCATCTAACAGGCTGATGTCATCATAGGTACGAGTAGTATATAGTTTTCATGCTTTATATACTTCATGCCTTGTGAATTGCTTGTGTTTAACTTGATAAGTATAAGCTTTGTTCTTATTCGGGACCATCCGACGAGGGCACTGTTTGATACAGGTGCTTCACATTTGTTTCTATCTGAGGACTTCGTATCGCGGATCAGAGTGCCTACTCTTGTATCGATAGATATAGTAAAGGTGTTGCTACCTAACAGATGCATGATGCATGCAGATAAGTCTTGTTGTCTTGAGGTATGGATTGGAAGTCAGGATTTCAGATTGGAGGCATCTATGCTGCCGATATCTGATTTCAATGCAATTTTTGGTATGGAATGGCTCGTGGAGCAGTGTGCCTGTATAAATTGTAACTCTAAGGAAGTCACCCTGGGATAGAATACCGAACGAGAGACTAAGTTCGCTGGTATGCGAGAATCGTGCAAGATATTGATATCTACTCTCTAGGTAGTCAAAGCTATTCAGAAGGGCGCACAATTGTTCTTCACGCTGTTAGAGGCTGTTGAACCGAAGTCCAGTTTGAGTGACGTTCCTATTGTATCGGAGTATTCAGATGTGTTTCCTAAGGATCTCCCTGGGTTAACGCCCCATCGAGAGATTTACTTCACTATAGAGTTGGTGACAGGTGCGAAACCTGTGGCTCACTCACCGTACCGTGTTGCGCCAAAGGAGATGGCAGAGTTGAAAGTTTAATTGCAAGAATTTCTAGAGCAAGGCTATATACGTACAAGTATGTCCCCTTGGAGTGCCCCGATTCTTTTTGTGAAAAAGAAGGACGGAATCTTACACCTATGCATGGATTATCGAGAGCTGAATAAGCTGACGGAGAAGAACAAGTATCCAATACCACAGATTGATGACTTGTTCGATCAGTTGGTGGGATCAACTGTATACTCAAAGCTGGATCTAAAGTCTGGCTATTATCAGTTGAGGATTCAGAAAGATGATATTCCCAAGACAATGTTTGGTACATGCTATGAGCACTACGAGTTCACTATAATGCCGCCTGGGCTAACAAATGCACCATCGGTATTAATGGACTTAATGCATCAAACAGTTAGAGAGTACTTGGACCTATTTGTGATCATTTTTATTGATGATATATTGGTGTACTCTCAGTCTGAAGGAGATCATGCAAATCATTTGCGGATGGTTTTGCACACCCTAAGGTGAAACAAGTTTTATGCCAAGTTCTCAAAGTGTGAGTTTTGGCTGTTGTCAATGGCTTTTCTTGGCCATGTGGTTAGTGGAGAAGGTATTGCAGTGGATCCGACGAAGATAGTTGTGATACGAGAGTGGCCTGTACTGTCTACTGTAGCAAAAGTCAGGAGGTTCCTTGGACTTGCGGGCTACTATAGGCGCTTCGTAGAGAACTTTTCGTGGATAGCCTTACCTCTCACCACACCGACAAAAAAAAAATAGAAGTTCATTTAGACGCCTGAGTGCGCGCGAGCTTTCGAGGAGTTAAAGAGTCGTTTAACCACGACACCTATTTTGAGTTCGCCATGTGGTATAGATGTCTTTAAGATCTATAGTGATGATTTAGGGAGCGGCTTAGTGTAACACCCCCATCTGTCGCATGACATATAACAGAAGGTCCAGCTGGAACCCGACGCCATATACCACAGACAGTCGGAAGGGATACTAAATGAATAATCAAACCAACCAAATAAGACTACTCGTCCTAATCACAGAGCATTCTAGCGGAAGATTTTAAAGTTGAAAGAACCCAAAATTAAATCCATCAATATGAATGTCCACAGCTACAACAAAAGGAATGAAACCCCAAATACACAGAAATGGGTACATGACCTTATGGCCTTACAAATGTTCACTTAATAAAGAGTGTTTTACATACATCGGCTCGCAGGCCGGCCACACATGATAAATATAAAAAAATAGCTATTCTACGGCCTTCTAGGGCCAGCACAACAACATGGGCTCCAGCCCGCTATTTGGCGCTCGGCTCCGCAGCACCTGCAAGCACATACCACCGCACGGTGGCAAATAAAGCAACGGTCAGCTAAAAGAAGACCAATTTATAACGACCCCGCCCCTGACTCGGGACGGCGGTGCTTGATGAATTGTAAATATACCTAATTTTATGTACATTACTTAAGTCGTTTTATTTATTTTTTGTCATTTCTACTTGTTTTTATTCAATAAAATGCTCCTATTTTTGTAAATATTATACTAACTTGCTTTATTTTATTTGTCAGGAAAAAAAGTCAAAATCTGCAAAAATGACATGTCACGCCCGTGACATATTGGTCACGCCCGTGACCAGGACGTGACAGCTCAAAATCCCGAAAAGAGGCCAATTTTGAAGAGGAAAGCCCGACACGCCCGTGTTCCATAATCCGACACGCCCATGTCACTCCGACACGGGGCGTGACCCAGCCGTGTCCATCCCGCTTGATGATTTCAACTCAACTTTCGTCGACCCATGAGGGCCACGCCCGTGTCTGATGTGCGACACGCCCGTGGCAGCCCGACACGCCCCGTGCCAGCCAGGTCAATGTTTCGCGCTCAACGTTCGTCGAACCCAAGAGGGCCACGCCCGTGTCCGATGTGCGCCACGCCCGTGTCCGCCCGACAAACTGCCGCCGGCGAATCCCGAAGTCAACATCGCCTTAAAGCGCCGAATGACACGCCCACCGTCACGCCCGTGACTTGGGGCGTGACCGCCGCGTTTTCGGCCGGAAAGTCAAATCGCCGTCAAATCCGTCAGGTCGCCGAATCCCGCGGTAAAATAGTGCTGACACGCCCCCCGACACGCCCGTGTCGAAGGGTGTGTACTTGGAAATTTTTGCCTATAAAAAGGCAGCTGTTGTATGAGTTCAGGGTTCCAAAAATCCGAACCATTTTGATGTATAAGGGCTGCCGTTAGAGCTGCTTTAGTGCTATGTAAGGATTCTCTTTCCCCCTTTTTGAATTTAGTTTGTTTAAGCTCCTGTAATCAACTTCTTTTATTAATAAAATAGATATTTTTCTCATCCTCATATGCTCTGAATTTTCTCTAAAGGCCTCCTTTACTTCAATCTTATACACTTTCATGTTTTAAAACGCAAATGTTCTCGTTTTCTTTCCAAATATAACAAAACTTATAGCCGTTATTATGGCCGTTTTCATTCTCTAACTCTTTAAATTTGGTTAGACTTAGGATTTTCATGCTTCAAAATGCGCTTTTATGAACTTGTAAAACATTAAAAAAGGTAGTTTTCATTCCTCTTAACTTCTTTTACTTTGTTTTAGCTATAAAACTACTGCTTCTTTTTAGCTTACTCTCTCTTTTTAAACCATTTTACAAGGCTATAATAATATATAAATTGTCATTTTTATTTTTCATAAACTTGCATTTTAAGTACTCACAAAAAATATCTTCGCTCAAACAATTTTTATTTTCACTTTTTAAGCATTTCTATCAAAATCTAACGGTAAAAATGTAAACGTTTTAATTTTTCGGGCACTTGCCCTTCTCACTTTAATTTGAAAACTTTTTGCTCAAACAATTTTTATTTTGCCTTTTTATGCATTTCTACTGCATTCCAGCGGTAGAAATGCAGTCATTTTAATTTTTCGATAACTTTGATTTTTGCAATTATTTTAGCACGAGTGTGTGCGTGTATGAGATATTTTTCAGCTCCTAAGTTAAATTATGCAAGTGTGTGTGTGTGTGTGTTTATTTATGTCGAGTGCGTGAGTAGTTACTTTCAAGTAGAGTGCGTGTGTTGTTTTTATTTTTCCGCCTACTCACTTGAGTTAATTGGCTGGATTTTATTCAAGTAGAGTGCGTGTGTAATTTTTATTTTTCCGCCTACTCATTTGAGTTAATTGGCTGGATTTTATTCAAGCAAGTGTTTTCTTTTTTTATTTTTCCGCCTACTCACTTGAGTTAAATGGCCGGTCTGTATTTTCAGTCCTACTCGTTTGAGTAGGACTTGTAATTTTCATTCTTTATTTTTCCGCCTACTCACTTGAGTTAAATGGCTGGATTTGATTTTCCGCCTACTCGCTAGGAGTTAAATGGTCGGACTGTATTTTGATGTAAATATTTAAGAAAGCCCTGTAATCGCATTTATTTTCTCCTACTCGTTTGAGTAGGACTCGCTTTCATTTCAGTCCTACTCGTTTGAGTAGGACTTGCACTTTTCAGCTTTTATTTCCCGCCCCCACTCGTTTGAGTGGGACTTGCAAATTTCAATTATGCACTTTTCAGCTTTTATTTCCCGCCCCCACTCGTTTGAGTGGGACCTGCAAATGTCAATTATGCAATTTTCTCTTATGTGTAAATTAGTTTTATTTCTTCCTTTTATATGTTTGAATGAGTGCGGGTGTGTTTATTTGTAACAACTTTTCTAAAATTAGGTTATTTGGCTTTTCTTCTTATTTTCTTTATAACCTTTCAGCGAATAGTTTAGGACGCTCGCATAACCAAACATACAAGCTTTCCCCATTCCGATGAGTGGCTAATTTTTTTTAGCCCTCGGTATCGAAGAGCTTTGGGATCTAAAATGTTTTAAATAACCAAATGTCTAATTTTTCAATTTAATTAAAAACTTAAGGTTTACCCCGGGTTAACGACGCGTAGACCCACATATCGATGTGTGGGCTCTATTTCCGTTATCCATACGCTAGCTAGCCGAGAGGCCGTGCATATGGACAGATCACCCCTGGGTAGATAGAGTTCCGCACTAACCCTCGAGAGAGGAGGCGCGCTAACTCTACCGGATCGGGTTCCCCACCCAATAGCGGGGTTCTTAGCGTACTGCGGGCATTAAGGGGAATCCTTCGTCGGACGAGAGCCCGGTCGAATAGCCTTAATGTCTAGGTGAGCGATATTCCTAGAGATAGGTGAGCTCATTATTTTGAACCTCCACGGCCAAGTTTCCGCATTAATTAAATTGAAACTTTAGATATCTAGTTATTCAAATCTATTTTTAATCCTAACGCAATTCGATACCGGGAGTTATCTCTTCATCGACTACTTTCTTAAAATCTATTTTCGTTCTTATTTTACTTAAAACCCTCAACTTCTATTTCGGTAAAATAATAGTGTTTTCGGAGGAGTAGGGGTAATCAACCCGTTCCCGGGAATAATACGACCTCGGTATTCTCCCGAATATCGAGTACTACTTGCGATAGGTGCACTTGCCTACCCTAGCAAGCCCGCGGCGATCGACTCACCGAACCAACCACAGTAAGAGTCTGTTCGCGGGCCAATCAAGTTTTTGGCGCCGTTGCCGGGGACTTCTCTTTGAGTTGTTATTCCGAATCCGAACTCTATTACTTTTACTTTTATTTCTAAAAACTAAAAAAAAAAAACTTTTCTTCAAAATCCGAAAAAAAGAGAGTTAATTTTTCTACTTTTCATTCGGGTGTATGACCCGTGGACAGCCTTCGGAGTCCGAAAATTTGGATTTCGATCCTGAGATCGAACGCTCTCTTGCGCGTATTCGGTCTCAACGCCGAAATCCCTCTTTGGATCCCGCAGAATCCATCGGAGAACCCTCTGCCGTTCCTATGGCCGACCCCAATCCGAACGCGGCCCTCGAGCGTACAATGTCATATTACGCCCGACCAAATTTGGACGATACTGGGTCCAGTATTGTCCGCCCGACGGTGGCGAACAATAATTTTGAGATCAAATCGAGCGTTATCCAAATGATCCAAAACGCCGTGCAGTTCGATGGACAGCCGGATGAGGACCCGAACGTTCATTTGTCTAGTTTTTTGGAGATTTGCGACACTTTTAAGATTAATGGCGTCACTGATGACGCCATTCGTTTGCGCCTTTTTCCATTCTCCCTCAGATCCAAAGCTAAGGCGTGGTTGAATTCCCTCCCACGAGGATGTATCACCACCTGGGCCGAGCTTGCGGAGCGGTTCTTAACGAAGTATTTTCCGCCCGCCAAAACTGCAAAGTTACGGGCGGACATTTCTTCGTTCGTGCCGAACGATTCTGAGTCTCTTTTTGAGACTTGGGAGCGCTTTAAGAAATTCCTCCGCAAGTGTCCGCACCACGCGCTGCCTGCGTGGTTGCAGGTCCAAATCTTCTACAATGGGCTTAATTATCAGACGCGTCAAATGATTGACGCGGCTGCCGGGGGTACCTTGAATAATAAGACCCCCGAGGCTGCCCAAGCTCTTATTGAAGAGATGGCTATGAACTCCTACCAATGGAACGTCCCTCGGGGACGTCCCAAGCAGGCGGCCGGCCTCTTCGAAGTGGATGCCACTGCCCACTTAGCCCTTCAAGTTGAAAGGCTGACAAAGCAGGTGGCGGAGATGTCTGCTGCCTCCACCACTCCTCCTTGGGCGATTCCCCCTAATGCCGGCGTAGCAAATGAATTCGTAGACTACGTGGGAAATGCTGGGCGACCTTCCTTCAACCCCAATAACAACCTTTATAGCAATAACTATAATCCGGGTTGGAGGAACCACCCCAACTTCTCATGGAGCAATCCGAATAATGCGCAGCGCCCCCCCAATTCTTTCGCGCCTGGATTTCTGCCACCTCCCCCTCTTCCAAAACCCTCCCCGATGGAGGATAATTTTTCTAAATATATAGCATCCAACGAGTCAAATATCCGGAACATCACCGGATCGCTAAAAAACTTAGAAATCCAGGTTGGACAGCTAGCGCGAATGATGTCCGAGCGCGCGCTCGGGGCACTGCCGGGAAACACGGAGCCCAATCCGCGGGAAAATATCAACGCTATAACCCTCCGTAGCGGAAAGGAGGTGATCGATCCAAAACGGACCGATCCTCAGGTACATATTTCACCTCCGACCCCTCTTCCCCCTTCTTTGATTTCGCCGCCTTTACAAATTTTAAATGAAAAAATTATTAAAACGCCCTTGCCGTATCCGCATAAACTTAATAGTGAGCGTAAGGACGCGCAATTTGAAAAATTTATTTTATTATTAAAACAAATTCATATTAATGTTCCCTTCTGCGAGGCACTCTCTCAGATGCCTAAATATGCGAAATACCTAAAACAACTTCTTTCCAATAAACAAAAATTAGAAAATATTTCGCATATTTCTCTTAATGCTGACTGCTCAGCGGCTCTTACTAATAAATTGCCCCTAAAAAGAAATGACCCGGGACGGTTCTCCATCCAGTGCCTTTTTGGCAATATATTAGTAAAATACGCTCTTGCAGATTTAGGCACGAGCATTAATTTGATGCCGTTCTCGCTCTTTCAAAAATTAGGTTTGGGCACTCCGGCCCCTACTAAAATGCGAATCCAACTAGCGGATCGCTCGGTTAAGTTTCCCGTCGGGGTAGTGGAGGACGTACATGTCCGAGTTGATAAGTTTATCTTTCCGGTAGACTTCGTCATCTTGGACATCGAGGAGGACACTGATGTACCAATTATACTCGGTCGCCCTTTTCTCGCCACCTCCCGCGCATTAATTGATGTCAGTAACGGTCGTCTCCTCCTTCGGGTAGGAGATGACGAAGTTACTTTCTCTATTAATCCCTCCATAGGAGACTCGTCATCGAGCGATGACTTTTGTTATAATTTAGACATATATCTCGGAGATTGTTCTTCCCCTATTTTTGAGTCTACGTTTTTAAACGACGATCTTTTTGCGCTCGAAAAGTTTAACTGCGATGAGGATACGTCTATAGACTTGCCTTTCGAACCAATTGGTAAGAAAGACATAGGAATTAAAACCTCGTTAGAAGAACCGCCCTACCTTGAACTCAAACCCCTACCCGATTCACTCAAATACGCCTTTTTGGGGAAAGATGATACACTCCCTGTTATCATTTCTTCGCATTTGAGCGAATCGGAGACTTCCGATTTATTGGGAGTTTTGCTTAAACATCGCCACGCAATTGCTTGGCAAATTTCTGATCTCAAAGGGATTAACCCGTCTTTCTGCACCCATAAGATTTTCCTTCTAGATAACTGCCGCAAAACTATTCAGCCGCAGCGACGTCTTAACCCAAACATGAAAGACGTCGTTATGGCCGAAATTATTAAATTATTAGATGCGGGGATTATTTATCCCATATCGGATAGTACGTGGGTTAGTCCCATTCACGTGGTGCCCAAAAAGGGCGGTCTTACCGTAGTGGAGAATGAGCACAATGAACTCGTCCCAACTCGTACTGTTACGGGTTGGCGGGTGTGCATCGATTATAGAAAACTAAATGACGCCACCAGTAAGGATCATTTCCCACTACCATTTTTAGACCAAATTTTAGAGCGTTTGTCTGGTCATCCGTATTTTTGTTTTCTCGATGGATTATCGGGGTTTTTCCAAATCCCCATTTCCCCCGATGACCAAGAGAAAACAACTTTTACCTGCCCGTTTGGTACCTTCGCATATCGAAGAATGCCATTTGGCCTTTGCAACGCGCCCGCTACATTCCAAAGATGTATGCTGGCGATCTTTGGCGAGCTGGTAGGAGACATTATGGAAGTCTTTATGGATGACTTCTCTGTTTTCGGAAGCTCTTTCCCGTCCTGTCTTCATAATTTAGACCGTGTCCTTCAGCGATGCGAGGACACGCATCTTGTTTTAAATTGGGAAAAATGTAACTTTATGGTTCGAGAAGGTTTGGTTCTCGGCCATATGATTTCGTCTAAGGGGATGGAGGTCGATAAGGCCAAAGTTGAAATTATAGAAAAACTTCCCCCGCCTTCCAACGTTAAATCAATTAGGAGTTTCTTAGGGCACGCGGGCTTTTATAGACGTTTTATTCAAGATTTTTCAAAAATAACAAAGCCGCTAACTCGCCTCTTGGAAAAGGAATCAAATTTTGTCTTTGATAGCGAATGCGAGTCTGCATTTAATTTCATAAAACAAAAACTTATCAATTCACCTATTTTAGTGGCGCCCGATTGGACCCTTCCGTTCGAGATTATGTGCGATGCTAGTGATATTGCTGTAGGAGCCGTTCTTGGCCAACGTATAAACAAATATTTTCATCCTATTTACTACGCTAGCAAGACCCTCACTTCCGCACAAGGAAATTATACGACAACGGAAAAGGAACTTTTAGCCGTCGTATTTGCTTTCGATAAGTTTCGCTCGTATCTAACGTTATCCAAAGTTATCGTATTTACCGACCATTCCGCCTTAAAATATTTGTTAGCAAAAACGGACGCCAAACCCCGCCTTCTTCGATGGATTCTCCTCTTGCAGGAGTTCGATTTAGAGATCCGGGATAAGAGGGGCGCAAAAAATTTAGCCGCCGATCACCTCTCCCGCTTAGAAAATCCCACTGCGGAAGCGCTCGTCAAATCTGACATAAATGATAGATTCCCCGAGGAACGCCTCCTAGCCATAACTACTAGTTCTTCTTCCCCGCCTTGGTTCGCAGATTTTGCAAACTATTTAGTTGCGAGGGTACTTCCAAAAGACTTTTCAAGCCAGCAAAAGAAGAAATTCTTTTCTGACTTGAAATATTTCTTTTGGGAGGACCCTTTCCTTTTTCGTCTCTGCGCGGACCAAGCAGTCCAAAGATGTGTCGCGGGTGTGGAGTGCACGCAAATCCTTAGGCACTGCCACGAGGGTCCGGCTGGTGGGCATTATCAAGCTAACCGGACCGCGTGGAAGGCGCTAGAGGCGGGCTTCTTTTGGCCCACTCTATTCAAAGACGCTCACAATTTTGTGCGCGCATGCGATAGCTGTCAGCGGTCGGGTAACATCTCTCGTCGCGACGAGATGCCCCAAAACATGTTTTTAGAATGCGAAGTCTTCGATTTATGGGGCATAGATTTTGTTGGCCCCCTACCTCCGTCTTTCAAAAATATGTATATTTTAGTAGCGGTCGACTACGTATCGAGATGGGCGGAAGCGCAAGCTCTCCCCACCAACGATGCGCGAGTCGTCGTTACATTTCTTAAAAAGCTATTTTCTCGCTTCGGCACTCCTCGCGCTATTGTAAGTGATCGGGGGACGCATTTCTGCAACACCCAGATGGCTAAGACGTTAGCTAGATACGGCGTCACGCACAAACTTGCCACCCCCTACCACCCGCAAACTAGTGGCCAAGTAGAGGTAGTAAATCGGGAGATAAAGCGCATATTAGAGAAAACCGTTTCACTTAATAGGAAAGATTGGTCCATCAAGCTCGACGATGCGTTGTGGGCTTATCGTACCGCATACAAAACCGCAATTGGTTGTACGCCGTATCGATTAGTGTACGGCAAAGCGTGTCATCTACCCGTCGAATTAGAACATCGCGCACTTTGGGCTTTAAAACTTTTAAATCTCGACGCTAACTTAGCCGCCCAAAATAGAAAACTGCAACTAAACGAGCTCGATGAATGGCGTGCCAACGTATACGAGAGCAATAAGTTCTATAAGGAGCGTTCTAAGTTTTATCACGACCAAAAACTCAAGCCCCCAAAAACTTTTTCTCCGGGCGATCTTGTCCTTCTTTATAACTCACGACTTAGACTTTTCCCCGGGAAACTTAGATCACGTTGGTCCGGCCCCTTCAAAGTTGAAGAGGTTTGGCCTTATGGGACCGTACTCGTCTCCCACCCGGATAAATGCTCGTTTAAAGTGAACGGTCATCGCTTAAAATTGTACATAGCAGGCGATCCTGTGGACGGTAATTTCGAATCCATAACCCTCCTAGATATATAAACCGCCAACATAGTCAAGCTACGCGACTATAAACAAAGCGCTCCTGGGAGGCACCCCATGTTTATCTTTTTCGCTATCTCTTTACCTTTTTCTTTGCTATTTTTCTTCCTAATGCAGGGTTCCTAAACTGTGCCTCCCCCACCTCCTCTCAGGGAAGCTTCTACCCCCCCATTTCTTTTTTTTCTTTGTATATATTATCTTCCCTGTTTTATTCCGCATACTTACGTTACAACATTGGGGACAATGTTGGACTTAAGTATGGGGGTGTTTTCTCGCTTTCTTTTTCATATTTCTATTTTCTGCACTGTCTTTCTATTTTCTGCACTATATACATAAAAAATATATATGAACAAAAAAAAAAACTATAAAAATAACAAAAACTTCAAAAAAAAAATTTGAAAATGAAAACAAAATCCCAAAAACCTAAGTTTTTTTTTTCTGTCTTTAAAATGTTTTTGTCTTTTTAAAGCAAAAATCCCCAAAAAAATTGTAAAACACAAAAAAATTCAAAAAAAAAATTATAAAACAAAAACTCCAAAAAAATTCATAAAACCAAAAGTCCAAAAACATGTTTAGTTTCATTTTGTAAAAATCTGTGTAAATATTTTTGTAAATAATCTTCTCTCTCCCCCTTCCTTTTCTCTCTCATACCATCTCTTTTTCTCCCACTTTCCGCAAAACCTTAAAAATCTAAAAAAGATAATAAGTTCACTAACCTTCAAAAAAAAGAGATAATACATAAAAAAAAAACACACAAAAAAAATGATGAAAAAAAAAATAATAAAAAAACTCTAAAACAACCAAAAAAATATTTTGAAACAAATAAATCAAATATACCATCCTTAATTTTCTTGCTATCCAAAAATTTTGCTTTGAGTTTATTTATATGTGAATTTTATTAATTCTTTGTTTGTTATTCGTTTATTAATTATTGATTGAAAAATTTAAATATTCGGGGTTAAGTTTTAAAGAATTCATTATGCTTTGTTAAAAATAGCGAACTCGTTTTAGGCACTACTTCTAATTTTTCATTAATAGGAGCACGTGTATTATGTTAGAAAATAACGATTATAGGATTCAATTATGTTTACTTTTAGCTTTCTGAAAACTTGGAACTTACAATTTATTAAGGTTGCTCTCAAAATTGTTTTTTAATAAAAAATCTAGTTTTCTTTTCTCACCGTCCTTATCATGACTGACTTGGCATGATAAAATTGTTATCCTTAAAAGATCCTATATCCATGAGAATAAGATTTCGTTTCGTAAACATAGGCACCCAATAGATTAAAAGATTATATGCTATGGAGTAAGAGGATAAAATTCATTACTCCTACACATATACATTGGGTTAACATTTATTATGAAGTTGAAGAAAAAAAATCGATATTAGGAAAATAAGATTTCGTTTTCCTAATATTCCAAAAAAAACATAGAGGTTCGAGAAAAGATTACCTCGCCTCAAAAATCAAAACCCTCTTCATAAACCAACATCAACCCCCTTAGCCAATTTCACGATTCTAGATTTAATTCAAAAATCGTTTTGAGAGCATAATTTGTAAATTGCATTATTTCCAGTAAAACTCCTATAGGCTAAAAGTTCATATAATTCCAAACTATTCTTGTTAATCTAACCTTTACAATTATTGCTTTCTATTTGATTATATCAAGAAGTCTTTTGGCCAAAACTTTTGCGCTATTTAAATCATCTTCATAAATTTAGGACTTAACTCTTACGCCCCGTTTATTTATTTAGATCTCTCTTATAATTGATTAAGCGGTAGCTAAACTTAGAGTTTTTTTTTTATTCCTTATAAGTTCATCTCAAACTTTTGCTCTGGAATAGCAAAATCTTAAGTATGGAGGTATTTGATGAATTGTAAATATACCTAATTTTATGTACATTACTTAAGTCGTTTTATTTATTTTTTGTCATTTCTACTTGTTTTTATTCAATAAAATGCTCCTATTTTTGTAAATATTATACTAACTTGCTTTATTTTATTTGTCAGGAAAAAAAGTCAAAATCTGCAAAAATGACATGTCACGCCCGTGACATATTGGTCACGCCCGTGACCAGGACGTGACAGCTCAAAATCCCGAAAAGAGGCCAATTTTGAAGAGGAAAGCCCGACACACCCGTGTTCCATAATCCGACACGCCCATGTCACTCCGACACGGGGCGTGACCCAGCCGTGTCCATCCCGCTTGATGATTTCAACTCAACTTTCGTCGACCCATGAGGGCCACGCCCGTGTCTGATGTGCAACACGCCCGTGGCAGCCCGACACGCCCCGTGCCAGCCAGGTCAATGTTTCGCGCTCAACGTTCGTCGAACCCAAGAGGGCCACGCCCGTGTCCGATGTGCGCCACGCCCGTGTCCGCCCGACAAACTGCCGCCGGCGAATCCCGAAGTCAACATCGCCTTAAAGCACCGAATGACACGCCCACCGTCACGCCCGTGACTTGGGGCGTGACCGCCGCGTTTTCGGCCGGAAAGTCAAATCGCCGTCAAATCCGTCAGGTCGCCGAATCCCGCGGTAAAATAGTGCTGACACGCCCCACGACACGCCCGTGTTGGAGGGCGTGTACTTGGAAATTTTTGCCTATAAAAAGGCAGCTGCTGTATGAGTTCAGGGTTCCAAAAATCCGAACCATTTTGATGTATAAGGGCTGCCGTTAGAGCTGCTTTAGTGCTATGTAAGGATTCTCTTTCCCCCTTATTGAATTTAGTTTGTTTAAGCTCCTGTAATCAACTTCTTTTATTAATAAAATAGATATTTTTCTCATCCTCATATGCTCTGAATTTTCTCTAAAGGCCTCCTTTACTTCAATCTTATACACTTTCATGTTTTAAAACACAAATGTTCTCGTTTTCTTTCCAAATATAACAAAACTTATAGCCGTTATTATGGCCGTTTTCATTCTCTAACTCTTTAAATTTGGTTAGACTTAGGATTTTCATGCTTCAAAATGCGCTTTTATGAACTTGTAAAACATTAAAAAAGGTAGTTTTCATTCCTCTTAACTTCTTTTACTTTGTTTAGCTATAAAACTACTGCTTCTTTTTAGCTTACTCTCTCTTTTTAAACCATTTTACAAGGCTATAATAATATATACATTGTCATTTTTATTTTTCATAAACTTGCATTTTAAGTACTCACAAAAAATATCTTCGCTCAAACAATTTTTATTTTCACTTTTTAAGCATTTCTATCAAAATCTAACGGTAAAAATGTAAACGTTTTAATTTTTCGGGCACTTGCCCTTCTCACTTTAATTTGAAAACTTTTTGCTTAAACAATTTTTATTTTGCCTTTTTATGCATTTCTACTGCATTCCAGCGGTAGAAATGCAGTCATTTTAATTTTTCGATAACTTTGATTTTTGCAATTATTTTAGCACGAGTGTGTGCGTGTATGAGATATTTTTCAGCTCCTAAGTTAAATTATGCAAGTGTGTGTGTGTGTGTTTATTTATGTCGAGTGCGTGAGTAGTTACTTTCAAGTAGAGTGCGTGTGTTGTTTTTATTTTTCCGCCTACTCACTTGAGTTAATTGGCTGGATTTTATTCAAGTAGAGTGCGTGTGTAATTTTTATTTTTCCGCCTACTCATTTGAGTTAATTGGCTGGATTTTATTCAAGCAAGTGTTTTCATTTTTTATTTTTCCGCCTACTCACTTGAGTTAAATGGCCGGTCTGTATTTTCAGTCCTACTCGTTTGAGTAGGACTTGTAATTTTCATTCTTTATTTTTCCGCCTACTCACTTGAGTTAAATGGATGGATTTGATTTTCCGCCTACTCGCTAGGAGTTAAATGGTCGGACTGTATTTTGATGTAAATATTTAAGAAAGCCCTGTAATCGCATTTATTTTCTCCTACTCGTTTGAGTAGGACTCGCTTTCATTTCAGTCCTACTCGTTTGAGTAGGACTTGCACTTTTCAGCTTTTATTTCCCGCCCCCACTCGTTTGAGTGGGACTTGCAAATTTCAATTATGCACTTTTCAGCTTTTATTTCCCGCCCCCACTCGTTTGAGTGGGACCTGCAAATGTCAATTATGCAATTTTCTCTTATGTGTAAATTAGTTTTATTTCTTCCTTTTATATGTTTGAATGAGTGCGGGTGTGTTTATTTGTAACAACTTTTCTAAAATTAGGTTATTTTGCTTTTCTTCTTATTTTCTTTATAACCTTTCAGCGAATAGTTTAGGACGCTCGCATAACCAAACATACAAGCTTTCCCCATTCCGATGAGTGGCTAATTTCTTTTAGCCCTCGGTATCGAAGAGCTTTGGGATCTAAAATGTTTTAAATAACCAAATGTCTAATTTTTCAATTTAATTAAAAACTTAAGGTTTACCCCGGGTTAACGACGCGTAGACCCACATATCGATGTGTGGGCTCTATTTCCTTTATCCATACGCTAGCTAGCCGAGAGGCCGTGCATATGGACAGATCACCCCTGGGTAGATAGAGTTCCGCACTAACCCTCGAGAGAGGAGGCGCGCTAACTCTACCGGATCGGGTTCCCCACCCAATAGCGGGGTTCTTAGCGTACTGCGGGCATTAAGGGGAATCCTTCGTCGGACGAGAGCCCGGTCGAATAGCCTTAATGTAAAGGTGAGCGATATTCCTAGAGATAGGTGAGCTCATTATTTTGAACCTCCACGGCCAAGTTTCCGCATTAATTAAATTGAAACTTTAGATATCTAGTTATTCAAATCTATTTTTAATCCTAACGCAATTCGATACCGGGAGTTATCTCTTCATCGACTACTTTCTTAAAATCTATTTTCGTTCTTATTTTACTTAAAACCCTCAACTTCTATTTCGGTAAAATAATAGTGTTTTCGGAGGAGTAGGGGTAATCAACCCGTTCCCGGGAATAATACGACCTCGGTATTCTCCCGAATATCGAGTACTACTTGCGATAGGTGCACTTGCCTACCCTAGCAAGCCCGCGGCGATCGACTCACCGAACCAACCACAGTAAGAGTCTGTTCGCGGGCCAATCAGTGCTCTTTCCCTGCATAACATTAGCCCAACAATATATATATAGCGCAATTATAATTCGCCACAGGTGTAGGCTCGCACGGCCAAACACCCCGTGCACTCAGGGCACATTCATGGTGAACCCTGACCCATCAGTGCATTCACCAACACCCCCAGGATGGCAACAACATGTGAGCATTTAGCCTTTCTGACCACCGTCTAAGGCTCCGACTATGCCAACGGCCAGTCCCCGTCTTCGGGTCTCTCGCACCGAACCACATAGCCTAGGTCCAATTCCACTTGCCCGTTGCTCACGCCGCATGTCCAATTTAAGTCCTTTGCGCGGGCCAAGCTTCTCTCGGATCCCAAATTTTCCAAAAAAATCTCATAACCCAGTTATGATCAAGGCTGGTTCCCAGACCGCCAAGTTAGCAGAACACGTTTCCGCTCAATTTTCCGGGTGCGCCTTGAAGCTAACCTCCAAGGATCCCTGCTGCAATCTAACACGTAGAAACCCGAAAAATCCAAAGCACGGAGTCTTCTCCGGCAAAACCACATCAAATGCAACATCACCGATCCAGACAAAACATGTCCGGGTAGGCTTCACACACAATGCCTATGCCCGTACTTACGATTCCAGGCTCTATATGCAACACAAGGGGGACTATTCCCGTCAACCCCAAGGAACACCACGCACTCACCGCATACTCGCGGGAGCGGGATTCCATATGCAGAAAGAAAGAGCTTCAAGCGCTCAGGTTGAGAATCGTTACCCTTGTAGTCCGTTTTGGCGCCATGGAAAAACTACGCGGTTAGAACTCTTCGCAATGACCTTCCCTCCATGGATCCGCTCTCCGATTTCGAAACGGTGCTCCGATGCTCCGCCGGCGGCCGGAAACCTCCTTCTTCTTCCTCTTCTCTCTCACTTTGGAAAAGGAGAACTTTGGAGAGAAAATGAGGAAATAACCCCCTATTCCCGGCCTTAACAGAGCAGAATTTCATCTGGGCCGTCGGATCTAAATTAAAGGAAACGAACGGCTCGGATCTGCACAAAATTCCCCAGACCTGGGCCGCACACGGCTTGGCACACGGCCGTATCCATGGCTGTGTGCCTCGATCCAGGCACGATCGTCGAACTGAGAAACGCACACGGGCCAAGACACGCCCGTGTCTGACCTGACATGCCCGTGTCGGGTTCCTCGACACGCCCGTGTTCGTGGGCGTGTCACGCATAACCGCCACGGCAATGGGCACGACCCATCAGGACACGGGTTGGGACACGGGTTGGCACACGCCCGTGTCGGATGACACGCCCGTGTCATCCGGCCGTGTTTCTGGCCGTGTCCTTCTCGGGTTGAAAACGGCCAAAAAATCACCAGCCAGACACGGCCTTGGACACGCCCGTGTCCTAGGCCGTGTACCCCTACAGGCACCAAAAACTCTTTTTTTTTTCGCGACCGACTCGCACACAACTTTCGGGGCGTTACACTTAGGCTGCGTTATTCTTCAGTTTAGAAAGGTTATTGCTTATGACTCATGCCAGTTGAAAATGTATGAGCTAAATTATCCAGTTCATGACTTGGAGTTTGTGGCTGTTGTTGATGCACGAAAACGGACAGGGAGTCGAGCACCACCAGCTAACGGTTCGAGCACTGGGGGAAGGAAGGGAAAAGAGGAGACTGTCGAATAGTCGGTTACTAGCGGTCGTAGCTAAGGGACAAAAAGAGAGGCCGCTGGCAGCGACAACAGCAGAGTTCGCCCGCTGTGGCTTAAATGTCACTCTTGCGACGTGCTTTCCTTTTATTCAAAGAGAAGCCGTTGCAAGAAGGATAAAAAGGTGAAGCCGGCCGGACTGCAAGCCGCAAAACACTAGACTTGAGACCGCAGCTCTTAACAAGCGAGCTCCTGGGTATAAGTCAGCGTGCCTTGGGTAGTGCACCCTCCCCTATTTATAGGCTCGGGGGCCTGCCCAAATAGACATGGCTAAAGTTACCGGCTGCCCGGGGTACAGGAGAACCGGGCAGGGGTGAGGGGAAGAAAATGAGTAGAAAGGAAGAAAGAAGGGAAGCCGCGCGGCCTGACAGATTCCTCCTGGCGAGCTGACGGCCCGGGTCCTGGGCCTTGGCCCTGAGCAGGGTCGACGCTGGTGGAGTCCTGACATGGAGAGCGCCCGGCTTCGATGACGACCAACCGACTTGAACTATGCGGTGGTTAGAAGGCATAGGCCGCCCGGTATCTAACGAACGGTCGGCTTGACATACATGGCGGCTAGAAGAACCAGGCTGCCCAGTATGGAAAGCTGTGCGAACTGGTAGCGGATTCCGGGCTTAACATAATCCCTGCACAATTTTAAATTTCAGAAAAACTTCGAAAATGTAGAACTAAGCCGGAGACCGCGACTGCCTTTAATGTATCGACGTCTATAAAATCCCTTGAACCTTGTCATTCTTCAAGATCTCTGCCAAGCCACAGGTCGCTACTCGCCACTTACGGTCAGAATCTTTCAAGCTAACACGGTCTTTCACAAGATGGACGTTATGTCGTCGATGCTAGCCCGTGATAAGAAGTCGACTGAGAATAAAAAAGCCGGAGCCGAAAACCGGAAGACTCTGACCGACAGCATGCGGAGAACACCGGGAAGCCGATTACTCTTGCGGCTTCTGGATCTGAAAAGAGGCCGACGCAGACCGTCGGCGAATCTTCGTAGGCCGCGACCAACCTTGAAGTGATTTCGAAAGATGCTACCAATCCGAAACCGGTTTCAAAGGTTGATCCACCACAAACTAAGACTACCAAATCCTTTGAGGTAACTTACTCCCCATCGGGTGATGTGCTCCTAAAAATAGGTGAGACGGAGGAGAAAACCATTGAATCTGGCAAGCCACGCAAAGTGCCTGCCAAGGTCGACCTAATCGTTGTGGACGACAACGAGCCAGATAAGTCGCTGGAGGCCGAATGACTTTTGGCTGAAAAGAGCAAGCGAACAGTAACAGTAGTCGGCTCCTTGAAACGGTAGAAGAAGAGGAGCGAGACTCTTGAGGAAAGGATGAAGAGGAAGATGCAGGCCAGAAACCAGAATATTTCCGCAAAAACCAGCACGGACAGTCTGTAATATAAGCAACACGAGAAAGAGATATCTGAGAGTCCGTCTACACCAGATCCCAAACCGAACGAGCTGGGGGAGATTTCCGCAGCTAGCAAGACAATTTGTGACATCCTCAAGGGAATGGAGACTTTGCAGCAGCAGGATGCGCTATTGTCGACCCCAGTGGATTCTAAAAAGGTTGGCCGCCCCGAAGTTGAAGTCACTGGGGAGAAGCTTGGCGGGCCGGTCTCCGCGGTTTTTGAAGGAGCCGAGAAACAAAAACTTCGAGAGAAGATGGAGGAGATGAAGAAGCTGATCGCTGGGAAGCCGGTGGCTACCACACTTCCTCTGCTGTAAGGTAAACATGGGGAAGTTAAGCGAATTGTTAACTTCTATAAGATGTGGTCAAGGAAGAAGGGGGCGAGCTCAATATTAAATCCGCCGGCCAGCTTTTTCCTGACCACGGCTCAACTAAAAAGTCGAGCTAAAGAAGCCGAGCGGCTATGAAATGGAAAGCTAAAACAAATAGACCCTGAATGACTCAGGCGGCCAGTGTTTAGATACCATATCGTGGCCTCTGAAGGAGATAAATGCCAAACCGGCGGTCTTATCCTACCGATTTCCTTGCAAGAAGTTCGCAATTATCCGGCTGAACCTGACTGCGGTTTATCTTCTGCAGGTGAACCGGAGACTGCGATGAAGCAGGGCGACTTGACGTCCTTCTTGTCTATGCTGCCGCTGCCTCCGCCAAGTGTTCGCGACAAATAGAGGGCCGACTTCCAGAAGGAGGTCGACACATTGCAGGCGGCTATGAGCGCGCATGCCAAAGCCCTGCGAATTAAGGATGAAGAAAAGCGGGTTGCCCAGGAGGCCACCGAGAAAAGGATCCAAGAGTTGCAAACCACCCTGGAGCAGGAGACCACAAGGCTGCAGGCCGAGCTGGAATAAGAGACCACAAAGTTGCAGTCCGCGCTGGAGTAAGAGACCACAAGGTTGCAGTCCGCGCTGGAGCAAGAGACCACAAGGTTGCAGTCCGCGCTGGAGGCCGCAGAGGGGAAAATAGTAGAGATGCAGGCCGCCTTGGAGTAAGAAAGGGCAGAGAAGCAGGATATGCAAGCGCAAGTGTGGATGGCCGGGCGGTTTGAGGGAGAGAGAGAAGAGATTCAATGCCTTGAGCAAGGAAAATACCAAGGTCCATCAGCGGAGGCCGACGGAAATCTGCAGCTTGCACTAGCGGCTTCTGGGAAGTTGCCGGAAACAGGCCGCCCGGCTTCTGGTGGGGCTTCAAATCCACCGGAGGGCGCGTCGGTCGGGCAGGCCGCAACTTCTAGCGGGCTAGAAGCTCGGGCTCAACTAATGGTTCCCTTTGCCAGAGTAGAGCGCGACACCGCGCAGGTTCACCGCTCTCTGCACTCACTCCACAGTCTAGTTAGCCAAGAGTACACTGAGATTGTAAGAACCGGTGACCAGGTTGCGCGAATAGGGCGAGAGGGAGAAGAGGTCGATAGGCAAGGCTGAGTGACTTGAGCGATATAAGCCGCGCAAATAAATTGAACATTATGTTGTAATATACTTTTTCTGCTGGATGTTGGACAATCTGGTCGCTGTAAACTGTTGTATTTTATTACGCTGCAAACTGTTTGCGTCTTATGCGGTCTGTATTTATGATCGCATATATGTGCATTGTTCTGAAATATCTAAGTACAGGAACTTAGCCGCGCGGTCTGGAGAGCAGATCGCCGGCTTGAAAGTATGATGTTTACATCCTTTGCCCTGAAAATATTCGAAGTTCAGGAAAGTAGCCGCGCGGACTGACGAACTGAACTGCGGCTTAGTCGTTGCACTAATCTGTATTTCCTACAGGTTGAGATCGCGCGGCCTGATTGCTAGCCACGATTTGACGTTGAGCACTGTACTTTCGCAAGTTTTCTATAAATAGGGACGACTCCGAAGATTTCATCACAATACAGAAAGGATGCGGGCTAAGTCCAAATCGATGCGGTCTGAAAAGGCCTCTGCGGTCAGGACTGATGCAGCCTTCGCATTCCACTCAGCCGACCACAAAGAATGTCGGCTTACAAAAGCCGAGCTAGATGACTTTGTAGAGAAGCATATATAGGGGAGCCCGCTAGTCACGCGGCTTCCGCTGCAAGATGAGCGAATTAACACTTCCAACGCAAACCAGATCGCCATCCCCATCGACAATTTTGACTGCGATTTCCACTTCCCGGTCATGATGGAGGCTATGGCGATCTTCGACCATTATGACGTTGTGCCCGGACAACTGCCACCAAACTCGATAGCCGCCATCTACAGATTTATCTCATACTTGAGGTCAGAAAGAGTCCGATTCTCCATGAAGCTCTTCCAGGAATGCTTCTCAGTGCGGTTTATCCCGGACTCCGGGACAAGGATCTTCCGGGGGCATTTGTACTTCAGCTACTGGGGGCTGAAGATCGTCAACTTGGCGAACAAGATCCCCAACTGGTCGGAGCGGTTTCTCATCTTTGAGGGAAACCTAGGGTTGCTGCCACTCAACCCGCAAATCCGGTATGAGGTCACCTTTCGCAGCAGCGGCCTGGACGACATGGAGAAGGAAATACATGACTTCTTCAAGGGCACGCGGCTTCATGTAAACCATTACATCCCATTGCTGCCATCCTTGGAAGGAATCGAGGCGGAGGAAAGTAAGTTACAAACCGGCTGAACTAATCTTTTAGCCACACGGCCTGATAACTGACTTTTTACTTTGCTCTTACAGCTGCTATGGCGGTCCTGCTGAACAAGCCGCTGACGCCTGGCAGCCTTACGCTCAGACAAAGAGAGAAGCACGCCAGGCGGTCCAAGCCGTAGTGGGTTGAGGAAGAGGAGGAGTCAGCCTCCTCCGGCGAGTTCATGCTGCAAGGAATGGGCATCGGCCTGAAGGATGTCCATGGCAACCCGGCTATGCTGTGGAGTCCGGACGGCGAATATGTGAAGGTCTCCACCGCCCTCCCCTACTGGAGGAGGGAAAAGGTAACCCGCCACGCAAACGTGGTTGGCTCCGCACTGTACGACAAGTGCAACATGAAGGCCTTGCGCCGAGTTCCCGCAGACGACCTGCCGCGGTTAGCCGCGCAGGTGGGGACAAGGAGCTTCGCGACGAGCCACATCACGGGCCTTGCCTACAAGCAATTAATGAAGGACAAGAGCGGCCTAGAGAGGTGGTTAGAGAAAAAAATAAGAAGAAAACAAACGACTGAATGAAAGGGAAGCGGTAAGTTATCACCTGATACTCGTGCGGTTACAATTATGAAACCGCCCGATCTAACCTTTCACTTATTCTGCAAACAATGTACAACCCGGCCAACCCAACCTTCCAAGATAACGTCTTCCCGCAAGTCATCCAGGGGATCGATGGAGCGCTTAACTGCTTCCGCGACCTTGGCATCTTAGCGGCCGGCTTCACTGATTTTACCTGTGCCGACAAATACCTCACCTTGAAAAAGGAGGTGGCCGCTGTCTATAGGAAGATCAAAGGCAAGGGCAAGGTCGGCGAGGAAGACGACGAAGAGGAGGAAGGCGACGAGGAAGAGGGGCTAGGGAAGCCGGAGCGAAGGCACTTCATCTGAGACCGGCGGTCAGGCTTCGAAGATCGTGCGGACAGATCCAGCGACTTCTGGCAGCTCGACAGCTAGAAACAGTGGGTACTCTGAATCTTCCATCGACATCGAGGTTGGTGATGATTCAGGTTCACCTGCGGCTAAAAAACTCAAGCCGGCCGATTAGGAACTTTTTATTTTTTACTAGTATTTTGAGCTATTTTTTGAAACCGGCGGTATTTTTTTTGTAAACCTTGCAGTTAACATTTTGTAATATTTTATGAAATAGAAATGAAGGAAAAACTTTACCTTTGATGTGTAGCTTACTTTATTTCTCATTTTTCTTACTTTTATAAATCCGCGCGGTCTCAGTGTAACTTCCGATTTAATAGATATCTAACATATAAACCGGTCTGAGGCCATACTGCGACTTCAATGAAGTTACACGCGGGAGAGAGAGAGAGAGACATTCCTGCTGCTTATTTGAGAATACACATCGACTATAAGCAGCGCGGCTAACAGTTTAAACCGCCATTAGCCTTAACGAAGTAATCGAGTTATCTGCTGGGAAGAGAGAAATGCTCGCAGCTTATATGTAAATAAACTATGACCAGTAAGCCGCGCGGCTAATCACCATAGCCGCCGAAAATCCCAAACAATGAATTATAAGTATGCGGCTAGGGCGAACTCTGATATAGACCACACTTTTGATGAAAGAGACGATAGAGAAATAATCTGCGGCTTCTGATATGATCATACAAGCCAGTAATCAAAGATACTTAACATGCTTAGTCGGCAAACAAGTTGCATGTTGAAGCCGAATAAGATAAACCTGGCCAATTGTTAATTGACTGAAATAGGTCGGCCAGGTTCCCGAATATATAAATAATAAGCCGGCAGATAGGCACATAGAAGCCAAATAATTTAAGCCGGAAAGAGTAACCACGCGGTCTGTCTATTGAATGATATAAATTGGCACATGCCACTTAATAAAACCGCAAGATAGCAGATAGGCTCGTGTTGTCCTGCAAGAATAGATGGAGCTTTGGGCTTATGTGTCGATGTGGGCAGGTGAGTGTGGCAGTACTTTCCACACAAAAAACACATAAGCGGGATTAAAATTCTTAATATCCGCGACCGATGTCAAGCAGGACAAGTACGCAATGTCTGCGACTGATGTCAAGCGGGACAAGTACGTAATGTCTGCGACTGATGTCAAGCGGAATTTTCACTACACATCTGCGACTGATGTCAAGCGGGATGTGTAGGGCTTAAGAATTCAAAGGGCATTTTGCCCCCATATGCATGCATGTTAGCATTATAAGTAAAGCTAAGAAATAATCTTCAAATGAAAGATAATGCTTGTTTGTTTTTAAGGATGTGGCAAAAGGATATATGATCGAAGCTTGGCTATGCCCCAATTAGTACCAATTGCTAAGGGGACTTTATATATTATTCTGATCTTAAGCATTTTTATCATAGAGAAAAAGGGAGTCCCTGCTTGAACCATTGAGTAAGCCATAGAAGAATGTCTTAGAAAATCACTGAATGACATAGTCCTTGATGAGTCCGATTTATATAGGGTTTTTCGGACTCATCTGGGCTAGTTTTCACGAGTTTGCACTTCACTTTTAGTTCATTATCATATATATTTCATCTTGCCTATATTTCCATAGGAAGTGCACATTTTAGCCCATAGTTGTGTATTTTGTTATTTTTATAGTTTGTACTCCCTTTTGTGATTGTCTGGAATGTCTACACAGATTAGTGATTGGTTTTTCCTTTCGGTACAGGGGTCGTGTGCGTGTTCCGGGATGGTGGTGAAACAGGAATACTGCGCACGATCATGGGATCTAATACGCACGACCACTGGTCGTGCGCCCCTGATCGTGCGCACTACTCTACGTTTTCCAGAATCAGCCTGGGGTAAGCGCACGACCACTGGACATACTGCGCACGACCACCGGTCGTGAGCCACTGATCGTGTGCATTGATTCCTCATTTCTGGAGTCCTGTCTGGGTAATCGCACGATCATTGGACTTAGTGCGCACGACCACTGGTCGTGCGCCAATACTCGTGCGCATTATCCCAGTTCTTCTTCCTGATATTCCATGCCATTGCGCACGAGCACAGGATATAGTGCGCACGACCACTGGTCGTGCGCCTGTGATCGTGTGCATTGTTCATTTCTGCTTTTGTATAAATAACGCAGGTCTCGCCCTAATCCAAAGAACCGAAGATCGCTCATTTTCCTCCTCCGTTTTCCGCCTTCTCCGCCGTTCCCCTTCATCTTCCACCCTAGGGAGGTGCTCTGGGCAAGCTTTCACCGCCAAATCCAAGCCGGAGCTTCCTCTTGGCCTTCTCCATCATCTCTTGGGTTTTAACGCCATAGCCATCAAGCAAAGGAAAGCTAGAAAACTTCGTCCGCTATCGTGAGACGAAGAAGACGGGCCATTGGAAGGTGGTGACAGCCCTTCTCTACCCCAGACGCAGTTGAGGACCGAGCTTGGACGCGGAATGACAACCCGACGATTCCAACCGTGAATCCTCAGCAAGACTTCGGATTCGGTCGATCTCTTGACTTGTTCTTGCTTTATTGTTGAATATTGGTGTTTAACTTTAGTTATATTGATGAAGTATGCTGAATTTGTAAAACGATTTGATACAATCATGTCTATGTGATTTTGTATGTTTTCGTTATCTACTTGAGTTGCGCCATATTCCATCCACCACCATCCGTTCTTGCCGCACTAGCAATTGCTAGTGGCGTGCGTTGCGAAGAGGTGCTCATGACCCTCATTCCTCCATTCTAACCACCTCATCCGCTAGCCTTCTCGTCCATCCGCCTAGTGATTCGGTGCATAGCGGCCCGACTAGTCTTCCATCCCGCCTGGCGAAGCATCGCATAGCGGCGTTGCATAGGAGTAGTTGTTAACCTTTTATTTTCTGTTTCTGCAACATCAAAACCCCCCCTTAGTTAGCTTCGACCTGAGGAATTCAATCTCAAGTCCTCCTCGAAATTAACTCCACCTTACTGTGTTCCTTGTGAGATCGATACTTGGGAAAACCCCCATTTTATATTACTTATGCGACCGGTTCACTGCCGTGATCTATAACATCATGTTTTTGGCGCCGTTGCCGGGAAACACAGTCGTGTGAGTTTTTGGAGAGGGAGATAGGAGATAGAAGCCCTTTTCCATTTATATATTTCATCTTTCTTCTTTGTTTTAGTTTTTAGCATTTGTGTTTGTTTTTATTTGTTCCTATTCTAGTTTTATTTTGCTATAACAGGTTTTCCTATTCTTTTATTTGTGTTGTGTAGTTAATTGTTGCTTAGAAACTTTCTGTTGGTGAATTATTATTGTTGCACCATGTATTCTTATATGAATATCCATTGCCGATGGTGCGGGGATTATAGGCATGGTAGTGATGAGTGCCCCACTGAAGAATGAGAGCATAATTCTCGTGGTTCTGTGTATGGAGCACCGTCTTCTTATGGTACTTCATACATCCAACCCAGGTCTTATGGTAACTCCTCTTCTACGCCTTCATCTTTTTCTTATTCCTCTCCGGTCCCACTTGTACCGAGGAGTAATGGAAAACGATGTTTGTGTTGTTGTAGCACCGACCACGCGTTGAAAGATTGTGCAGAATTTCAGCGCCAGTTGGAGGAGGATGATGAACCAGGTATCCGATTCATTCCATCCACCTCTCAATCGGCTGCCCCTTCTGATTCTGATGATATGTTCGCAACACCACCTTGTGTATGGGGGACTGCTGCGGATATGCCCATCAGACTTTCTGCTGATCGGTGTGACGACATTGTGGCACCGTCTCTCCCCATGCACTCTTCCCCTCTTGTTGATTCACCCTCAGAGGAACCTGCACATATTTTCTCTGATGATGTTGTTCCTCCGCCTTCTTTGCAAGAATTATCTATCCATATTTTTAGTGAGTCGGTTGATGATGTTCGGCCGGATTGTGATTCTGAGCCTGAGGATGTGCCCATGTTTGACGAGGATATTATTTTCATTAATGGACAGTATTACGTCTTGGAACATGTGGACGCACCGAGGTGTGTTGATGAGGATATCCTCTTTGTTGAGGAAGTTTCCAATTCCTTGATGGATGAGGAGGTCCAAACCACCACCGAGGACCTCGAGCTCGCGGATTCCCCTCGCCATGACTCATATGATGCCGACGATGATCTCTGCTTGGATCCTGCTGAGAGTGATACCGGGATCACTCTCCCATTTTCTGATTCTTTTAGTTCTTCTTCTCTTTTATTACTTGACGCCCCTTCCTTATCTGAGCCTGAGCAGGATGAGTCTCCACAGGTACGTTGGGATGACGATGAGCTTTGTGCTCATGCCATTGCCATCGCCTCCTGCGGGCCTGTGATGGACGATACCTTGCTAGGCAAGGATTTATTTTGTGGTGAGATGAGTGAGGACCAGGCCTCCTCCTCATCCTACTTCCTATTTCCTCTGCCTGCGAGGAGCAGGTATGATTATTTAGGCAGAGGGGTAACTGTTCTATCACCGTATCGGTACCCGTTACCGAAACTGATATTGGAACAGTTACCTGTGCATTTTTCTTTTCATAGGCCCATTAGCTAGAACCTTTTCATAGCTGAATAAGTCGTGCTGGGATGACAGTAACCCCAGTACTTATCTTTCCTTTTCTGCATTTTATTTTTCATGTCTACCTTAGTTTTATTATTTCTTTGTATTTTGTATATGTTTTTCTTTTGTTTTTGCAGAGCTCACCCCTGCAGGTATTCACGGCAATTCACATTGGCGGGGTTGTGATTCTTCGTATGGCGGGTCTGCTTCAGATTTCCATGCGTCTTTTGGTATGCTCACTAGCTGAGCATTGGGTAACCTCTTCCCTTATCCCCTTATGATTTTAATTTCTATATCATCTGCTGTATTGCTTAGTTTAAGTCTGGGGGAGAGCTAGTTTTGTTACCTATTGCATGCGCACATTTCATGTGCATACTAGAAGTTTTATTGTTTTATTTTGATTAGTTCATTGCATCACACACCACTGCACCCACATGAGCGCATGCTTAGCTTTTTGCGTTTTGCGAGTTAAACTCATTTCTTCGTTAGATTTGGGAAAATTATGGTGATCACATAGGATTGCGAGACAGAGTAAAATGTTGACCTTGTTGTGCTTCTAGTCAACTGCTCTCGTCTCGTGTAGAAATTCGAGTAGATTAAATTTTTCTGTATGCTTATAGTTTTATATTTTTCTATTTACGTAAAGACTTTTTATTCTACTCAAAAGTTGGTGAATCCGGTATGAATCAAACGATAGTGTAGGGATGTGTGTAGCCGCCACTAGCCTCGTTTTGCTCGAGTCGGGAGGAAGGATTATCTTTCTCGGTGGCTAAGAACTTGCCCCAAGCTACTCTCGAAGCATAGGTGCATGGTTAGTCAAGCGTAAGCGTGATGTAGGCCATCTTTTTGGCCCGGTTGAGCTTTGTAACGTTCCTAATGTCATATCCTCGCTAGCCCCGTTGTGCCTACCCTTCTTTTGATTCAGCTCCACCTTCATTCACCAAAGCCCCATAGCATATCCTAGTCGCACACCCAAGTCGAGTTTTGTGTTTTATATTTTCATGTTGGGATGTGATGTGGTGTTATTATTTGTGAAAATTTGGAAGTGCTCCCAAGTCAATTTCTGCTGAATTGTGAAGTTAAAATGAAAAAAAAAGAAAAATATTTGTAAAAGAAAAAAAAAAGTAGTGAAAAGAAAAAGTTTAAATTGAAAATCTTTTTGGAAATGTGATTATATTTGGAGTAGGCAGTGCACACACCCATTTGTTAAAAGTTAAAGTCTGGAGGTGTGGTGTACCTGCATATATTGTGGTTAGCGGTTGGATTCTTTTTAGGCTAGCTCATTTGGGTTAGGTGAATAGCCTTTCTTTTTATCATTGTTTACCTCACCGTAACCCAAGCCCCGTGATTATCCTAAAGTCCTACGTATTTGCGCTTGAGTCTAACTAGTGCCGTGGAGAGAGTGTGAACGGGCAAGCGTATGGTCCCTGACATTGGTGGATTCCTTTGGAGGTGATCTTGAGCCCCGATCTTTGGCAAAGCTCACCTTAGTGGCCTGCCTACTTTCTTCCTATGCGTGACCAGTTGATTCACCGTGATTTTATTTTTGAGTAGTAATAAAATTTTGATACACATTGTGAAAAATATAAACTATTATGCATACTTAGAAATTTTCTCTATTGTATTTTTACGCACGCGAGCATGCGACTTCGCATGGTACTTTGTTTTTCAATTTCTTTGTTAGCTAGTAATTTTCCCTATCTGCTTAGATTTTGTTTGCTTGGGACGCGCAAACAGTTAAGTCTGGGGGTGTGATGAGTCCGATTTATATAGGGTTTTCGGACTCATCTGGGCTAGTTTTCACGAGTTTGCACTTCACTTTTAGTTCATTATCATATATATTTCATCTTGCCTATATTTCCATAGGAAGTGAACATTTTATCCCATGGTTGTGTATTTTGTTATTTTTATAGTTCGTACTCCCTTTTGTGATTGTATGGAATGTCTGCACAGATTAGTGATTGGTTTTTCCTTTCGGTACAGGGGTCGTGTGCGTGTTCCGGGATGGTGGTGAAACAGGAATACTGCGCACGATCATGGGATCTAATGCGCACGACCACTGGTCGTGCGCCCCTGATCGTGCGCACTACTCTACGTTTTCCAGAATCAGCCTGGGGTAAGCGCAGGACCACTGGACATACTGCGCACGACCACCGGTCGTGCGCCAATGATCGTGTGCATTGATTCCTCATTTCTAGAGTCCTGTCTGGGTAATCGCACGATCATTAGACTTAGTGCGCATGACCACTGGTCGTGCGCCACTACTCGTGCGCATTATCCCAGTTCTTCTTCCTGATATTCCATGCCATTGCGCACGAGCACAGGACATAGTGCGCACGACCACTAGTCGTGCACCTGTGATCGTGCGCATTGTTCATTTCTGCTTTTGTATAAATAGCGCAGGTCTCTCCCTAATCCAAAGAACCGGAGATCGCTCATTTTCCTCCTTCGTTTTCCTCCTTCTCCGCCGTTCCCCTTCATCTTCCACCCTAGGGAGGTGCTCCGGGCAAGCTTTCACCGCCAAATCCAAGCCGGAGCTTCCTTGCGGCCTTCTCCATCATCTCTTGGGTTTTAACGCCATAGCCATCAAGCAAAGGAAAGCTAGTAAACTTCGTCCGCTATCGTGAGACGAAGAAGACGGGCCATTGGAAGGTGGTGACAGCCCTTCTCTACCCCGAACGCAGTTGAGGACCGAGCTTGGATGCGGAATGACAATCCGACGATTCCAACCGTGAATCCTCAGCAAGACTTCGGATTCGGTCGATCTCTTGACTTGTTCTTGCTTTATTGTTGAATATTGGTGTTTAACTTTAGTTATATTGATGAAGTATGCTAAATTTGTAAAACGATTTGATACAATCATGTCTATGTGATTTTGTATGTTTTCGTTATCTACTTGAGTTGCGCCATATTCCATCCACCACCATCCGTTCTTGCCGCACTAGCAATTGCTAGTGGCGTGCGTTGAGAAGAGGTGCTCACGACCCTCATTCTGCCGTTCTAACCACCTCATCCGCTAGCCTTCTCATCCATCCGCCTAGTGATTCGGTGCATAGCGGCCCGACTAGTCTTCCATCCCGCCTGGCGAAGCATCGCATAGCGGCGTTGCATAGGAGTAGTTGTTAACCTTTTATTTTCTGTTTCCGCGACATCAAAACCCCCCCTTAGTTAGCTTCGACCTGAGGACTTCAATATCAAGTCCTCCTCGAAATTAACTCCACCTTACTGTGTTCCTTGTGAGATCGATACTTGGGAAAACCCTCATTTTATATTACTTGTGCGACCGGTTCACTGCCGTGATCTTAAGCATCAGTCTTGTAGCTTCCCATCTCTTACAAGTTGATTAACTAACTCTCGGAGAGCCATGCAATCTTCTACCAAATGACCAATATCTTTATGATAATTGCAAAAAAGCTCCTCATGGCGATATTTGATTTTAGACTTCATACGCCGAGGCCTTTTGAACTTAGGCATTTCTTGAAGAATTACCAGAAGGTCCTCCATAGGAATTTTAAGTTTAACATATCTATCTGAACCTTTTTTACTTTTTGGACGCGAAGATGTGGCTGGATGTACTTTCACAAACTCAGATAATTTGTTCTGCTGAGGAGATAATGTAGGCCTATCCTAAGGAAGAGGAGGAGATTTGCAATTTTTAATTTATGAAACATTTTGAGAGGGAAAAGGTTGCTGATCACCAGAAGTCCCCTGAGGTTGTTTAGTCATCTGATTCAGAAACAAGATATAACCTTTATTTGCTTCTTCACCCATTATGAACCTATTAACAATTTCAATAAGCTCTCCATAAATTTTGGGGTCCTTTGTGGTGAGCTTAAATTTCAAAGGGCCTTCTCGAAGTCCATTTATGAAAGCATGTAAGTAATAATCTTGATGGACGCTACAAACATCCAGAACTTCCTTTTGGAACCGGTCAACGAAATCCGAATTAGACTCATCAATTCCTTGCTTGATTCGGAAGAGAGCTCCAACGTCTCTTCTCCGCTTCCTGTAAGTAGTGAACCTTGAAATGAATTGACTTCAAAGATCTTTAAAACTGGTTACCGATCGAGGTGGCAGACTATAGAACCATTCCCTTGCAATATCGCCAAAAGATATAGTAAGAAGTTTGCATTTTACTCCATTTGACACCTTTCTTAGCGAAATAACCGATTCAAAGGCTTGTAAATGAGAAAACAGATCATAACATCCGGAATATTCTGGGTGATGCAGTACTCTGAAATCATCGGAGATAGTATCCCAACGAATCCAGTCAATGAATGGAGATGGGACTTCCTCTTCTTCTTTATAAGGAGGTTCTCTTGCAACAGATTTTGGCGCATGTTCAACCCAACTCCGAGAGAATTTGCTATCTTTGCCAAGGGCCCCATACTTAAAATATGAACAGTCTTGCACTTCTGAGAAATCAGCAGTAGTTGACATGAAATTAGATTCCCTCTGTCCCTTTGTAGGATTCATTTTGAAAGGATGCAAATAACCAAACTTTGCTCAGAGACCGCCGACCAGTTGCAGCTTGATCTGGCGGTTAGAAGATAGGACAAGCCGATACAAAGACAGGAAGGAAAACTGGCGGGTAGAACGACAGGTTCTACAGTGCTGGAGGCGGGCTGAAAACCTTAGCGGGCGAATGCGCGGCCTGCTCGACAGGTGGCCGAGCTCCAGTAGCAAGAGCGGTTTGACTCACTAGACCACTGATTTCATCGACTAATCGAGATCTGAAGGTCGCGTGTTAACTGTTGATGCACGAAAATGAAAAGGGAGTCGAGCACCACTAGCTAACGGTTCGAGCACGGGGGAATGGAAGGGGAAAGTGAAACTGCGAGTAGCAATCTACTAAGAGACGAGAGCAAAAAGAACAGCAGGGCCGTGAGCCATGGCAACAACAGACTTCGCCCGTCGCGGCCTGAATGCCTCTCTTGCGACGGGCTTTCCTTTGATTGAAGAATGGTGGTTACAGGGTTGATTACAAGTGGAGTAAAGGAAAAGGGGAAGAGCTGAGCAAGCTGGAGTCCACAAAGCCTGAGAATCGAGTCCGCAGCCTTTAATAAGTAGGCTCCTAGGCATGAGTCAGCGTGCTTTGGGTGCACCGCTTCCCACTATTTATACGATGGGGGCTTGCCCAAACGGGCAGGGCTAAAATAACCGGCTGCCCGGGATACATGAGAACCGGGTAGCGGTGACGAGAAGCAAAAGAGAAAGAAAACGCCAGTCCGCGCAAAGGGGGAGGACTGGGCTCGTGGGCTGAGGCTTCCGTCCGCTGCTGCAAGGCACGATCCTGCTGGAGGACTGCGGCCTAGGCGGACGGGACACTGAGTCCGCCAAAGAAGGATCAATCCAAGTTCCAAAGGTATGCCGAACTGGGCGGACGATGCACTGAGTCCGCCGCTGAGGGGATCATCCTTGGGACTTCTTAATGTTGCTTCTCTGCTGAGCTCGGTGGATGGCCAAACCGAGTCCGCTTATGATGAGCCTGGGACCTTAGAATTATGCCCATGCTTTGTCGAGCTGAGCGGACTGCCAAATTGAGTCTGCGGGGTAGGTGACGAATCTCGTACGCGTTGCGGACTGAGGGGTTAACATAATCCCCACACATTTTTAAGTTTCAGAAAACTTCGAAAATGTTTGCTTAACCGCCGATTACGCAAGTCTCATTAATGCTATCAGCGCTATAAATATCGCTGGAAGGCCTGGAACTGTCAAAAGTTTCCAGCGACATGGGGCAGGTACTCACCACTTGCGGTCTCAACTTTGCAGTCCGGCATGGCAAGACTCGCCACATTCTTCACTAGCCTTACTGCAAAGAGTGAAAAACCAATAACGCCAATGAAAACTAAGAAAGTGATAAAGAGAGTGACGAGAGGGGAGCTTGTCTGCTCTACTGGAGAGAGCTATCGTAAGAAGCTTGCTGAAGAAGCAGTCTGCCAGGCTGATGTGTCTGTGCGCGAGAAGAAGGATTCCACTGCTCCTCGCTCCGAACAGCCGTCAAAGAGTGCCGATAAGACATTGAATCCGTCAGTCACTGCATATACTCAGAAATCTGCAAACTCGGCGGACATGGTTTGCACGAATAACGAAACCGAAATATCATCCCCGAATGCCGAGAAGCCCATCATTAATCTTGACGAAGATAGGTGGCCTGCGGGAGAGGAAGTCGATAAAGACACGCCTTCACAGGCATTGGTTGTTGCAAACCCTGAGACAATCCGCGAGAGCCAGCCAGATTTAGGGATGGTCGCCGCAAACTCTACTGAGAAAAAGGCTCCTCCTGAGAAGAAGAGAAAGAGAGACAAATCCACTGTGTCCGAGCGGGTCGAAAAGAAGCTGCAGGCGATGAAAAAAAATATCTCTGTGCGAACTGGGGATGCGGACTTGCAGCACAGGCAGCGCAAAAAAGAAGTTCCTAAAAGCGACCTAGTTACACTGAAGGCCCAAATCCAGGGAGACAATTCCCTCTCTACGGGTCAGTTTGTCAACTGAAGAGATACTAAATTCCATAGACGTCGAGCAACTCGATCTCATCAACAAATCCTTGCTGGATGTATTGCATCCTAAGGTAGAAATCCTGGGAGTTAAGACTAGCGAGCTCCCCTCTTTATCCGCTGCTGAGGAAAAATAGAAGGAAAAGAAGAAAGAGAAGATCGCCGAACTGAAGAAGCAGATCGCCGCTCATGTGGCTATGGTTGAGGCGGCCTCGAAGCAGGCCGCGGCGGACAGAGAAGCTGAAAATCTGCGGACTGCTGCAGAGCTGCTGCGGACAGGTAAACGCCAACCGACGCCTAAATACTTTAAGCATCAGTGGCTTTACAGGTTACCGCAGCGGAAGTCAAGGCAATCAAGATCATCACTGAGACCGACGACATTATTGTATCAACGAGCTCTGTGGCTGAAAAAAGAATCAAAGTCCACCGTAAATGGAAAAAGTGGTTAAGCGCCTTTGATCCGGAGCGGATAAGGCGGCCTATCTTAAATAGTCGGCAACTCGTCTTTGCCTTTACCAAAAGTGATCATTTATCTTCATACTTCGAGTCCGCTGCGGACTGTATTTGAATATGATCTTGACCTTCTTTATTGCAGGAAGGAAGTCGCCACCGGGCTCTGTCGAGAGTGGAGATATTGTGACCACGCCGGATGCTGCAGCTGACACGACCTTGCTTGATGAGTCCGCCAAAGATAAGCAGTCTGTCCTGGAGAAAGTCGCAACATTAGAGAAGGAATTTCGAGATGAAATTAAAGAAATCCGAGCCGAGTTAAGGAGGGCGGCGGAGCGCGAGGAGGCGGCAGAGCGCGAGAAAGCTTTGAAGGATCAGATCGCCAGCATCTCAAGGGCGCTTGAAAGATCTGACAGGGAGAAGAAGCGATTTGCTGACGACGCTCGCTTCTACAAAGGGAAATATTTGGCGATGACACGGGAAGAGAAGGGAAAGCGGGCTTCCGAGGTCGTAGAGCAGAGACCGCGATTGCCAGATTGCGTCGCTCTAGAGGCAGCAGTACCAGAGGGTAGCCAGTGCGCCACGGACGAGGAGCTGAGGCCGGCAATGGAGCCGATGATCCCTCCGAGCCGGGTAGACCGGGAGGCCGCGCACATGCACTGGTCTATTAACTCCATTCACCATCACATCTGTCGCTTGTATAGTGAAATTCTTCAAATAAGTGACTAGGCAGCGCACTTGTGCCGAGACAGGACGGAGCGGCCAGCGCGATCTGAAAATAGAGACCGCTGAGTCTGTTATTAAGACGAATTATGTGATGTATTATATTTGAACAATTCTTTGTTTTGTGACTTGTAAAGAACAATGTTGTGCATTATGCAGAATAAATTTGATATCCGCGTATTCTGACGTTAAATTGCGTTTATTTCCCTGCTGTGCTATGGCGAACTATACAGACAGATATTGTGTCCACTTCTATGAATTTAACTTGTGAATTAATTTGCAGGTGGGAATTATTGCAAACTGAGAGAACTAAAAATGTATCCGCTTAATTTGTGCTTTGAAAATTGCTTGGCAGGTAGTCTGGAGATTGGAAACACAGCGGACTCGAGTTTGTGTCCGTGTTGTCTTTATCTTTGCTACACGAAAAACTGAATTGTTGCGATTTCAGCAGACTCGAGAATCGAGCTGTGCAGCCTGGCCAAAAAGCTGTCAGGCCCCCACTACTATAAATATAGCTCTATTGCTTCTTCTATGCAAGAAAGCAGTTGAAGTAGAAGACACTGCGACCTGAGAACATGGTCTCCGCCAGGACTGATGCTGCGGTTGCTTTCCATGCTGCCGATCACGGGAAATGCACATTGATGGAGGATGACCTTGAAGCCTTCGTTGAGAGACATATGGCAGACTCAAATTTGCTTGTCCGCCTTCCCGCCCACGAGGAAAGATTGAACTTCTCAACAGCGACTCAGATCGCTATACCTGTCGACCACTTTGATAGCGGGTTCAGATTCCCACTACTATAGGAGATGGTAGAGATATTTGAGCACTATGGGATGGTGCCGGGCCAGCTCGCGCCCAACACCCTTGCTGCAATTTATAGATTTATTGCATACCTGCGATCTGAAAAGATCGCCTTCTCCTTGAACATCTTCCGCAAGATGTTTTCAGTCCGCTCGATCACACCCTCCGGAGGCCGCCCATATAAAGGGGTGATTTACTTCTAGTGTCGAGGGATGAAGGTCATGGGTCTGACTAACAAGATCCATAACTGGACCTCCAGGTTCCTGATCTTTGAGGGCGACCTAGGGTTCGCACACACTTATCCGCAAGAATGCGCGGACTCCGCTTTCAAGAGTGTCGGGCTTAGCGATGTGGAGTCCAGTTTCTCGCAGAGGATCGGCAAGACATTGAGCATTACATCCCAATGCTGGCAAGCCAGGAAGGCATAACTCGCGGAGAGAGTAAGTGTAAGCGGACTGACTATTTGTATCCGCCGCGACCTATTTGCTGACAACTCTTTTCTTACAGCAATCCTGGCTGTGCCTGCAAACCTACCGCAAATGCCAAGCGGGTTTACCCCTACTCAAAGAGAAAGAAAGTAGGAAGTCGCAAGAAAAAGGAAAGAAGAGGGGGATCCCGCAGCGGACAGCTCCTCTTCTCAAAGCTTTGCAATGCAGGGCTTTGGAAACCGCCAAAAGGATCTGAGGGGGAACCCGATGATCCACTGGCACAATAAGAACAAGCATGTCCGCCTGTCGACAACACTACCAATATGGAAAAGTTTGAAGATAACCCGCCACGCTCATGTCGCGATCTCCGCACTCTATGGGAAGCGCAACTTGAGCGACTTGAAGAAGGTTGCTCCTGCCGACCTCCCTCTGCTGGCCTCCCAGCCAAGCACGAACAGCGCGGTGACAAACCATTTTGTTTGTTCCCTGGCCAGAGACCTGCTCAGACAAAATGAGCAACTTCAGGAAGAAAAGAGGTTGATCATGGAAAGAAACGTGCGGCTGGGAAAAAGGGTCGCTAAGTAGAAAGAAGAGATGGCGGTAAGTTGTATTTGCAGCGGTCTCCGCTTGAAATCCGCCGCGAACTGACGTTTGTTTCTTTGTATTTCGCAGGTCGCGTATGATTTGAAAAATGATAAATTCCAGGCCGCCATGCTCCCCTTTGTGAAAGAAACTGTTGAGATCGCTATCGAGCGATTTGTCTGCGGTGGCTTCGCAAAGGAAGGGGTGGACGACATCCCTTTTCTGCAGCTCTTACCTGAGTTGGTGGAGCAGGTTGCGGCGATGGAGCGTGATGCTAAAGGAAAAGATAAAATTACTGAGGAAGGAGAAGGAGAAGAAGAAGAAGAAGAAGTAGGCGGAGGTGGAGGAGAAGCCGAGATAATTGCAGATGACGCTGGTTCAAGCCAGCGTGGTGGGGGTCAGTCCGCCAAGTCCGACGCGTCTACATCTAGCTCTGCTGGCAAGAGCTCGCATAGCGAGTCCAGGGCCAGCAGTAGTTCAGATAGCAGTGGAGGAAGTGGCTCGGAGGGCTATTCACCAGAGATTGATGTCGATAGCCTAAGCCCTGAGTCCCCTGCAGAGAAAAACAAAAGAGGGGTGAAGCAGAGTAATGCAATTTTGTTTTTAATATTTTTGTAAAGAGAGCGGACTTAAGTTTGGAGTCCGCCGAATATACAAAAGTTGTAACTTGATTTTTGACTAAATAGAAAAGGATATTCCGGTATCAGTGTGTGTCTTCTGCAATGTTCTTTATTTTATGTTATTTAAATGTACTGACGTAGTTAAGAGCGATCTCCGTATAGCAAATCTTATTAAACAATTCAACCACTGTTCACCGCAAAAAGAATGAGATTAATGTTTAGTTGGTTGCCGAAGTAAAAGAACATTTAGCGGACTTTGACGAGTTCCAATAGCAGTCCGCAATTCCCTTTGCCAAAATCAAATCTTACAAGCTTAACGATAATAAGCATTGAAGACTTATAATTATTGTCAAACTGCGAGCTGAAAAAGCAAACCGGGGACCAATCCTGCGGACTGGGCGGCTACAATTTTACAGTTCACACACAATTGAATAGAAATGATCTATAGCTCGTGACCAAGTGGGTAGGTGCGGCCGGAGTGACATTGCTTTTTTACACTGAGCCATGAAAATTATAGATCAACCCAAAGAAATCCTGCGGACTGAGCGGATACCAGAAGACAGTCCACACTGAATAGAGAAATGATCCATAGCTTGTGACCAAGCGGGCAGGTGCGGCCGGAGCGGCATAGCTTTTCACATCGGGCCACAAGCTACAAGATCAACCCAGGAAAACCTGCGGACTGAGCAGATACCAGAAGACAGTCCATACTAAATAGAGAAATGATCCATAGCTTGAGACCTAGTGGGCAGGTGCGGCCAGAGCGGCATAGCTTTTCACACTGGGACACAAGCTACAAGATCAACCCAAGAAAACCTACAGACTGAGCGGATACTAGAAGACAGTCCGCACTACATAGAGAAATGATCCATAGATTGAGACTTAGTGGGCAGGTGCGGCCGGAGCGGCATAGCTTCTCACACCGGGCCACAAGCTATAAGATCAACCCAAGAAATCCTGCGGACTGAGCAGATACCAGAAGAAAGTCCGCACTAGATTAATTCCCTGTGAAGAATGAGCTACAGACTTGTGACCAAGTGGGCAGGTGCGGCCTGAGCGGCATTGCTTTTCACACCAGGCCTCAAGATTTGTACACTCAACGGAACGGTCCACTGCCCTCTTGCCTGGAGTACAGTCTGAGTTGATCTTTTTGGCAGGTGCGGCCAGAGCGGCGTTACTTTTCTCCAAGATCAACCAGGCTGTGGGTCTCCTGCAGGCACTGCTTGAGGGTACCACAAAGTGTTCGAGGGTTACAAACTAAGATGACCCGTGGGCAGTTGCGTATAGCATTGCTTTTCACACGCGATCATCAAAGTTGTAACGATATCCCTAAAGTGGCATGGTAGAGCTTAACACCCACCCTGTCCCTCCATAATGCAGAGGTGGGGTCAGGTACTAGTCGGGATCCGCAATTCAGTATCCTACTGCGCTAGAACCTGCAAGCTCCCACTACACGGTGCGAAATCTCCTCGCAACACGTGGTCTTTGTGGTGTTATGCTAATGACAACGGTTCTAGGGGAGGTTTGCTGAACTCGACGATGTCTCTTGATATCAGGCAACCATTATTGTTGTTCGGGAGACAAGGAGAAAACACCAGAAAAAGTGTTAGTATGAATTCTTTGATCAATAAGAAGCTTTTTGCAAGGTTAGCTTAAGAGAGAAAAGAGAGTTCAAAGATAGAACCATTTTGAAATCTTCCTTGCTCAATGTGCTAACTGTTACTATTCAACAGATACAAACACTTGAAGAAATGTTAGCAAGCAGCTTTTACTCATAATGATTCTTGAAAAGATTACATAGAAAGGAAATAAAAAGAGGAGGTTCAGGAATAAAATAGCTTGAGATCATCTCCGCTCCACGTATGTGGCATATCCTCTCCCTCATATGTTTGCAAGCGATAAGCGCCTCTCTTTAACACCTCTTTGACAATGAAGGGGCCGACCCAATTTGGATTAAGCTTTCCTACTGAGCTGGATCTTGCAGTAGTGTCAACCTTTTTAAGAACCAGATCTCCCACTTGAAAGTATTTGATCCTCACGTTCTTATCAAAGTATCGGGCCATCCTTCTCTTGACATCTTCCTGCCTTATTGCTGCTTTGTCTCTGATTTCTTCAATGTGCTCCAAGCTGAACTTCATCTCTTCATTGTTCAGCTCAAGCCAGTCTTCAAAACCTTGCCTTGCAAGCAGCGCTCTAGGTGATGGAACTTCAAACTCAACTGGAATGAGGGCTTCTGAGCCATGAGAAAGTTTGAACGGAGTTTCTCCAGTTGCGGATGAAGGTGTTGTCCTTAAGGACCAGAGGACCGATGAAAGTTGATCAGCCCAACTATCTTTGAGATTCTGCACTTTCTTCTTAAGTAAATTGAGGACCTGCTTGTTGGCTGCTTCAACTTGGCCGTTGCTTCTGTGATGATAGACTAATGCAAAACGCAGCTCTGTTTCGTTCTGCTTGCAAAAATCAATCATCTCTACATTGTTGATTTGTGGCCCGTTGTCGGTGATTATTGCCATTGGTATTCCCCAAATGAAATTCTTGACGACCTGAGTTGTTGTCTTTGCCAATGCCTTTGCTTCAATCCACTTGCTGAAGTAATCAATCATCACCATGATAAAGCGTTGTTGTCCGCTTGCCATATGAAAAGGACCAATGAGATCCATCCCCCAAACTATAAAGGGACAAGGAGTTGCAATTGATCTGAGTGACTGAGCAGCTTAATGCTGGAGTGGATCAAACTTCTGGCATTGAACAAATTTTTTGGCATAAGCCTCAGAATCTTTCTTCATGGTGGGCCAGAAATAACCCTGCCGAAGGATCCGTCTTTCTAGTGTTCTTGCTCTTGAGTGACTTCCACACTCGCCAGAATGAACTTCTTGCAAAATAGCCGGAGCCTCTTCTTCGGATTCCAGGCTTAACAGCTGTGATTTTTGCACTTAAATTATGGCGTCACTATTTATATGACGTGAAAGTTGACATCTTCACGGACTATAAGATCTTTAAGTACTTAATAGATTAGAAGGATCTGAATATGCGGCAGCGGAGGTGGCTGGAGTTCGTTGGGGACTACACCTTCCAGATACACTATACTCCTGGAAAGGAAAATGTGGTTGTAGATGCCTTGAGTCGGCAGACTCCGGTAAGGGCAAGTTGGTTGCAGAGGCATGATGAGCGTCTGATCTAGGAGTTGGAGGCCTTAGATATTTCTTATGTTGACAAGAATACTACTGCTAATGCGTGCCTGAACTGGACAGAGGTACAGTATGACCTTGCGGACAGGGTTTAGCAATAACGAAACTCGATAAAAGTATGAAACGCTATGCAACGGATGGGTCAAATTCCCAATTCTCCTTGGATGACAGTCTTTTGAGAAAGGAAAAACATTTGTGCATCCCGAATGTGGGAAAATTACGGGAGGAATTGATTTATGGGGGCACATTTTACTAAGTACTCAATTCACCGAGGGAGCACAAAGATGTACAAGGACATGAAAAAGTTATTCTGGTGGCCGGGTCTGAAGAAAGACATAGCTCTTTATGTGGAAAATTACCAAACTTGTTCCCTAGTGAAAGTAGAATGTCAGAAGCCTGGCGGTTTCTTAAAGTCGTTACCAATTCCTATATGGAAGTTCGATGATATCTCTATGGATTTTGTGCACAGACTGCCGAGATCACAGAGCGGAAGCGATGTCGTGTGGGTGATCGTTGACCGATTGACAAAGGTATCACACTTCATACCGAACAAGAAGGACGATTCAGTGGAAAAGTTGGTTAAGTTGTATGTGGACAACATAGTACGATTGCACGGTGTGCCCCATAATATCGTTAGAGACTAAGATGGGAGCTTTACTTTGAATGATTGGAGGCTAATCCATCAGTTGTTAGGTACTCAACTAAAGTTCAGCACGGCCTTTCATCCGCAGACGGATGGTAAGACTGAGAGGACCATTCAAACAATGAAGGATATGCTCCGAATGTGTGCCTTGGATTTCAGGAAGAGGTGGGAGGACCATCTCTATATGATTGAGTTTACCAATATAAATAACTATCAAGCTAGTATTCAGATGACACCCTTTAAAGTTTTATAGGGTAGGAAATGTCGCACTCCTTTAGTTTGGGCAGAAACATGCGAATCGAAGTTTTATAAGCAAAAGGAGGTCGAAGATGCAAATTCAACTATACGCACCATTCGAGAAAGTCTATTGGTAGCCTAAGATAGGAAAGCAAAATACTACAACGCCAAGCACCGAAACGTGGAGTTTGCGGTTGGCAATTGGGTATATTTGAAGATAAAACCATTCAAAGGCGTGTCCAAGATTCAGCACTTGAAAAAGTTGAGTCTGAGGTATCTTGGTCCATTTGAAGTGGTTGAATGTGTCAGAGAAGCTGCCTACTGGTTAGCTCTTTTGGCGGAGCTGCCTACCGGTTAGCTCTTTCAGCGGAGCTAAGTGACTTGCACAATGTGTTTGACATATCTGTGTTGCGGAAAGCTGTGAAAGAGCCAACTCAAGTGATTTTGGATGATCAAGTACCAATCGATAGTGCGCTGACAACGAAGGTTAGACCTATTCAGATCGAGGATATAAAAATCAAGCTGTTACGGAACAAGACAATCAGGATGATCAAAGTCTGTTTGGACAAATGTGGTCAAGAAGAACTGACATGGGAGCGTGAGCAGACCATGCACGATGTGTTTCCCGAGTTGTTTGTAAATTAATGTTGTAACATTGTTTTGTGAATGAAAAATTTGTTGTAACATATTAGTTGCTGTTTTTATTACCTACAGATGAGTAAATTTTGGGATGAAATTTCTGTAAGGAGGGGAGGTTCGTAATACCCCCCCAAAATGGAAACAGAACTTTTGTTAGCTATCGCCGGGCGACAGTGGGTATAGATGGCGATAGCAATAACACCCGACCTACTCAACGCTTTCAAGCGTTGAGTAAACTCGAAGAATCGTTGAGTAAGAGACTATCGCGTGGCGATAGTGGGTATTGCGCGGCGATACCACTCAATGCACTCAACACTTTCAACGAGGCATTGAGTAGATTCAACGCACTCGACGCTTTCGACGAATCGTCAAGTGAGCTAATGCGTGGTGACAGTGGGTATCACTGGGCGATACTGCAGCGTGTGGCTTAACACGTGTCAGATGGTTGGTCAGCGGCTGAAGAGAGGTGGTTGACTAGGGTCAAGGCGGTTAAGATCGCTTTCGCCAGGCGATAGCCGATATCACACGACGATATCGTTTTGTTTGACTATTCAGCTGAAATCATGGCATTTGCTTCCTTTTTATGAAAGGATCATGTGGCTGGGATTAATCCCGAGACAACTTAAGTAGAGGAGGGGTAAAAGAGAAGACATTTCTCTTCTTCTTTCTCTCTCCTCCTTTCATTATCATCTTAAGTAAAAAGAGCTAAGAAAGAAGGCTGAGGGTGCGATTGAGATTGAAAAGCTTGGTGAAGGAGATCTAGTGGACGGAATCAAAATACGAGGCTAGATCCTTGAAGACGAAAGAGAGATGATCTTTTACAACTAGATAAAAATCTTTGCCATGGTTCTGAAACGGATTACTAGGGTAACTATCTTCCTTCTTGGACAAGTGAAGTCCTCCATTTTCATATGCATGGAATATCCCACCAAAAGGTGGAGAATCGAGGGAATTCCGATGGGTTGATATGTGATAACCCCGGGTGGTTTTGTATATAGAATCCAAAATTTGTAGTATGGAATAGGCATGCTGTATGAAGCCCATCCGGACGGGTTGGTCTGGATTGGTGATGTTTTATTTTGCGTGCCGGAGAAGACTCCGGGTATAAACTAGTAGTTGATGGGGTCTGTTGGTTGTAGCTATGAAATGAGAGTAGTAAGAAGTACTGGGGGTGAGATCCAGGAAAATACCCATAAAATACCACATTGTGCATAATTGTTGGATATCGTAGGGCGACAACGAGTATTGCTGGATATAGCCCTTGGTGAGCTATGATTGCTGTGAAAGACTAGTTTTCTAGCACTACAGGATGCTGTAGGGTTTTGGCCGGAAAGATGTCCCAGTTGTGGCTAAGTCTAGAGACAGAAGAGAGTTGTGTCGCTAATGCCAGGCGATAGTGGCTATCGCTGGCGATAGCTTCCAGATAGCATTTTATGTATGAAGCCAGTCTCTTGGAGATCGTGTGGCCAGTGAGCTAATTGGGAAAGGGGAAGCTGACCCGCGTCTTATCAAGTACCATGATGGCTGTGACCGTCGGCGTTGACCCGGCGAATTGAGCAACGGGAAATAACTGAACTGTACCCACATTATGTCATTTAGGATAGATTGCCTAAAGTAACTGGGTTTTGTCGTTGGCATAATGAGAGACTTAGGCCCCATACCAGAAAGACTAGAATGCTCAAATGAACTATCAAGTCCGGGACTGTGGAAGGTGGTGGGACAGAGAGAAGTCTATTACACTGAGAATGTACCCTGAGTGCACGGAACGTTTGGCTATTGAGGCACTCGTTTGTGATATATTGAATGGTACTTGGTGCACCACCTTGTGATATATCTGTTGTATTAATGCTATGCCTGCAGGGAAGGAATACTGCTGCCCCGAGAATGGTGTAGGGTCATGATGCGTTGGACGACAAGTGTACCGGTCGCACAAGTAATATAAAATGGGCGAATTTCCCCGAGTATCAATCTCGAGGGAACACAGTAAGGTGGAGTTAATTTTGAGGAGAACTTTAGATTGAAGTCCTTAGGTCGAAGATAACGAAGGGGGGTTCTGATAGCTGCGGAAAAATAAAGTAAAATTCTAACAAAATACTCCTATGCAACGCCACTATGCGATGCTTCGCCAGGCGGGATGGAAGACTACACGGGCCGTTATGCACCGAATCGTTGGGCGGATGGACGAGCAGGCTTGCAGATGAAGTGATTACAATGGCGGAATGATGGTCAAGAGCACCTCTTCGCTACGCACACCACTAGCAATTGCTAGTGCGGCACAAACAGATGTGGTGGAGGATTGAAGATAAAGGCGCACCTCAAGCAAATAACATAAATATGAAATCACATAGACATGATTGTATACATATGTTTATCAAAATAATAACAACTTCATCATATACAAGAGATCAACTATACTATCAACAACAAGAGAAGAAAAGTGTGCGAAATCGACCGGATCCAAAGTCTTGCGGAGGATTCACGGAAGGAATCGCGGGGTTGTCAATCCGCATCCTAGCTCGGTCCTCAACTGCGTCCTGGGGTAGAGGAGGCTGTCACTAACTCGGAATGGACCCGTCTTATTCATTTCATGAGCCGGTGGAGGATGGCACAACTTCTCCCAGCTTGATGGAGAAAGCTAGATCTGACTCTTCTTGAAGCTCAAGGATGAAGGAGGAGGCCGAGAGAAAGCTCGGGCTTGAATATGACGTTGAAAGCTTGCCCAGAGCACCTCCCTAAGGTGGAAGATGAAGGGAAATGGCGGAACCCTTCCTTCGAGGCGGAAAACGGCGGGGGAGAAAATCTATTCTCAATGGAGGAAAATCTGCGCTTTAAATAGAAGCAGGTCGGAAAAATAGGCACGCATGGTTTGGCGCACGACCGTGCGCTAACCTTGCGATATTAACTGAAAGTTCACCTAGTGTCAACTATCTTCACCTATGGGGGGGGGAATAGGTGACATGCAGCGTTTTTGCGGAATTTAAAATTGTACCTGCACAAGAAAATAAAACAACACAGCAAACAGAGTACACAAGCTATTTATAGTGGTTCCCTGAATTGGGTACATCCACTTTCCCCCTTCGACCTATCTCCCAACAAGGGACGACTCGGTCTCTTCACCAACAGGATTGAAATCCAATCCTTGCACTATCGGAAGGAACCCTTCCACACGTAGGAGACAACACTCGCACAACACGGGTTGCACCCAAACCTTACAACTAGGAACCAACGTTCCTTTACAACAAAAATAAAACTAGAATGTACAAGAGATACAAACTACTTTTGGAGACTAAGGTGTCCCTCTTCGTTGACGACGTGTTCTTGAAGTCCACAAAGAGTCCACAACCCTAGATCTCACTTGGAGAGAATCTCCCCGGAACCGGCGGTGGCAAGATGGGCGGCGGCTTGGTTCACGGGATCGGCGGCGACAACGGTGTGTGGCTGCTGTACTTTGGAGATCCAAACTTCGTAGCGAAGCTAGCTAGGTCTTCCAACGGTCACTCTAGGATCGATCGTCTCGATCGATCCGGACGGGGAAGTTTTTCCCGATCAACAAATCGAGAGACAAGGGATCTCTGGATAGACGCGTGAGACCCTAAGCTTGGCTAAGCTTCTATCGCCGGGAGATCTGGAGGAAACCACGATCAAACGACCGGCGATCGACTTGCACGAGCGGCGACGACGACGGAGCTGTTTCGCGATTCTAGGTCAAGGTCGGCTGCTCGTTTTTCGTCTTTTTCTCTGTGTGTGTTTACTGTTCAAAAATACCTGTATATATATACACAAGTAAACACCTTAATGACCGTTGTGGGTCCCACAAGAAGAAGCCCTAAATCCGGTTCAAAATAGTGCCAGCGGCAGAATCCGGTCCAGTTTTTTCACGAAAATTGCCCAAGTAAAAATCGGCGAGAATCACCTGTGATTCTCGTCGAGTCGTCGAGAATCAAGGGTGATTGTCGACGATTCGGCGAGAATCACAAAGTGATTCTCGTCGAATTTGACTTGATTACACTCTGATTTAGCCGGCGAGAATCAACCAGTGATTCTCGACGATTCTGCGAGAATCACTTGGTGATTCTCGTCGATTCTTACTTAGATGATTTTTCGTCTTACGCCTCTGAGCTGCTCTTTGACTCATCCTTGCTCCTTGTCTGCTCTTGCATAAACACAGCCCCGTACTTGAAAGTAAGTGCACTCCAATAGAGAGAGTACACGTAGGCCAACACACTGATCTGCTCAACGAGGGATTACGTCGTGCAGACCCGTGTATATTGACCTATTGCACCCTGACATTGGTGTGCACTTAGCATGGAATAACTGCAAGCACAACTTGAAATATTTTGTCAAAAAACATTGCCTATTTACCTTAGCTTGTTCAGGGGCTTCTTCAAATCAGGTACGTTGTGGATACAATACCCAACAATCTCCCCCTATTTGAAGAAGCCTAAACCCTACAAGCTAAGGTGAATAGTGTTAAAATTCAACAAACCGCAGACGCCCCCTTGGATACCCTGTTGAAAACTCAACAAACCGAAGGAGGATACGCCCACTTATAATGTTGAAAGTTTTCCCGGATCGTGGAGTTAGCAGGGGTTATCTCAACAAAGCAGTAACAACCAGCAACACATGCAGCGCAAGCTTCTTTATTGATCAAGAGCAAACTTCTTTACAAGGCGAGACATACATGGCGAGACATGCTTCACCAAAACCCAACACCGGGAGAGCAGAGACAGTTACAAAGACAAGAACAAAAAACAAGCCGCGCGGACTCAATCAACAAGCCGCCGACCTACTGCTGTGGAGTCCGCTCAGTCCGCCAGGTCGCCATACCGCAACCCAAGCCGCGCGGACTCACCCTTATTCTAATGCTTAGCTCTTCACCGCCGATCTGCAGGCCGCCAGACCGCACAAGCTGCGTCACCGAATGGAACAGTCCGCCTGAAGCAGGCGACTTCCTGAACCCCGAACCAAGTTGCCAAAGAGAAGACCGCCTGGTCGCTATCCGCGACCTGCTGTTTACCGCCTGTTGCTTAACCGCAGAGTCCGCACTGTCCCTGACCGCAATCAGAGCCAAGTCCTGGCTTTTCAGCGCTATCCGCATAACCTACACAGCACAACCGGGTCAACTCTCTATCCGCGCGGACACCAAAGTCCAGACCGCAGCAACTTACGCGAGCTCAATTACTGTTCACTTACTTCGGTCTAGGTCCGATACACCTGATGTGACATGGGTCCTATTTATAGGCACGATGATGAGTATGGTCACCGCCCTAGCCGATATGATCACCGCCACATCCCGCAGCTAGAACAAGCGTGTCCGCCAGCCCGCGGACACACATTCGAGTTCGCCGCTCCTGTGCAGATAGCCAGTCCGCCCCAGCTTCTCCAAGGCCGGACTCCAATATCCAGCCCGCCTTGCCGCCAGAGACCAAGCCAGGACCACCACAGCCGGACTCCACAACAGCCATGTCCTCCATTCTGCGGACAAGGCATCAGCCCGTAAAACCCGAGCCCGCAGCCTCGCCATCAAGGCACCTGCCGGACTCAGCGGACACCCGACTACCATCCGCATATCCCAAGTCCATTGCCTCATTGACAAGGCACCTCCGGACTTAGCGAACACGCCAATCCAGTGTGCTAACAGCAGACGCCAGTCCGCAACTCCTGAGTCCATAACCTCATCACAAGGCTAAACCGGACTCAGCGGACTCTGGCTCCAGTCTGCACGCTCCTGCACAAGCAATTCTCCAGTCCGCATTACCCCAAGCTAGCAAACAAGGCAACAGCACTTCTACTACGCTTGGCGGACTGAGAAACCAGCCCGCGCTCCACTGCACGATCTCCCCGAACTGAGCCATCCTGGACTTAGTTCAGATCACACCAAGTCCAGTCCGCTGGCCACAAGGGCCAGTCCGCACTTACTGGCGGACACTGGATCTAGCCCGCCATACCGGGCGACCTCCAGTTTCTGTCCGCGCTGACCGGCGGTCTCCGCGGCTTCCACTTGCCGCTTCACTAGAGCAAGACCAAGGCAACTGCCAAACCGGTCTGCCGAGCTCCAGTTCTTCAGTCCGCTTTATGCCGGACTCTGCGGATAGCATTCCTATCCGCCCGGTTACTTCCTGGGAGTCAACCGCCTGCTGAGCATACACTGGCATGTCAGACCGCTGCTGCTGTCCGCATAGTCCGCGCGAACAGACCGCCCAGGCCGCCACAGAGCAAACCGCCTGCAACATCCCTACCGACCTAGCAGTCCGCCAACCCTGTCCGCGTAGTCCGCGTGGATAGGTTTCCCAAGCCTTCCATTCACCCACTTTCACTTCACAGAATTCAACACTCCCCCTTGAAGTGAGAAGTGGTGAATAACTCCAGCAGCTCCCGTAACCTTGCACCTGGTCCTTCCGATAGCATCTACGAAGAGATGTCAAAGACATAGTCCTCGCCCCGTATATCTTGGACCATGAGGGAGCCCTCCAGCATCTCCAAAAAGGAGTCATGCTTCCCTCTGCCTTCTTCAGCTTCAACCTCCACTCTTGCATCACAGGAGTATCACCAACTTCCTTGGATACGGAAGTCCAAGCCTCGTTGCCTCTGAGAGAAGTCACCTTTTCAGACTTGGTGTCAACCACCTCCTTGATTCTAGTGGGGTCATCACATCCAGAAGAACCTTGCTTGACCTGAGGGCTAACAAGGAAACACGGAACCAAGTCCGCCGTGTTCCCTTCACTATATCGAGCTGGTGGCTTACTGATCCTCTTCGATCTCCGAAGAACCTGATCATGGCTAACCACCTCCGCTGTTATTGAACCAGCTCCGTTCCTGGGCAAACCCGGAATAATGCTCCCTTTGCTCCCTGAATAAGACGCCTCCTTACTGGAACCAAAAACATCTGGAGCAACGCTCCCCCTACTACCTGAACCAGAAGACTCCCCTCTTGAACAAGAACTGTCTGGAACATCGCTCCCCTTGCTTCCTGAACCGGAAGCTTCCGCCTTCGAGCCAGAAGAACCTGGAGCATCGCTCCCCCTTCTTCCCGACTCTGACGCCTTTGCCCCGGAGCTAGAACAACCTGGAGCACCTGGTGACTCAGGCAACTCCACTTCCTTAGCAGCAGCCTCCTTCAGCCCACCATCTGACCTGCTTATCTCTAGCTCCACATAAGAGCTACCCCAATACGGCGTCAACTCATCGAAAACAATGTCTCTCGACACTATGAGTTTCTTCGTCGCAGGATCCATACACCTCCATCTTCTTCTCTGCTCATCATACCCAACAAAGACTAGCTTTGTCTTGAGAGCACCCGGAGAGTGTATATAGCAGGTAGATCCACACACCTGAAGGTGTTTCACTAAGGGCTTCACTCCGAACATCAGCTCATAAGGAGTCTTCATTATGATCGGACTAAGAGGCATCCGGTTGATGACATGAGCAGCACATGCCATTCCTTCCGCCCAAAGAGCCTTCAGAATGCCTTTACTCTAAAGCCAACACTTGCAGGTCTCCGTTAACCAACGGATCATCCGAGCTGCAATACTACCTTGTTGTGAAGTATGTCCACAAGAAAGCTCCATCCAGATCCCTTGCTTCCTGCAAAAGCGTGAGAACTCGGTTGAGCCAAACTCACCACCGATACTTGTCCTCAACACCTTGATCCTCCGGCCAAGCTGGCCTTCCACAAGCTTCTTGAACTGCACAAACAAGCGTACCATGTTGGACTTCATCTTCATAAAGTATACCCAAGTATACCTAGAATAGTCATCAACCAATATCAGCATGAACCTGCTGCCTCCAAGACTGGCCGTGACGGTCGGTCCCACCAGAGCACAATGGACAACCGCCAATGGTGCATTACATCTGGATTGTGCTTTGTCAACCATGAAGCGATAGGCTCCACTTTCCTGACATCCCGCACACCCCCGACCATCGCCATAGGATGACAATCTAGGCAAGCCTCTTACGAGTCTTCTTTCCGCCATTGCTTTCAGCTTGTCCATCCCTACATGCCCCAGTCTTTCATGCTAGATAGCTGCACTATCACTGGCATTCATCCGATCAGCTCCAGAACTTGTTGATATCCCAACCACGTTCTTCTCCTTCCTCCCTACCTGAGCAACGTTCGTCGAGAGCAAGACAACCTTGCACTCCTTCCGAAGATGACCTTGCTGCTTGCATTTATAGCACCTTGGTCCTTCCTTCCTCTTCCTATCACGCCTAGGAGAAACACTCCTTTCTTCCTGATACGAAGTAGAGGGACCATCTTCCGCAGCACTCTTCACCTCCTTCCTGAACAACCCATCAAGGGAAGTCCAGACCTCCGCAGCTGACCGACATCCACTGATGTGGTCCAAGAGCTCCGATGAGATCACCTGCTTGAGAATAGACTCCGCTTTCGCATTTGCCTCCTTCCAAGCTCTCATCGACTCAGCATTGCCAGCAGTATCCTCTTGTCTTCCTGCTCCGCATACAACCTCCCAAAGGTCCTCGCCAAGAAGAAAGCTCTTCATACAGGACTTCCACCGTTCACAGTTCATCTCTGTAAGGAGATCAATTCCAAGACAGCTTGCATCCTCCACTGCCATGGTTCTACCACTGGTTTCCTCTTCAGAAGAGCAACTACTTCCATTGAGCACTGCTTGACCACTCCAACAACCTGGCTCTGATACCATGTTAAAATTCAACAAACCGCTATCCGCGACCTGCTGTTTACCGCCTGTTGCTTAACCGCAGAGTCCGCACTATCCCTAACCGCAATCAGAGCCAAGTACTGGCTTTCCAGCGCTATCCGCACAACCTGCACAGCACAACCAGGTCAACTCTCTATCCGTGCGGACACCAAAGTCTAGACCGCAACAACTTACGCGAGCTCAATTACTGTTCACTTACTTCGGTCTAGGTCCGTTGCTCCTGATGTGACATGGGTCCTATTTATAGGCACGATGATGAGTATGGTCACCGCCCTAGCCGATAGGATCACCGCCACATCCCGCAGCTAGAACAAGTGTGTCCGCCAGCCCGCGGACACACATTTCAGTTCGCCGCTCCTGTGCAGATAGCCAGTCCGCCCCAGCTTCTCCAAGGCCGGACTCCAATATCCAGCCCGCCTTGCCGCCAGAGACCAAGCCAGGACCACCACAGCCGGACTCCACAACAGCCGTGTCCGCCATTCTGCGGACAAGGCATCAGCCCACAAAACCCGAGCCCGCAGCCTCGCCATCAAGGCACCTGCCGGACTCAGCGGACACCCGGCTACCGTCCGCATATCCCAAGTCCATTGTCTCATTGCCAAGGCACCTCCGGACTTAGCGAACACGCCAATCCAGTCTGCTAACAGCAGACTCCAGTCCGCAACTCCTGAGTCCATAACCTCATCACAAGGCTAAACCGGACTCAGCGGACTCTGGCTCCAGTCCGCACGCTCCTGCACAAGCAATTCTCCAGTCCGCATTACCCCAAGCTAGCAAACAAGGCAACAACACTTCTACTACGCTTGGCGGACTGAGAAACCAGCCCGCGCTCCACTGCGCGATCTCCCCGGACTGAGCTATCCTGGACTTGGTTCATATCACACCAAGTCCAGTCCACTGGCCACAAGTGCCAGTCCGCACTTACTGGCGGACACTGGATCTAGCCCGCCATACCGGGCGACCTCCAGTTTCTGTCCGCGCTGACCGGCGGTCTCCGCGGCTTCCACTTGCCGCTTCACTAGAGCAAGACCAAGGCAACTGCCAAACCGGTCTGCCGAGCTCCAGTTCTTCAGTCCGCTTTATGCCGGACTCTGCGGATAGCATTCCTATCCGCCCGGTTACTTCCTGGGAGTCAACCGCCTGCTGAGCATACACTGGCCTGTCAGACCGCTGCTGCTGTCCGCGTAGTCCGCGCGAACAGACCGCCCAGGCCGCCACAGAGCAAACTACCTACAACATCCCTGCCGACCTAGCAGTCCGCCAACCCTGTCTGCGTAGTCCGCGCGGATAGGTTTCCCAAACCTTCCATTCACCCACTTTCACTTCACAGAATTCAACAAATAGAGCATATGGGAATGAAAATCATAAACTTGAAATTGAGTTGAGTGAGTTATTCATTACCAATACTAATTTCTTGGGAGCAAACTTGGAGCCACCTTAGCCTTAGCCGAGAGGGTAATCTCCCCCTTTTCGGCTTCTGCAAATCTGGGTCTGTTGCATTTGACCCCGTGCTCCCCCTCAGTTCTTGCACTTGTGCTCTCACTTGAGTTCCTGGCAGAGGCTCCCCCTAGATGCACGAGCCTGGAGCTTCTGTAGTCTTCATCCCTCATAGTTTAGCATCCCCAATTCAGTTTTGAAAAGACTGAACTTGGCCTCGTCTAAGGGATTTGTGAATATATCTGCAATCTGCTTGTCTGTGGGGACATAACAGAGAGAGATGTCCTTGTTCTCCACGTGCTCCCGAATGAAGTGGTATCGCACTTCAATATGCTTCGTTCTGCTGTGCGATACCAGATTGTTGGCAATTGCAATTGCACTGGAGGAGTCGCAGTACATTGGAACTTCCTTGAACTGAAGGTCGTAGTCGGCTAACTGGTTTCTGATCCATAGGAGTTGTGCGCAACAGCTGCCTGCTGAGATGTACTCAGACTCTGCTGTGGAGGTTGCAACACAATTCTGTTTCTTGCTATTCCATGAAATAAGCCTTCGTCCGAGGAATTGACACGTCCCGGAGGTGCTTTTCCTGTCATCCCCACTCCCTGCAAAATCAGCATCTGAAAAACCTATTAGCTCGACATCATTGTTTCTCGGGTACCACAAGCCAAGATTGAGAGTACCTTTAAGGTATCTTAGAATTCGCTTTGCAGCGACATAGTGAGATTCCTTAGTGTTCACCTGATATCTGGCACAGACACATGTGGAGAACCTGATATCCGGTCTACTGGCAGTAAGGTAGAGCAGGGATCCAATGATGCTTCTGTATTTGGTTTCATCGAAAGGTTTACCTTTCTCATCCTTATCCAGAGACATAGTGGATCCCATTGGAGTCCTCATAGAGGTTGCATTCTCCATACCGAATTTCTTAAGGAGTTCATTTGTGAACTTCGTCTGAGAGATGAAGATTCCATCCTCAGACTGTTTCACTTGAAGTCCCAAGAAATACTTGAGCTCTCCCATACTGCTCATTTCAAACTTTCCTTGCATAAGTTTAGAAAACTTTTTGCAAAGATTGTTGTCCGTTGAGCCGAATATAATGTCATCGACATAGATTTGCACCAGCAAAATCTTGCCTTTGACTTCCCTGAGAAACAATGTTTTATCTATTTTACCTCTAGAGAACTTGTTCTCAAGAAGAAAACTAGATAAAGTCTCATACCAAGCTCGTGGAGCTTGTTTTAAACCATATAGTGCTTTATTGAGAAAATACACATGATTGGGATAAGTAGGATTGACAAAACCTGGGGGTTGAGCGACGTATACTTCCTCTTTCAGGTCTCCGTTCAGGAATGCTGATTTCACATCCATTTGATAGACTGTGAATCCTTTGTGAGAAGCATACGCCAGGAACAGTCTAATTGCCTCGAGTCTTGCCACTGGTGCAAAGGTCTGGTCGAAGTCAATCCCCTCCTCCTGTCTGTAACCTTGAGCCACCAGCCTGGCCTTGTTCTTTATGATGACACCATGTTCATCTAGTTTGTTTCTGAAGATCCACTTCGTGCCAATCACATTCTGATTGTGTGGTCTGGGAACCAGCGTCCAAACGTTGCATCGTTCGAATTGATGTAGTTCATCTTGCATGGCCAAAATCCATGCCACGTCTTTGTTCGCCTCGTCGAACTTCTTTGGCTCAACCTGTGACAGGAAGCTAAGATGCAAAACTTCGTTAATAGTACCTCTTCGACTTCTGACACCGACACGAGGATCTCCGATGATCTGATCTCTAGGATGATCCCTCACGTGCCGGAGCTCTAGAAGTCTGGAGTCTGGAGCTTCGACTACTTCTTGGGCTTCTCCTTCTTCTAAGAGATTTGTTCCATTTTGATCTTCAACATTCCCAGATGACGTGGAGGTGGAAACTTTGACGTACTTAGGAGTTTCATCTTTAGCGGTCTCATCGAGATCCAGCTGTTCAAGTCGTGCACCTTCATCTTCAAGAATACCACTGGAAGAATTGCTGTTAAGCAAACTTCCTTCATCAAATACAACATTAATTGATTCTTCTACCACTAGGGTTTTCTTATTGAAGACCCTATATGCCCGACTGTGGGAACTATAGCCCATGAATATGCCTTCGAAGCATTTTTCACCAAATTTAGTACGCGGGTACTTCCCATTATTCAGTACATAGCATCTGCAACCAAAGATCCTCAAGTAGGACATGGTTGGTTTCCTGCCTTTCAGTTGCTCGTAAGGCGTCTTACGATGATGCTTGTTGATCAATGCTCGGTTTTGTACATGACAAGCTGTATTGACCGCCTCTGCCCAGAAGTATTCTGGGAGAGAAGCGTCTGTCAACATTGTCGTGCAAGCTTCAATGAGAGTTCTATTTCTCCTCTCCGCAACTCCATTTTGCTGAGGAGTGCGCGGGGAGGAAACTCATGAAAGATACCTTGTTCTTCACAAAACTCTGTCATAGCACCAGATTTGAATTCTGTTCCATGGTGACTCCTGATTTTGACCACTGAGCAGTTAAATTCGTTCTGAACCTGCTTGAAAAGGCTAGTGAAGATGTCAAACGTATCTGACTTTCGTTTTAAGAAGAACACCCATGTAAACCGAGAATGATCATCAACTATCACTAGCGTATAGGACTTGCCTCCCAAGCTATGAACTTGCATTGGACCAAACAAGTCCATGTGTAGAAGATAAAGACACCGGGAAGAGTCTTTGTCTGCAATGCTCTTAAAGGTAGCCCGAGTCTGTTTGCCCATCTGGCATGCAGGACAGGGGCTATCTTTGATGCACTTGATAATGGGAGCATCCCTTACTAAGTTCTTAGAAAACAGCATACTAATTGTCTTGAAATTAATATGTGCCAATCTCTTGTGCCATTGATCACAAAGAGATGCACTGCCAGCTGCCACTAGGCATACGGGGGTAGATGAATCTAAACTAAGAAAATTTAAGCAGAAGATATTCCTGCTCCTAATGCCTGTTAATACTGTCTCAGAAGAGGCGCATGATATTATCAGACATTTATCCTTGCAGAACTTAACGTCATAACCCTTGTCACATAACTGACTTATACTGATCAGGTTATGGTTTAACCCTTCAACATAAGCCACGTCGGTGATAGAGATTATACCGTTGGAAATCATACTGTAACCTCTGGTGACTCCTCGATCTGACCCTCCAAAGATGACTTTGGGTCCATTCTCGACTGGAGTGTAATCACGCAGCAGGCTTCTTGTCCCAGTCATATGCCGGGAGCATCCACTGTCCAAATACCAGATCGGCGTTTTGGTGGCCTTTGGACATTCCTGCAAAACAAAATTAATTTCCCTTAGGAACCCAATCGAACTTGGGTCCTAGATTCCTGGTTAGCATACTCCCCCTCGGTTGGTTAACCCTACGAGTGGTCGGCCTCGCATTGCTAACATAGGGAGTCTCGAGATACCTTGGATTAAACCAACAATCCACGGCAAAGTGACTGACTTTGCCACAACACCAACAGTCGAATCTGTTGTACCTCTTCCTAGGCTCCTGCCTTACCCTGGGAATGGTGGGTACAGCCGGGGACTTGGATCTGGAGGTGGAGGCCTCATAGTGATTGCAGTCACATGACTTCTTCACCTTCTGTTTCGTCAGTATAACATGCTTGACTCTTGGTGCCTGCTTTCCATTATGGCCGCTAGAGAATTGACCATAATTTCCCATGTGGATTTCCTCATAAGGTGCCTTGAAGGCACTCTCACCGAAGTTCCGGGGAAAGGTCCAACCATCATATCGGCTCTTTGGCTTTGCAACCGAGGGCCAAAAATGATGACCAAAGGTTGATTCAAAGTCATGTTGGTTGCAAGGAAAGCTAGGCTTTCTGAATGCAACAGGACTAAGCAGAGCCTTTTCCTTTTCATCAGCAGAGGCCTTCTTGGCGGCCTTATTCTTCCTCTGGTTCCTGTTTCTCCTGGATGAGGAACCAGATACCCCTACATGCCCCAAGCCAGCTCCTTTGGCCTGAGCAGAGAAGGTATCAACTACTGGAAGAACAGTTTTTGGCATAGAGAAGCTCTTGACGATCTTCCTTTCTGCCGCAAGTTGTTCTTCCAACTTGTCGACTTCCTCCTGCTTAAGATCAAGGAGTTTAAGAGACTCTGAATGCTTTGAAGTCAGGTCAAGGTGCTCCTGTCGGAGAGAAATCAAACTGGTGACTTCTTCCCTTAGGGAGACACACTCACCCTTAAGGAATTTCACTTCCTTTTTCTCAGCCTTCAATCTCTTACGGCACTCCTCGAAAGTGTTGAGCAGAAGCTCATACTTCTCGAGGAGCTCCGCTTCACGGGCCGAAAGGCTATCTTCAGGTTCATCATCCTGAGACTCAGGATCAGATTCAGAGTCGGAGAGAGGGGTGTGAGCTTTTACCTTCCCAGTAAATGGGGGGCATTCTCCTTCTGAGTCGGAGCGACCCACCAACCCGAAGTAGGCTTCCTCATCATCACTGGAGTCTGAGGAATCAGACTCACTCAGTGTCTTTGGCCTTTTGGCGATGTAGCTCCGCTCTTTCTTCTTATCTCTAGAGGATTTGTGCTCCTCTCCTTTCCCTTTTTCTCTCTTGCCTTGATAGCAGTCGGCCACGACGTGTCCTGGCTTATTGCATCCAAAGCAAATAATGTCAGAGGAGCGATGTTTGTTCGGTTTAGAAGCATACCTGTCAGAAGAATAATTTTTCTTCTGATGCCTGGAGGAGGAGCCGTCTTTCTTTCTTTGATTCCTCATCTTGAGGAACTTCTTGAACTCTCGGGTGATGAGGGAGAAATCCTCCTCCGACAGCTCTGAGCTGGAGGAGCATGGCTCGGAGTCCTCCTCCTCATCCTTTTTCCTGGCACGGTATGAAACCGCACCCTTGCCTTTTCTGGAGTGACTGGCTTTTAGAGCCACAGTCTTTTCTTTGGCTGCAGCCTTCTCTGCTTCTTCTTCTGCTTTCCTGGTGTTCAGTTGAAGCTCATAGGACATCAGCTTCCCAAACAGAATTTGCGGGTCTGTTTCAGCTAGTCTGCCAAACTCTCGGATGGCGCAGATCTTTGTGTCCCATTCCTTAGTAAGGGACCTAAGGAATTTATCATTGAGTTCACCATTAGTGAACACTCTTCCGTATCCTTTGAGGGCATTGACAATCTTGAGGAAGTTCTCGAAGGTGACTCCGATCTCTTCCTTAGGCCCTTGTCTGAAGGCCTCATATTTCTGGTTCAGGAGGGATCTACGATCATCCCTCACTTCATCAGTGCCCTCCATTAGGATGATCAGGCAATGCCAGATCTCCTTTGCTGTCCTGCGGTTGCAGAAGTTCTGCATCATTGAGTCATCAACCGCGCTGACCAGAATGTTCTGCGCCTTCTTGTCAAGTCCCACTAGCACCATCTCGTCCTTGTCCATTTCAGAAAGTTTCTTCGGCACTTTCTTGGTAGGATCAATGGTGGAGACCTTAGTGGGGACATAAGGTCCCTCCTCCACGATCATAAAGAGTCGAGGGTCAACTGCTTCCATGTAGAACCGAATCCTTTCCTTCCAGATAGGAAAGTTGATCCTGGTGCACACTGGGATCTTGCCTGTGTACTTGAGCCCGTCCATGGTAGATGTTTTCCTTCTTCTTGACACTAGCGGCAGGATTCTACTCAAGGTGTTAACCTTTTAGATGAGTAACCTCCGTCTGATACCACTTGAAAGTTCACCTAGTGTCAACTATCTTCACCTATGGGGGGGGGGGGAATAGGTGACGTGCAGCGTTTTTGCGGAATTTAAAATTGTACCTGCACAAGAAAATAAAACAACACAGCAAACAGAGTACACAAGCTATTTATAGTGGTTCCCCGAATTGGGTACATCCAATTTCCCCCTTCGACCTATCTCCCAACAAGGGATGACTCGGTCTCTTCACCAACAGGATTGAAATTCAATCCTTGCACTATCGGAAGGAACCCTTCCACACGTAGGAGACAACACTCCCACAACACGGGTTGCACCCAACCCTTACAACTAGGAACCAACGTTCCTTTACAACAAAAATAAAACTAGAATGTACAAGTGATACAAACTAATTTTGGAGACTAAGGTGTCCCTCTTCGTTGACGACGTGTTCTTGAAGTCCACAAAGAGTCCACAACCCTAGATCTCACTTGGAGAGAATCTCCTCGGAACCGGCGGCGGCAAGATGGGCGGCGGCTTGGTTCACGGGATCGGCAGTGACAACGGTGTGCGGCTGCTGTACTTTGGAGATCCAAACTTCGTAGCGAAGCTAGCTAGGTCTTCCAACGGTCACTCTAGGATCGATCGTCTCGATCGATTCGGACGGGGAAGTTTTTCCCGATCAACAAATCGAGAGACAAGGGATCTCTGGATAGACGCGTGAGACTCTAAGCTTGGCTAAGCTTCTGTCGTCGGGAGATCTGGAGGAAACCACGATCAAACGACCGACGATCGACTTGCACGAGCGGCGACGGCGGCGGAGCTGTTTCGCGATTCTAGGTCAAGGTCGGCTGCTCGTTTTTCGTCTTTTTCTCTGTGTGTGTTTACTGTTCAAAAATACCCATATATATACACAAGTAAACACCTTAATGACCGTTGTGGGTCCCACAAGAAGAAGCCCTAAATCCGGTTCAAAATAGTGCCAGCGGCAGAATCCGATCCAGCTTTTTCCCGAAAATTGCCCAAGTAAAAATCGGCGAGAATCACCTGTGATTCTCGTCGAGTCGTCGAGAATCAAGGGTGATTCTCGACGATTCGGCGAGAATCACAAAGTGATTCTCGACGATTCGTCGAGAATCACAAAGTGATTCTCGACGATTCGTCGAGAATCACAAAGTGATTCTCGTCGAATTTGACTTGATTACACTCTGATTTAGCCGGCGAGAATCAGCTAGTGATTCTCGACGATTCGGCGAGAATCACTAGTGATTCTCGCCGAATGGCGAGAATCACTTGGTGATTCTCGTCGATTCTTACTTAGATGATTTTTCGTCTTACGCCTCTGAGCTGCTCTTTGACTCATCCTTGCTCCTTGTCTGCTCTTGCATAAACACAGCCCTGTACTTGAAAGTAAGTGCACTCCAATAGAGAGAGTATACGTAGGCCAACACACTGATCTGCTCAACGAGGGATTACGTCGTGCAGACCCGTGTATATTGACCTACTGCACCCTGACATTGGTGTGCACTTAGCATGGAATAACTGCAAGCACAACTTGAAATATTTTGTCAAAAACATTGCCTATTTATCTTAGCTTGTTCAGGGGCTTTTTCAAATCAGGTACGTTGTGGATACAATACCCAACATTAACTTGCAGGCCAAGCTTGCGGATGAAGATGCGTTGACCCGTCCGTTTTACTCGCGCATGGACGCTTCCTCCCGTGCATGAAGGAAATTACACGGGTAAACACAGAGCCCAGGAAATCAAGAAAATACAGTAGAACCGTGCGTTTTACCCGCGCACGGGCTCTTCCGCCCGTGCGTGAACAAAGCACATGATTAACCACAGAATGGAACAAACAAGAAAGCTACAGGAAAACCATGTGTTTCCTTCGTGCACAGTTCCGATGAAACCGTGTGTTAATCGTGCGTTAAGATCGTCGAGCTCAATTCGTCGAGCACAGCTCGATGTTTCTCCTGCATAAACAAAACACACGATCTCAAAGAACCGTGTGCTAATAAATTGCACGACCGTGCGTTTTCCTCAAACCTGCATTCCAACCTTGGAGAAAACGTACCACCTGCATACCAACAAAAAAAGCAAACATGACCTTCCAGCAAAACAGGAATTCAACAAAAGCAACTGGAAAGAACCCCTGGGGAGCACCAGGTGCTTACCCCCAACAACAGAATGTGCAATTGCACATCACAAGGACCAAAATAATGCACTTAGTGTGAAAAACTATATAAATGAAATATCAACGATAACATACTAAAAGTGAAGTGCAAGTGCGTGAAAACTAGCCTAGATGAGTCCGAAAAACCCTATATAAATCGGACTCATCACACCCCCAACTTACCTGTTTGCGCATCCCGAGCAAACAAAATCTATGCATATAAGGTAAATAAACTAGCTAACATAGAAATTAAGATACGGAGTACCATGCGAAGTCGCATGCTCGCGCGCGTAAAAATATAATAAAGGAAATTTCTAAGTATACAAAATAGTTTATACTTTTCACAATGCGTATCAACATTTTATTATTACTCAAAAATTGAACCATGGTGAATCTTCCGGTCACGCGTAGGAAAAAAGTAGGCAGGACACTAAGGCGAGCTTTGCCAAAGACTGGGGCTCGGGATCACCTCCAAAGGAATCCACCAATGTCGGGGACCATATGCTAGCCCGTTCACACTCTCTCCACGGTACTAGTTCGACTCAAGCGTGAATCTGTAGGACTTTAAGAGAATCATGGGGCTTGGGTTACGGTGAGGTAAATAAAGATAAACAGGAAGGCTATGCTCCTAACACAAATGAGCTATCATAAAAAGAATCCCTCTGCTAAGCAAGATACACGCAGGTACACCACACCCCAGACTTAATTTTTCAAATATGGGTGTGTGTAACGCCTACTCCAAAAACATTCTCCTCTCAAATAGAATTTTCAATTATACTTTTTCTTTTCACCTCTTTTTTTTACAATTCATTTTTAAAATCATCTTTATTTTAACAATTTCAGCAAATATAAACTTTGGAGCACATCCACATATTCACAATGAATTTCACCACATCACACCCCAAAATGAAAATGTAAAACTCAAAAGCTCGACTTGGGTGCGCGACTAGGATCGGCTTTGAGGCTTTGGTGAAATAATGGTGGAGCTGAATCAAAAGAAGGGGTAGACACAACGGGGCTAGCGAGGATAAGACGTTAGGAACGGTACAAAGCTAAACTGGGCCAAAATGATGGCCTACATCACGCTCACGCTTGACTAACATGCACCTATGCTTCGAGAGTAGCTTGGGGCAAGTTCTTAGCCATCGAGAAAGATGATCCTTCCTCCCGACTCGAGCAAAACGAGTCTAGTGACGGCTACACACATCCCTACACTACCGTTCGATTCACACCAGATTCACCAATTTTTGAGTAGAATAAAAAGTCTTTACGCAAATATAAAAAATATAAAACTATAAGAATACAAAAAAATTAAATCTACGCCAATTTCTACACGAGACGAGAGCACTTGACTAGGAGCACAGCATGGTCAACATTTTACTCCGTCTCCTAATCCTATGCCAGCACAATAATTTTCCCAAATCATACAAAAGAAACGAGTTTAACTCGCAGCACGCTAACAACTAAGCACGCGCTCATGTGGGTGTAGTGGTGTGTGATGCATTGAACTAATCAAAATAAAACTATAAAAGCTTCTAGTGTGCAAATGAAATGCATGCGTGTAAAAAGGTAACAAATACTGGCTCTCACCAAGACTTAAACAAAGCTACACAGTATATGATATCAAAATTAAAATCAGATAGAAACAAGGGAAGATGTTACCCAATGCTCAGCCAGTGAGCATACCAGAAGATGCTTGAAGAACAGAGGCAGTTCTGACATACGAAGAATCACAACCCCGCCAATACGAATATGCCATGAATACCTGCAGGGGTGAGCTCCACAAAAACAAAAGAAAAATATACAAAATACAAAGAAATACTTAAACTAAAAGAGACATGAAAAATAAAAAATGCAGAAAATATAAGATAAGTACTGGGGTTATTGTCATCCCAGCACGACTTGTTCGACTACAGAAAAGGTTCTAGCTAACTGGCCTATGAAAAGAAAAGTGTACTCGTAAATGTTCCATTATCCGTTTTGGTAACGAGTACCGATACAGAGATAGATCAGTTACCCCTCTACCTAAATAATAATACCTGCCTAACACAGGTAGAGGAAAAAGGAAGTAAGAAGAGGAGGAGTGCTGGTCCTCGCTCTTCTCACCATAAAATATATCCTTGCCTAGCAAGGCGTCGTCAACCACAGATGTATAGGGAGCGATGACAACGACATGAACACCAGGCTCATCATCATCCCAGCATACCCGTGGGGACTCAACCTGCACATGCTCAGATAAAGAAGGGGGATCAAGTAATAAACGAGAAGAAGTACTAAAATAATCAGAATAAGGGAGAGTCATCCTGATATCACTCTCAGCAGGATCCAAGCAGCAAACATTGTCAGTATCATACGAGTCGTATCGTTGGGAATCCTAGAACTCGAAGGCACACGGTGGTAAGGGGGACGACCTCGTCCAATAAGGAGGTGAAAATCTCCGCATTGGAAGGGGAATATTCCTCATCCCACCGGGGAACGTAAAAGTGTTCCGAAGATCCACATTCTCCGTCGGAGATAGAAGAATCCTCATCCCACCTCGGAGCATCCTCAGTCACCGAATCATCCAAAAATAAGGCTTCATCATCCAACTCACAAGAAAAAAGAGTAGCAAACTCAGGCAAAAATTGTGGAGGGGCAAAACTGCTCTCGAAATCAGGCATAGAATCGCAGGCCCCATCAAAAATCAGTCGCAGACGCCACCCCGTCGATAAGAATAATCTCTACATCCCATATAGGAGCACCCATGAATTGCTTATCCTCTTTTTTCTAGCTACCACAAGAGTGATCGTCATCACTCAAGGGAAGCTCGTAAAAAGGGAGCGAGGGACCCATGAAGGATTTGTATGTAGCGAGAGATTCTTCCGTAATCTCAACGGGTAAAGAGCAAGCCAGATGAGCCATGTCAGTGTATGGGCCAGGCAACACCCTGGTATGCCTATCCACAACAATCTTCTGCGAATGGGAGGCTTTTGCGCGCACGCCATCAGAGGGAGAAAGCTCGCACAAGCAAGGACAATCCTTCACCATGTGGCCTACACCTTGATATAACAAACATCTAATACAATGCTCATCATTCATGACAGCCATGACATCGATGTATCGGCGCAAAGTGTCAAGTAGACGGCACTCAGCTACAAAATACATCACAAACAAAAATAATTGCTAAAAAGGTGCTACACTGCTAGAATAAAAATAGCACGAATCTGCTATCTAAATCACAAATCAGTAAAGAGCAAAAAGAAATAAGCAAAATAAAAAAAATTCTAGCAACTAAAGCAAAGAAGAAACATGAAATATACAAATGGAAAAGGGCTTCGATCTACTATCTCCCTCTCCAAAAACTCACACGACCGTGTTCCCCGACAACGGCGCCAAAAACTTGATGCGTTGGACGGCAAGTGTACCGGTCACACAAGTAATATAAAATGGGCGAATTTCCCCAAGTATCGATCTCGAGGGAACACAGTAAGGTGGAGTTAATTTTGAGGACTTTAGATTGAAGTCCTTAGGTCAGAGCTAACGAAGGGGGGTTTTGATAGTTGCGGAAAAATAAAGTAAAACGCTAACAAACTACTCCTATGCAACGCCGCTATGCGATGCTTCGCCAGGCGGGATGAAAGACTACACGGGCCGATATGCACCGAATCGCTGGGTGGATGGACAAGTAGGCTTACAGATGAAGTGATTAGAAAGGCAGAATGAGGGTTGAGAGCACCTCTTCGCTACGCACGCCACAAGCAATTGCTAGTGCAACACAACCAGATGTGGTGGATGATGGAAGATAAAGGTGCACCTCAAGCAAATAACATAAATATGAAATCACATAGACATGATTGTATACATATGTTTATCAAAATAAGAACAACTTCATCATATACAAGAGATCAACTATACTATCCACAACAAGAGAAGAAAAGTGTGCGAAATCGACCGGAATCGAAGTCTTGCGGAGGACTCACAGAAGGAATCACTGGGTTATCAATCCGCGTCTTAGCTCGGTCCTCAACTGCGTCTGGGGTAGGGGAAGCTGTCACTAACTCCCAATGGACCCGTCTTCTTCGTGTCACGAGCCGATGGAGGATGGCATAACTTCTCCTAGCTTGATGGAGAAAGCTAGATCTGACTCTTCTTGAAGCTCAAGGATGAAGGAGGAGGCCAAGAGGAAGCTCGGGCTTGAATATGACATTAAAAGCTTGCCCGGAGCACCTCCCTAAGGTGGAAGATGAAGGTAAATGGCGGAACCCTTCCTTGGTGGCGGAAAGCGGCGGGGGAGAAAATATGTTCTCAATGGAGGAAAATCTGCACTTTAAATAGAAGCAGTTCAGAAAAATAGGCACGTATAGTTTGGCGCACGACCGTGCGCTAACCGTGTATTATTAACTTGCAGGCCAAGCTTACGGATGAAGATGCATTGACCCGTGCATTTTAATCATGCACGAGTGCTTTCGCCCGTGCGTGAAGGAAATCGCATGGGTAAAGACAGCGCAGGAAATCAAGAAAATACAGTGGAACCTTGCGTTTTACTCAGGCACGGGCGCTTCCGCACGTGCATGAACAAAGCGCACGATTAACCACAAAATGGTACAAACAAGAAAGCTACAGGAAAACCGTGCATTTCCTTCGCGCACGGTTCCGATGAAACTGTGTGTTAATCGTGCATTAAGATCGTCAAGCTCAATTCGTCGAGCTCAGCTCGATGTTTCTCCTGCACAAACAAAACGCATAATCAGAAAGAACCGTGTGCTAAGAAAACGCAAGACCATGCGTTTTCCTCAAACCTGCATTGCAGCCTTGGGGAAAACACACCACCTGCATACCAACAAATAAAAGCAAACATGACCTTCCAGCAAAACAGGAATTCAACAAAAGCAACTAGAAAGAGCCCCTAGGGAGCACCGGGTGCTTACCCCCAACAACAGAATGTGCAATTGCACACCACAAGGGCCAAAACAATGGACTTAGCGTGAAAAACTATATAAATGAAATATCAACAATAACATAATAAAAGTGAAGTGCAAGTGCGTGAAAACTAGCCCAGATGAGTCCGATAAACCCTATATAAATCAGACTCATCAGGTCGTTATAAATTAGTCGGTTTAAAGCTGACCGTTCCCTTGTTTGCCACCCTTGTGGTGGATTGTCCCCATACAGATGCTGGAGAGCCGAGCGAGCAATAGTGGGTTGTTGCCCTTATTGCTATGCCGGCCCTCGAAGGCCAAGCAAAGACTTTTCAGTGTTTTCATGTGTGGCCAACCTGCACGTCGATGTTTGTAAGCTACACTTTTGAAGTACAACTGTAAGATCTTAAGGCCGTAACATTTTTGTGTATTTTGTAAACATTCCTATTATATTTATAGTGGACATTCATTTATGTACTTGACTTCAAAAGTTAACCCCTGAAGCTTCCCCTACAATGCTCTGAGTTAGGATGCGTGTAGTTTTTATATTAATATGTAACTTCGCCGACTGTCTATGGGATATGGCGTGGGGCCCCGGTCAGACCCTCTGTTATATTTCATGTGATGGATGTAGGGGTTACATATAGAAATTCTGAACATCAGATTTACGCTGTTTACAGAGTGGACTTGGAATTCTATAAATAGACCCTGTGGGCACTTTTGGAGGGGATCGAGTTCTTTTGGCTTCTTCCTCCTCCAGTTTTTTTGGGTTGGCTGTGAACGCCCTCCAAGGTGCTCAACTCAGCTTTTGGCTTGGGAGGATAAACGATCTTAAGATCTTCCAGGTGTGTGGTGGGACCTCCATGGTGCAGTCCAGGGTCAGTTTTCAAGTACCAAGTGCCTGGTCAGGAGTCCAGGTTCGGGAGAAGTAAGTGCAAGCTACCCCCTTGGGTTTGAACTCTCGTTGAGACCAAGTTTTGGTTTCAATAGGAGTGGTGGTTTGTCACCCTCCGAGTAAACTCCCAAAACATGTAAAATCATAGCTAAATAGTGGATTTTGCCTCGATACTAATCCGACCATGTGGTTTTTCACCCTTTCTAGGTTTTCAACTTTAAAAAAAGCCTCATGTCATTGCTGCTATATTTTAGTTTAATTGCACACCTAGTTTACCTCCAAGCTCAGAAGTTCTGATTCTTTGAACCCAAGGAAAAATGGGTGACCCGCAACAGTTTGGCGCAATCTATGGAAAGGTGTTCCCAAAAGCTCTAAGGAATCTCAAAAGGACAATGATTGCCCCGCACAAGCTGTAACATCCTGATTTGCACTAGGACCCTCATGCGCGTTTTTGAGTCAGGAAAGCTAACTTAGGCTCAAGGAAGTGCTGGTAGCTGGGTTGTACTTATAATTGTGAGGAGAAGTCTGTCCAGAATAGGACACAGGTAAAGACACGGGCATGTCCCTACTCGTGTGTGTAAGGCTAGCTCTCGAGTCGACAACTCGAGTAGGTCCAGAGAAGGACAAGGGTTTTGACACAGGCGTATCACTACCCATGTGTATGAAGACACGGTAGGGACACGGCGTGTCCCTACCCGTATATGTCCAACCAGTTTTCCCCGAGAAGGACATGGGTAGAGATACGTGCGTGTCCCTACCCGTGTCTGACCAGCCAACACTCGAGTCGACGACTCGAGTTGTCCCAGAGAAGGATACGGGTAGTGACATGTCACTACCCATATGTATGAGGACACGGGTAGAGACACGGGCGTGTCCCTACCCGTGTGTGTCGAGCAGGGTTCGACGAAGTGTCCCCCGAGGAGGACACACGTAGAGACCCGGGCGTGTCCCTACCCGTGTGTGACAAGTGAAACTCGACGAAGCGTGTCCCAAGCAGGACACAACTAGCAACATGGCTGTGTAAATGGGATACGGGTAAGGACACAGGCGTGTCCCTACCTAGGTTTGGGTATCGAAGCACCAATGGAACCATCAACGACGCTTCGCCCGAGTGGGACACGGGTAAGGACACGGGCGTGTCCCTACTCGTGTCATTTTTCACTTATAAGGGAACTAAAAACCCTAGCCATTTTCATTTTCTTTTCAAGCCCCTTTTCTCTAGAGAAACTGCTATGGAGGAAGAAGGTGTTGGAGCAAGTCCAAGAGGTGACGATCCTCCACCGCCGTGGAGGAGAAGATGCCGCCGAGAAGAGTTACAAGATCCTTGGCCAGAAATGGTGGAAATACCGGAAACGAGGTGAGCTTCCTCCCCTCTCCCTTGGTGCTATATCTCTAGTTATTTCTTAGGAGACACATCGACTCACGAGAGTCTTGATGGAGAGAAGAAGTTTTCTAGGAATGGCCATGCTAGGACATGTGTCCTAGGTTTTAGATGTCTTCAACCTCTCCTTTCTTCTATGTGATGATGGAGGTGGTTTCGTGAAGAGAAGTGGCCTTTTGAGGGAGAATAAGGGTGGAGGAAATCTGGATGTGATTTTTGTAAATCGACTTGAGGAGGAAGATGGACCGATGTCGTTCATTCCGCCTTAAGATGCGTGCAGAAATCTGTTTTTTGCACGCAACAATCTTCGTGGCTGTTGTTAAGTGTGATACGTCAAGATCTGGACTTTCGACTAAACACAAAAGTTGTAGCCACTGTAAATACCTTTCCAACGAGGGGTTATACGCCTTCACCGGATATATGTAGCCTCAAGAATCTTCGGTCGAAGGTACTATCCTGATGGTGTTCCGTGCTTAAAATTCTGGGTTTGGTATAATATTGGAATTGAATTCGGTAGAGACAAAATACTAATTGATGTAGGGGCTGGAGAATTCCTTAGTTTAATGAGTGATGAAATTGTTGGATGGATCACACGTAAACAAATGGAGAAGTAAATTGCACTTGAACGAATCTACTTGGTAGAAATTTGTGAACGAAAGTTTGGACGTGTTGATGAGATTAGAATGATTTCAATAAGAGTAATATTGAGGACATAACGATAACGGTAATATGTCGATTAGTGATAAAATTGACTCGAATTGGTATACCTGATCTGTGGTAATTGTTAGGAACAAACGATCGTTGCTATTTAGATTATTGATTCATGTGCGCATAAATGATTGAACTTGATTAAAACATGGTAATCAGTTATGTTAGAGTTATGTGAACATAGATTGTAGATAGTCTTATAGACCACATTGACTCGGGTAATGTTGAGACGCAACATAGTCGGACGGTTGGGCTTGGTCCTCGGTGTTCATTTCCCGGGGCTCCTTCCGTACCGAGTGGATGGTTGGGCTTGGTCCTCGTGCTTTCTCTGAGGCTACATCTGTGCCACGATGATGTGGAATTGCATGCGGTGTGAGTCGACATGTGGTGTCGTAATCCTGGGTTAAGGATAGTGTGGCAGGTCTACGGGCTCACCATTCGTCACACCGACGGAAGTTGACAGATAGACTTTGTGCGGTTGGGCTTGGCCCTCAGTGTTCATGTCCAGGGGCTCCTTCCGTGCCAAGTGAACGGTTGGGCTTGGTCCTCATGCTTTTTCCGAGGCTCCTTCTGGGTCTCACAAGGCCAGTTCGGGGCTTGGTTCTCGGCGCTCATCTACCCGAGACTCTCGTTGGGCCGTAGTACGAATGGGGCTCCGCTGTTGTGTTCTTAGCATTAAGGCGTACGGAGGCCTAAGCGAAGTAGTGTGGATACCCGCTTAATAGTAGAGAAGCCCGGTCACCTGGCCACGACGGTTGACGCCTGAGAGGTTAGCTACCTGCTCGAAAAGTGGGAACTACAAGTCTGTGTCGACATAGCGGTTGCATGTGTGTGATCATGGGTGATTCATTGCATTGCATACATACCATTACAACACATTGCATAACAAGATCCTCATCGTATAAGTTTGTATGGGCACTCCTATACGATGAGTTACTTTATGTTAAACCGATCCTTAACTTATAAGCTTGTATGGGCATCCCTATAAGTTAAGTTACTTTCCTGTTGTAGAACTCTATACTAGATGGATTGGAATAACTTGTGTAGAATTGCTAGTGTAGACTGCTATTAATCATGTTACACATTTCCTCTATTATTGCTCACATTACATGTACTTACTCCACCTGCTTGTACCTGCTTATATTACTTATTATATATTGTACTCTGATTCCTTTCTCCGCCCAGTGCCGAGGAGTCGTCGGGGGAACGGATGTGAAGCCACTTAGTCTTTTTGACTAACGGTTGCTACGTCTTCCTTTTTAGGAGAAAACCCCGCAGGTAGAGAAACCACAGACTATGCAGCAGGACATCCAGGCCAGGATGACAGGGCCTAAAGGGATGGTGCCATCGTTACCGTCGTTCACCGATGTGAGTATTTGAGAGGTTTTGTTGTAGCCCTTTTGGACATGTTTTAGCTATACTCTGATGTTTTAGAAGCTTGTTGTAGCTTCTTTTCTTGTTGTACTTTTGGACTATTTATGCTTATGTGTAGATTGAATTCTTGATTATATTTTTGTTGGGTTGTCATTTATTGATATTGGTTGTAGCCGACAGAATAGGCGTCTTGTGGTACAGGTTAGCCCGTGTGCTAATGCTACCTCAAGGCGGCTGTTCTGGGCATATGACCCCCTTTGTGCCGTGTTTTGGGATCCGGGAGGGGGGGTCTTACAAATGGTATCAATTTTCCACGATCCTGAATTAAAGAAGTCATTCAACATTGGTACTGAAAGATATGGTACCTAAACACCTAGTGGGGGGGGGGGTGAATAGGTGACCTAATCCTTTTCTAACTTTGTTGGCAGCCAATACAGTTATATCACAGATTTCTAACTAGTTTATTACAGCAATCAGCAATAATCGAACATACACAGCTAATCCACAGCACATTCACAGCACAGCACACAGTGATTTATAGTGGTTCCCCAAGATATGGGTACATCCACTTTCCCCCTTCGCCTATCTAGCAGTGTACTAGATTCGGCCAAACTTCTCCACTGTCTCAGAACCCAAATTGGTTCCTACCTCAGGCCCAAAGCCTTACAACTCAGCTTTATCCCAAAGCCTACACTCAGCCAATCAAGGCCTACACTCAGCCAATCCAAGGCCTACACTCAGAGATCTCAATCTCCTACACTCAGGCAAACAAGCTCTACCCTCAGCCTTTATAAATATAGGCTTACAATCACTCAGATCCAAAAGATCCTACAAGTTAAAAAGATATTACAAAATATAACTCTACAACTCAGAATAATAAGAGAGGAGTTGAGAGATTCTTGATGAGTTCTTGGAAGAACTCAGCTGGATTCACCCTGACTTAGCTTTCTTCAAAGCTTCTTGAGTAGAACTGAATAAGGCTGAATCCTCTGCAGTTGTTCCTTGACCTCTGCCACTTAAGATCCAGACTGAATCTGTATCCTTCTTCTCAGCCTAGTTCCAAAGGCTGATTTCTTGGATGGAGCCCTCTCTCTCCAACTTCTTAGATCTGCAGTTGGACTGCAAGATCTTCTTGTGTTGATACTCTGTGTACTACTTTTCTGATTACTTGAATAATCTGTACTACTTGTTAATCACTTGATCAACTCTTTCAACAACTTCAACAACAACAGTTTCTGTAAACTGTGGATGCCTATTTATAGGCCTTCTTCATGGTAACCGGCTGGTCTGGTTCATAACTGACTTCTGACATCTCTGACAGTTTTGTAGACCGGCTGGATCGGCAGCTGTCATGTCAACCAGTCACTTCTTGAAAATCTCTAACAGTCAGTAAGTGTCGAGACTTTCTGTCCTAAAGTGTCGACACTTATAGACCAAGTGTCGACACATGCTTTGTAAGTGTCGACACAGGTCTACAAGGTGTCGACACATATCCTTATATGTCTCGACACAGATTCTTCTTCATGTGTCGACACTGAAATTGAGTGTCGACACAAGTACTTGTTCTTCTAGCTTTTGCTGAATTCTTCTATGTGTCGACACATCTCCTTTGTGTCGACACATCTTCTTGTGTTGAATCTGTCAAGTGTCTCTTGGTGTCGACACATAGTCTTCTATGTTGAATCTTGCTGAGTGTCGACACAGCTCCTTGTGTTGACACACCTTCTTGTTGTTGAGACTTCAGCTGAGTGTCGACACATTCCCATAGTGTCGATACTTGTACTTAGAATAATTTGTAGTTCTTTCTGTTCTTTGCTAAGTGTCGACACAGCTCCTTGTGTCGACACTTTCTTCAAGTGTTGAGTCTTTAGCTGTGTGTCGACACATTGTTCTGGGTGTCGACACATACTTCAAATGTTGACTCTTCTGTTGAGTGTCGACACATTGTGTTGAGTGTCGACACTTGTACTTAGACTCTGCAGACTTTTGCTGAGTGTCGACACAGCTCCAAGTGTCGACACTTTCTGGTGTAGACACAGCTTCACTGGGTGTCGACACAGCTCCTTGTGTCGACACTTTCTGTCTGCACTTTTCTTCACTGAGTGTCGACACAGCTCCAAGTGTCGACACTTTCTATCTGGTGTCGACTCTGCATCCCAGGTGTCGACACAATGACTCCAAGTGTCGACACATCTTGTCTGGGTGTCGACACAAGTCTTCTTAAGTGTCGACACTTTCCCTCTGGGTGTCGACACATGGACTTAGAAACTTTTTGCTTCAGTCCAGTTCTTTCTTAACCTGCACAAGTAACTCAAACATACATCAAATACATTATGATGTATATCATTGAGTTGGGTGAGGCTTCTTCAAATCAGGTACATTTGACCAATGTACCCAACAATCTCCCCCTATTTGGAGAAGTCATAACCCTTAGTCAATGATATACACCATCCATAATTAAAATTACAAAATGATGTACAGCAGATTATAAACAGCAGGGTAAACATAAACATGTAATAAATTCACACATGTATACACATTCAGCATTGCAGAACAAATAAGAAATAGATACTGCTCAGAACAACCATGAAATATATTTATCATATATTGTTCTAATATTTTTAATACACCTTTAATGGTTTACAAAAATGTTTTACATTCAACAGATTTCAACAAGCTTCAAGTTTAATTCCTAATCTATTTCTGATCAGGTTCTTTGATAACTATTCCCTTTCCAGCTTGGACTTGAGCTTTGGCAGGGGCTTCAACAGTTGCAGCATCAGCAGGCTTCTTTCCTTTTAAGTCCTTCTTCTTCAGCTCTTCTGCTTTGATTTTCTGTCTCTCAAAATAGTGGTATGGCTTGGGGAAGTAATTGCTAGGCTCCACATCAGTAGGAGGTAGCTTTCCCATCTTAGCCTTCCTTCTGAATTGTACTATAGCCTCCTGCCTGATCTCATGCTTTCTCCATTCTGCCTCAGAGAACCATTTGTTCCTGTCATTCATGTTGTCTTTGGCAGCTTTCCAGGCAGTTAGAATTATATTCCTAGAGGTAGGGCTCCATTGTTCAAAATCTGGCTTTTGTTCTGCTTGTTCCCTAAACCTCTTTTTAGACAACCTTGTCTCTTCTTCTTTGTTCAGAGCCTCTTGCAGAGCTTCAGAAATAGGTTGAACAACCTTCTCAATATGAACATTGGCCTTGCCCTCAGTTGGGCTATACATGGTGCTGACATCTGCTTGAACCATGTCAAAATCTGGAGGTGGATATATTACTTGAGCTAGTTCTTGTTGCTCACCTCCAAGATATGCAGTTTGTATTCCTGATTCAGCCACATTATCATCATAACAAAGTGGAGGATAGCCCAGTGTAGCTCTGATGGAGTTAGATATCCATTTGGCATGGTCAGAGCTAGCTTTGACTAATACCCTCTCCCCCTTTATGACTTCTCTGGCCATATGGTCTCTGACATCATCCTTTTGAAACCTTATCTGACTGTCCAAGTATCTGATGCCCTCTTTAAAGTAAGGTCTGAGCTTAGTAAGCTGTTCAGAGATGGCCTTCTGGGAATCTTGAATTGCAGTCTTGACAGCAGAAATCTCAGCTTGAAAGACCTTATCAAAGTCAGCCTTAGTAGCAGCAGTAGATGTTGAAGGTTCAGCAGTCTTATTCTTCAACTCAGTGACTATAGCATTATGGGAGGCAGTCAAATTATCATTCATTCTTAACTGATTCTCCAGCACATATCCTTGCTTTAATGCTATATCATCTACCTGAGCCTTGATCTTCTCCTGGTGAGTGGCCAAATAGACTACTGCATTCCCACCCTTGTGGAAGCAGTCTGTCATTTCCTTTTTGTTCAGATTCATATCAAATCTTATAGATTTGATATCTTGTGCAAGATCAAACTGTAGGGACTTGTGCCCTTCATCCACATAAGCCTCTATTGCCTTCCTTTGCTCATCCAACTTGATCTGCATGGCAATCATCAAAGCACTATAATCAACTGTTGGAGCTTGTTGAACTATAGGCTGTGGGGCAATGGATTGCAAGGCTTTCTTGTAACTCTAACTTCTTCTTTTAAAAACATAGAGTTTCTTCTTCTTGGCCCTAGCACTCTCCTCATCCTCAGAGGCAGAAGTGCTGGCAATATCAACCCTATCCTTAGGGCTTTGAGGTTTGTCAGCTGGCACAGCAGTTGCCTTTTCAGTTTCCAGCCTAATAGGCTCTTCCAGAACTTCCATGTGCTCCCCCTCAACAGCAGCACTCTTATCTTCAGCATCAATTTCTTTGTCAAAATCTGCCTGATCCAGATTTAGAAACAAATCTTCCATTGTATATTCAGGTGGAGATGGAGCTGGAGACAGTCTTTGCTCTTCAACCACTGATTCAGGTACCACTTCTTGTTCAGCAGATTTGTCTTCTAAAACAACATCTGGTACTTGACTGTTTAGCTGAGTTTGCTGATGGACATCAGACAAATCAGAATCTACTATAGAAAAATCTAAAGTGTTTAGTTCAGAGAGTACCTCTTGTATAATGGAGGTGGCTTGTTCACTCTCCAGTGTAGAGGGTTCTGCTACACCTGGAAGCTCCCCCTGACTGTGATCCCTATGGATGGGGCTAGCTGGAGGCAGCTCCCCCTGGATCTCAGCAGTCTCTTGAGGAGCAGGAGTCTTTACTACTGTCTCTTCCTCTTGCTCATCAGGTGTGAACACCACCTGTTCTTCACTCTCAGAACTGCTTGAGGACTCTTGTGCCACAACAGCAGTTTCCTTTTCTTCCTGGGAGGAGTGACTTTCTCTGTAACTGGCTTCTCAGGGGTAGGCATGTCCTTTGACAACACCCTTTCCCATCTAGAAAAGATCCTTTGATCCATCTTCCTCATGTGATTGATCTTACTTCCAGCAGCAGAGCTCATTACCTCTGGTATGGTACCAGCTAGGTAGAGACTGATAATCCTGCCCAGGTTGGGCTTTTTCAGACTTTCCTTTATTTTCTCATAAACTATCATAGACCAATCTGTTCTTAGGGTGAATATTATTCTGGTCATGACATTGAACATGGAGGCTGACACCCTGTCATGCCCTCCTGGCTTACTGAGGATAACCTTTCCCACAATCTCTGACATGAATTTTCCTTGGTTGTTCATGCCTTTCCTATTAAACACAGAACCTATCTTCAGTTTGGGATCAAGTCCACACCAAACTAAAGCTTCCCTAATCTTGGAGGCAGTTACTTCTTCTTCATCTTGAGTCTTAGGTAGCTGGAGTACCTTACTCAGACTTTTTGGTGAAATCTTGACCTTGGATCCATGAACTCTGGATTTGATTCTGTATCCAGATTCATCAACTGCAGCTCCAGTAAGGAATTCTAGCACTTCCTTCTTCCAAATCTTTGTTGGTTCTGAAACCAAGTATTCTAGTCCAGAATTGGCGACTAGGGTTATCACCGATTTGATTTCTTGATCTGCGTCGTCGAACGCGCCGCGCACTAGCTCATAGCCCTCGTTCACGTTCTCCTCAAGCTTAGGAGCCATTAGGGTTTGGAGAATTAGTCTTGAGAAAAGAGAGGTGTCGACACAGGAGTTATGGTTTCGAAACTTTGAAAGCGTGTCGACAAACAAAGACAGAACCCTATTTACACCTTTCTGATTTTGAAGATGAACAGGCGGGACAGCTAGCTAAACATGTGTTGTCACTGGCAATAAGTGTCGGCACTGACTTATAATGTCTCGACACACATGTGTCGACACAAGTTTAGTCAACAGATATTATGTGTCGACACTTGGTTATGTGTCGACACAACATAACTCGACACATCGTCGAGACTTTACTTAGAAAATTCTGAGTAAAACATAAGTGTCGACACCATATTGGATGTGTCGACACCTACTTGACATGTGTCGACACTAACATTCTGAAGTGTCGACACCACATTCCTAGATGTGTCGACACGTTTTTCCTGAAGTGTCGACACCACTATTCTGTGTCGACATAGACTTGTCTATGTGTCGACACCTTTTTACTTAGCCAATTTTCTATTCTGTAAATTTAGTCTAAGTTTATCATACCTAGTTCAATTTTGAATCTATTGAACTTAGCTTCTTCTAGTGGCTTAGTAAACATATCAGCTACTTGTTCATCTGTTTTAACATATTCAAGTGAAATATCTTCTCTTTCTACATGTTCTCTAAGAAAGTGATATTTAATCTCAATATGTTTTGTTCTACTATGAGATACAGGGTTATTAGCTATTGAAATAGCACTTGTACAATCACAGTAAAGTGGAGTTCTACTTACCTGAAATCCATAGTCCTCTAGCTGATGTTGAATCCACAGAAGTTGAGCACAGCAACTTCCTGCAGCCACATATTCTGACTCAGCTGTGGAGATAGCCACACTAGTCTGCTTTTTGCTGCTCCATGAAATTAGTCTTCCACCTAGGAATTGACAGGTTCCAGCAGTGCTCCTTCTATCCTCTTTGCATCCTGCAAAGTCTGCATCTGAATAACCTGTTAGATCAAAGTCTCCATTCCTAGGGTACCAGAGGCCTAGATAGGGAGTGCCCTTTAGATATCTCAAAATTCTCTTGACAGCAGTCAAGTGAGACTCTTTAGGGCAGGCTTGATACCTTGCACAAACACATGTAGCATACATGATGTCTGGTCTACTAGCAGTCAAGTATAATAGGGAGCCAACTATCCCTCTATACAAGGTTTCATCTACAGGTTTCCCTGCATCATCCTTGCTAAGAGACATACTTGACCCCATAGGAGTCTTCATGGTACTGGATGAATCCATACCATACTTCCTTATGAGTTCTAGGGTGAACTTTGACTGACAAATGGACAAACCACTCTCAGTCTGTTTAACTTGGAGACCCAAGAAAAACTTCAGCTCTCCCATACTACTCATTTCAAACTGACCTTGCATAAGTTTTGCAAACTTTTTGCAAAGGCTGCTTTCAGTAGACCCAAATATAATGTCATCTACATATATTTTGACTAGTATGACTTTGCCTCTAGATTCCCTAAGGAATAGAGTCTTATCTATTTTCCCCCTTGAGAACTTGTTCTCAATGAGGAAACTAGATAGGGTTTCATACCAAGCTCTAGGAGCTTGCTTTAACCCATATAAAACTTTCCTAAGTCTATAGACATAATGAGGTAGAGTTGGATCAACAAAACCTGAAGGCTGCTCCACATAGACTTCTTCTTTCAAATTACCATTTAGGAATGCTGACTTGACATCCATTTGGTATACCTTGAATCCTTGATAGGTTGCATAGGCCAAGAACATTCTTATGGCTTCCAGTCTAGCTACTAGAGCAAAGGTTTGATCAAAATCAATACCTTCTTCTTGCCTATATCCTTTAGCAACCAGTCTAGCCTTATTCTTAATGATGACTCCTTGTTCATCCATCTTATTCCTGTAGATCCACTTAACTCCTATTATATTGTGGTCTTTAGGTTTAGGAACCAATTCCCAGACCTTGCACCTCTTGAACTGATTAAGCTCTTCTTGCATTGCTTCAGTCCATTGTGGATCTTATATTGCTTCTTCAAATCTTTTAGGTTCAACTTGAGACAAAAAGCTGGAATAGATTGCAACATTCATATTTCTACTCCTAGTTTGTACTCCTTGTCTTGGATCTCCAATAATCAGCTCTACTGGATGATCTCTAAGATGCCTGTGGGCTGGAGGCATCCTCACTTCAGGTTGAACCACTTCAGCATCTGCATCATGCTGTATTCCTTGGATTTCTTCAGCAATTGGCACATGTAGTTCTCCCCCTGGACAGCAGCTACTCTCCTCTCCTTGCTGTCTTGCAGCAGGCACTTCTTCTATAGTCAGCTTGTCCATTGTCTTTGTCAAACCTGTGGGGCTGCATACATTGCTAGACAGCTCATTGTTAATAAGTTTTGTCTCATCAAAAACTACATGCACTGATTCTTCTACAACTTGTGTAGTCAAGTTGTAGACTCTATAAGCCTTACTATTATTGCTGTACCCAACAAAAATTCCCTCTTGGGACTTGGCAGCAAACTTAGTTAAGTAAGACTTCCCATTGTTAAGTATGAAGCATTTGCAACCAAAGATCCTAAAATAGGATAGGTTTGGTTTCCTGCCTTTCACTACTTCATAGGGGGTCTTGTTTAGCCTTTTAGTGATGTTAGCCCTATTTATAATATGACATGCAGTGTTAACTGCTTCAACCCAGAAATACTCTGGCAGTGATGTATCACTTAGTAGGGTCCTACCTGTAACATCCCATGTTACTTCTGGACCCCTCAACTTAGATTGGGTTAGGCATGGGGTGAGACTTAAGGTGATCAACCAGGTTTGACCCTAGGTAGTGGGTGGTAGCCATGTGGGGCCCACTATAAGACCATAGTCAAACTAGGTCAAACTAGCCTAAGTAGGGACCCTAGCCACACCATGACCCCACCACATTGCCCTAACCCTAAAGACAATCTAAGTGGACCCTAGGGTATGTCACTGGGTCAACATTTTGACCCCAATTGACCAAAGTCAACCTTGGGCTTAATTTGGTCAAACCCACACTCATAGGCCAAATTAACCTGAGTGGGGCACCCCCTTGACCCAAACCAAGTTGGGTGGTGCCACTAGACCCATTTCCACCAAGTGGGGTCAGTCCACCCACCATGGTTGACCAGTCAACCCTAAAAGTCAATTTGGTCAACAAATTGACCTAAAGAGTGAAATGAAGGCCAAGCCAAGTTCCCTTGGACCAAGCCCACTAAAATTGGCCCAAAGTCAGCCCAAGTGAACAAGACCAGTCCTACCCCTCTAAATCAGGAGAGAGGGTACATGCAAGGGGGTAAAATTGAGATTTTTAGGAAAAGAGGAGAGAGAAAGAGGAATGAAGGGAATAATGGCCACATGGCCACCCCATCAGCTGGTTTTGGCTGCCCAAAACCAGGTGGCTGACCTCCCCTCTTCATTTCCAGCAGAAAACCAAGGCAGTGAGCCACATGACACCATGGGTGAAACCTCCAAAGCTCAAACCGAGCTCACCTTGGAGTTAACTCCACTTATAGGCCACCTCAGTCCAAACAGAGCTCACCATTAGTTTCAGAAGGCCGAAAGGAGTGGAATTCGATATCTGGATCAAAGCTTTTGGTGGAGAATCGGGTTCGGGAGCAAGCTCGCCGGAGAGGAAAATTTCCATGGCCAACCGCCGCCAAACCCGCCGCCAAGCCCCAATCGAGGTCCGTTTCACCTCACCTCTACCCGTACTAGTTTCCTAGATCTATTAGGCGAGAAATCGGGCTCAAATGAGCCAGATCCAAGGTGAGATTTTTCATGGATTTTGGAATTTTGATGGAGTGCAAGTTCGCCGGAAACCGCCGCCTCCGGCCACCATTTCGCCGCCAAACGTTGGCCACCACCTCAACGGAGGTGGTGGTGGTAGCCGGCCGTGGAGGCTAAGGGGTGGCCGGGAAATGAGGTTTGAAGGTGCTCCAGGTCGGGATAATCTCGGCCCTTGGCTGGAGGAAGAAGATGAACAGATGTCATCCATCCTGCTTTAAGATTCGTGCTACATCAAAATTTAATTTTCTGTCCCTGTTTTTTCTGTCACTTGCAAGCTAATTGTAGGCCTCTTAGAGGCATTTCCAGAACTTAGCCCCTTAATGAAAAATGTATCCTAGGGTCTTACCTTTAATATGCCACCCTAAACATGCATTTTGGTGTAGTGTACAGTCCTGTAGGACATTTCTCCTAGGACTGGTCCTAGACTAGGGCAGAAATTATATTGGATGCCCTGGTCTCAATATTAGTCACCATGGCCCCAAATTTTGGGCACATGCATGATTAGGACATACTTAGCTCCTGCAAAAAGTTAGGAATTTGTAGAGAATAGTTTCCTATAGTTTTTGGTAAAATATCAAAATATAAATAAATGACATATATGGAGTTCTACTCCTCCCCATGGCCTCATATTTTGGTGGTGGGTCAGTGGGGTCATCCTTGGTGCATGATAAAATTTTCAGCACCTTGGGTTCACTGCATGTTGGGGAAATCCACTTGCATGTGCTAGCCTATGTTTAGCCTTGGTGTGCAAATAGCAAAAATGCAAATTGGTGTGTTTAGCCCAATGGTGACATGCAAGAGTCATGAAATTATTTACAGTAGTTCATTAGGGTAAATTGCATCCCTCAAACTAATGATGGAATTTTTGGAATCAAAATTCCATTTATTGGAATTTATTTTAAATATAGCTATTTTGGAAGATAAAAATTGGAAAATAGGATTTATTCAAGTACAAATCCAAACAACTTTGCCAAGGCATAGATAACATCACATTTGACTTAGGAAAAATATGATTTCTCTGTTTTGAAGAACCTTTGGACTAGATACCCTAAATTCCCCATTTTACCCTTATTTTGTAAATTCTTGAAATGATGGATTTATACCTCTGAAAAATTTGGAAATTTTTCTACAATCATAAAATGTTATTATTAGTCTTGCACAAATTTCTCAGAATTTAATGGATGCATTATCTGTGTTAAATTAGTATAATGGCATTTTGGTAAATATCTTATATTGGAATCCTATAGACCATCTTACATTAAATGTTGATGATTCTCTGCCAATAGTCATAAAGTAGTGTCCTAAAAGCTCTGTAATGTTTCTGGAATTTTTGTGTACATAATGCCTATACATCATTTGGAAAATGGAATTTTTGTGGAATTGATATTAAATTGAAAATGATAATAAATAATTTAAGGAAAATTATGAAATTCTGTAGGCAGCAATATTTTGTCAATATACATCTCAGGAAAAATTCCCTAGGTCAGTGGATACTTAATCAAACTACTTCATGTGTAAAGTGACCTAGCATGTAAATTAAAAGAATTAATTAAAGGACTATTTGGCCAAGGAAAATTACGAGAATTCTTAGGGTAGTTCCCTTAGTCCATAACACCTTAGGATAAATATTTAGGGGCAAGATGCCTTAAGGTTTAGAAGATCACATTTCTAGGGTAACCATAGGTCATGGTCCGCATATAACACAATTAGGTCTTGCCTTAGGGGATTACCAGAGGATTGATTATCGGCAGAAATAAGAGAGAGTTCAACATAAGTAACCCTGGTGGGTAGAGTTGTCTTAGTGAGGGATTAAAAGTGCAAGTCTTAGCTAGCAACTGGAGCGGGGATCGGCGGAAGACCGTCGGTTTCCCGGTAATACCTTAAGTCACTAGGGTTATACTAAAGCAATAAGGAGAGCTGGGGAGATACATGGGTAGCCATCAACTAAAATAAATATCCTTGCGAAAGGGAACGCTGGGCGTAATCCCAACACAGTTCCTAGTGCCCCTTGAGAGCCCTTCACAGGGAATACCGAGGGCAGTCCTGAGATTAACCTTAAATCTCTAAGTATAATAAACTGTAGATAAGAGTAGTATAATAGGTTAGGACATTATCGTACCTTCTCGCCCGTGTGGGGTTGGAGAGATTCATGATAGATGCTCACCCGTTTTGGGGTTTGAGGGAGTTGGTATAAAGGCACTAATGTGCGTTCTCACCCGGGTTTGGGTTTGAGGGATTCAGGACGGGTTTTGGTCCTGCGAGCGGAAGGCTCGGTATGAATTACTTGCATGTGCATAAATATCGTGGCGGGGTATGCGGTACTGGCCGTTCGTCACACCGATGGCAGTACGGTGCACCAGGAGGTTGTGGGAGTTAGAGGGGCCAGTGGGTTGTTTTACACTGCGGTCTGGAGGACGACCCCCGATAACACACATCCGACCCAACAAGGCTGACGGGCTTGTCAGCAAAGTACGTACGCGAGACTCTAGAGTGCACCTTGGACGTGTACAGAGGCGTATGAGAGGGGTCTAAGGCTTGGTAGTGTGCATACCGGTCTAGAAGCGGAGACGCCCGCTCCGCTGCTGCCGTATCCACAGCGGTGGTACCCGAGAGTGATGCTAGCTCTCAAAAAGTGGGAACTAAAGGTCTGTGATCACAGAGTCGTTGTGTGTGAGTTGCACTTGCCTGGGCATAAGCCCTTTTTACTCTTTCATTGGTACTATATTGTGGACTATTGTACTATTCATTTCTTTTACATGATTGTACTGTGACTTGTGGACTGATGGTTTTTTTTATATACAGTTTACTTCTTCTTCTCATATTGGCCTACAGGTTAATGATCGTACTAGCCGGCAGGATCGGCGTGTTGCGGTGTCGACTAACCCGTGAGTTAGTGCCACCGTAAGACGGCGGTTCTGGGCATAAGATCTGGTAGCCCTCCTTGGTAAGGGGGAGGGGGGTCTTACAAACTGGTATCACTTGAACAACGATCATATGAGAAAGAAGTCCACAACATGGGACCACCCCCGCCCGAGCATTAGTTTGCGGACAAACTATGCAGCGGAAGCAGTGGTGTGCCCATGTGTAAAGTCACATAAATGGTCCACAAAGTACAATTTGTTAGGCCAATTCTGCTTTAACCTTACCTTTATGCAACCTCCACAGGTCGCAGCGCCGCAAAATGTGGCTCCTCCCCCTCCAGCTGCCACTCCATTCCTACATACGGAGATGGGGCAGACCCTGACGGCGATTTTGGATGCCTTTAGAGCCCAGCAAGTCCCGGCTCCACAGCCAAATCCGGGGTCGAGCTGGCTGAGCGCATTCAAGGGCCTGTCCCCACCGACGTACCGCGGGACAGAGGATGCAGTGAAGACAGAAGAATGGCTGGAGGCCATACACGAGATCTTAGCGGGCATCAGCTGCCCAGTCGGCCAGGCAGTACCTCTAGCCACCTCTGTGCTAGAGGCCCACGCGAAGAGATGGTGGAAGTCAGTCCGGGAGTCTACTTATGCGGACTTTGAGCTGTCAGAGATATCTTGGGAAGAGTTTGGCGATGTGTTTCTGGAGCACTTCGTCTCTGCTACGGACAGAGATGCTTTGGAGGAGAGGTTTTTGAACCTCAAGCAGGGGACCAGATCAGTGATAGAGTACCAGAGAGAGTTCTCCCACTTGGACAGGTTCGCGGGGATTCAGGACACCGACGATAGGAGGTATGCGAAGAGGTTCTACCGGGGCCTCAGGGATGACCTGAGGCAGGCTATGTTATTCATTTCTCATGGCACATCCAGGCAGATCATCGAGATGGCGAAGAAGCTGGAGGCTGACCAGCTGATGGTGCGAGCCGGAGGGAAGAGACCATTTGATGGATCGACATCAGGTGAGAGCAGTAGGGGCTCTCAAAGAGGCAGGACCATTGGATACAGGAGGGGTGGGGGACGTCGTCGTCCCAACTTCAGGCAGGAGCAGGGGCCTCCTCCAGCATTGGCTCCCCCACCTCTACAGATACATGATCCGAGGAGACAGGATGACCAAGGCCACCGACAAGTGGTTTGTTACGGATGCCGCCAGCCTGGGCACATCAGATCGGAGTGCCCGCACCGATTCCATCCCCCTCCTCCTCCTCCACCTCCATTGGCCCCTGTACAGCGAGGCCGAGGACGAGGCCGAGGTCGGGGATATCACGGCAGGAGGCGCGAGCAGGAGCAGATATACGCCTTGGACCTCACAGAGCCGAGGAATACAGAGGAGGTTATCACAGGTACTTGGAGTCAATTATGAATTTTCTTGAATTTCCAATGATATATATTTAGTACCTGGAACTATAGAATAACAATTAACTTTCACGTAAACAAACCTCAGGCATAGTTATGATCAGCGGCAAGCCCGCTCATACTCTTTTCGACACGGGTACTTCACACTCATTCGTATCCGAGGCCTTCATCGACGGACTCGAAGGCGTGGAGAGGTTCCCTGGACTAGAGATGAGGGTACGTCTACCAGATGGGTCGGAGCTGCGGACCACTGCACATTGCGACATGGAGGCCGAGATTGGCGGCAAGGCATTTGAGGCGTCGGCGACCATTCTGAAGCTGCAGGACTTTGATTTGATCTTGGGCATGGCCTGGTTGCATCGGAACCATGCCCAGATAGATTGCCCGTCCAGGAGGATCACGCTAAGACATGGAGACTCTCATGTTATCGTTGAAGGTATCCAGCCTATCTGCCACCTACTGTTATCTTCTATACATGCTGTGAAGGCCCATGAGTAGGGTGAAGAAGTCTATATTGTTTGCTTCGAGATGGTGGGAACAGAGGCGACTATCTCAGATATTCCGGTGGTTCGGGATTTCACCGACGTATTCCCGGAGAAATTGCCCGGGCTACCGCCTGCTAGAGATTTGGATTTCAGGATTCAGCTAGTACCGGGAGCGAAGCCGGTGTCCAGGGCACCCTATAGGATGGCTCCTAGGGAGTTAGCAGAGTTCAGGACTCAACTACAGGAGCTAGTCGAGTCAGGATTTGTGCGGCCTAGTTCATCGCCATGGGGAGCGCCAGTTCTCTTTGTGAAGAAGAAGGACGGATCACTGCGATTATGTATAGATTACCGGGAGCTGAACCGGTTGACGGTCCGCAACACCTATCCTCTGCCTCGGATAGATGAATTATTTGACCAGCTACAGGGAGCATTCTGGTTCTCCAAGTTAGATTTGCGATCCGGCTACTATCAGCTCCGTATCAGGGAAGAGGACATACTGAAGACGACATTCAGTTCGCGCTATGGACTATACGAGTTCACGGTGATGCCTTTTGGGCTCACGAATGCTCCTGCTGCATTCATGAGTCTAATGAACCGTGTATTCGAGCCTTTTTTAGACCGCTTCGTGATTGTGTTCATCGACGACATCCTTATATATTCTCGGACTCAGGAGGAGCATACGGAGCACTTGGCACAGGTCCTGCAGAGGTTGAGGGAGACACAGATGTACGCAAAATTTTCGAAGTGCCAGTTCTGGTTGCAGGAGGTGGCATTCCTGGGGCACACGATCAGTGGGGCTGGGTTAGCAGTGGACCCGGCCAAGATAGAGACAGTGAGGGATTGGCCACGGCCGAAGACCGCATCTGACATCCGCAGTTTCTTGGGACTAGCAGGCTATTACCGCAAGTTCGTGGAGGGGTTCTCGAGGATAGCGCTCCCCCTCACGTCCTTGACGAAGAAGGACGCAGATTTTGTTTGGTTAGAGCAGTGTGAGACGGCTTTCCAGGAGCTGAAGGACCGACTCATCTCATCCCCCATTCTTGCGCTTCCATCCGGGAGCGAAGGATTCCAGATCTACACGGACGCCTCTTATCAGGGGATGGGTGCAGTCCTGATGCAGCATGGACACGTTATTGCTTATGCTTCGAGACAGTTGAAGAAGCATGAGCATAACTATCCAGTACATGATCTAGAGCTCGGGGCTGTGGTTTTCGCCCTAAAGATATGGAGGCATTACTTATATGGGATTCATTGTGACATCTTTTCAGATCACAAGAATCTCAAATATATCGATACGCAGAAGGATCTAAACCTGAGACAGAGGAGGTGGCTGGAGTTCCTCTGTGATTATGATTACAAGATCCACTATCATCCGGGAAAAGCGAACACGGTTGCGGATGCCTAGAGCAGGAGGGCCGGCACTTCTGGATCGGAGCCCCGATTGATGTCTATAGAGCTGCTACAGATGATGGAGGACATGCACATTACCATGGTGTCCGAGACTGAGCCAGTTGTATATAGAGAGTATTTGAGCTCAGTGATCAGCGGAGATGATATACAGGAGCGCATCCGAGCACATCAGAGGATGGATGCTGCGTTACAGCCGATTTTCAGTGCCCTAGAGAGGGGCAAGGTCGAGGACTACACGTTACAGGATGATCTTCTTCGGTTCCGGGGGCGCATCTACATACCAGCAGGGGGCAGTATCCGGGATGACATACTCCGAGAGGCACATTGCTCGAGATATTCAGTGCACCCCGGCATAACCAAGATGTGGGCAGATTTGCGGAGGTCTATGTATTGGCCCGGAATGAAGAGGGAGATCACAGATTTTGTGACCCATTGCGAGACCTGCCAGCGTGTGAAGGCAGAATGCAAGAGCCCGGGAGGTTTACTACAGCCACTGCCAGTTCCAGAGTGGAAGTTCGAGGACATTGCTATGGACTTTGTACACGGATTGCCTCGCTCCCACTCTGGGCATGATTCTATATGGGTTATAGTGGATAGATTGACCAAGGTAGCGCGGTTTATTCCAGTTCGGAAGGATGCCCCAGTTGCAGTTCTGGTGAGACTATTTGTGGAGCACTACGTCAGATATCATGGCATCCCCAGGACCATTATTTCGGACCGTGATGGTCGGTTCACCTCGAGCGAGTGGAGGGCCGTACATGCTTACTTGGGATCTCGGCTTACTTTTAGTACCTCCTTCCACCCGCAGACCGACGGACAGACCGAGCGGACCATCCGGACCATGGAGGACCTGCTCAGATTATGCATATTGGATACGGGGAGGCCTTGGGAGAGGCTGCTGCCATTGATTGAGTTCTCGTATAATAACAGCCACCAGGCTAGCATCAGGATGGCTCCATACGAGGCGCTTTATGGGAGGAGATGCCGGACACCACTATCATGGGTACAGGATGTGGACACCAGGGCTCTGGGATCTGATTATATAGAGGACACTGAGGCTCAGATTCGATTGATCAGGGATCGGCTACTGGAGGCCCAGAGCAGGCAGGCAAAGTATTATGATGCTCGGCACCGGAAGGTGGAGTTCCAGGTTGGAGACAGGGTATTCTTGAAGATACGTCCAGTACACGGTGTTTCTTGGGTGCGGAGGCACAAGAAGCTCAGTCCACGATACATGGGGCCCTACCTGATCCTGGAGCGGACCGGCCCCTTGGCTTACCGACTGCAGCTGCCACCGGAGTTGGGTGCATTACATGACGTCTTTCATGTCTCTTCCTTACGGAGAGCTCTCCTTCGGCCGGAGCAGCACATCACTACTACAGCCGGACCGGTAGAGCCTGACAGATCAGTGAGATTGGAGCCGATCCGGATTGACGATACAGCCATCCGAGTGTTGCGGAAGAAGAAGGTCCCTCTTGTGAAGGTGATGTGGTCCAACCATGGACGGGAGGAGCACACTTGGGAGCCGAGGGATCTGATGTTGGAGCAACACCCGGAGCTATTCGCATCAGGTACATTTAAGTTATGTCTTTAAATTTCTTGATGATTCTTGCAAATAGAACCCCGTAGACCCGAACTTAAATTTCGGGGACGAAATTATTTTCTTGTTTATTGGAATTTGTAACATCCCATGTTACTTCTGGACCCCTCAACTTAGATTGGGTTAGGCATGGGGTGAGACTTAAGGTGATCAACCAGGTTTGACCCTAGGTAGTGGGTGGTAGCCATGTGGGGCCCACTATAAGACCATAGTCAAACTAGGTCAAACTAGCCTAAGTAGGGACCCTAGCCACACCATGACCCCACCACATTGCCCTAACCCTAAAGACAATCTAAGTGGACCCTAGGGTATGTCACTGGGTCAACATTTTGACCCCAATTGACCAAAGTCAACCTTGGGCTTAATTTGGTCAAACCCACACTCATAGGCCAAATTAACCTGAGTGGGGCACCCCCTTGACCCAAACCAAGTTGGGTGGTGCCACTAGACCCATTTCCACCAAGTGGGGTCAGTCCACCCACCATGGTTGACCAGTCAACCCGAAAAGTCAATTTGGTCAACAAATTGACCTAAAGAGTGAAATGAAGGCCAAGCCAAGTTCCCTTGGACCAAGCCCACTAAAATTGGCCCAAAGTCAGCCCAAGTGAACAAGACCAGTCCTACCCCTCTAAATCAGGAGAGAGAGTACATGCAAGGGGGTAAAATTGAGATTTTTAGGAAAAGAGGAGAGAGAAAGAGGAATGAAGGGAATAATGGCCACATGGCCACCCCATCAGCTGGTTTTGGCTACCCAAAACCAGGTGGCTGACCTCCCCTCTTCATTTCCAGCAGAAAACCAAGGCAGTGAGCCACATGGCACCATGGGTGAAACCTCCAAAGCTCAAACCGAGCTCACCTTGGAGTTAACTCCACTTATAGGCCACCTCAGTCCAAACAGACCTCACCATTAGTTTCAGAAGGCCGAAATGAGTGGAATTCGATATCTGGATCAAAGCTTTTGGTGGAGAATCAGGTTCGGGAGCAAGCTCGCCGGAGAGGAAAATTTCCATGGCCAACCGCCGCCAAACCCGCCGCCAAGCCCCAATCGAGGTCCGTTTCACCTCACCTCTACCCGTACTAGTTTCCTAGATCTATTAGGCGAGACATCGGGCTCAAATGAGCCAGATCCAAGGTGAGCTTTTTCATGGATTTTGGAATTTTGATGGAGTGCAAGTTCGCCGGAAACCGCCGCCTCCGGCCACCATTTCGCCGCCAAACGTTGGCCACCACCTCAACGGAGGTGGTGGTGGTGGTAGCCGGCCGTGGAGGCTAAGGGGTGGCCGGGAAATGAGGTTTTAAGGTGCTCCAGGTCGGGACAATCTCGGCCCTTGGCTGGAGGAAGAAGATGAACAGATGCCATCCATCTTGCTTTAAGATTCGTGCTACATCAAAATTTAATTTTCTGTCCCTGTTTTTGCTGTCACTTGCAAGCTAATTGTAGGCCTCTTAGAGGCATTTCCAGAACTTAGCCCCTTAATGAAAACTCTAGCCTAGGGTCTTACCTTTAATATTCCACCCTAAACATGCATTTTGGTGTAGTGTACAGTCCTGTAGGACATTTCTCCTAGGACTGGTCCTACACTAGGGCAGAAATTATATTGGATGCCCTGGTCTCAATATTAGTCACCATGGCCCCATATTTTGGGCACATGCATGATTAGGACATACTTAGCTCCTGCCAAAATTTAGGAATTTTTAGAGAATAGTTTCCTATAGTTTTTGGTAAAATATCAAAATATAAATAAATGACATATATGGAGTTCTACTCCTCCCCATGGCCTCATATTTTGGTGGTGGGTTAGTGGGGTCATCCTTGGTGCATGATAAACTTTTCAGCACCTTGGGTTCACTGCATGTTGGGGAAATCCACTTGCATGTGCTAGCCTATGTTTAGCCTTGGTGTGCAAATAGCAAAAATGCAAATTGGTGTGTTTAGCCCAATGGTGACATGCAAGAGTCATGAAATTATTTACAGTAGTTCATTAGGGTAAATTTCATCCCTCAAACTAATGATGGAATTTTTGGAATCAAAATTCCATTTATTGGAATTTATTTTAAATATAGCTATTTTGGAAGATGAAAATTGGAAAATATGATTTATTCAAGTACAAATCCAAACAACTTTGCCAAGACATAGATAACATCACATTTGACTTAGGAAAATATGATTTCTCTATTTTGAAGAACTTTTGGAGTAGATACCCTAAATTCCCCATTTTACCCTTATTTTGTAAATTCTTGAAATGATGGATTTATACCTCTGAAAAATTTGGAAATTTTTCTACAATCATAAAATGTTATTATTAGTCTTGCACAAATTTCTCAGAATTTAATGGATGATTTATCTGTGTTAAATTAGTATAATGGCATTTTGGTAAATATCTTATATTGGAATCCTATAGACCATCTTACATTAAATGTTGATGATTCTCTGCCAATAGTCATAAGTAGTGTCCTAAAAGCTCTGTAATTTTTCTGGAATTTTTGTGTACATAATGCCTATACATCATTTGGAAAATGGAATTTTTGTGGAATTGATATTAAATTGAAAATGATAATAAATAATTTAAGGAAAATTATGAAATTCTGTAGGCAGCAATATTTTGTCAATATACATCTCAGGAAAAATTCCCTAGGTCAGTGGATACTTAATCAAACTACTTCATGTGTAAAGTGACCTAGCATGTAAATTAAAAGAATTAATTAAAGGACTATTTGGCCAAGGAAAATTACGAGAATTCTTAGGGTAGTTCCCTTAGTCCATAACACCTTAGGATAAATATTTAGGGGCAAGATGCCTTAAGGTTTAGAAGATCACATTTCTAGGGTAATCATAGGTCATGGTCCGCATATAACACAATTAGGTCTTGCCTTAGGGGATTACCAGGGGATTGATTATCGGCAGAAATAAGAGAGAGTTCAACATGAGTAACTGTAACACCCCCTATCCGTCGCATAGCATATAGCAGTAGGTCCGGCCGGGGCCCGACGCCATATGCCACAGACAGACCGGGTGGTTACTTATGAAAACCATCCAACCAATCTCAACGTCCTACACAGAGCATTCTAGCGGAAGCAGTTTGTAAAAGTTGTAAACAAGAACCCAGCATAAGAGCACGAATGTCCACTAACAAGATCATAGGAATGTTATTACAAAAATACCCAAATATTCGGCCTTAAGGCCTTACAGAATGTTTCTCTTGACTAATACATGATTTACAAACCTCGGCACGCAGGCCGATCATACATGAGTAAAACAGAAAACACCGCTTGGTCCAGCTGCACCTGCAAGCAACAAACCACCGCACTGTGGCAAACAAAGCAACGGTCAGCAATGCTGACCAAATTATAACGATCCCGCCCCCAACTCGGGGCGGCGATGCTCCTTCCCTGCATTTCATTAGCACAAGCGAGCAATGCATATAACCATAGCCATTTCAACACAGACGTTGGCTCGTACGGCCACACGTCCCGTGCACTCAGGGCACATTCTCGGTGAACCGGTCGATGTTTCGTCAATTAAAGCCATTAACATTCCGTACTCACCACAGCCACTTAGACGGCCATTCCTATGAGCAATTCGTCTTCATGGTATTGGTCACGTCAATTTAAGCCATCGACCACCGAAGACCTCCATTTATGCCAACGGCGAGTGCCATGTAACTTTAGGTCTCTCTAACCCGAACGACATAAAGCGGGTACGGCTCCATCTAACCCGTGCTCACATCGCAACGACAATTTAAGCCATATGCGCGGGTCAAACTTTCACCGAGTCCCATTCTACCGCAATACACATAACCCCGTTATGTTCAAGTTGGCTCTCAGGCCACCAAGTTGGCAAGACCTCGTGTCCGCCCAGTTTTCCGGGTGCACCTTTGGGTTAGTCCCCAAGGCTCCCTGCTGCAATCTACCGCGTAGAAAACCCGAAAAACACCCAATAGCACGGAGTCTTCTCCGGCCTTATGCAATGCAACATCGCCGATCCGGACTAACATGTCCGGGTAGGCTTCAACCAAAATGCCTACGTCCGTTCTCGCATACGGACTCTAAACAACGGGGACTTTACATATCTACCCGAAGGAACGCCTCCAACTCTTCGCAAACTCGCGAGAGAGGGCTTCCTATGCTAAGAAAGAGAGCTATCATGCTCACAAGTGAGGATCGTTACCCTTGCGTTCCTCTTTGGCGCCATCGAAATGTAATCGGATAGAAATCACCGCACTTGCGTTGCCTCCGTGGATCCGGAGTCGGCTCGCGATTCGGAGCTCCGAAGCTCCTCCAATGGCGGGATCTAGTTCTTCTTCCTCCAATGGCTCTCCACTTTCTCCAAGGATTTGGAGAGAGGATAAGGCATGAAAAGTGAAGTTTTCCAAGTCAACTCACGGGTATATCCCTGCAGGAACATCCCCAGCCGTCGGATCTCAACCTAAGGAAACGAACGGCTTTGATTCGGGGCTGAAATGCCCAATCTGGGCCGAACACGGCCTGGCACACGCCCGTGTCCAGGGCCGTGTGCCGCATTCGCCGTCAAAATCGAATCTTCTGAACCCGCACACGGGTATCGAACACGCCCGTGTTCGAGCTGACACGCCCGTGTTCCAGCTGACACGGCCGTGTAGCCGGCCGTGTACCCCATGATTTTCTCCCGTTTTCAACCCGAGCACTGCACGGGTTCTAGGACACGCCCGTGTCCTTGCCCGTGTCACATTGACACGCCTGGGCCCCCAGGCCGTGTACACGGGACATTTCGTCGAGGGGAGAACGACGACTCGATGACACGGCCTTGGACACGCCCGTGTCCTAGGCCGTGTGCCTTGACTCGACGATCGTCGAGTGAATCTCGACGATTTCACCTTGACGATCGTCGACACGGGTCGACACGCCCTGCGACACGCCCGTGTCGCAGGCCGTGTGCCCATTCTCGACGAATCGTCGAGAATAACTCGACGAATCGTCGAGAATTCGACGATTTCACGGCTAAGTGTCGACACGGGTCGACACGCCCTGCGACACGCCCGTGTCGCAGGCCGTGTGCCCATTCTCGACGAATCGTCGAGAATAACTCGACGACTTCGCGGCTAAGTGTCGACACACACTCGACACGCCCTGGGACACGCCCGTGTCCCAGGCCGTGTGCCTTCAGCCAGAAACCAAAACTGGCCCAAAACGTCCCCCTTTGCTCCTTTGAGTTTTGGGGCGTTACAACTCTCCCCCTCTTAAAAGAATTTCGCCCACGAAATTACATAAAGGAAAGATATACAAAAACAACATTTGTACCTGAGCGGAACAACTCCGGATACTCGTCAAGCATAGTCTGCTCTCGCTCCCAAGAGAGCTCCTCACGACCGCAATTGTCCCACCGGACTTTGACCATCCTGATCTCTTTATTGCGTAGCTGCTTGACCTCCGAGTCCTCACTCCGCACGGGCTTGACCTTTGTCGTTAGCCCACTATCCACCGGCACTTGATCGACCGCGATCACTTGCGTAGGCTCTTGCACCGCCTTCCGAAGCACCGAAATGTGGAACACATCGTGTAAACCACTTAGCTCCACCGAAAGCTTCAACCTACAGGCCGCTTCTCCAACCCGCTCCAGAACCTCAAACGGTCCAAGGTACCTCGGGCTTAGCTTTTTCAACCGTCGCACCCGCGAGACACCCTTGAACGGCTTGATTTTAGGTACACATAATCACCCACAGCGAACTCCACGTTCCTGTGCTTGGCATTATAGTACTTTGCTTGCCGGTCCTGAGCGATGAGCAACCTCTCCCGAATGGTTCTCACCAAAGAAGTAGCATCCTCCACTTCCGATCGCTTATACAACTTCGACTCGCCCGTTTCTAACCAAGACAACGGCGTGCGACATCTTCTACCATATAGGGCCTCGAATGGCGCCATCTGAATACTTGCTTGGTAGCTGTTGTTGTATGCGAACTCCACCAAATAAAGGTGGTCCTCCCATTGCTTTCCAAAGTCCAAGACACACATGCGAAGCATGTCTTCCATGGTTCTATTGACCCTCTCGGTCTGCCCATCCGTTTGCGGATGGAAGGCTGTGCTAAACTTCAGCTTTGTTCCCAATATTTGCTGCACCAGCCTCCAATCATTGGACGTGAACCGCCCATCACGGTCACTCACGATGCTGCGGGGCACACCATGAAGCCGCACTATGTTATCCACATAAAGCTTTGCCAGCTTCTCCACCGGATCATCCTTCCTATGCGGAATAAAATGCGACACCTTTGTTAATCGATCGACCACCACCCAAATGGCGTCGTTCCCTTTTTGCGACCTCGGCAAACCATGCACAAAGTCCATAGAGATGTCGTCGAATTTCCACTCCGGAATAGGCAAGGACTTAAGAAATCCTCCCGGCTTTTGGCACTCCGCCTTTACTAAGGCGCAGGTTTGGCACTTCGCTACGTATAGCGCCACATCCTTTTTCAAACCCGGCCACCAAAATAACTTCTTGACGTCGCGGTACATCTTCGTGCTCCCCGGGTGAATCGAGTACTTGGTATGGTGTGCCTCGTACAACAACTCCACCCGTAAATTGCCCACGCTTGGGACGCACAGACGACCGTCTTTCCACAGCAATCCGTCCTCCACGACGAATTGGGAATTTGACCCATCCAGAGCCTCTATCATGAACTGCTTCATATGAGCATCCATATCCAAAGCCTGCCGAATCCGATCAGCCAGGTCATATTGGACTTCAGTCCAATTCAGCACTGCTTCAGCACTAGATTGTCTATCCACACAAACAATCTCCAACGCCTCCAGCTCCTGCACCAACCGCTCATCATGCACTGATAGCCAATTCGCTTGAGCTGGGGCTCGGCGACTCAACGCGTCCGCAACCGCATTCCCTTTGCCAGGCACGTAGTGGATCTTGAATGTATAGTCCCCCAGGAACTCCATCCATCTACGCTGCCGCATATTCAGATCTTTCTGATCAATCAGGTACTTTAGGCTCTTGTGATCGGTGTAGATATCAATCTTCACACCGTACAAATAGTGTCTCCACAGCTTCAAGGCAAAAATCACGGCCGCTAACTCCAAGTCATGGACCGGATAATTCCTCTCGTGCACTTTTAGCTGTCTCGAGCCATAAGCTATCACGCTGCCGTGCTGCAATAGCACGCAACCCAAACCGCTGCCCGAAGCATCACTATATATCTCATAGCCTTCGGTCCCAACCGGCGAACTCAACACAGGCGCCGTGGTCAACCGACACTTCAGTTCCTCAAAAGCTCGCGCGCACTCCGGCGTCCAAACGAACTTATGCTCCTTCCTCGTCAAAGTAGTGAGAGGTAACGCTATCCGCGAGAAGTTCTCTACGAAGCGCCTATAATAGCCGGCAAGCCCCAAAAAGCTCCGGACTTCTGCTACCGTAGCAAGCTCAGGCCACTCCCGTATCGCAACAATCTTCGCCGGATCCACAGCAATACCCTCTCCACTCACTATATGCCCGAGGAACGCCACTGAGGATAGCCAAAACTCGCACTTCGAGAACTTGGCATACAACTGGTTTCTCCTTAGCGTCTCCAACACCAAATGAAGATGCTTGAAGTGATCTTCCTCACTTTGCGAGTACACCAAAATATCGTCGATGAAGACGATCACGAAATGGTCCAAGTACTCCCTGAACGTCCTGTTCATCAAATCCATGAATACTGACGGCGCATTAGTCAGCCCAAACGGCATGACGGTAAACTCATAATGCCCGTATCTCGTACTAAACGCTGTCTTCGGGATATCACTCTCCCTTATCCGCAGCTGATAGTACCCAGACTTGAGATCTAACTTCGAGTACACCGTCGACCCGACTAACTGATCAAAGAGATCATCAATCCTAGGGATCGGGTACTTATTCTTCTCAGTCAGCTTGTTCAGCTCCCGATAATCAATACATAATCTCAAGCTTCCGTCCTTCTTCTTAACAAAGAGGACCGGTGCGCTCCAAGGCGAAGAACTCGGGCGCACATACCCTTGCTCCAACAACTCTTGCAGTTGAACTTTCAGCTCCGCCATTTCCTTAGGCGCTAGCCGATACGGAGATCGTGACACAGGCTTTGCACCTGGCACTAGCTCGATCGTAAAATCTATCTCCCGTTGAGGCGGGGCTCCAGGAAGATCTGCGGGGAACACATCAGGGTATTCCGATACCACTGAAATACAATCCAAAGCGGGCTTCGACTTTGCAACCTCCACAAGTGTAAAGAACAGTTCTGCTCCGGCACGAACCGCCTTCACCACCTGAAGAGCAGACATCAACGTCTTGCTCGACCCCTTTAAGCCCGTAAAAGTCGTCTCACGACTCGCTCCCAGCTTGACTTCCTTACTACCGCAATCTATATGGGCCTGCTGCTCCGAGAGCCAGTCCATGCCAAATATGACGTAGAACTCCACTAACGGAAGTAAAGACGCCCGCAGGTCGAACTCCTGCTCCCCAATACGAATCTTAACATCGCAGATCCTAACCGCTCGCATCGAACACCCATTGGGCAACAACACATCCAACTTATCCTTCGCCATCGAAGAAGGGACTCCGATGCGTGATATAAATCCTTCGGACAAGAAGGAGTGTGAAGCTCCCGTATCGAAGAGTGCTCGTGCCGGATTTTCACAAATCAATACGAATCCTAAACAAGCAGTGGTAAGGTAACATGTGCATAACAAGCATATAAAGGAATTGACTTGCTATAAATTAAACCGTACCTGTCACCACGTCAGCTTGTTTAATGGCCTCCTGTTGGCCAAGATTGTAGACCCTTGGTTGGGCCGGAGCATAGTGGGATGCGGTCGACTCCACCGCCTTACCCTTCTCTTCATAAGTAGCTCCTGGCCTCCTCTCGGACTTAGGACGTCCGCTCCAACAATCACGGGCGAAATGCCCCGTCTTTCCACACGTAAAGCACGCACCCGGGGTCCGACCCGTAGTCGCCCCAGAAGCGCCAGAAGGAGCTGGACCCGAAGTCCTATGCTTCTTGAAAGTCCACCGATAGCCTGACTTTGAAGTAGTCGGCACTCTGAACTCAGATTTCTTTTCACTCAAGCTTTTCTTCGCTTGCACACTCTTCATGTCCTTCTCCAAGGACCGGGCAGTATTGACCAAGGTTAAGAAACCTTGCGTCATCGGCCCCGACAGTAACAGTCTCAGCTCATCCCTCAATCCTTCATAAAAACGATTAGTCTTGCGCTCCTCATCCATGATGGTAGAGCTCGCATAACGACTCAACCGCGTAAACTCGTGGAGATATTCATCCACGCTCCTCTCACCCTGCACCAACTTTAGGAATTCATTCTCCATTGAAATCCTCTGAGTAGAAGGGAGGTATCTTGTCAAGAACAATTCCGAGAACTCTTCCATCGAAACGTCTATCAGTTGTCTACCTCTCAGGTGATGCAGCTCCAAACCTTCCCACCACATCCTCGCTTCACCGTCCAGCAGGAACGTAGCGATGGTGGTCATCTGCCACTCCTCCGTCTCCGTCGCTGTCATGACTCTCTTCACCCTAGAGAGCCAGTCTTCAGCCTGAGATGGGGTTCCCAACCCCGAGAATAACGGAGGGTTAAAGCTCATTACATGCTTCAACTGCCTCTCAGTTGCCCTCCTTGGCACTATTGGTTCCGCAACCACTCGCTCCACCTTCCTCGGCTCAGCCTCTTGCAGAGGTTCTTGCTCCATCACAGGAGCTGGCTGCTGCGCTTGCCTCCCAGGCTGCGCATTGATCATGGCCAACACCGCTTCAGCCACCAATCTTATATTTTCAGCCGACAAAGGTGTTGCGGGAGCAACTTCCGGTGCACTACTTGCCTCAGAAACTCGGCGTTCTGACGGCCCAACACCACTTCGGGTCACCTATAGTGGTACAAAACACCGTTAAGCGACCAAATAAATTGCAAACAGCAATTATAGGAACACGCAGGTTCCTCAAACACGAGTATTTTCATTCCTAAGTGGACATTCATGGGTTCTTTTTACTGTTATAACGATGACGCACACAATGTGCTCACCACCCCTTAAAAAGAATTCGCCCACGAATTCAATTCAAGCCCAACCAAAACCAGTAGTCTGATACCAAATTGTAACACCCCCTATCCGTCGCATAGCATATAGCAGTAGGTCCGGCCGGGGCCCGACGCCATATGCCACAGACAGACCGGGTGGTTACTTATGGAAACCATCCAACCAATCTCAACGTCCTACACAGAGCATTCTAGCGGAAGCAGTTTGTAAAAGTTGTAAACAAGAACCCAGCATAAGAGCACGAATGTCCACTAACAAGATCATAGGAATGTTATTACAAAAATACCCAAATATTCGGCCTTAAGGCCTTACAGAATGTTTCTCTTGACTAATACATGATTTACAAACCTCGGCACGCAGGCCGGTCATACATGAGTAAAACAGAAAACATTTCCACTTGGGCCTTCGAGGGCCAGCTTCGCAAAAAGGGCTTTAGCCCGCTATTGACCGCTTGGTCCAGCTGCACCTGCAAGCAACAAACCACCGCACGGTGGCAAACAAAGCAACGGTCAGCAATGCTGACCAAATTATAACGATCCCGCCCCCAACTCGGGCGGCGATGCTCCTTCCCTGCATTTCATTAGCACAAGCGAGCAATGCATATAACCATAGCCATTTCAACACAGACGTTGGCTCGTACGGCCACACGTCCCGTGCACTCAGGGCACATTCTCGGTGAACCGGTCGATGTTACGTCAATTAAAGCCATTAACATTCCGGGCTCACCACCGCCACTTAGACGGCCATTCCTATGAGCAATTCGTCTTCATGGTATTGGTCACGTCAATTTAAGCCATCGACCACCGAAGACCTCCATTTATGCCAACGGCGAGTGCCATGTAACTTTAGGTCTCTCTAACCCGAACGACATAAAGCGGGTACGGCTCCATCTAACCCGTGCTCACATCGCAATGGCAATTTAAGCCATATGCGCGGGTCAAACTTTCACCGAGTCCCATTCTACCGCAATACACATAACCCCGTTATGTTCAAGTTGGCTCTCAGGCCACCAAGTTGGCAAGACCTCGTGTCCGCCTAGTTTTCCGGGTGCACCTTTGGGTTAGTCCCCAAGGCTCCCTGCTGCAATCTACCGCGTAGAAAACCCGAAAAACACCCAATAGCACGGAGTCTTCTCCGGCCTTATGCAATGCAACATCGCCGATCCGGACTAACATGTCCGGGTAGGCTTCAACCAAAATGCCTACGTCCGTTCTCGCATACGGACTCTAAACAACGGGGACTTTACATATCTACCCGAAGGAACGCCTCCAACTCTTCGCAAACTCGCGAGAGAGGGCTTCCTATGCTAAGAAAGAGAGCTATCATGCTCACAAGTGAGGATCGTTACCCTTGCGTTCCTCTTTGGCGCCATCGAAATGTAATCGGATAGAAATCACCGCACTTGCGTTGCCTCCGTGGATCCGGAGTCGGCTCGCGATTCGGAGCTCCGAAGCTCCTCCAATGGCGGGATCTAGTTCTTCTTCCTCCAATGGCTCTCCACTTTCTCCAAGGATTTGGAGAGAGGATAAGGCATGAAAAGTGAAGTTTTCCAAGTCAACTCACGGGTATATCCCTGCAGGAACATCCCCCAGCCGTCGGATCTCAACCTAAGGAAACGAACGGCTTTGATTCGGGGCTAAAATGCCCAATCTGGGCCGAACACGGCCTGGCACACGCCCGTGTCCAGGGCCGTGTGCCGCATTCGCCGTCAAAATCGAATCTTCTGAACCCGCACACGGGTATCGAACACGCCCGTGTTCGAGCTGACACGCCCGTGTTCCAGCTGACACGGCCGTGTAGCCGGCCGTGTACCCCATGATTTTCTCCCGTTTTCAACCCGAGCACTGCACGGGTTCTAGGACGCGCCCGTGTCCTTGCCCGTGTCACATTGACACGCCTGGGCCCCCAGGCCGTGTACACGGGACATTTCGTCGAGGGGAGAACGACGACTCGATGACACGGCCTTGGACACGCCCGTGTCCTAGGCCGTGTGCCTTGACTCGACGATCGTCGAGTGAATCTCGACGATTTCACCTTGACGATCGTCGACACGGGTCGACACGCCCTGCGACACGCCCGTGTCGCAGGCCGTGTGCCCATTCTCGACGAATCGTCGAGAATAACTCGACGATTTCACGGCTAAGTGTCGACACGGGTCGACACGCCCTGCGACACGCCCGTGTCGCAGGCCGTGTGCCCATTCTCGACGAATCGTCGAGAATAACTCGACGACTTCGCGGCTAAGTGTCGACACATGCTCGACACGCCCCTGGGACACGCCCGTGTCCCAGGCCGTGTGCCTTCAGCCAGAAACCAAAACTGGCCCAAAACGTCCCCCTTTGCTCCTTTGAGTTTCGGGGCGTTACAGTAACCCGGGTGGGTAGAGTTGTCTTAGTGAGGGATTAAAAGTGCAAGTCTTAGCTAGCAACTGGAGCGGGGATCGGCGGAAGACCGTCGGTTTCCCGGTAATACCTTAAGTCACTAGGGTTATACTAAAGCAATAAGGAGAGCTGGGGAGATACATGGGTAGCCATCAACTAAAATAAATATCCTTGCGAAAGGGAACGCTGGGCGTAATCCCAACACAGTTCCTAGTGCCCCTTGAGAGCCCTTCACAGGGAATACCGAGGGCAGTCCTGGGATTAACCTTAAATCTCTAAGTATAATAAACTGTAGATAAGAGTAGTATAATAGGTTAGGACATTGTCGTACCTTCTCGCCCGTGTGGGGTTGGAGAGATTCATGATAGATGCTCACCCGTTTTGGGGTTTGAGGGAGTTGGTATAAAGGCACTAATGTGCGTTCTCACCCGGGTTTGGGTTTGAGGGATTCAGGACGGGTTTTGGTCCTGCGAGCGGAAGGCTCGGTATGAATTACTTGCATGTGCATAAATATCGTGGCGGGGCATGCGGTACTGGCCGTTCGTCACACCGATGGCAGTACGGTGCACCAGGCGGTTGTGGGAGTTAGAGGGGCCAGTGGGTTGTTTTACACTGCGGTCTGGAGGACGACCCCCGATAACACACATCCGACCCAACAAGACTGACGGGTTTGTCAGCAAAGTACGTACGCGAGACTCTAGAGTGCACCTTGGACGTGTACAGAGGCGTATGAGAGGGGTCTAAGGCTTGGTAGTGTGCATACCGGTCTAGAAGCGGAGACGCCCGCTCCGCTGCTGCCGTATCCACAGCGGTGGTACCCGAGAGTGATGCTAGCTCTCAAAAAGTGGGAACTAAAGGTCTGTGATCACAGAGTCGTTGTGTGTGAGTTGCACTTGCCTGGGCATAAGCCCTTTTTACTCTTTCATTGGTACTATATTGTGGACTATTGTACTATTCATTTCTTTTACATGATTGTACTGTGACTTGTGGACTGATGGTTTTTTTATATACAGTTTACTTCTTCTTCTCATATTGGCCTACAGGTTAATGATCGTACTAGCCGGCAGGATCGGCGTGTTGCGGTGTCGACTAACCCGTGAGTTAGTGCCACCGTAAGACGGCAGTTCTGGGCATAAGATCCGGTAGCCCTCCTTGGTAAGGGGGAGGGGGGTCTTACACTACCAGCCTCTATCAAGGTCCTATTTTTCCTTTCAGCAATGTCATTTTGCTGAGGTGTTCTAGGTGAAGAGAATTCTTGAAATATCCCAAAGTCTTCACATAGTTTTGTCATGCTTTCAGATTGAAACTCAGTACCATGGTCACTTCTAATTTTGACCACAGTACTATTAAGTTCATTCTGAATTTGCTTGACAAAGCTGTAGAAGACACTAGGTGTTTCAGATTTCTGTCTCAAGAAGAACACCCAGGAAAACCTTGAGTAGTCATCAATAACTACAAAGGTATAGACCTTCCTACCTAAGCTGTGAACTGGCATTGGACCAAAGAGATCCATATGCAAGAGGTATAAACACCTCACAGCATCTTTGTTATCAATGCTTCTAAAGGTGGATTTAGTCTGCTTGCCCTTTTGACAAGCTGAGCAAATACCATCTTTAACACACTTAACTTGAGGACCATTCCTCACTAACTCTTTGCTAAAGAGTTTGCTAATAGTCTTGTAGTTTAGATGGGCTAGCCTCTTGTGCCATTTGACACAATGAGAGACTGTCTCATCAGCTACAAGACAAATAGGAGAACCATTGTTCTCAATCATAATGTCTAGGCAGTAGACATTTCTCTTCCTATAACCTATCAAGATGATCTCTTGATCACTTGACCTCTTGATATGACAACCATTTTTAACAAATGAGATGTCATACCCTACATCACTTAACTGACTTATACTTATTAGGTTGTGTTTCAACCCTTTAACATAAGCCACTTGAGTAATGGTAACAAGGTTTGAAGAAATGTTACCAAACCCTTTGATGATTCCTTCTTCAGAACCACCAAAGGTCACTTTAGGACCATTTTTGATTGGAATGTAGTCCTTCAGTAGTCCCCTAGTTCCAGTCATATGTCTGGAACATCCACTGTCCAAGTACCATGTAGGGGTATGACCACTTGGACTTACCTGCAAAACAGATTAATGGACCTTAGAACCCAAAGCAATCTTGGGTCCTTGGTACTTGTTAGTCTGTAACTTGACAAAGCTACCTACTGGCTTTCCACCAGGTAGCTTGCTACTCATCTTGGTACTGGCATTGTACCAACAGTCCATTGCAAAATGGCCAGTCTTGCCACAGCACCAGCATTCAAACTTGTTGTACCTTTGCTTAGGTACTGCCTTGGCTGTCTTGACTACAGCAGGTTTGTTGAATGTTGGGGCTTTGCCCTTGGACTTAGACTTGGACTGCTCAGTCCCTGCAGGTCTAACAAAACCCAGTCCAGCCTTGCCTTTATGATGAACCAATTCATCAATTAAAGGTAGCACTGATTTAGGTTTTGAAAACCTAGCAACAAGCTCTCTTTCTTTTTGAAGATTGATCTCCAGTCTCTTAATTTGATCATTCTTATAGGTGATAGTTCCCATCTGAATCACAGTAATGTGTTTCAGCCTGGCTACCTCATTCAGTTTTTGATCAAATTGTTTCTCAAAATCTATTGCAACAGCCTTGAGATCTGCAATCTCCTTTGCCTGACTTTTGGCTAGGGTCTTGCTTTTCTTGTAGGCTTGCAATAGTACCTTATATTCATCTATGAGCTGATGAATATCTTCCTCAGACTCAGATATATTCTCATCACTTGATGAAGAAAAATCTGATTCTGAACTAGAACATGAACCTGAATTTAAATTTGAACTTTGTACCTGACTGGGTCCTGGCTGCTCTAGGATTTTGGCACTCTCTGTCAAAGCCATTAGCCCTTGGCAATGACTGTCTTCTTGTTCATAAATTGATTCCAAGATCTCCATGAATTCTTCCTCTTCTTCTTCTGCATACAGCCCTATGTAGGCTTCAGCCTCAGACTCAGTTTCTGAAGAAGATATATCTGATAGAGTCTTCTCCTTCTTAGCAACAAAAGACTTTTCTTTCTTTCCTTTGAAGTGAGTCTTTTTCCTGTCACCAGATTCCTTTCTCTTCTCTGGACAATCTACAATAACATGGCCCTGTCTATTGCAGCAATAGCAAACAATCTTTGAACAAGTTGCCTTGCTTGATTTTGTCCTTTTCTTGTCATTCTTTGAAGACCTCTTTTTCTGATAAGAGTCTTCCTTTCCTTGTGATGTAGAAGGCCTTGACCTCCACTGTTTCTTTTTCAAAAACTTCTGAAAGTGTCTAGTGAAAGCAGCAAAGTCTTCATCACTTTCACTGCTCTTAGACTTTGTGCTGACAGACTCATCAGATTCTGATTCAACTACCTCTGGTGGTGGAGTTAAAGACTTATTCCTGCACTTTCTGGGAACTTCTGTTTTGAAAGCAACAGTTCTTTCCTTATGCTCAGTCCTTGTTGATTTTTCCTCCTCTTTTCTCACTGTTAACTGCATCTCATATGACAATAGCTTGCCAAACAGTGTGGGAGGAGGAATTTCCCCCAACTTAGTCATTTCTCTTATGGCACAGATCTTGGTGTCCCAATCTTTGGTTAGGGACCTTAAGAACTTGTCATTTAGTTCATAGTTAGTGAACTCTCTTCCATAAGACATGAGTTCATTAACTATCCTGTAAAATTTCTTATAGCACTCAGTGATGCTATCACCCTTTCCTTGCCTAAAGCTCTCATACTCCTGATTTAGCAAGGACTTCCTATCTTGCCTAACTTCTTCAGAACCTTCCATATAGACAATGAGAGTATCCCACATCTCTTTTGCTGTCTTACAGTGAATTAAGTTCTGAAAAGTGGCATCATCAATGGAACTCACTATTATGTTTTGTGCCCTCTTGTCCATGGTGGCCAGGACAATTTCATCCTTAGTCATCTCAGAGAAATCCTTTGGAGTTCTCTGATTTGCATCCAATACTGAAATCTTCATTGGCACATAAGGCCCTTCCTTTACTGTGATGTATATTCTAGGGTCAGAGGCTTCCATAAATAGCCTTACCCTCTCTTTCCAGATCCCAAAGATCTCCTTTCTGCATATGGGTAATTTCATGGAACCCAATTCCTTGTGATTCTCATAAGAACCCATGTTTCTTGATGTTCTTGATTTTCTTGAAACTGTGTAATACCTTACTCTGAATCTGCCAACCAGGATTTCCTCAGGATGTTAGTCCTTGTTTTGAGGAACCTCGCTTTGATACCACTTGAAAGATATGGTACCTAAACACCTAGAGGGGGGGGGGGTGAATAGGTGACCTAATCCTTTTCTAACTTTGTTGGCAGCCAATACAGTTATATCACAGATTTCTAACTAGTTTATTACAGCAATCAGCAATAATCAAACATACACAGCTAATCCACAGCACATTCACAGCACAGTACACAGTGATTTATAGTGGTTCCCCAAGATATGGGTACATCCACTTTCCCCCTTTGCCTATCTAGCAGTGTACTAGATTCGGCCAAACTTCTCCACTGTCTCAGAACCCAAATTGGTTCCTACCTCAGGCCCAAAGCCTTACAACTTAGCTTTATCCCAAAGCCTACACTCAGCCAATCAAGGCCTACACTCAACCAATCCAAGGCCTACACTCAGAGATCTCAATCTCCTACACTCAGGCAAACAAGCCCTACCCTCAGCCTTTATAAATATAGGCTTACAATCACTCAGATCCAAAGGATCCTACAAGTTAAAAAGATATTACAAAATATAATTCTACAACTCAGAATAATAAGAGAGGAGTTGAGAGATTCTTGATGAGTTCTCGGAAGAACTCAGCTGGATTCACCCTGACTTAGCTTTCTTCAAAGCTTCTTGAGTAGAACTGAATAAGGCTGAATCCTCTGCAGTTGTTCCTTGACCTCTGCCACTTAAGATCCAGACTGAATCTGTATCCTTCTTCTCAGCCTAGTTCCAAAGGCTGATTTCTTGGATGGAGCCCTCTCTCTCCAACTTCTTAGATCTGCAGTTGGACTGCAAGATCTTCTTGTGTTGATACTCTGTGTACTACTTTTCTGATTACTTGAATAATCTGTACTACTTGTTAATCACTTGATCAACTCTTTCAACAACTTCAACAACAACAGTTTCTGTAAACTGTGGATGCCTATTTATAGGCCTTCTTCATGGTAACCGGCTGGTCTGGTTCATAACTGACTTCTGACATCTCTGACAGTTGTTGTAGACCGGCTGGATCGGCAGCTGTCATGTCAACCAGTCACTTCTTGAAAATCTCTAACAGTCAGTAAGTGTCGAGACTTTCTGTCCTAAAGTGTCGACACTTATAGACCAAGTGTCGACACATGCTTTGTAAGTGTCGACACAGGTCTACAAGGTGTCGACACATATCCTTATATGTCTCGACACAGATTCTTCTTCATGTGTCGACAATGAAATTGAGTGTCGACACAAGTACTTGTTCTTCTAGCTTTTGCTGAATTCTTCTATGTGTCGACACATCTCCTTTGTGTCGACACATCTTCTTGTGTTGAATCTGTCAAGTGTCTCTTGGTGTCGACACATAGTCTTCTATGTTGAATCTTGCTGAGTGTCGACACAGCTCCTTGTGTTGACACACCTTCTTGTTGTTGAGACTTCAGCTGAGTGTCGACACATTCCCATAGTGTCGATACTTGTACTTAGAATAATTTGTAGTTCTTTCTGTTCTTTGCTAAGTGTCGACACAGCTCCTTGTGTCGACACTTTCTTCAAGTGTTGAGTCTTTAGCTGTGTGTCGACACATTGTTCTGGGTGTCGACACATACTTCAAATGTTGACTCTTCTGTTGAGTGTCGACACATTGTGTTGAGTGTCGACACTTGTACTTAGACTCTGCAGACTTTTGCTGAGTGTCGACACAGCTCCAAGTGTCGACACTTTCTGGTGTAGACACAGCTTCACTGGGTGTCAACACAGCTCCTTGTGTCGACACTTTCTGTCTGCACTTTTCTTCACTGAGTGTCGACACAGCTCTAAGTGTCGACACTTTCTGTCTGGTGTCGACTCTGCATCCCAGGTGTCGACACAATGACTCCAAGTGTCGACACATCTTGTCTGGGTGTCGACACAAGTCTTCTTAAGTGTCGACACTTTCCCTCTGGGTGTCGACACATGGACTTAGAAACTTTTTGCTTCAGTCCAGTTCTTTCTTAACCTGCACAAGTAACTCAAACATACATCAAATACATTATGATGTATATCATTGAGTTGGGTGAGGCTTCTTCAAATCAGGTACATTTGACCAATGTACCCAACAGGTACCACCCCTGTTCGATTAGTCTGTTTGGAGACAAACTGACTTAACGAAGCAGTGGTGTACCCATATGGTATTCACACAAAGTATGTCCAACTTTGACCTTAAGATTAGCCAACCTGACCATAGGTTTGTACTCTACCTGTAGATTCCAGTGCACATTGAGCCGATGGGGGGCACTCCTGCCCCTTTCGTACCTACTCAGTTCCAACAATCTGAATTGGGATAGATGCTCACGGCCATCCTGGATGCCTTTAGGTCGCAACAAACCCCAATACAACAATAGGCTCCGGGCTCAAACTGGTTGAGGACTTTTCAGGCTCTCTCCCCTCCCTCCTACCTCGGGATAGAGTCAACCGTGCGCACAAAAGAATGGCTCGATATTGTTCAAGATATATTTGCAGGAATCTGTTGCCCAACCAACATGGCTGTCACATTGGCAGTGTCCGTCCTCGAACTGCACGCCAAGAGGTGGTGGAAGTCCCTTATGGGCTCCACCTTTCAAGGGCGAGTGTATACAGAGATAAGCTAGAGTGAGTTCTCTGAGTCTTCTTAGAGCACTTCATTCCCTCGATCACTCGAGATGAACTCGAAGAGAGATTTCTATTGTTGAAGCAAGGATCGAAGTCGGTTACAGAGTATCAGTGAGCGTTCCAACATCTCGCGAGATTTGCAGACTCATATGAATTGGATGACAAAGGTTACACTAAGCGCTTCTACAAAGGGCTGCAGGACCCCCTGAGGCAGGCCCTTTTGTTTATAGCGGACTCCAGCTTGGCGGAAATAATTGACATGGCAAAGAGACTAGAAGCGGACCACCTGGGAAGTAGTAAGAGGCCTGTTGAGGGTGTGATGGAAGCCTACCCTAGCAACAGAATGAGACACGACTATAGAGGAGGAAGAGGACATTAGAGGGGTGGCGTAAGTTTCCACCGAAATTTTAGAGTGGAGCATCCGGTTCCGCAGCTGCTCGCATTGCCTCCACCGCCACAGCCTCAACAATTTCAGCAACTAGAGGGGCGTTATGGGCGGGTGTGCTTCGAATGCAATCATCCGGGCCACATCCGACATTACTGCCCTTAGTTGTTTGGGAATGCTCCTCTTGCTCTCCCTCCGGCAGCTCCTCGAGGGCGGGGACACATGCGTGGTCGCGGATGAGGACCACGAGGAGGAAACCCCGGACTGGCTCGGAATAAAGTGTTTGCTCTGGACATGACACAAGAACGGAACCCTCAGGAGGTGATTGCATGTATGTTACAGTTAGCTATCACCTTTTCATTATCAAACATTAAATTGCTTAAGACGTACTAGATATCTAGCATTGAATATTGTATTGGTACATAAGAATCGTTGTGGTCGGCCGGAAACCGACCTATACATTATTTGATATCGGTGTCTCGCACTCTTTCGTGTCAGAGGACTTCATTAAAGATGTAGAAGAAGTGCAATACTTCACTGGTATTGCTCGACGAGTACGTCTCCCAGATGGCTCTGAGATGACCGCAACCGCCAAATACGAGTTAGAGATATTCATTGGGGGAAAGGCCTTTGATGCCCCTACCACAGTCTTGAGGATGCCAAAATTTGACCTCATTCTGGGCATGGCATGGTTGGACTGGCACTTTGCAATGATTGACTGTGCGGAGAAACGAATTTACTTGAGACACAGAGACACCAATGTCATCTTTCAAGGTATTAGATTCGCACCTCATATGCCGTTATCTTAGATTCAGGCTGTAAAAGCCCATATGGAGGGGGAAGAAGTTTTCATGATTTGTTTCGAGTTGAAGGAGATAGATTTGGAAATGAAAGATGTACGGGAAGTGCCGGACTTCCCCGAGGTATTTCCTGAGAAACTGCCAGGATTACCCCCGCATAGAGAAGTTGACTTTCAAATTAATCTAGTACCGGGTGCCAAGCCCATCACCAGGACCCCTTAACGGATGGCCCTGAAGGAACTCACAGAGTTTAGAGTTCTGCTACAAGAATTGGTGGAGTTAGGGTTTGTTTGCCCCAGCTCGTCACCATGGGGAGCACCTGTATTGTTTGTCAAGAAGAAGGATGGAACCTTGCGATTATGCAAAGACTATTGGGAGCTCAATCGACTGATGGTGCGGAACACTTATCTGCTACCCCGGATCGACAAGCTATTTGATCAACTGGTTGGAGCGCATTGGTTTTCTAAGTTGGATTTGCGCTCGGGATATTATTAGTTGAGGATACAAGAAGGGGACTGTTGATGCACGAAAATGGCACCGAGCAGCCAACACGGAGGGAGTGTGTTCGGTCTCACAAGCTAGGAGAGGAAGAGGATGAAGGTTGCGGGGATAGAGGAGAAGAGGGAAGCTTCTGAGTGCTCGAGAGTGGAGCAAGCAGCTTGTTCAAGGAGTTTGCGGGGATAGAGGAAGTGCTGAGAGTAGAGGAGAAGCTTGATCAACAGAGAAGGTTGATCAAGAGAGGAGGAGGTTGATCAGGAGCTGTCGAGCAGACGGTTAATATGACTGTTGTGCTTGCAGGTTGGTTGTCGAGAGAGCTGAGCTAAGCTAGGTAGAAGAGAGAGAGGGGGGGGGGGGGGGGGCGCTAACAGCGGCAACAACAGACTTCGCCCGCCGCGGCTTAAATGCAACTCTTGTGACGGGCTTTCCTTTTATTAATATTGAGAGTTACAACTCGTTAGTACACCTTTTCATGAAAGCAATAAAGGGGTACAAAAGGAAGCTGGCAGCTAAGGAAGAAGTGCCAGAAGAGGTCGCACGGACTGAGGGACGAAGCCAGCAGGCCGCACGGTTAAGCAAAGGAAGCAGACCGCGCGGACTGGAGATCCAGATCGGTAGGCCGTGCTGCTAGAGGCGCAGAGGGGGATACGGTCTGAGAAACGGAGTCCGCAGGAGTTGAGCTGGGTGGCTCACTTCGAGCGTGAGCACTTTGGCGACGATGAGACCTCGAGCGCGGAGAGCCCCGATATGAGAGGCATGGGGGGCTATTTATAGGCCCGAAGAGGTAACGGCTTGCAGTGACGTTACCCCTGGTGAGACGGTAACTTGAGAGAGATGGGAACGGAGTCCGCCGAGTCCGTAACAGGTCGCACAGACTGGGACTTGGTACTGAAGCCGGAGCTGCTGTCGGCAAAATGGGAGACTCAGTGGCGGACTGCGATGCGGGTTCGCGGAGTCCGTCACTGCTGAGCTGGGACTGTCCGCCTACTGCTGGGGTGGCGGATGCTGGAGGATAAGCAGCGGACTGCAAGGAGAATCCGATGAGTCCGCCGCTACTGAACTGAGCGAGCTGCAAAGGGTGTGGGCAGTAGAGTGCCCGCTGAGTCTGGCGAGTCTGCACTAGTTTATGCGGACTGGAACTGCTCTGGAGGATTTGCTGAGTGGCAGATTGGAAGGAGTCTGCAACTGATGACTGAGTCCGCACGTAGGCTACAGACTGAGGGAGAAGCTGCTACTACTTGCTGATCCTATAAAAGGCCTGCGGACTGAGGAGGAGTTGACCCTGCTGCTGCCGAGAAGCTAGTGCTGGCGAAGGGAAGGGCGGACTGCATAGAGAGTCTGCCAAGTCCATCGAGTCCCCGCTGCTGCAAGGCTGAGTCTGCTTATGTTAGAGATGGAGAGCCTGGCTGCTGAGGCTGTTGGGGTTCACCAATGAAGGCGGACTGGAAGTCTAGATCACACTTCGAGTCCGCCCAACTTGCGAGGAACTTGGACGCTGTTGGTCTTGTCGGATAGCCGGAGTTGGAGTCCGTGCTTTGCAGGCGGATTGGAGGAGTCGGCTGCTCGTGTTGCTGGGTGAAGGGGTATGCGACCTGTTGCCGGCCTGGTCAGATAGGAAGTTGAGTCCGGCAGAGAGATACCTGCGGATACAACCTCACGGTTAAGATGAAAAGGGGTCGGCCTGCAGAGGCGGACTGCGGAAGTAGTCCGCGGGCCCTGCCGACTACAGGAAGGCGTGCGGCCTGGTCGGTCAGACCACTGAGACCGCGTAAGCCGCGCGGCCTGAGCGGATAGAGAATTCTGTCCGCCCTCCCTAGAGCATCACGACCTCCATAAGGAACCCGAGGCAGGCCGCGACGAGCGAGCTGGCTGCCTTGGGAAGGATCGCCGATTTCGGGGTTAACATAATCCCCGTACTTTTTTAAATTCCGAATAGAACTTCGAAAAAGTTGGAGACCCACGAAAATCGTGATCCATCCTAACGGAAAGAGAAGGAGGCAAGTAGAGATAAAACCTGAAGCCTCTCCTTAGGAGTTTGGTGCTTCCTGTCTATTTTCCTACAAGAGGAAAGTTATGGTAGGCATGTATGGGTGGTACATCGAGTGTGTACCTGAGTTTTCCTTTGCAAAACGAAGAAGGTGTGTCTTCCATTAGGTTCTGCAAGATGAAAGTGAGAGGAAGACATAAAAGCACAATAACTCGCAGGTACCTGATGGAGGCTTGCAAGCACCTGTTATCCTCTGCAAAAAAGGAAGGATGAAGAGTATACAAGAAAGAAAAAAGAGCTGCAAGTACCTGGAAGGAACTTGCAAGTCTTTGCTGGTTTCTGTAAAAGAAGAGTTAAAATTATACACAATATATGAAAGTAACTTGCAAGTACCTGTGAAGAAACTCACAAGTATCAGATGATCTCTACAAAATGAGAGTTAGGAACAAACATGATATATGTGAGTAGCTTGCAAGTACCTGTGAAGAAACTTGCAAGGGTCTGCTGATCTCTGCAAGAAGAGAGTTAAGAGCAGGTATTAACATGAGAATATCTTGCAAGTACCTGATGGAGAAACTTGCAAGGATATGCTAATCTCTGCAAGGAAAGAGTTAAGAGCAGACATATACATGAAAGGAGCTTGCAAGTACCTGAGAGAAGGCTTGCAAGTGTTTGTTAATCTTTGCAAGGAGAAGAGTTAGAAGTAAACATGTAAATGAAAGAAGCTTGTAAGTACCTGTGAAGAAACTTGCAAAGGTCTGCTGATCTCTACAAAGTGAGAGTTAGAAGCAGACATATATATGAACGGAGCTTGAAAGTACCTGAGAGAAGGCTTGCAAGTGTTTGCTAATCTCTGCAAGGAGAAGAGTTAGAAGCAAACATGTAAATGAAAGAAGCTTGCAAGTACCTGTGAAGAAACTTGCAAAGGTCTGCTGATCTCTGCAAAGTGAGAGTTAGAAGCAGACATATATATGAAAGGAGCTTACAAGTACCTGAGAGAAGGCTTGTAAGTGTTTGCTAATCTCTGCAAGGAGAAGAGTTAGAAACAAACATGTAAATAAAAGAAGCTTGCAAGTACCTGTGAAGAAACTTGCAAAGGTCTGCTGATCTCTGCAAAGTGAGAGTTAGAAGCAGATATATATATGAAAGGAGCTTGCAAGTACCTGAGAGAAGGCTTGCAATGTTTGCTAATCTCTGCAAGGAGAAGAGTTAGAAGCAAACATATATATGAAAGAAGCTTGAAAGTACCTGAGAGAGGGCTTGCAAGTGTCTGCTATTCACTGCAAAATGAGAGTTAGAAGCAGACAGAATATATGAGAGGAGATCGCAAGTACCTGTGAAGAAGCTTGCAAGCATCTGCTGATCACTGCAAAGAGAAAAGAGTGAGCAGCATGCATATCATAATGAACTAAAATGCAAGTACCTGGATGAGGCTTGCAGGTGTTAACTATTGATGAGATAAGGCCGATATGACCAAATGACAAGGAAAATACCTGATGAACTCATTATTATGAAGCCCAGATCAATAAATCGAGCGTTAACTATTGATATGGTTGGATGGACATGTTCAGATTAGCAGAGAAGGAACTTGACGAATTCTGCCAATCTTAACTAGATTGCAATAGCATGGCTTGATGAAAAAGGAGAGTAAGATTTTTTGATCAATGTTTGATACCATTAGATTTCGATAAGAGTAATGAATAGCTCTGTGAATCTTCATCTGATAGCGCTTAAGCAGGCAGTGAATAGAAGATGAGAGTAATAGAGCTTGTACAAGTAGAGAGCTTGTAAGTCATCATCCGATGGAGCTTTGAGCAAGCAATGTATATAAGATGAGCATGAGCAAAATGAATGCAAGAAATCCCTTTAGTAGGTCGGATTAACCTGTTTACCTGTGAAAGAAGGCAATTGACAAAAAGAGGAGGTCTATACTCGGAGATGACTAAAGAAGGCTGGATGCTGCCACAGGTGTTCCCCGTGGGCCTTATGTTGGGTACATTGGTCAAATGTACCTGATTTGAAGAAACCTCACCTAACTCAATGATATACATCATAATGTATTTGATGTTTGTTTGAGTTACTTGTGCAGGTTAGGTATACACTGGATTGAAGCTAAAAGTTTCTAAGTCCATGTGTCAACACCCAGAGGGAAAGTGTCGACACTTGAGAAAGCTTGTGTCGACACCCAGACAAGCAGTGTCGACACTTGGAGTCATTGTGTCGACACCTGGGATGAAGAGTCGACACCAGACAGAAAGTGTCGACACTTGGAGCTGTGTCGACACTCAGTGAAGAAGAATGCAGAAAAGCTGTGTCGACACTTAGCAGAAGTGTCGACACCTAGAAGAGCTGAGTCTACATCAGAAAGTGTCGACACTTGGAGTTGTGTCGACACTCAGCAAAATTCTGCAGAGACTAAGGACAAGTGTCGACACTCAAAACAATGTGTCGACACTCAATCAGCAGAGTCAACATATGAAGAATGTGTCGACACTCAGTACAATGTGTCGACACACAAACAGAAGAATCAGTAATTGAAGTAAGTGTCGACACTCAACACAATGTGTCGACACTATGCAGAAGAGTCAACACTTGAAGAAAGTGTCGACACTCAACACAATGTGTCGACACTATGCAGAAGAGTCAACACTTGAAGAAAGTGTCGACACCCAGCACAATGTGTCGACACTTAGTTGAAGACTCTACACTTGAAGACTTGTGTCGACACAAGGAGCTGTGTCGACACTTAGCAGAGAACAGAAAAGTTTACAAAATATTCTAAGTACAAGTGTCGACACTAAGGGAATATGTCGACACTCAGCTGAAGAAATAAAATTGAAGACTTGTGTCGACACCAAGAAGTAGTGTCGACACTTGACAGTTTCAACACATGAAGATGTGTCGACACAAAGGAGATATGTCGACACTTAGAAGAATACAGTTAAAGAATGAAGAACAAGTACTTGTGTCGACACTCAATTTCAGTGTCGACACATGCAGAAGAATCAGTGTCGAGACATACAAGGAATTGTGTCGACACCTTGTAGACTTGTGTCGACACTTACACAGCATGTGTCGACACTTAGTCTATAAGTGTCGACACTTAAGAACAGAAAGTCTCGACACTATCTAACAGTTAGAGAATTTCAAGAAGTGACTGGTTGACATGACACCTGCCGATCCAGCCGGTCTACAACAACTGTCAGAGAAATCAGAAGTCTGTTATGAACCGGACCAGCCGGTTACCATGAAGAATGCCTATAAATAGGCACAGACTGTTTACAGAAAAAGTGGTTGTGAAGGTTGTTGATCAAATTGTTAACAGAGTTCAGATTATTGTTGAAGTAATCATTAAAGTGGTATACTGAGAATCAACACAAGAAGATCTGGCAGTCCAACTGCAGATCTAAGAAGTTGGAGAGAGAGAGAGCTCCAATCAAGAATTCAGTCTTTGGAACTAAGGCTGAGAAGAAGGATTCAGAATCATCTGGATCTCAAGAAGCAGAGGTCAAGGATCAACTGCAGAAGATTCAGACTAATTCAGTTCTAACTCAAGAAGCTTTGAAGGAAGCTAAGTCAGTTTGGATCTAACTGAGTTCTTCCAAGAACTCTTCAAGAAACTCTCAACTCCTCTCTTATTTTCTGAGTTATAGACTTAGCTATTGTATTTCTATTTTAACTTGTAGGATCCATTGGATCTGAGAGAATTGTAAGCCTATATTATAAAGGCTGAGGGTAGGGCTTGGTTGCCTGAGTGTAGGAGTTGAAGAACTCTGAGTGTAGGCCTTAATTGGCTGAGTGTAGGCCTGGGTGGCTGAGTGTAGGCCTTTGTGGCTGAGTGTAAGGCTTTGGGCCTGAGGTGTAGGAACCTAGTTGGGTTCTGAGATAGTGGAGAAGTTTGGCCGAATCTAGTACACTGCTAGATAGGCGAAGGGGGAAAGTGGATGTACCCAAAGATTGGGGAACCACTATAAATCTGTGTGCTGTGCTGTGTTGTGCATTAACTGTTTATATTCTGTTATTGCTGTTAGCTGTAGAAATCTGTGAGATAACTGTTTTGCTGCCAAGTAAGTTTCAAAAAGGTTTAGGTCACCTATTCACCCCCCCCCCTCTAGGTGTTTAGGTACCATATCTTTCAAGTGGTATCAGAGCCAGGTTCCTCAAAACAAGGACTAACAGTCTAAGGAGATCCTGTTTGGCAGAAACAGTCTAAGTCAGAAAATAGATTCAAGAAATTCAAGAACTTCAAGAAACATGGGTTCTTATGAGAATCACAAAGAGTTGGGTTCCATGAAGTTACCCATATGCAGGAAGGAGATTTTTGGAATCTGGAAAGAAAGGGTTAGGCTATTTATGGAGGCCTCAGACCCAAGAATCTACATCACAGTTAAGGAAAGGTCATATGTGCCCATGAAGATCTCAGTATTGGATGCAAATCAGAGGACTCCAAAGGATTTCTCTGAGATGACCAAGGATGAAATTGTCCTAGCTACTATGGACAAAAGGGCACAAAATATTATAGTAAGTGCCATTGATGATGCCACCTTCCAGAACTTAATTCACTGTAAGACAGCAAAAGAGATGTGGGACACTCTTATAGTGTATATGGAAGGATCTGAAGAAGTTAGGCAAGATAGGAAGTCCTTGCTTAATCAAGAGTATGAGAGCTTTAGGTGTTAAATTTTCTCAACGTGGTCAGCAAGATAGCCCAAACACCAAATTAATATCTTCGGAACTACCCAGTTCGCACGCTGAACCTGCGGAAACCCAAGGACTAGAGGTTGCACCCAACAAAACAATGGAAGCACAAGAAGATCTTATTATGCATTCACTTCATTACAATCCGAGGCATACATAGCGAGACATGATTTCGCTAGTATTACAGCTGTAAACAGAAAGAACCCAAAACAAGCCGGGCGGACAAAAACCAGAGTCCGCCGAGACCGCCGAGGTCGCCGAAGTCGCCGGAGCCGCCCGAACTATGCTGCTGTCCGCCGAATACCACGGAGTCCGCCGAAACCGCGAGGTCGCGCGGACACACCGTTATTCGCCTCCTGCTGAACCCGAACTGAGGAACTCCCCTACCCGCCTGAAACCGGCGGACAGGTTATTGAAGCTGGGAAAGTTGAAACAGAACTGACAAGCCGCAGAGCGACCTCCTGCTGAGTCCGCAGAGACCGCACACTTCCAAGCACTGACCGAAGTCACAGCCAAGCTCCTGGCTCCTTGAAGTTATCCGCGCGACCTGCACACAGCAAACCGTCAGCCTGAAACAATCCGCGCGGACTGAAAAACACAGACCGCAGCACTCGCCCAACCCAATTTACTGTTCACTCACGTTACTTAGGTTACTGTAGATGTGCCAGGGGGGTCCTATTTATAGGCCAGGTGAGGAGTGTGGTCACCGCCCATGAGATAGCGACACCGCCCCAGCCCGCGCGAATACAACCGACCGTCCGCTCAGTCCGCGAGGACTTAGCCAGTCACCAAGGGAAACCGCCAGGAGCAAGGCAACCATTGACGAACCCTCTCCAGTCCGCCCAAGCTAAGCGGACAAGGCACCAGCCCGCAAAGCTCCAACTGCTTCAGGACAGAACCCTCTTCAATAGCAGTCCGCACCAACCCGAGGCAGTCCGCAAGACTCACACCTCAATCCGCCACAAGTCCACGACCAAAGGCAAACATCAACAGTCCGCCCGGTCACAGCGGACTTGGCGGATACGGCGGACACCATGAACTTGACACCAAGTGTGACCAAGTCCAAAACCATCAAGGGCCAGTGCGAGCATGGCGGACACAAAGTCCCGTCCGCCAAACACCCTAGCACAGACCGCAACCAGTCCGCGAGCTCCTCGCACTTGTCCAACACAGCAGCACCAAGCCGGACTCCAATCATCAGTCCGCCAACCGGTCTCCACAGCAAGACCTGCTGTAACACCTGAGCTCGACAAGGCCTCAGCCAAGCTCAAGGCCCAGTCCGCAACAGCCCCAACCGCGGACACACCAGTCCGCAAGGCTTCCCGCGAACTCGAACCAACCCGCCAACAGCGCAAACTTGCACCCGCGACCACTGAGCAAAGCACCAGTCCGCAGGCCTCTCTATCCGCAGATACCAGGCCGCACCAAACCGCGGACTCCATGCAACAACCCGCTCAGAACACAGCCGGCTTTCCACCAGACTTCTCACCAGGCCGCAACCTCAGTCCGCCCAGTCCGCCCAGTCCGCCAAAGCTGTCCGCACAGGCCGCGCGGCCTGTCCCGTCACCCACTTCCACTTCATAAATTTCAACACTCCCCTTGAAGTGAGAAGTGGTGACCAAGCCCAGCAAGCTGCGCAAGCGTTCAAAGGGCCCCTTCGACAGTGGCTTCGTGAAGATGTCAGCAAGATTATCTTCACTCCGAACATGCCCGACCAGCAGAGACCCCTCCAACACCTTCTCCCTGATGAAGTGGTGATCAATCTCTATATGCTTGGTCCTGGCGTGACACACTGGATTGTTTACCAGTTTGAGAGCACTCTCATTGTCACCCCGGAGTAAAGTAGGCCCTTGCACTTCTTCATGAACATCCTCTATGAGTCTCCTCAACCAAACGGCTTCCCGAGCAGCCAAGGCCGAAGCCTTATACTCCGCCTCCGTTGTTGAAACCGACACCGAGTCCTGCTTCTTGCTACACCACGAGATGCTAGCTGAACCGCAAGTGAACACATAACCTGAAGTAGACCTTCGATCATCCGAATCACCGCCATAGTCAGCATCCGTGTACCCGAGCAACGCAAACTCCGCATCCCTTCCATAGAGGAGTCCCATCTCAGAAGTCACCTTGACATACTTCAGAATTCCCTTCGCCGCCACTAGATGAGATTGCCTTGGTTCAGCCATATACCGACTTACTCGACCAACAGCATAAGCTATATCCGGCCTTGTAATCGTCAGATAGATCAAGCTCCCAACAAGAGCCCTGAACACCAAGGGATCATTAAGAACCCTTCCCTCATCCCGTCGAAGCTTCAGCCCAGATTCCAGTGGAGTAGAGCACTTCTTCCCTTCGCCCATGCCAAACCGCTTCACAATACGATCAGCATACCCTTTCTGGCTAATGAGAATCCCGCACTCCTTCCTCTCCACTTCCAGACCAAGAAAGTGATGCAACTCTCCCAAGTCTTTCATCTCGAAGCGTATAGCAAGCTCTCCCCTGAGCCTTGCTACTTCCTCCTCCGAGTTCCCTGTGATGATCATATCATCCACATACAGCAGGACCAAGACTCTTAGCTCTCCCTTCTTCTTGACGAACAAGCTAGAATCCGAGTTAGAAGCCAGGTATCCACAGAACTGCAGGTACTCTGCAATCTTCCCATACCACGCTCAAGGAGCTTGCTTCAACCCATAGAGAGCCTTCCTGAGTTTGCAGACATAGTCCGGATGCTTCTCAGAGACGAAACCAAGCGGCTGATCCATGAAGATGTCCTTGTCAATCTCTCCGTAAAGAAAGGCATTCTTCACATCGAGTTGCCACAACCTCCATCCCTTGCTAGCAGCCAAGGCGATCACCACTCTTACAGACGTCATCTTCGCAACTGGACTGAATGTCTCCTCATAGTCTTCTCCATACTGCTGTGAGAATCCTCTAGCGACCAGGCGAGCCTTGAAACGATCAATGCTCCCATCAGCCTTCTTCTTCAACTTATACACCCACTTGCAAGTAACCGGAGTAATGCCATCAACCTTGGGCACAAGGTCCCAGGTTTCATTCTTCTTCAGAGCATCAATCTCTTCCTTCATGGCACCTTCCCACTCCTTCACTCCAGTGGCCTCGTTGAAGTTTGCAGGCTCTCGCTCATCCAGAGGACCCGCAAAGAAGCAGGAGACAAAGCTCACTGCATTCCCATCACAGTACCGAGCCGGTGGCTTAACCACCCTCTTCGATCTCCGAAGACACGGCTCCTTGCTCACGGCTTCCGTTGCTTCTTCAGGCTCCACTCCTACCTGGGGCAAGCATTGAGCAGTGCTCCCCCTGCTTCCTGAGCCAGAAGGCTCAGCCTCGGAGTTCGAAGCAACAGGAGCTGCTGGTGAAACAGCAAGCTCCTCTTCCAAGCCTTCAGCAGCCTCCACCGGTGCTTCCTCAACCTTGCTACTTCCGGTAGGCTCCACCGAGCCACCTCCATATGACGTCAGCTCGTCAAAGACAACGTCTCTTGACACCACGAACTTCTTCGTCACAGGGTTCATGCACTTCCATCCCTTCTTCCGCTCATCATAGCCAACAAAGACAAGTTTCCTTGCCTTCGCATCCAGCTTTGTCCGTGAAGCATCCGGGACATGCACGTAGCAAGTTGAACCGAACACCCGAAGGTGTCCAACACTCGGCTTCTCCTTCAGCAACAGCTCAATAGGAGTCTTCATGTTGATAGGGCTGAGTGGCATCCGGTTGATAACATAAGCAGCACAAGACATTCCCTCCGCCCAAAAGGACCTTGGGATATCTTTCGCATGCAGCCAGCATTTGCAGGTTTCCGTCAAATGACGGATCTTCCGCTCCGCTACCCCATTTTGTTGTGGAGTGTGAGCACAAGTAAGCTCCCGTTGGATCCCGTGCTTCCTGCAGAAGTTAGAAAACTCGGAAGAGACAAACTCTCCCCCGTTATCAGTTCGAAACTTCTTAATCCGCAAGCCAAGCCGGCCTTCTACCAACTCCTTGAACTCCACGAACAAACGGAAGGCTTCCGACTTCTCCTTTAAGAAGTACACCCAAGTATACCTTGAGTAGTCATCAACCAAGACAAGCATGTATTTGCTTCCACCAAGGCTGGCAGTAACAGTCGGTCCCATCAGGTCGCCATGAATACACTCCAATGGTTTCTTGCTCCTTGTTTGAGATTTATCAAACGGAAGGCGATGTGCCTTACCGTATTGACAGCCCGCACAAAACATGCCCATCACCAAAGGAGGACAACATCGGCAACCCCCTCACCAGACTTCTACTCGCCATTGCCTTTAGCTTGTCCATGCCAACATGCCCCAGCCTCTCATGCCAGATAGCCGCACTATCATTGGCTCTCATCTTATCAACATAGGCACTGGTGGAAAGAACAAACAAGTTCTTCACCCTCCTCCCAACATGAGCAACATCAGCCTTTACCGCTGATACGTTGCGAAGGAACCTCACGTCTGTTGGCCCAAACAGAACGTGATACCCAGCGTCCACCGCGTTGGTCACCGAGAAGAGGTTCTTCTTCATGCCCGGCACGTGATACACACTCCTTAACGTGAGTGGCCCCTGATCACTACCCAAAGACACGACCCCCTCCTTCTCTACTGCATAAACAGTATTATCAGCAGTGATAATAGCTTCATTACCTGAGTAAGCCTGCATGGAGGTGAACTTCGACTTGTCTCCGGTGAGGTGATGACCACACCCGGAGTCGATGATCCACTCGCTGTTGAAGTCCTCAGCAGATAAGGCCCGGACACAAGTGCCCGTCATGAAAGCTCCTCCCCATTCTGCTTCTTCACTTCGCGAGCAAGCTTCCTCCTTTCCCGCAGCATGCCCAGGCTGCAGTTTGACCTTGCAGTCCCGCTTGAAGTGCCCTCGCTGATGACACCGGTAGCACTTCAGATTCTTCTTCCAGTCCTTAGGAGCATTGCTCCTCTCCGGCGGATATGAAGTTGAAGTCTCCTTCTCAACAGCGGCCTGCACCTTCTTCTTCTTCTTCCCTTCCCATCCCTTCTTCTTGCCTGAGAAGAGAGCCTCGCTGCCTTCCTGATTCAGATTCACTCCAGCCATCTGCCTTGCTAAGCTCTCCTGCGAGGCAAGCAGATTCTCCAGCTCCAGCAGAGACGGCTGAGTAGCCCACCCTTGAACAGACGTAACAAAGGCCACATACTCCTTCCGCAAGCCGCGGAAAATGTGCCTTTTCATCTTTGCCTCAGAGATAGGCTCATCAGGATCCAGTGCCGACAGCTCAGCACACAAGCTCTTCATCTTTAAGAAGTACCTGGAGATGGAAAGGTCTCCCTGAGTTGCCCTGGCCAACTCATTCTCCAGGAACTGAAGCCGCGCCACATTCTTCCTATTGAACAACTCATCAATGGTTGTCCAAATATCAGCAGCCGACTCACACCCAATGATGTGATCAAACAGTTCCGGAGAGACAGCTCTCTTCAGAACGAAACTCTGCCTTAGCATTAGTTCTTCTCCAGAGCCTCACCTGTTCAGCAGTACCGAAAGCAGCAGTAACTTCCTGTCTGTCGTCTCCACCGACAACTTCCCACAGCTCCTCGCCTAGAAGATAACTCTTCATGCACGACTTCCACTTTTTATAGTTAGTCGGCGTTAAGAGTTCAATGCCAAGACCTCTTGCTAAGCTTCCTTCCATTGCAATCACCTGTTGGTACCCTTCAGCAGCTCCGAGCAACAACACAGGTTGATCACCACTCAATCACTGAGTAACAACACTGGCTGACCTCCGCTCACGCAACTGAACCTCCGCAACCTCAGGAACCTGGCTCTGATACCATGTTAAATTTTCTCAACGTGGTCAGCAAGATAGCCCAAACACCAAATTAATATCTTCGGAACTACCCAGTTCGCACGCTGAACCTGCGGAAACCCAAGGACTAGAGGTTGCACCCAACAAAACAATGGAAGCACAAGAAGATCTTATTATGCATTCACTTCATTACAATCCGAGGCATACATAGCGAGACATGATTTCGCTAGTATTACAGCTGTAAACAGAAAGAACCCAAAACAAGCCGGGCGGACAAAAACCGGAGTCCGCCGAGACCGCCGAGGTCGCCGAAGTCGCCGAGCCGCCCGAACTATGCTGCAATCCGCCGAATACCACGGAGTCCGCCGAAACCGCGAGGTCGCGCGGACACACCGTTATTCGCCTCCTGCTGAACCCGAACTGAGGAACTCCCCTACCCGCCTGAAACCGGCGGACAGGTTATTGAAGCTGGGAAAGTTGAAACAGAACTGACAAGCCGCAGAGCGACCTCCTGCTGAGTCCGCAGAGACCGCACACTTCCAAGCACTGACCGAAGTCACAGCCAAGCTCCTGGCTCCTTGAAGTTATCCGCGCGACCTGCACACAGCAAACCGTCAGCCTGAAACAATCCGCGCGGACTGAAAAAACACAGACCGCAGCACTCGCCCAACCCAATTTACTGTTCACTCACGTTACTTAGGTTACTGTAGATGTGCCAGGGGGGTCCTATTTATAGGCCAGGTGAGGAGTGTGGTCACCGCCCATGAGATAGCGACACCGCCCCAGCCCGCGCGAATACAACCGACCGTCCGCTCAGTCCGCGAGGACTTAGCCAGTCACCAAGGGAAACCGCCAGGAGCAAGGCAACCATTGACGAACCCTCTCCAGTCCGCCCAAGCTAAGCGGACAAGGCACCAGCCCGCAAAGCTCCAACTGCTTCAGGACAGAACCCTCTTCAATAGCAGTCCGCACCAACCCGAGGCAGTCCGCAAGACTCACACCTCAATCCGCCACAAGTCCACGACCAAAGGCAAACAGCAACAGTCCGCCCGGTCACAGCGGACTTGGCGGATACGGCGGACACCATGAACTTGACACCAAGTGTGACCAAGTCCAAAACCATCAAGGGCCAGTGCGAGCATGGCGGACACAAAGTCCCGTCCGCCAAACACCCTAGCACAGACCGCAACCAGTCCGCGAGCTCCTCGCACTTGTCCAACACAGCAGCACCAAGCCGGACTCCAATCATCAGTCCGCCAACCGGTCTCCACAGCATGACCTGCTGTAACACCTGAGCTCGACAAGGCCTCAGCCAAGCTCAAGGCCCAGTCCGCAACAGCCCCAACCGCGGACACACCAGTCCGCAAGGCTTCCCGCGAACTCGAACCAACCCGCCAACAGCGCAAACTTGCACCCGCGACCACTGAGCAAAGCACCAGTCCGCAGGCCTCTCTATCCGCAGATACCAGGCCGCACCAAACCGCGGACTCCATGCAACAACCCGCTCAGAACACAGCCGGCTTTCCACCAGACTTCTCACCAGGCCGCAACCTCAGTCCGCCCAGTCCGCCCAGTCCGCCAAAGCTGTCCGCACAGGCCGCGCGGCCTGTCCCGTCACCCACTTCCACTTCATAAATTTCAACATTAGGCAAGGAAGAAGAGATAGCATCACTGAATGCTACAAGAAGTTCTATAGAATTGTTAATGAACTCATGTCCTATGGAAGAGAGTTCACTAACTATGAATTGAATGATAAGTTCTTAAGGTCCCTAACCAAAGATTGGGACACCAAGATCTGTGCCATCAGAGAAATGGCAAAGTTGGGAGAAATTCCTCCTCCCACACTGTTTGGCAAGTTGCTGTCTTATGAGATGCAGCTGTCTGTGAGAAAAGAGGAGGAAAAATCAACAAGGACTGAGCACAGGGAAAGGACTGTTGCCTTCAAGTCAGAAGTACCTAGAAAGGGAAGGACTAAGTCATCAACTCCTCCTCCAGAGGTAGTTGAATCAGAATCTGATGAATCTGTTAGCACAAAGTCTACAAGCAGTGAAAGTGATGAAGACTTTGCTGCATTCACCAGACATTTTCAGAAATTCCTGAAGAAGAAACAGTGGAGGTCCAGACCTTCATTTTCCAAAGGGAAAGAAGTTCAATATCAGGAGAAGAAGCCTTCAAAGAAGGACAAGAAAAAGACAAAGACTAGCAAGGCAACTGGGTCTAAGATAGTGTGTTACTGCTGCAATAGACAGGGTCATGTTATTGCAGATTGTCCTGAGAAAAGAAAAGAATCCAGTGACAAAAAGAAGACTCACTTCAAAGGAAAGAAGGAGAAGTCCTTTGTTGCAAAGAATGAGAAGACTCTTTCAGACATTTCTTCTTCAGACACTGAGACAGATGCTGAAGCCTATATAGGGCTATTTGCTGAAGAAGAAGAGGAGTTTATGCAGATCATGGAATCAATCTATGAACAAGAAGAGTGTCAGTGCCAAGGACTGATGGCATTGACTGAAAGTACCAAAATCCTGGAGCAGCCAGGACCTAGTCAGGTACAAAGTCCAACTCAAAGTTCAGATTTCAGTTCTAGTTCAGAGTCAGATTCATCTTCATCAAGTGATGGAAGTGTTTCTGAATCTGAGGGAGATATTCATCAGCTCTTAGATGAATATAAAGTACTGTTGCAAGCCTATAAGAAAAGCAAGTCCCTTGCCAAAAGTCAGGCAAAGGAAATTGCTGATCTAAAGGCAGCTGCAACAGACTTTGAGAAGGAATTTGATCAAAAGCTCAATGAGGTAGCCAGGCTGAAACACATTACTGTGATTCAGATGGGAACTATCACTTATAAAAATGATCAAATTAAGTTACTGGAGATCAATCTCCAGAAGGAAAGAGAGCTAGTTGCTAGGTTTTCAAAACCTAAATCAGTGCTACCCTTGATTGATGAATTTGTTCATCATAAAGGAAAGGCTGGATTGGGTTTTATTAAACCAGCTAGGACTGTTCAGGATCAGTCCAAGTCCAAGGGCAAAGCCCCAACATTCAATAAGCCTGCTGTAGTCAAGACAGCCAAGTCTGTACCTAAGCAAAGGTACAACAAGTTTGAATGCTGGTGTTGTGGCAAGGTTGGCCACTTTGCCTTGGATTGTTGGCACAATGCCAGTGCCAAGTTGAGTAGCAAGTTACCTGGTGGAAAGCCAGCAGGTAGCTATGTCAAGTTGCAAACTAACAATCACCAAGGACCCAAGTTTACTTTGGGTTCTAAGGTTCATTAATTTGTTTTGCAGGTGAATCCAAGTGGCCATACCCCAACATGGTACTTGGATAGTGGATGTTCCAGACATATGACTGGAACAAGGGGACTACTGAAGGACTACATTCCAATCAAAAATGGTCCTAAAGTGACCTTTGGTGGTTCTGAAAAAGGAATCATCAAAGGGTTTGGTAACATCTCTTCAAACCTTGTTACCATTACTCAAGTGGCTTATGTTAAAGGGTTGAAACACAACCTCATTAGTATAAGTCAGTTAAGTGATGTAGGGTATGACATCTCATTTGTTAAAAATGGTTGTCATATCAAGAGGTCAAGTGATCAAGAGATCATTTTGACAGGATATAGAAAGAGGAATGTCTACTGCTTAGACATTATGATTGAGAACAATGGTTCTCCTGTTTGTCTTGTAGCTGATGAGACAGTCTCTCATTGTGTCAAGTGGCACAAGAGGCTAGCTCATCTTAACTACAAGACTATTAGCAAACTCTTTAGTAAAGAGTTAGTGAGGAATGGTCCTCAAGTTAAGTGTGTCAAAGATGGCATTTGCTCAGCTTGTCAAAAGGGCAAGCAGACTAAATCCACCTTTAGAAGCTTAGACAACAAAGATGCTGTGAGGTGTTTATACCTCTTGCATATGGATCTATTTGGTCCAATGCCAGTTCACAGCTTAGGTAGGAAGGTCTATACCTTTGTAGTTGTTGATGACTACTCAAGGTTTTCCTGGGTGTTCTTCTTAAGGCAGAAATCTGAAACACCTAGTGTCTTCTATAGCTTTGTTAAGCAAATTCAGAATGAATTGAACTGTACAGTGGTCAAAATTAGAAGTGACCATGGTACTGAGTTTCAGTCTGAAAGCATGACAAAACTGTGTGAAGACTTTGGGATATTTCAAGAATTCTCTTCACCTAGAACACCTCAGCAAAATGGCATTGCTGAGAGGAAGAATAGAACCTTGATAGAGGCTGGTAGAACCCTACTTAGTGATACATCACTGCCTGAGTATTTCTGGGCTGAAGCAGTTAACACTGCATGCCATGTGATAAATAGGGCTACCATCACTAAAAGGTTAAACAAGACCCCCTATGAAGTTGTGAAAGGCAGGAAACCAAATCTATCCTATTTCAGGATTTTTGGTTGCAAATGCTTCATACTTAACAATGGAAAGTCTTACCTAACTAAGTTTGCTGCCAAGTCCCAAGAGGGAGTGTTTGTTGGGTACAGCAATAATAGTAAGGCTTATAGAGTCTACAACTTGACTACACAAGTTGTAGAGGAGTCTGTGCATGTAGTTTTTGATGAGACACAACTAATTAACAATGAGTTGTCTAGCAATGTATGCAGCCCCACAGGTCTTACTAAGAAGATGGACAAGCTAACCATAGAAGATGTACCTGCTGCAAGACAGCAAGTAGAAGGAGATGGCTTATGTCCAGGGGGAGAACTACATGTACAAGGAGCTGAAGAAGTACAAGGAACTCAGCATGATGAAGATGCTGTAGAAGTACAACCAGAAGTAAGGATGCCTCCAGCCAACAGGCATCTAAGAGATCATCCAGTAGAGCTAATTATTGGAGATCCAAGACAAGGTGTTCAGACAAGGAGCAGAAATCAGAATGCTGTAGTATATTCAAGTTTTCTGTCTCAAATAGAACCAAAGAAATTTGAAGAAGCTATACAAGATCCACAGTGGACTGAAGCTATGCAAGAAGAACTTAATCAGTTCAAAAGGTGCAAGGTTTGGGAGCTGGTTCCAAAGCCTAAAGATCACAATGTGATAGGAACTAAGTGGATCTACAGAAATAAGTTAGATGAACAAGGGGTCATCATAAAGAATAAAGCAAGACTGGTTGCAAAAGGATATAGGCAAGAAGAAGGTATTGATTTTGATCAAACCTTTGCCCCAGTAGCCAGACTGGAGGCCATAAGGATGTTCTTGGCCTATGCAACCTATCAAGGATTCAAGGTATACCAAATGGATGTCAAGTCAGCATTCCTAAATGGTAATCTAAAGGAAGAAGTATATGTGGAGCAGCCTTCAGGTTTTGTTGATCCTACTCTTCCACATTATGTCTATAGACTTAGGAAAGCATTTTATGGGTTAAAACAAGCACCTAGAGCTTGGTATGAAACCCTATCTAGTTTCCTCATTGAGAACAAGTTCTCAAGGGGGAAAATAGATAAGACTCTATTCCTTAGGGAATCTAGAGGCAAAGTCATACTTGTCCAAATATATGTAGATGACATTATATTTGGGTCTACTGAAAGTAGCCTTTGCAAAAAGTTTGCAAAGCTTATGCAAAGTCAATTTGAGATGAGTAGTATGAGAGAACTGAAGTTTTTCTTGGGTCTCCAAGTTAAACAGACTGAAAGTGGCTTGTCCATATGTCAGTCCAAGTTCACCCTAGAACTCATAAGGAAGTATGGTATGGATTCATCCAGTACCATGAAGACTCCTATGGGGTCAAGTATGTCTCTAAGCAAGGATGATGCAGGGAAACCTGTAGATGAAACCTTGTATAGAGGGATAGTTGGCTCCCTACTATACTTGACTGCAAGTAGGCCTGACATTATGTATGCTACATGTGTTTGTGCCAGGTATCAAGCCTGCCCTAAAGAGTCTCACTTGACTGCAGTCAAGAGAATTTTGAGATATCTAAAGGGCACTCCCTATCTAGGCCTCTGGTACCCTAGGAATGGAGATTTTGATCTAACAGGCTATTCAGATGCAGACTTTGCAGGATGCAAAGAAGATAGAAAGAGCACTACTGGATCCTGTCAATTCCTAGGTGGAAGACTCATTTCATGGAGTAGTAAGAAGCAAACCAGTGTGGCTATTTCCACAGCTGAGTCAGAATATGTAGCTGCAGGAAGTTGCTGTGCTCAACTTCTGTGGATTCAACATCAGCTAGAAGACTATGGATTTCAGGTAAGTAGAACTCCACTTTACTGTGATTCTACAAGTGCTATTTCAATAGCTAACAATCCTGTATCACATAGTAGAACTAAACATATTGAGATTAAATATCACTTTCTTAGGGAGCATGTAGAAAGAAATGATATTGCACTTGAATATGTTAAATCTGATAATCAGATAGCTGATATGTTTACTAAGCCCTTAGAAGAAGCTAAGTTCAATAGGTTCAAAATTGAACTAGGTATGATAAACTTAGACTAAGTTTACAGAACTAAAAATTGGCTAAGTAAAAAGGTGTCGACACATAGACAAGTCTATGTCGACACAGAATAGTAAGTGTCGACACTTCAGAAAAATGGTGTCGACACATCTAGGAATGTAGTGTCGACACTTCAGAATGTTAGTGTCGACACATGACTACTAGGTGTCGACACATCCCAAGTGGTGTCGACACTTAGTATTTACTCAGAATTTTTCTAAGTAAAGTCTCGACGATGTGTCGAGTTATGTTGTGTCGACACATAACCAAGTGTCGACACATAATGTCTGTTGACTAAACTTGTGTCGACACATGAGTGTCGAGACATTATAAGTCAGTGTCGACACTTATTGCCAGTGTCGACACATCTTTAGTAATCCATCCCGCCTGTTCGTCTTCAAACTAGAAAGGTATAAATAGGGTTCTGTCTTTGTTTGTCGACACACTTTCAGAGTTTCGAGACCAAACTATTGTGTCGACATTTCTCTCTTCTAAAGACTAATTCTCCAAACCCTAATGGCTCCCAAGCTGGAAGAGAACGTTAACGAAGGCTATGAACTGGTTCGTGGCGCGTTCGATGATGGCGATCAAGAAATAAAATCGGTGGTAACCCTAGTCACCGATTCAGGATTGGAGTACTTGGTTTCTGAACCAACTAAAATATGGAAGAAGGAAGTTCTTGAATTCCTAACGGGAGCGTCTGTAGATGACTCAGGCTACAGAATCAAATCAAGGGTGCATGGCACCAAGGTCAAGATTTCACCCAAATCTCTGAGAAAGGTACTTCAGCTACCAAAAGTTCAAGAAGAAGAGGAAGTGACTACATCTAAGACCAGAGAAGCACTTACCTGGTGTGGTCTAGATCCTAAGCTGAAGATAGGATCAGTATTCAACAGGAGAGGAATGAATACCCAAGGAAAATTTCTGTCAGAAATTGTGGGTAAAGTATACTCAGTAAGACTGGAGGGCATGACAGGGTGTCAGCCTCCATGTTCAGTGTTATGACCAGAATCATCTTCAACCTCAAAACAGACTGGTCAATGGTTGTGTTTGAGAAAGTTAAGGAAAGTCTGAAGAAGCCCAATCTGGGCAGAATACTAAGTCTCTACCTGGCTGGTACAATACCAGAGGTAATGAGTAATGCTGCTGCTACTAAAATCAATCACATGAGAAGGATGGACCAAAGGATATTTTCCAGATGGGAATGAGTACTATCTCAGGAAGTTCCTACTCCAGAGAAGCAAGTTTCTAAGAAGGATTCCCCTCCAAAGAAGAAGAGGAAGATAGCTGCTGTGACTCAGGAGTCCTCCAGCAGCTCAGGTAGTGAAGAACATGTTGTTTTCACTCCTGATAGTCATGAGGATGTGGCTGCAGAGAAGTCACCTGCTCCTCAGGAGCCAGCTGAAATCCAGGGGGAGCTGCCTATAGCTAGCCCCATGCAAAAGGATCCAAGCCATGGGGAGCCTCCAGCTGTAGAACAACCCTCTACACTGGAGAGTGAGCAAGCTACTCTCATTATCCAAGAGGTACTTTCTGACCTCAATACTTTAGATTTTTCTGTAATAGATTCTGATTTGTCTGCTGACCATCAGCAAACTCAGCAAGCAACTCAAGAACCAGATGTTGTTCTCCAAGACACATCTGCTGTAGTTGATGAATCCAGTACATCTCCTGCACAGTCACCCCCAGAATACACAATGGAAGATCTATTTCTGAATTTAGATCAAGAGGATTTTGACATGGAAAAGAATGCTGCTGCTGAAGAGAAGGGTGCTGCTGTTGAGGGGGAGAACCTGGAAGTTCAGGAAGAGCCTATAAGGTAGGAAAGTGAGAAAGCACTTGATGTGCAAGCTGACAAACCCTCAAGCCCTAAGGATAGGGTAAATATAGCCAGTACTTCAGAATCTGAGGATGATGAGACTGAACAAGCTAAAAAGAAGAAATTCTTTGTATTCAAAAGAAGGAGCCAGAGCTACAAGAAGGCTCTACAAACTGTTGCTCAACACTCCTTAGTCCAACAAGCTCCATCAACAGATTACAGTAGCTTAATGGTAGCAATGCAAGTTAAGCTGGATGAGCAAAGAAGGGTTATAGAGAAGTATATTGATGAAGGCCAAAACTCTTTACAATTTGATTTAGCTCAAGATATCAAGTCAATCAGGTTTGAAATGAACCTGAATAAAAAGGAGATGAATGAATGCTTCCACAAGGGTGGAAATGCAGTGGTATTTCTGGCAACTCATTAGGAAAAGATCAAAACTCAAGTAGATGATATAGCACTAAAGCAAGGCTATGTGCTGGAGAATCAATTAAGAATGAATGACAATCTAACTGCCTCCCATAATGCTCTAGTCACAGAACTAAAAAATAAGACTGCTGAACCTTCAACATCATCTGCTGCTGCAAAGGCTGAATTTGATAAAGCTTTTCAAGATGAACTTGCTGCTGTCAAGACTGCAATCAAGGATTCACAGAAGGTCATTTTTGAACAGCTTACAAAGCTTAGACCTTATTTTAAGGATGAAATCCGGTACTTGGACAGCCAAATCAGGTTCCAGAAGGATGATGTAAGAGACCATGTAGCTCAAGAAGTCATAAAGGGGGAGAGAGTGTTAGTCAAGGCCAGTTCTGAGCATGCAAAATGGATTTCAAATTCAATCAGGGCTACACTTGGATATCCTCCCCTGTGTGATGACAATGAAGTTGCTGAATCTGGCCTGAACCCTGCCTATTTTGGAGGTGAGCCACAAGAAGTAGCTCAAGTCATTTATCCACCTCCCGATTTTGAAATGATTCATGCAGAGGTGAGCACTATGTATAGCCCATCTGGGGGCAAGGACAATGTCCATTTAGAAAAGGTTACTCAACCTGTTACAGCAGCTATGCAAGAGGCTATGGACAAAGAAGAAGAGACAAGGCTGTCAAAGAAGAAGTTCAGGGAACTAGCTGAGCAAAAACCTGATTTTGAACAGTGGAGCCCTACTTCTAGGAACATCATTCTCACAGCCTGGAAAGCATCCAAGGACAATGCACATGAGAGGAACAAATGGTTCTCAGAAGCAGAATGGAGAAAGCATGAGATCAGGCAGGAAGCCATTGTCCAGTATAGAAGGAAGGCTAAGTTAGGAAAGCTACCTCCTACAGCTGTGGAGCCTAGCAAGTACTTTCCTAAGCCCTATCATTACTTTGAGAGGCAGAAAATCAAGGCTGAAGAACAAAAGAAGAAAGACTCAAAAGGCAAGAAGCCTGCTGATGCTGAGCCTGCTGCTGCTGCTGCTGTCAAAGCTCAAGTTAAAGCTGGAAAAGGAATTGTTATCAAAGAACCTGATCAGAAATAGATTAGGAATTAAACTTGAAGCTTGTTGTAATCTTTTAAATGAAAAACATTTTTGTACAACATTGAAAATGTGTAAGGAACAATGTTAGAACAATATGTGATAAATATAGTATGATTGTTCTGAAATGTGTTTGTTTCTTATTTGTTCTGGAATGTTGAATGTGTATATGTGTGAAGTTTTACATATTCATGTTAACCCTGTTGATTATAATCTGCTTTTCATCATTTTGTAATTTTTTAATTATGAATGATGTATATCATTGACTAAGGGTTATGACTTCTCCAAATAGGGGGAGATTGTTGGGTACATTGGTCAAATGTACCTGATTTGAAGAAGCCTCACCTAACTCAATGATATACATCATAATGTATTTGATGTTTGTTTGAGTTACTTGTGCAGGTTAGGTATACACTGGATTGAAGCTAAAAGTTTCTAAGTCCATGTGTCGACACCCAGAGGGAAAGTGTCGACACTTGAGAAAGCTTGTGTCGACACCCAGACAAGCAGTGTCGACACTTGGAGTCATTGTGTCGACACCTGGGATGAAGAGTCGACACCAGACAGAAAGTGTCGACACTTGGAGCTGTGTCGACACTCAGTGAAGAAGAATGCAGAAAAGCTGTGTCGACACTTAGCAGAAGTGTCGACACCTAGAAGAGCTGAGTCTACATCAGAAAGTGTTAACACTTGGAGTTGTGTCGACACTCAGCAAAATTCTGCAGAGACTAAGGACAAGTGTCGACACTCAAAACAATGTGTCGACACTCAATCAGCAGAGTCAACATATGAAGAATGTGTCGACACTCAGTATAATGTGTCGACACACAAACAGAAGAATCAGTAATTGAAGTAAGTGTCGACACTCAACACAATGTGTCGACACTATGCAGAAGAGTCAACACTTGAAGAAAGTGTCGACACTCAACACAATGTGTCGACACTATGCAGAAGAGTCAACACTTGAAGAAAGTGTCGACACCCAGCACAATGTGTCGACACTTAGTTGAAGACTCTACACTTGAAGACTTGTGTCGACACAAGGAGCTGTGTCGACACTTAGCAGAGAACAGAAAAGTTTACAAAATATTCTAAGTACAAGTGTCGACACTAAGGGAATATGTCGACACTCAGCTGAAGAAATATAATTGAAGACTTGTGTCGACACCAAGAAGTAGTGTCGACACTTGACAGTTTCAACACATGAAGATGTGTCGACACAAAGGAGATGTGTCGACACTTAGAAGAATACAGTTAAAGAATGAAGAACAAGTACTTGTGTCGACACTCAATTTCAGTGTCGACACATGCAGAAGAATCAGTGTCGAGACATACAAGGAATTGTGTCGACACCTTGTAGACTTGTGTCGACACTTACACAGCATGTGTCGACACTTAGTCTATAAGTGTCGACACTTAAGAACAGAAAGTCTTGACACTATCTGACAGTTAGAGAATTTCAAGAAGTGACTGGTTGACATGACATCTGCCGATCCAGCCGGTCTACAGCAACTGTCAGAGAAATCAGAAGTCTGTTATGAACCGGACCAGCCGGTTACCATGAAGAATGCCTATAAATAGGCACAGACTGTTTACAGAAAAAGTGGTTGTGAAGGTTGTTGATCAAATTGTTAACAGAGTTCAGATTATTGTTGAAGTAATCATTAAAGTGGTATACTGAGAATCAACACAAGAAGATCTGGCAGTCCAACTGCAGATCTAAGAAGTTGGAGAGAGAGAGCTCCAATCAAGAATTCAGTCTTTGGAACTAAGGCTGAGAAGAAGGATTCAGAATCATCTGGATCTCAAGAAGCAGAGGTCAAGGATCAACTGCAGAAGATTCAGACTAATTCAGTTCTAACTCAAGAAGCTTTGAAGGAAGCTAAGTCAGTTTGGATCTAACTGAGTTCTTCCAAGAACTCTTCAAGAAACTCTCAACTCCTCTCTTATTTTCTGAGTTGTAGAGTTAGCTATTGTATTTCTATTTTAACTTGTAGGATCCATTGGATCTGAGAGAATTGTAAGCCTATATTATAAAGGCTGAGGGTAGGGCTGGTTGCCTGAGTGTAGGAGTTGAAGAACTCTGAGTGTAGGCCTTAATTGGCTGAGTGTAGGCCTGGGTGGCTGAGTGTAGGCCTTTGTGGCTGAGTGTAAGGCTTTGGGCCTGAGGTGTAGGAACCTAGTTGGGTTCTGAGATAGTGGAGAAGTTTGGCCGAATCTAGTACACTGCTAGATAGGCGAAGGGGGAAAGTGGATGTACCCAAAGATTGGGGAACCACTATAAATCTGTGTGCTGTGCTGTGATGTGCATTAACTGTTTATATTTTGTTATTGCTGTTAGCTGTAGAAATCTGTGAGATAACTGTTTTGCTGCCAAGTAAGTTTCAAAAAGGTTTAGGTCACCTATTCACCCCCCCCCCTCTAGGTGTTTAGGTACCATATCTTTCACCTTATGCATCGCTTGCCTGAGAAAATCATCCCGAGTATAGTCCTACTCAAAGCGGGCTGGACGCGCAAAGGAGAAAAGCAAGGGAAAATCCTGAGAAGGATCGCTAGATGCACTGCTCTCTTGCCTCGGGTACAATCATCACTGATCAATGGGACTAGTTGCGCCAAGTGGCCTATTGCTTGTCTGTGGATTGATCAGTGGATTTGTGAGAACCCACGAAGGCACAGATCGAGAGTACCATAGAGTCTTCGACCATCACAGTTAGGTGATGATCGAAGAGACAAGGCTATGCTTGATCACCATTGCTTGTCAAGTAAAGATCATCATGACTATAATGTATCCTTTGCGAAGCACAACAGAGCTAACACATGGGGCTCCCCTAGCACATACTCTGTGTCAGATGCCGGCTAGGATCCAAAGTCTGAAGCCCAATATCGTAGATTGAACGGCTCCCACTACACATATGGGTATACTCCCGCCATATGTGGTCGAAGCGGTGGTGCCAGAGAACAATCTACGGAGGGAGCATTCCAGACTTGGCGATATCTCATTGGTGTAGTGATCTCTTTGGCAAAGAGAAAGGATAGAGGAGGAAGCATCATAAGAAGGGAACTGTGTCAGTATAAGATCCCAGATAAAAGCTTTGTTAAAAAGCAAGGATGAACACTTAGAAGTGTTTTAAAATGAAAATGTCTGAAAAGGGGAAGAGCAATAGTTGAGATAACCCATCGAGGTTGTGAGGAGCTTTGTGGAACAGTGATGTCCATTGTTGGCTTAGAATAGCCTTCCAAGCACACCCTCGTTGTCATCATCGAAGCATTCGACAGTCTTGTTTACAACGAGGAGAGGGGGTTCTTCGACTAGGTTCACTCCTTTGGAGGAGCAAGGAACATCTGCGACTTCTTTGCCCTTTGAGGTTGCTGGATCAGGGCGATCTTCTTTAGAAAGCAGGTCACGCATCTTGCCCTGCCGGAGCATCCTTTAAACAAGCTGGCGGAGTGCTCGACAGTTTTCAGTTAGGTGACCTGGCTCTTTGTGGAATTCATAGTATGGTTCAGAGTCTTTAGACCTCTGATCGGTTGGTCGATAGGGCTTCTTGTAGTTTTACCTATCTTTCATAATTTGGATTACTTCTTGCATGGCCTCGTCGAGATCAGACTCATGCAAGTCATTGTCTTGCTGGTGATGAACTGCTGCTGTTTGCGAAGGTGAATCCAGTAGCAGTAATGGGTCTTGAGCACGATCACGGCTCGGGAAGGAGTATCGAAGGCGTTGAAACCTCCTCTCCTTTCTTGAATGAGATGAGAAATGATTGCGAGGAGACCTCGGAGGCTGTTTGTGAGGAAGAACTTCCTCGGATAGAAGCCGGGAGACAAAGCCTGGATTGCTCTTTTCTCCTCGAATGTACGAGTTGGCCAAGGCAATCAACTCTTGGCATGTTCTCGGAGCACGAACATTGTCTTCAAATTTGAGTGGCCCTTCACGAAGACCATGAATAAGAGCTACTATGTACATCTCTTGATCAGCAATCTCGATGTCCAAAATCTCTCTTTGGAATCGATCAACAAACTGAGACCAAGTTTCATTCCCGCGCTGCTTGATCTCAAAGAGGGCTTCAGGACCGCCCTTTCTCTTGGTGTAGGTAGAGAATCTGAGAAGAAACTCCCTTCGTAGATCAACGAAGGAAGTGATGGAGTAAGGATGAAGGCCATAGAACCAGTTCCTCACTTGCCCATCAAAAGTTGTGACAAGGAGCTTGCACTTAGTCGCATTTGTAAGGGTTTTGAGAGCAACGGTTGACTCAAAAGCTTGAAGGTGCTTTACTGGATCAATCTCTCCAGTGTAGATTGGCAGTCGAGGCTCTCTGAAGTTTGCTGGAGTAGGCTCATGGCAAACATTCTCCGTGAATGGTGAAGGTTCTTCTTGCTCTCCTACAACATAAGGAAAGAAGGGGGCATAAGCTGCAACTGCAAAAGAAGCAGGAGGATAAAAAGAAAAAGTTACTACAAGAGGAGCAAATGCAGGAGCTGCAGGGTAGGGATGACTTCACTGAAAATTAAGAAATCTAGCAGAACTTCCCCGGGCTGCTTCCTGGAAAAAGTTTTGGCGTGCAGCAAATTCTTCATCTTGAGATCGCAAAGGGGCTGTAGGCCCTTGCGATAAGGTTGCTGTGTAAGAAGGAGGATAGACTGGCGGGCAAGCTGGAGGATAAGCTTGCTGATGCTCCAAAGTTTGTGCTGGATTGATCGGAGCAGTGGGAGCTGCTATAGGTTGAGAGTCTAGTCGCTGTGTGATTGCAGTAAGAATTTTGTTGATTGCTTGGAACTGTTAAGCATTCTCACGGCGCGACCGCTCAAAGGATTCTCAGAGAGGATCTTCACTGGGACTTGGAGCAAGGTTCTGGGCTGAGTGATGATCTGACATGATTAACTGTCGCTGTTCACCATCTGATCGGATCTGAAGGTCGCGTGTTAACTGTTGATGCACGAAAATGGCACCGAGCAGCTAACATGGAGGGAGTGTGTTCAGTCTCACAAGCTAGGAGAGGAAGAGTATGAAGATTACGGGGATAGAGGAGAAGAGGGGAGCATCTGAGTGCTCGAGAGTGGAGCAAGCAGCTTGTTCAAGGAGTTTGTGTGGATAGAGGAAGTGTTGAGAGCAGAGGAGAAGCTTGATCAACAGAGAAGGTTGATCAAGAGAGGAGGAGGTTGATCAGGAGCTGTCGAGCAGACGGTTAATATGACGGTTGTGCTTGCAGGTTGGTTGCCGAGAGAGCTGAGCTGAGCTAGGTAGAAGAGAGAGAGAGAGGGGGCCGCTAGCAGCGGCAACAACAGACTTCGCCCGCCGCGGGTTAAATGCAACTCTTGCGACGAGCTTTCCTTTTATTAATATTGAGAGTTACAACTCGTTAGTACACCTTTTCAAGAAAGCAATAAAGGGGTACAAAAGGAAGCTGGCGGCTAAGAAAGAAGTGCCAGTAGAGGTCGCGCAGACTGAGGGGTGAAGCCGGCAGGCTGCGCGGTTAAGCAAAGGAAGCAGACCGCGCGGATTGGAGATCCAAAACGGCAGGCCGCGCGGCTAGAGGCGCAGAGGGGGATGCGGTCTGAGAAACGGAGTCCGCATGAGTTGAGCTGGCTGGCTGACTTCGAGCGTGAGCACTTTGGCGACGATGAGACCTCGAGCGCGGAGAGCCCCTATATGAGAGGCATGGGGGGCTATTTATAGGCCCGAGGAGGTAACGACTCACGGTGACGTTACCCCCGATGAGACGGTAACTTGAGCGAGATGGAAACGGAGTCCGCCGAGCCCGCAACAGGCCGCGTAGACTGGGACTTGGTACTGAAGCCGGAGCTGCTGTCGGCAAAATGGGAGACTCAGTGGCGGACTGCGATGCGGGTTCGCGGAGTTCGGCACTGCTGAGCTGGGACTGTCCGCCTACTGCATGGGTGGCGGATGCTGGAGGACAAGAGACAAACTGCAAGGAGAATCCGCTGAGTCCGCCGCTACTGAACTGAGCGAGCTGCAAAGGGTGCGAGCAGCAGAGTGCCCGCTGAGTCTGGAGAGTCCGCACTAGGTTATGCGGACTAGAACTGCTCTGAAGGATTTGCTGAGTGGCGGACTGGAAGGAGTCCGCAACTGCTGACTGAGTCCACACGGAGGCTGCGGACTGAGGGAGAAGCTGCTACTACTGGCTGAGCCTGTGAAAGTCCTGCGGACTGAGGAGGAGTTGAACCTACTGCTACCGAGAAGCTGGTGCTGGCGAAGGGAAGGGCGGACTACATAGAGAGTCCGCCAATTCCGTCGAGTCCGCCGCTGCTGCAAGGCTGAGTCCGCTTATGTTGGAGATGGAGAGCCTGGCTGCTGAGGCTGTTGGGGTTCACCAATGAAGGCGGACTGGAAGACTTCACAGCAACCAGATTGCTCAGCAAAATTACCTTCACTCAACTCCACGTTGAGTCCACTCAACGCTTTTGACTTGGTCTCGAAGCTACTCGATGCCAAGGTTTCACTTAATGTGGTTTCACTCAACGCGATATCACTCAATGCCGTGTTGAGTGCATTCAGCATACTCAATGCTTTCTCCTTAACCTCACAGACCACTCAACGCCAAGTGAACTTCACTCAACGCCATGTTGAGTGAATTCAGCACACTCAATGCTTTTGCCTCAGCGCCAAATTATCACCTGACGCACTCAACGCCAAACTGGTGTTACTTAACGAATTCGTCGAGATTACTCGACGAATTTAACTTGGTCTAAAACATCACTCAACGCCAAGTGAACTTCACTCAACGCCATGCCTGATATTCGTCGACTCAACACCTAATACTCGACGAATACAACAACATTCAATGCCAATTCTGATACTCAACGAACTCAACGTCTAATACTCGACGAATACAGTAGCACTCAACGCCAAGTCTTATACTCGACGAACTCAACGCCTAATACTCGATGAATCTAGTAACACTCAATCTCAAGTCTTATACTCGACGAACGCAACGCCTAATACTCGATGAATTGGACTTGACTCAACGCCAAGCATTACCCGACGAAATAACATCGGATACTCGACGAATTTGACTCTACTCTTACTGAAACTCGCCGAATTTTACTTAGACCAATATCAACCTATATTTGACGAATTCTACCTACCCATTTTTGATGAATTTAAACTTAAGTTAACTGTTATACAACTAAAATTTTGGCTTAAGCCAACAGTTCTATACTCGACAAATTATCCTAGTTTAAGAGTCAAGCATGACGGAAATACCTTACTAGATTAATCGCATAATCCATGGATTCACCCTGCTTTCACCTACAGAATCAACTAGGCTAAACCTAACCGGAAACCTAGCATTACTCCTAAATACTAAGGTGGAAAGAATAAAAGCTGGAAATACTCCATGAAAGGAAACTTGACAAGGAGAAAAGGTCACCACTTGCCTCATTCCGGCCGAAATTCGGCCACACAATGCTCCTCCTCGAGGATCTGGCCACAAGAACATCTAAGCAACAAAACTTGAAACTTTTCGAGAGGAGAGAAGGTCAAAGCCGCATACCTTAATCTCGAAAATTCAAAGAAATGGGAAAACTCATCATAGAAATGTAGATCTTGGGGAGAGATAAACAAATCTACTCTCCGACGATGATTTCGTGCACCGGAGCTCCTATAATCAACGATCGAAGGCTTCACAAGGTCCGCCGCTCTCGTCTTCCACAATACAGGCCTACAGTTTTAAGGAAGAAGATAAATAGGGTTTTCGTCTTATCGTAAGGCTATTTATAGAGGATAAATAATATAATACATTATTATTATTATAATTAAAATGTCCAAATGAACAAAACTCGCACTAACTCGAATTTCTACGAAAATCGCACCGTAGCAAAATATCGTCGCTACGAATCCAACGGTGAAGTCGAAATCGAAATCCATCAAACTAAACTCGGGTAATCACCCCTGAAGTCAAAACATCAAATATCCCAATAACTCTCCGCTGTATTCCAAAACGAACCCCGACTCGTAAGGGAATATCAAAAAACTAGAGAAATTAGCCAAGCTAGTTCTCCCTAACCAAAACCTTGGATACCAACGAGCAAAAGTCACGCTCAGATAACGGTACCCACCAACTACGCGTCAATGTAATGCCCTGACGTCAAAATACGTTACTAAAGGGATTATAAATAAACCTAAAAAAATTAGGGGCGTTACAGTGGCTATCACATCCGCTCACCCTAGCAACTCTTAGTCACCAAGCAGAGGAAAAGAAGGAGGAGCTCTATATAACTGTATATATATATATATATATCAAATCAAATGACAGAAGAGCATTATGTATCCAACAATACATGTTTAAATAGCACATCACTGCTAAGTAGGTAAGAACAATAGTAATCAACATATAAAACTGTACATATACTCTAACAACATATCAATCATAAGTATAGAATTTAACTTAACTTATACAAATGCCCATACAGATTTATAAGTTAAGGATCAGGTACATAAAAGTAACACATCATATAAAAGTGCCCATAAAAATTTATATGATGAGAATCTTATGCGGTGCAATTATATGAAATGAATGCAGTATGGTGACTCATACACACACACACATACACACACACACACACTCACATACACACACACACACACATACACACACACACTTGCTATGTCGACATAGAGCTTTAGTTCCCACTTTTTGAGCAGGTAGCTAACCTCTCGGGCATCAATCGTTTTGGCCAATTGATGACAGTACAACAGGCATCTCCACTACTATGCAGGCATATATACTACCAGGCCTAGGCCTCCATACGTATCAATGCTAAGAACACAACTGTAGATCCTCTGCGTACTACGACTTAGAAGGGGTCTTGGGTAGATATGCACCAAGAGCCCAACATAACTGGCCTATAACTGGAACTAAAGGAGTCTTCGGGAGTGAATCACCAAAGAACCAAGCTCAACCGCCCACTAGCACGGAAGGAGCCTTTGAGAGTGAACAATAAAGGACCAAGCCCAACCGCCCAAGGTCTAACTGTCAGCTCCCGTCGGTGTGACGACTGGCGAGCCTGTAGACCTGCCATCAAATCCTCAATGCAGGATCATATACAGTGTGTCAACACACACCCAACCCATAAAATTCACATTTACTATGCCATCATGCATTCAAGGTATCCAACCGTGTCCCTTCATATCATAACCAACGCCGTGCTCCAAAGCACACAAGGGTCAACATTTATCACAAGATGACAATCCATCCTAATTACTACACCAATCACTCACTGCTACCCATAGGGAGTTATCATACTCTAAGCAGTGGATTATACCAGTCATTCCTTCAATACTTGAGATCAATGTTAAGCTCATCATATAACCATGGAGGTATACATCATCCACCCTTTCTAGCATTTATCACATGTATATGCATCATAATTATTCAATGATCTATATTGAACTTTATTTCACAAACCTCCAAGTACTCACAACAAGTACTCTTTCCAAAACTTATTAATCATGCAAGGGGTGATCACATTATAATCAACTATTTACCAACCGATATCCCGAGTAATCAATTTAGAGAATAAGGAAATCATCCAAATATTAATACATCACGTCTACGTGCCATAGTTTACTAAAACGGGCATTTGGAAAGCTACAGTTTACCAAAAATTACGAGCAACCCCAAATTAGAAAGGTATTTTCAAGGGATACAACTTCCGTGTTGAGTCCGGGGTCCAAATCCAAATCCATCACACATGAAATCGGGTTTCAATCTAGCCTTGTACACTTAGACAGAACCAACCCGCACTTAAATTATTACAGGGCAACAACTTCAGCTGCACTTTCACGGAGCTATAGAACTTATCCAAAAATGTATAACCATCCTTTGGAAAGGTCTTTTCGAAGGCTACAACTTTCATGTTAAGCTAGAGACCTGAATCAGGCCAGATCATACCAAAAATCGGCCTTGAAATTTGCTGCGCACAAAAAAATAGATTTATGTACAACACTTTTGCACGCATCGTAAAGATGTACGAACGACATCGGTTCATCTCCTTCCTCTGGCCATCACACAAAACACATCCAACTTCTCTCTTACCTTTGTCCCTCATTAGAGCACGGTTCTTCACGAGATCAAGTCCGCCATCTTCGTAATGAAGAGAAGAGATGATTGAAGATATTCATGCGGCGATTGGCACCCTAGAACAAAAGTTCTAGCGTGGTTTCTTCCTAGGAAATATCCATTAAACTCTCAAATCATTCTCTCTTGAGCCGGTGTCTCTCCTACACTTTGGATCAAAAGATCTTGCACCAAGGGAGAGGGTAGGAAGCTCACCTGATTTTTGGCCATGGATCGTGTCCTTCTTGGCAGCATGTCATGTTCAGATTTTCCGGCGGTATCGTGCTCGGTCCGTCGTTCTTCAGGAAGAGGAAAAATCGGCCGATAGCAAAAGCTTTTGGGGTTTAGATTTATAAAGGAGTGGCTGGTGATTTAGGGTTGAAGATTATCTTACCACGTGTAACTCTCTCATTGGACCACACTTAATATATCATAAAATAAGTTTATGAAAAGATAAAATGTTGTAATGTACAAATCCGATAGTATCGTAAATCAGTTGGCCGTGTAAAGAGTCAACACAAAAAAATACTAAGACCCTCCGTCGAATATACTCGATGAATTGTCGGAATCACTCGATGAATTGTCGAGTGCATTAAGTCCGTTACACGAGTCATCTCGATGAATACATGAGTCCACTCGATGAATCTCTCGGTGAATTTCACAAGTCCACTCGAGTTCACTCGACAAATTCGTCAAGTCCTCTCGACGAATTATCGAGTCCTTTCGACGAATCAGTTCTACAGATTTCACAAGTCCACTAGAATTGACTCGACAAATTCGTCGAGTCCTCTCGACGAATTCTCGAGTCCTTTAGACGAATTCTCAAGTCCTTTTGACGAATCATTTCGATTGATTTCACAAGTCCCCTTGAGTTCACTCAAAGAATTCGTCGAGTTCTCTCGATGTATTCTCAAGTCCTTTCGATGAATCATTTCGACAGATTTTACAAGTCCACTCGAGTTCACTCGATGAATTCGTCGAGTCTTCTCAAGTTCACTCGACAAATTCATCAAGTCCTCTCGACGAATTCACGAGTCTTCTCGACTATTTCTCAAGTCATCTCAACGAATACACTCCAGGACTCTCGACAAATTTACTCCAGACCTGCTCTAGCTGCCGACTCAATTCACCATGGTGACACCTCGACACATACGGGGTTTAGATCGAAATGGGACGTTATAACTTGAAGACGCTACCAGACACTGCCATCAACTTTGGAGACGAGAACCTAGAAGGAGTGTTCACGCTATACCATGATCCTCTCGTTATCAGTGTAGGAATTAGCATCCCCTGCTTCGCGGTCAGGAGGATACAAATCGACCACAAAAGCTTAATGGATGTCATGTTTGCGTCCATGTTACATAATTTGAAGATACCCAGGAATGCCTTAAGCCAGCAACAAGACCATTATACGGGTTCAACAACAGTTTTGTTCTTGTCTGAGGGATAATAACTCTCCTCGTCACCCTCGGAGAGTTCCCGAGGCAGATCATGTGAGACATTCAGTTCATAATAGTCGACTCCGGCTTGGCATGCGATGCAATCTTTGGTCGACCGCTCCAAACTATCTCTGAGGTGAACCCATCCATATTATACCTAGCCAAGAAATTTGACACCTAGGAGAGATAGGCGAGGCGCGGGGGGATCAGGAGGCAGCACGACGTTGCTACCTGTAGCAGTAACACTCTAATTAGGATCCACGCCACAAAGAACCACACATAGCTTTAAATAGACTCATGGGTGAGACAAAGCACTTTCCCCACTATCTATTGCTTTCCCTACTTTCGCAAGATTAAGACACGAGAAGAAGTTTGCGAGCATATATATCTTACTTTTCAGTAACTGTTGAGTAGTGTATCCGCAATAACTCTGATTTAAAGACGGTTCCCATTATGTTAAGATGAATTGAGTTTGTATTTGATGCTGTGTTCTAGTTATGTGCTTGCAGGACTGTATTGCTAAGTACAATCCAATGTCAGGTTACAGAGGGTCATGAAATACGAGACTATACAATGTAATCCTTCATTATGTAGGCCAATGTGTTGACTCACATGTAATCTCTCTATTAGGGTGTACTTGTATCCCAAGTGCATGAGAATGATCAAGAAAGGTAAAGGAATGGAATTCAGAAGAATAGGAATTTTACCTAAGTAAAATTCGTCGAGTATCGTAAGGCATATTTGTTGAATTCATCGAGTTTACTTGTTAATACTCGTCGAATTTGTTGTATATACTAACTAGCACTCGACAAATTCATCATCTATGCTCAGGGTAAAATTTCTGTAAGTTGGAAAATCGGCCAAGTAAAAATCATCGAGTATCATCGTGTATACTCGTCGAATTCGTCGAATGTATCTATCGATACTCGCCGAATTCATCGAATATACATGTCGATACCCGCCGAAGTTGTCAAGCCATTTCGACTTTACTTCTCTGGATTTTATAAGTACAATTCGTCGAGTATGACTTCTGTCAGGCATCGAGTGTGTCAAGTCAGCTAGTCGATACTCGTCGAATTCGTCGAGTATGACTTCTGTCAGGTGTCGAGTGTGTCGAGTTAGCTAGCTGATACTCGTTGAATTCGTCGAGTATACTAACTGATACTCATCGAATTCGTAGAGTGATTCTTCTACATGGCGTCGAGTGTTAAGATTCTATTGGGCTGAATTTCTCCAAGTAAAATTCATCGAATTTCATTGCTGTTCGTCGAGTATCCTCAACGATACTCGATGGTACTCGACGAATATTACTTTGAATTATTTCTTCTTACCGATTTAAAAATCCAGTTCGCTCTTGCAGACAGCCATGTACAGTGACCTGCAAGTTTTTCGTCTTGCATTAACGTTTCTAGGCATTGAAATTGAAGATCTCTATACATATTTAGGGCGAGTTAATAAAAAAACCCTAATCGCGCTAATCGAATTTTTTTAAGAACTTCCCGATCAAGAAATCAACGTCGGCTTCCGTATGATTCGCGCGACAACTCTCGGCCGACTCAAGCGTGCTGCACGATTCAATCTTCCTCCACCAAATCGACTGGATCGTTGCTTTCTGAAGATTCCTATCCATTCATATCTAGTCATTCTGTGGATTTAGATTCAAGTCTTCAAAGCTTTTAACGTTTTCGTATTCTCCAAGTTTTTCAAGATCAACTTTTCGAAGAATGAATTACTGAAGACTTTGTTTTAGAAGTTTTTCCTTATGGTACTGTTTTGATTTCCCACCCTGATAAGGGTAATTTCAAAGTGAATGGTCAGCGTCTTAAACTGTATTTTTGTGATGATGTCAGTCCTAACTGTGTTAACTATATCCTTCATGATCTAACTTTTGATTAGTTTGGAACTTTGTTTTATTTTTATTACAACTTTGAACTATTTCTTTGAACTTTTTTTAAACAACTTTGAACTTTTTATTAGAACTTTGAACTATTTCTTTGAACTTTGAACTATTTCTTTGAACTTTTATTTTTATTACAACTTTGAACTATTTCTTCGAACTATTTCTTTGAACTTTTTATTACAACTTTGAACTATTTCTTTGATCTAATTTTTGTTTACACATAAAAAGGTGGTGGATGTCCCTTATGGGCTCCACTTTTCAATGATGGAACATCCAGCCCCGCAACTAACTTTACCTCCACCCCCATAGTTTCATCATCAACCTGGAGGGCCACTCGGGCAAGTCTGTTTCCACTATCATCAGTCGGGCCACATCCAACATTATTGCATGTAGCTAGTTGGAAATGTTCTTCATGTTGTTCCCCCGGAAGCTCAGTAAGGATGAGGACAAGTTCGTGGATGAGAATTAGGACCACGAGGAAGGAATCCTAAAATTGCTATAGAGCAGATGTTTGTTTAGGATATGACTAAAGAGCGAAATCCTCAGGACGTGATTGTAGGTATTTTGTAGTCAACTAATATGTTATAAGCATTCGTACTTAGCTTGCCTAAGTTTGTGCTAGGAATCTAGCTTTGAGGTTGTTATAATTTGATATCTAGGCATCGTGAGTGTTAGTGGGAGACCAGCCCACACCCTATTTGATATCGGCGCCACTCACTCATTTGTCTTGGAGGACTTTGTGAAAGATCTAAATGGTGTGCAATATTTCACCGGTATCACTCATAGAGTATGCCTCCCGGACGGCTCCAAAATGACTTCATTCGCCAAGTGCGACTTGGTGGTGTATATTGGAGGAAAACTTTTTGAGAACCTTACAACTGTGTTGCGGATGCCAGAATTTAACCTTATTCTGGGCATGGTATGGCTGGATTGGCACTATGCCAGGATTGATTATGCGGCGAAGCAAATCTCTTTGAGGCACGATGATTCTGAGATAATCTTTCAAGGTATTAAACTTGTACCTCGAATTATGTTATCTTCAATTCAGGCCTTTAAGGCTTATAAGAAAGGGGATGAGATGTATATGATATGTTTTGAACTGAGATAGATGACAATGAATATGGAAGATGTACTAGTGGTGTAGGATTTTCTTGAGGTTTCCCAAAATATTATCGGTATTGCTCCCGCTTGGAAGGTAGACTTGTAGATTAAGCTAGTGTCGGGTATCAAGCCCATCTCTCGAACCCCTTATAGGATGGCTCCGAAGGAACTGGTAGAGTTTAGGGTGCAGTTGCAAGAGTTGGTAGAATCAAGGTTTGTGCATCACAACTCATCACCCCGGGGAGATCTTGTTTTGTTTGTTAAGGAAATATCTGAAAGTGAGGGGTTAGATCTGGAATACTCTAGGGGGGGGGGTGAATAGAGTATTTATGGTTTTTATAAAATTTTCCAACTACTTTAATCTAGTCCTAGTGCTGCAGGAATTAAATTAAAGCACAAACACTACAATCCTAGCTATCACGGCCACAACAAGAAACAAAAGAAAAGAGCAACCAGACAACACAAGAAATTTATAGCGGTTACCCAACCTGGGTACATCCACTCTTGTACCACCCTAGTAGGAATCCACTCAGATTTTTTATCAGGTGCCTGACACCAATGAGCTTTTGATCAGGTGCTCAAAAACTAAACCTCAAGTCTTTTGGTCAGGTGACTTGCAACCAGGAATAACTTTTGTAGGGCGTTAAGAACCCTTTATACAGTGGGGGTGAGAGATTGATTTTGTCTTCTCTTTCTCAATGTACAACTGAGAAGACTTTTATGGATATGATGTTAGCAAAAGGCTCCCCCTGAGATGTTGAATGGTTCAGGGAGATAAATCTTTTCTTCAGGGTGATAGGCCTTCAGTCTTTCCTCTTTGACCAGACAAAGTACAGGAACTTCTTCACAGATAGAGGGTTTGTTGTTCTTTAAAGTGTCCTGGAGTGTATAAGAAAGAAGACTCTTGATTTTGATTTTATGTTCTTCTTCAGATTGTTGATATTCTTCTGGTCTAGATCTTGTATTTTTTATCAGCTTTTTATCTCTTTTTGTCTCAGAGTGTTGTCGAGCGAGAGCAGCAGAAGATTCTTGATTCTTGATTCATAGAACTGACTGACAGTATCTTTCTTACCGAGAAGAAGATGGAAAATCCCTTTTTGTATATTCCATATTATCTTCCTTTTGAAATTTGAAATTCTTCTGCATTCAATGCTGACAGCCTGGAGAATGTTTTGCATTGATTGAGTTTCCCCAACCGTCCCATGGAAAAATGGCAAGCAATAATCCTGATGAAGATCGTAATTAATGCTCCGTCTAACAGTAATATTTAGAGAATATTTTAGCATTAATTACTCAGGAATTATTACAGTAGGAAAGGGACAGAAGGATGGAAATAACCAAGTCTGGATTCGTCGAACAGAGAACAAAAATTGTCGAGCTGAGTCCACAGTTCGTCGAGCTGAGGAGTTATGTTCGTTGACCAGATGGCTTCTATTCGTCGAGCTGAGTTCCAAGATCGTCGAGCTGAGAATAAATTACTGCATTCTCTAGAACCTTGCCTTTTCTACACATCAAGATTGTCGAGCTGAGAATTTGACTTCGTCGACCAGAGTTTAGTGAAGTGTTTTTGGACTTAGATATTTTTGGAGTGAAATGCCGGAAGATCCAGAAATTGTCGACCTGAGAACTAGTTTCATTGGAATGTGTCGATACAAGTCCTGTGTGTCGACATAATTGCTTCTTGTCTCGACATAGTTGTTATTTTGACAGAAATCTGGAGTGTGTCAATACAAGTCCTGTGTGTAGACACAATTACTGTGTGTCGACACAATCTGGCTTCTGTTGTCGACACAGTTGATGTCGACAGATATTCTGTGGGTCGACACAAGTCCTGTGTGTCGACACAATCTGGCTTCTGGTGTCGACACAGTTGATGTTGACAGATGTTCTGTGTGTCGACAAAATCTGGCTTCTGGTGTCGACACAGTTGATGTCGACAGATGTCATGTGTGTCGACACAAGTCCTGTATGTCGACACAATCTGGCTTCTGGTGTCGACATAGTTGATGTCGACAGATGTTCTGTATGTTGACACAAGTCCTGTGTGTCGACACAATCTGACTTTTGGGGTCGACACAATCTTTCCCAAGTATCGACACAATTGCTTGAGTCTCTGGTAGTCTGTTGAAGGCTGGTCCATGTGATGTTGACTCTAAGGACTTGGACGAGACTCTAGGACACAACCATGACCCTGGTTATACATGATGGGTCATATGATCCTAACTTAGTGAACCTAGCCCAAATCAAACTAAGGATCCAACAATCTCCCTCTATTTGGGTAAGGTCACTAATTACAGACTCATAATAAAATGAAAAATTTACAAAACATGAAAACATATATCTGGCAAGAAAAATAAACGCATGCAACATATATATACACAGTAAGCTTTGTATCAAGAAATTAATAAGTAGTTTCAAAACAACACAAACTTATCAGTTCAGGTTTCACTTTCTCTTCTTCTTCTCCTTGTGCTTATCCTCTTTAGCTCTTTCATCACGCTTAATAAATATAATTTCCCTGTTGGGATCTGCAGCCTGCACATTTGTCATTGTCATATCAGCAGCCCCTATGATATTTAGAGATGTAGCCCTTGGGACCACTGCTTCTGGATGCAGTTTCATATAGTCATCAACATTGAAAAAATTATTAGCCTTTTCAAACATGTTCAACTCTTCCTTCCTGTATTTTGACCTGGTAGTATACTCTGATGGATCCTTCCCTTCAGCTCTGGCTTTGTTGATCATAGAAAGGCCAACCAATTCTTGGAGCCTGACCATCCTAGCTATTGTTGCTGTTTCAGGATCTTTATATGGTACAGGTGGGGAAGCAGGTCTCTTGGGGCTTTCAGCTTTTTGATATTTAGGGAGTTATTGTTGTAGCTGTTGTTGATGCTGCTGCTGTTGAGGTTGGTGCAGCTTGCCTGAAGTGTAGTATCTCTGCTACTTGCTTCCTGAGGATGAAGACCTACCCTGATGCCTTTTATAAGTTTGAAACTGTGTAGTCCTTTGAGATGTTGTGCCTGAAGCACCAGCAGCTGGAGGAGGATGAGGAGGAGGAGGGTCCTTTCTATATCTTTGAATGGGTGGAGGTGAATATCTTCTGCTCTTCTTTCTTTCTTTCTATTCATTCTTGGATTGCCACATCCAAGCAGGCATACCCTTATAAGGAGTGATTTTATGAAGGATATAGTAAGGGGTGTCATTTGTTGGATTGGGCTTTGGAACATGAGGTGGAGGTGCTTTCCTCTTTTTAGAAACTTTCTTTTTCTTAGGTTCCTCATCTGAGTCTTCATCTTCGTCCTCCTCATCATCATCAGAATTCTGAGGATTGTCATACAGTGAATCCAGTGCTTTGAGATCCCCTACAGAAATCAAAGGTTTATCTGCCTAAGAGGGAGCTGGAAGAGGAGCTGCAACTAGAGCAGAAATGATTTTTGGAGGGGATGAAACACTAACTGAATCAGCCTTAGGTGGAGATGGCTGTAGTCTTTGGAGTAGCAAAAATGTCTTTGAGTTGTTTGACAACTTTAGGACTTATTGGAGAGGAATAAGGAATAATAGCCAAAGATGGCTTAGTACTGTCAGCTAGAGGAAAGATCAAATAAGTTGTATCAAAAATTCTCAAAAGATTTACCAAATCTACTGTAGGATTAATAATGAAATCACCAATAGTAATTATTTCTTCTGTTACTGACTCATTTATGTCCATGTCAGTTTCAATAAAATGAATAAAATCAAATAAATCTTCATCATCTGCTGGAAATAAATCTGCATCATCTGCTGCTGCTGCTACTGCATCTGCTGGAACTATTACTACTGCAGCTTCTTCATCAAGTATCTCCCCCTACCTTGTTTTAGTGCAAACTAGAGCCAGGCCCCTAACTGAAGAGGGGGTAGAAGAGAGGGCAAAGATTTGGGCAGCAAGAGATGATATAGAAGTAGCAAGAGGTGAAATGGCCTCTACTATGATGGTTTTTAGGAGGGGAGTAATGAGGGTAATAAGAGAGGAGATGGTGGAGGGGTCCAATGGTGGAGTTGCAGATGGTGTGTCAGAAGGTGTTTGAGTGGAAACAGATGGAGGGATGGTAGTAGTTGTTGGGGTTGGAGGAGGAGCATCTTGCATTTGGTCATCTTATGGGGAAGGAGAATTGAGGGGGGATAACAAGTTGAAGGATGGTATGTCGGACAAATGTGGTGGAAGAGGAGATGAAGGTGGTTTTTGAAGATGAGTATGAGGTGGAGATGTAAGGATGGGGGATGATGGAAGTGTGGGAGTTTGAATGATTGTGTGGTCTGTGGAGGGAAGTTGTGTTTGAATTGTTGGAAGGCATGGGGGTAAAGGAGTGATCTCTTCAGAAAGGTGGGGAGTGGTTGTATCATCCCTTGTACTTTCAGAAGCTTTTATGGAAGAGGGAGCCTTGGAGGGCTTTGTGATGGTGCTCTCCCACTTGACAAAAAGAGCACAAGTTATCCTCTTACTGGCATTTATGAATATGGTCTGCGATACCAGTGATTCAACAGCCTTCTCTTTCAAGAAGATCCCCAGGATCCTTCCAAAACTAACTTCCTTTTTATTATTCTTTTTCTTAATAAGATCAAAAACGATCTGTGCCCAGTTCACTAGTTTCTTGTTCACCACTACACACATAACAAGAAATTGATGCCTGGTTATATAGTCGTGTGAAGTGTGCTTGCCCAGCAAGACTTTCCCAACTATGTCTGCTAGAAACTTAAATTCCACAGAGAGATGTTTCTTCAGTAATTTGTTAGTGTTTTCTCCAGAGTAACCCATTAGACTTAGCATCTCATCATACACTCCATTATCAATCTCTAATGCAACTTCTCCATTACTTAGTCCAAAGATTTCAGTTAAAATGGAGGGAGGGAGAGAAATAGCATAACCCGCTATTGTTCCAGTCAGTGTGTTGTCATCTGTTGTAGAGGAAGTATGTACACATTCCCTGATTTCTGATCCAGATATTTTGATCCTTGTGGATAGCAGAGTTTTCAATTTCTGGTCATCAAGAGTTGCAGGATTTCCAGAAAGATAGGGCCGGAATGTTGGAATGAATCGAAATCCACATCAAATCCGGTAACAAACTTTATTGCTGCAAGAGTCCATGCTGGAATCGCCATTAGAGCACCTGCAAGAGAAAAACGATGATCAAGTGCAAAGGAACAGAAAGCGCGGGACGAAGGTCGAAGAAAACCTAGATATAGGGTTTTCCGGAATGTGAATCGACAAACTCCATTCCACGAAAATTAAAACATTCTTTGATTTGAGGTCGACGAGATCATTTAGAGTTAAACAATTTGTCGAGCTCAGTCTGAAGATTTGAAGACGTTTCGTCGAGCTCCATTCGACGAAAGTTTTCTGAATCAGATTCGTTGATCTTCGGTCGACGAAAATTGGTTCAGTCACAGAGAGTTCGTCGATCTCCATTCAACGAATGTCGCAAGAATGTTTCCCAGATCGTCGAACTCCGTTCGACGAACTGTGAAAAATTCATTGAGTGCAGATAGAAACTAAACTAAGTCTTCTCCATTGATCATTCCAAGCTTATTTATAAAGAACAAGTGATTTCTCTCATCCAGAGGTTTGGTGAATATATAAGCTCTTTATAAATCACTGTAGATATAGACAAGATTAACTTTGTTTTTGTCTATACACTCTCTAACGAAATGATGCCTAATATCTATATGCTTGGTCCTACTGTGATGAACTGGATTTTGTGCTATGGCTATAGCACTTGTGTTATCACAGAATAGAGTTGAATTATTTAAGTTGAGATCATAGTCCATTAATTGATTCTGAATCCACAACATCTGTGAGCAGCAACTGCCAGCTGCAATGTATTCTGCTTAAGCAGTTGAAGTGGACACAGATGATTGTTTCTTACAGAACTAAGACACTAATCTCATACCTAGGAACTGGCAAGTTCCCGAAGTACTTTTTTGTCTGCCCTGTATCCAGCAAAGTCTGCATCTGAATATCCAGTTAAATCAAATTCCGACTCAGTAGGATACCATAGGCCTAGACTAAGAAAACTCTTTATATATCTCAAAGTTCTTTTTAAGAAAATTAGGTGATATTCCTTAGGGTTCACTTGGAACCTAGCACAAAGGCATGTGACAAACATGATATCAGGTCTGCTTGTTGTAAGGTATAGTAGGGACCCAACAATGCCCCTATATAGTTTCTGATCCATATGTTTCCCATGTGCATTAGAGTCTATTACAGCATTTGTAGCCATGGGTGTTTTATTTGCTGAGGCATCAGCCATCCCAAACTTCTTTATAAGCTCTTTAGCATATTTAGCTTGGGAGATGAAGATGCCATCAGGGAGCTACTTCACTTGGAGACCAAGAAAGTAGGAGAGCTCTCCCATGCTACTCATTTCAAATTTAAACAGCATGAGGTCAGAGAATCTCTTGCATAATTTGGAATGAGTAGACCCAAATATGATGTCATCCACATATATTTGTACTAGCAATGTTTGGTCCTTATGATGTCCTGTGAAAAGTGTTTTATCTACTATGCCTCTAATGAATTTATGCTCTATCAAAAAGCTAGCTAGGGTCTCATACCAAGCTCTAGGAGCTTTCTTTAGACCATAAAGAGCTTTATGCAATTTAAAAATATGATAAGGATGAGTTGGAGAGACAAAACCTGGAGGTTGTTCAACATAAACCTCTTCTTTCAGTACTCCATTCAAAAATGCACTCTTCACATCCATCTGAGAGACCTTGAATTTCTTGTATGCAGCATAATCTAGAAAACTTCTGATGGCCTCTAACCTTGCAACTGGTGCAAAGGTCTGATCATAATTTATCCCTTCATCTTGTTTGTATCCTTGATCAACAAGCCTATCCTTGTTCCTCACAATTGTATGTTAGACATCCAGTTTATTTCTGTATACCCATTTGGTTTCAATGATTGGGTAGTCTTGGGGTCTTGGAACCAAATCCCAAACTCTACATCTCTCAAATTGGTTAAGTTTCTCTTGCATTGCAATGATCCAGTGGGATCCTGCTCAGCATCTTGAATTGATTGAGGTTCAACCTAAGAGAGAAAACAAGCATGCATCAAATCTTGGTTTAGTTGATTCCATGTCTGTACACCTTCTAATATGTCTCCAATCACTTGGGATCTAGGGTGATCCCTGAGTGTGACAAAGTCAGTTGGTGGAGTTGGTTTTGCAACAGTATTTTGAATTAATTCCTCTTGTGGAATTGAGTTTGATGTTGGATGAGGTTCAGTCACTTCAGTTCCTTCTTCTTCACTTTCTTCTTCATCTTGTGGAGACAGATGTGTTGAGCCTCTTGGGTGAGGCTTAGTCCATCCAAGTTCTCACACAAGTGACGTACCTGCAAAGGATTACTGGTAGAAATTTATTTCTCCTTGCAAGACATGTTAGCCTCATTAAAAGTAACATGAATAGATTCTTTAATTTTCATGGAGGATTTGTTAAATACCCTAAAAGCTTTCTTACTTGGGAATATTCGAGAAAAATTCCCTCATCAGCCTTATCTTCAAACTTTCTAATGTATTTCTTATTGTTATTATGTATATGGCATATACAACAAAATACTTTAAAATAGTTGATTTTAGGTTTCTTTCCTTTAAGGGAGTCCTATTCTTCAGTTTATGTATCAAGCTCCTGTTCAGGACATAGTTTGTTGTGCTTACAGTCTCTGCCCAAAAGGTTAGTGGCATGTAAGCATCTACAAGTAATGTATCTGCACCTTCAATTAGGGTCCTATTTTTCCTTTCAACTACCCCATTTTGTTGGGGAGTTCTAGGAGCTGAGAAACAGTATCTGATACCTTCCTTCTCACAGAACTTATGCATAAGAAGAGAATCAAACTCTGTACCATGATCACTTCTGATCAATGCAACATGAGTAGAGTACTCAATCTGTATGGTCCTGAGAAAATCTGTAAGAACTTTAAAGGTATCTGACTTAAATCTCAGAAAGGACACCCAAGTGAACCTTGAGAAGTCATCTACAATAACTAAAGTTTAGGATTTCCCTCCTAGGCTTTGCACAATAATGGGTCCAAAGAGATCCATGTGTAGCAAATACAAAATCCTAGGCGAATCACTTTTATTAACTGACTTAAAGCTAGTTTTAGTTTGCTTGCCTAGTTGACAAGCACTACAAAGGCCTTTCTTCTTGTAGGGACCAGAAGGTAAGCCTCTTACAAGACTGTCTTTAAATAACCTAACAATGTTTTTCATGTTAACATGACCTAGCCTTTTATGCCATAATTCATTCTGAGTTCTAGCTATGTTGAGTAGGCAAATATCTGAATTGGCACAATAGAAATTAACTAAGTAGATGTTGCCTAGTCTATTCCAATTAAAACAATTTGTTTTTCTTTATTAGAGATAGTGCAGGGGGTTGAGTTAAAGTGTACCTGATAATCTTCATCACATAATTGACTTATGGAGATGAGGTTATGTTTGAGTCCTCTGACATATGTCACTTTCTTGAAGGTGACAACTCCAATTTTCACTTCTCCATATCCTTCTGACTTGCCACACTTTGAATCACCAAAGATTACCTTTGGCCCTAGATTAGAATTGTAGTTGAGTAGGTTATTCTTACTACCAGTTATATGTTTGGAGCTTCCACTGTCCAGGTACCAGGTTTGATTAATCACTGGATATCCCTTTTCCTGCAGTAGAAACAGTTAGTTGTTCTTGACCCAGGTTACCTTGGGTCATTTATATTGCTTGTAAGAAAAACTGAATATCACAGAAAACTCTGGTTGAGATTTGTATCCTAGTTGGGGATATCTTCTAGGTGGAATTATCCAGTCAGCTAATGGATTAAATGGTTTCCTAGGTTTATTAGAGTTGTTGTTACAGTTATAATTTTTGTTAAGTATTTCTGGGTTCGACGAATTTTTGTGAGTTCGTAGACCCGAGTTCGACGAATTAGGATGAGGTCATCGATCTCTACCCAGAGAATGAACATGCTCATTTTATGTGCCCCACGTTCATCGATCTCTGCTCGACAAACCATACAAAGTTCGTTGATCGCAGTTAGACGAATAATTATAGTTAAAGTTTGCATTCAGAGTTCGTCGATTAGAGTTCGACGAACTGTTCATGTTTCGTCGATCTGAGTTTTCATCTATTTTTACCTAAGGTTTTCTGATTTTTGTTATTTTGACCTTTCGATTTGGGAATTTCTTCTATGGTTTGTTTATAGTTTATTATTTTTTCCCTTAGCTGAAACAAATTTGATGGGGGTTGTCAAAATATTCTTCTTGAGAATGGGGGGGCAAACTTGATGAATCACCCAAGCCCAGCTTGTCATTCAGTTTGACATTTACAGTGCTTGTGATGTCCATCATCTTGAGGCTTCACCCATTGAGAGTTTTCTCAAGTTGTTCAGCCTCACACAACTCAGTCTTTAACAGGATAATTTGTTCATTAGCTAAATTTAATTCATCCTTTAACCTATTGTTTTCAAAAATAATATTTTCTTAGTTTCCTAGTTTTTCCCTAAGTGTCTTAATTTCTTTTTCTGAATTTATTAGATCTATGCACATGATTTTAAATTCAGTTATAAAAGAATCAGAATTATAATCAAAAGAAGAAAGTACCTGGTCAGCCTCAGATTCTGAAGCTTCTTCATTTTCCGACTCTTCTTCATCTGAAGAAGTTTTGGAAGCATCAATTGCCATGAGGCAGACTTCTTTGGCCCTTGCCTCTTCTTATTCTTTACTAGAGCAGGAGGATGTTGATTCATCTTCAATTTCACTCCAGGATTCAGCTACAAATCTTTTCTCCTTCTTCTTGTATCTACTGGAGGAAGGTCTTGAGCTGTGTTGTCTTCTGGTATCCTTCTCTCTTCTCTTATCCTTCTTTTGATTTTCTGGACACTCTGAGATGAAGTGTACAGGTTTCCTACAACCAAAGCAAAAAACTTCTTTAGTGGGGGTTTTATCATACCTTGGCTTGTCATCCATCCTAGATGACTTTCTTCTGAAGTCTTTCCTTGCCAGCTTGTAAAATCTTTTGGCAAGTAGACCCATCAACTCTTCATTTATTGTTGGTGCTTCTGTCTCCTCAGCAGCCTTGAATGAAATGTTGTGCTCCTTCCTTGCTGGTGGAGGTGTTCTTTGCTCAGCTGCTTCTCTGGATTTGATAAGCTGTTCATAGGACTTAAGCTTTCCTAAAAGAGATTCAGTGGAAATCTCATTCAGGCTCCTAGCCTCCTTAATGTGCCAGATCCTTGAATCCCATGAGCTTGGGAAGCACATGAGGATTTTATCATTCACCTCTATGAGGGTGATGTCCTTGTCCAAGGTTTTCAGCTCATTGATGATTGAGCTCAACCTATTGTACATCTCTACAACTGATTCAGCTTCTTCTTTCTTGAAGTTCTCATATTGTGATATAAGATTGGACCTTCTATCTTTTATTTTATCAGCAGACCCAGCCACCATTTGATTGAGGGAATCCCAGATGGCTTTGGCTGATGTACATTTAGCCACTTTTTGAAAGATGTCATATGACATTGTTTGTGCCAGAATATTCATTGTCTTGGCATCAACAATTTTTGCCTTCTTCTGGGCCTTAGTCCACTCAAGTGGTGGAACTGTATTGTTGCTGGATGTTTTTGTAGAGGTGGAGGCAGATGGTTAAGGAGGACCTGTCACAATGTAATTAAAAATATCCTCATCAATAGAGTTCATATATAACTTGATTCTTGCCTTCCAGATGACAAACCTATTTAGGTTGCAAACTGGAGGTTTGGTGCTTGCATAGTCTTTGTTCTGTGCCATGCTGTATGTATAATCCTAGTAAAATAAATATTAAATCTAACTCAGGATCTTTGGTTCAAGGGTTAGCTTGTACAACCAAAGGAATCTTGCTCTTATACCAATTGAAAGTGAGGGGTTAGATCTGGAATACTCTAGTTGGGGGGGGGGGTGAATAGAGTATTTAGGGTTTTTATAAAATTTTCCAACTAGTTTAATCTAGTCCTACTACTGCAGGAATTAAATTAAAGCACAAACACAGCAATCCTAGCAATCACAGCCACAACAAGAAACAAAAGAAAAGAGCAACCAGACAACACAAGAAATTTATAGTGGTTCCTCAACCTGAGTACATCCACTCTTCTACAACCCTGGTAGGAATCCACTCAGATTTTTGATCCGGTGCCTGACACCAATGAGCTTTTGATTAGGTGCTCAAAAACCAAACCTCAAGTCTTTTGATCAGGTGACTTACAACCAGGAATAACTTTTGAAGGGAGTTAAGAAACCTTTATACAGTGGGGGTGAGAGATTGATTTTGTCTTCTCCTTGTCAATGTACAACTAAGAAGAATTTTGTGGATATGATGTTAACAAAAGGCTCCCCCTGAGATGTTGAATGGTTCAGGGAGATGGAGCTTTACTTCAGGGTGATAGGCCTTCAGTCTTTTAGCTTTGACCAGAAAAATACAGGAACTTCTTAACATATAGAGGGTTTGTTGTCCTTTGAAGTGTCCTGGAGTGTAGAAGGATGAAGACTCTTGATTTTGATTTGATTTCTTCTTCTTCAGATTGCTGATATTCTTCTGGTCTAGATCTTGTATTTCTGTATCAGCTTTCTATCTCTCTTTGTCTCAGAGTGTTGTCAAGAGAGAGCAGCAGACGATTCTTGATTCCTGATTCATAGAACTGACTGACTGTCTCTTTCTTACCGAGAAGAAGATGGAAAATCCCTTTTTGTATATTCCATATTATCTTCCTTTTGAAATTTGAAATTCTTCTGCATTCAATGCTGACGGCCTGGAGAATGTTTTGTATTTATTGAGTTTCCCCAACTGTCCCATGGAAAAATGGCAAGCAAGAATCCTGATGAAAACCGTAATTAATGCTCCGTCTAACGGTAATATTCAGAGAATATTTTAGCATTAATTACTCAGGAATTATTACAGTAGGAAAGGGACAAAAGGATGGAAATAACCAAGTCTGGATTCGTTGAACAGAGAACAAAAATCATCGAGATGAGTCCACAGTTCGTCGAGCTGAGGAGTTGTATTCGTCGACCAGATGGATTTTGTTCGTCGAGCTGAGTTTCAAGATCGTCGAGCTGAGAATAGATAACTGTGTTCTCTAGAACCTTGCCTTTTCTACACATCAAGATCCTCGAGCTGAGAATTTGACTTCGTCGACCAGAGTTCAGTGAAGTGTTTTTGGACTTAGATATTTCTGGAATGAAATGCTGGAGTATCCAGAAATCGTCGACCTGAGAACTGGGTTCGTCGAACTGAGAACTAGTTTCGTTGGAATGTGTCGACACAAGTCCTGTATGTCGATACAATTGCTTCTTTTCTCTACATAGTTGTTGTTTTGACAGAAATCTGGAGTGTGTCGACACAAGTCCTGTGTGTTGATACAATTACTGTGTGTCGACACAATATTGCTTCTACTGTCGACACAGTTGATGTCGACAGATGTTCTGTGTGTCGAGACAAGTCCTGTGTGTTGACACAATCTGGCTTCTGGTGTCGATACAGTTGATGTCCACAGATGTTCCGTGTGTCAACACAAGTCCTGTGTGTCGACATAATCTGGCTTCTGGTGTCGACACAGTTGATGTCGACAGATGTCCTGTGTGTCGACACAAGTCCTGTGTATCGACACAATCTGCCTTCTGGTGTCGACACAGTTGATGTCGACAGATGTTCTGTGTGTCGACACAAGTCCTATGTGTCGACATAATCTGATTTTTGGTGTCGACACAATCTTTCCCAAGTGTCGACCCAATTGCTTGTGTCTCTGGCAGTCTGTTGAAGGTTGGTCCATGTGATGTTGATTCTAAGGACTTGGCATAGACTCTAGGACACAACCATAACCCTGGCTTTACATGATGGGTCATATGATCCTAACTTAGAGAACCTAGCCCAAATCAAACTAGGGATCCAACAATATCATTATGATCATGCATATATTATCGGGAGCTCAACCGATTACGGTGCGGAACACATATCCTTTACCCTAGATCGATGATCTATTCGATCAGCTGGTGGGAGCGCATTGGTTTTCCAAGCTTGATTTGCACTCGGGGTACTATAAGTTGAGAATACAACAGGAAGATATTTAGAAAACAACATTTAGCTCGAGATACGGCTTATATGAGTTCAAAGTGACGCCGTTTGGGCTCACAAATGCTCCTTCCGCATTCATGAGTTTGTTGAATAGGTTGTTTGAGATGTATCTGAACATTTTGGTCATCATTTTTATTGATGATATTTTGGTCTACCTAAAGGTGAAAGATGAGCATGCTGAGCACTTGGCCTTAGTTTTGAAGAAAAACTAAAGGAGCACTCGTTGTTTGCTAAGTTCAGCAAATGTGATTTTTGGCTCCAAGAAGTTGCTTTCTTGGAACATGTTATTAGTGGTGCTAGATTAGCAGTAGACCCAACCAAGGTGTGTGTTATGAAGGAGTGGTTGTCTTTGACGTTCAGGTCGACAATTTCTGGATACTCCAACACTTCACACTAGAAGTTTGTGTCGACACTAGAAGCAAGAGTTGTGTCGACACCAACAACAATTGTGTCGACACTAGAAGCAAGAGTTGTGTCGACACCAACAACAATTGTGTCGACACACATGACTTATGTCAACACAACAGCCATGTCGAGACAAGAAATAATTATGTCGACACATAGGACTTGTGTCGACACATTCCCCTGAAGTTCTATCGAGAAGTTATCAGCTTGATGAAATCAGCTATCAGCTCGACGAACTCCATACACAGAATAGACAAAGTTTCTAGAGAATACAGTTCTACTCTCAACTCGACGATCTTGGAACTTAGCTCTAAGAACAGAAGTTATCTGGTCGACGAACACAACTTCTCAGATCGACGAATTGTGAACTCAGCTCGACAATATCTGTTACATGTTCGACGAATCCAGACTTAGTCATTTCTAGTCTTTTGTCACTTTCCTAATGCAATAATTCCTAAGTAATTAATGCTTCAATATTCTCTAAATATAACTATTAGACAAAGCATTAATTATGGTCTTCTCCAGGATTATTTCTTGTCGTTTTTCCATGGGATAGTTGGGGAAAAAAATCAATGCAGTTTATTTTCAAGGCCGTCCGCATTGATTGCAGAGGAATTCAAATTTCGAAAGACAATTTTGACATGAAATATAAAAGAGATTTTCTCTCTTTTCCTACACATAGCAGAGCAGAATACACACAAAATAGCAAAATAGAACATAGACACATAGACAGAAAAATGGGAATCAGTCTGCAACAAGAAATTCTCTGCTCTCTCTCTGAACTCTGAACTCTGATAAAGCAACTCAAGAAGCCCTAGACCAGAAGAAAATATGTTACTTGAATAAGAAGAACAATCAATCAAAATCAAGAGTCTTTATTCTTCAACTCTCCAGGACACTTCAAAGGACAACATCTATTCCATCTGTCAAGAAGTTCCTGAAGATCCTTTTTGGTCAAGGCTGTTAAAGACTGAAGGCCTATCACCCTGAATCAAAGCTCCAGATTTCCCTGAACCATTCTACATCACAGGGGGAGCAATTTGCTAAAATCACATCCACAAGTCTTCTCAGTTGTATATTGAGAAATAGAAGACCATGTCATCTCTCACCCCCACTATATAAAGGGTTATAACTCCCTTCGAAACTTATTCTTGATTGCAAGTCACCTGACCAAAAGACTTGAGGTTTGGTTCTTGAGCACCTGATCAAAAGCTCATTGGTGCCAGGCACCTGATCAAAAATCTGAGTGGATTCCTATCAGGGTGGTAGAAGAGTGGATGTACCCAGGCTGGGAAACCACTATAAATTTCTTGTGTTGTCTGGTTGCCCCTTCTTTTTGTTCTTGCCGTGTTTGTGCTTTCTAGGATTGTTGTGTTTATATTTTATTAAGTTGTTTATGCACTTTCACAATTACAACAAAACCTGTAAAAGATTTTAAGGATTTAAGAATACTCTATTCACCCCCCCCCTTCTAGAGTATTTCAGATCTAACATATCACTTTCAATTGGTATCAGAGCAGGATTCCCTTGGTTGTACAAGCTAACCCTTGAACCAAAGATCCTGAGTTAGATCTATCTTTTCATTTCCATTAGATTAATAGTCACATAACATGACACAGAATAAGGACTCTGTAAGCACCAGACCTCCAGTATACAATCTGAATAAGTTTGTCATCTGGAAGGTAAGAATTAGGTTTTACATGAACTCTATTGATGAAGATATATACAACTCCATTTTGACAGGTCCCCCTCAAGAATCTACTTTTACAACATCTTCAAGCACAACTGCAGTTCCACCACCTGAGTGGACTGAAGCCCAGAAGAAGGCAAAGATTGCAGATGCCAAGGCAATGAATATACTAGCATAAACAATGTCAGATGATATATTTCAAAAGGTGGCTGAATGCACCTCAACCAAAGCCATTTGGGATTCCCTTAACTAAATGGTGGCTGGTTCAGCAGATGAAAGAAAGGACATGAGATATAATCTCATATCCCTGTATGAGAATTTCAAGAAATAAGAAGCTGAGTCAGTGGCTGATATGTACAATAGGTTAAGTTCAATCATCAATGAGCTAAACACCTTGGACAAGGACATCACCCTCACTGAGGTGAATGATAATATCCTAATGTGCTTCCCAAGCTCATGGGATTCAAGGATCTGTCCCATCAAGGAGGCTAGAAGCCTAAATGAGATTTTCACCGAATCTTTTTTAGGCAAGCTTAAGTCCTATGAACAGCTGATAAAATCCAGAGAGGCAACTGAGCAAAGAACACCTCCTCCAGCAAGAAAAGAACAAAGTATTGCATTCAAAGCTGCTAAGGAGACAGAGACTTCAACTACAAATGAAGAGATGATGAGTCTTTTTGCCAAAAGATTCTACAAAATGGCAAGGAAAGACTTCAGGAGAAAGTCATCAAGGCATGATGACAAGCCAAGGTATGATAAAACACCAACTAAAGAAGTGGTGTATATTGGTTGCAGGAAACCCGGACACTTCATCTCTGAGTGTCCAGAGAATCAGAAGAAGGAGAAGAGAAGAGAAAAAGACACAAGAAGACAGCACAACATCAGTCCTTCTTTCAGCAAATATAAGAAGAAGGAGAAAGGCTTTGTGGCTGAATCTTGGAGTGAGACTGAGGTTGAATCAACATCTTCCAGCTCCAGTGAAGATGAAGAAGAGGCAAGGGCCAAAGAAGTCTGCTTAATGGCCATTGATGCCTCCAGAAGCCATTCAGAAGAAGAAGATTCTGACAATGAAGAAGCTTCAGAGTCTGAAGCTGACTAGGTATTATCTTCTTTTGATTACAGTTCTGATTCATTTAAATTTGAATTCAAAACCATGTGCATAGATTTAATTAACTCAGAAAGGGAAATCAAAACTATTAGGGAAAAATTAGGAAACATAGAAAATGTTAATTCTGAAAACAATAAGTTAAAGGATGAATAACCCTAGCTAATGAACAAATCAAATTATTAAAAACTGAGTTATGTGAGGCTAAACAACTTGAGGAAACTCTCAATGGGAGAAGCCTCAAGTTGATGGACATCACAAGCACTGTAAATGCCAGGCTTAATGGCAACCTAGGCTTGGATGCTTCATCAAGTCTGCCCCCCATCCTCAAGAAAACTATTTTGTCAACCCCATTAAATTTGTTTCTGCAAAAGGGAAAGAGAAAATAAAGCATAATCAAACCATAGAACAAATGACAAAATCAATAGGTCAAAACAACAAAAATCAGAAAACATTAACTAAAAACAAGGTTCAATAGAATTCGTCGAACTCAGATAGACGAAATGTTGTTAGTTCGTCAAACCCCACTTGACGAATGCTGAACGCAAACTATAGCTATAATTATTCATCTAACTGCAATAGATGAACTCTGTATGGTTCGTCGAGCAGAGGTCGATGAACATGGGGCACAAAAAATGAATACGTTCATTCTCTGGGCAGAGATCGACGATCTCAACCCAATTGGTCGAACTTTGGTCGACGAACTCATAGAAATTCGTCGAACCCAAAAAGACTTAACAAGAATGTTAATTATAACAGCTAGTCTAATAATTCTAGAAAACCATTTAATCCTGTAGCTGATTGGGTAACACCACCTAAGATATATCACCCTCTAGGATATAAATCTCAACCAGAATTCTCTGTTATTTCTAGCTTTTCATACCAGCAAAACAAAGGACCCAAGGTAACTTGGGTCAAGAACAATTAATTGTTTTTCATTGCAGGTGAAGAGCTGTCCAGTAAATAATCAAACATGGTACCTGGACAGTGGATGCTCTAAACATATGACTGGCAGCAAAGACATCTTAACTAACTATAAGTCCAAGCTGGGATCAAATGTTATCTTTGGTGATTCAAAATGTGGCCAGTCTGAAGGTTTTGGAGAAGTGAAGATTGGAGAAGTCACTTTTAAGAAAGTGAAATATGTCAGAGGACTCAAGCATAACCTCATCTCCATAAGTCAGTTATGTGATGAAGGTTATCAGATACACTTTAACTCATCTTCTTGCACTATTGCTAATAAGGAAAAATGAACTGTTTTAATTGGGAATAGACAAGATAACATATACTTAGTTGATTTTCTTTCTGCCAAGTCTGATATCTGCTTACTTAATATAACTAGTAATCAGAATGAGTTATGGCATAAAAGGCTAGGGCATGTAAACTTGAAAAATATTGTTAGTCTATCAAAAGACAACCTTGTTAGAGGTTTACCTCCTGGTCCCTACAAGAAGAAAGGCCTTTGCAGAGCTTGTCAACTAGGCAAGCAAACTAAATCTAGTTTTAAATCTGTTAATAAAAGTGATTCACCTTGGATTTTATATTTACTACACATGGATCTCTTTGGACCCATTGGTGTACAAAGCCTAGGAGGGAAATCCTACACCTTAGTTATAGTGGATGACTTATCAAGGTTCACTTGGGTGTCCTTTTTGAGATCTAAGTCAGATACCTTTAAGGTTCTTACAGATTTTCTCAGGACCATACAGATTGAGTTCTCTACTCCTGTTGCATTGATCAAAAGTGATCATGGCACAGAGTTTGAGTCTCTTTTTATGCACGAGGTCTGCGCCTCCTTCTGTAAAGGTCTTCATGGGGCGCCATGCCGATGCTCTCCTGGTGGCTATTATTGTAGGAGAATTCTACTAGTGGTAAGAGTATTTCTCACGACTCTCCTCTATCCAATACATATAATCTCAATAGATCCTCCAGCGTTCTGATGGTCCTCTCAGACTGCCCGTCTGTTTGAGGATGAAACGCGGTACTAAAGGTAAGGCGTGAGCCCAAATACGCGTGTACAGCTTTCCAATCCTTGGAGGTAAAGCGACCATCACAGTCAGAAATGATTGACTTAGGCACGCAATGGTACCGTACGAACTTCTCTATAAAGAGGCGTACCAGGACATCCACGTGAACCTCTTTCTTTATAGGGATGAACCGGGCTACCTTAGTCAGTCGATCAACAATTACCCAAACCGAATCGTTCCCTGAGCATGAGCGAGATAACCCATGGACGATGTCCATGGAGATATCCTCAAACTTCCACTCGGGGATGGGCAGCGACTATAGCAAACCACCGGGACTCTTGCACTCTGCCTTCACTCTTTGACAAGCTTCGCAATGTGTAACAAAATATCTGACATCCTTTTTCATTCCCGACCAGCACATGGTCTTCCGTAAGCCAGCGTACATTTTGGCAATACCTGGATGCACTGAATACTGAGAGCAATGTGCCTCTCTCAAGATATCCTCCCAGATTTTACCACCCTTGGGAATGAAGAGCCGGCCGCGGAAATAAACGAAGCCGTCTTTTAGTGTATACTTATCAGTAGTCCCATCTTCCATTAACTTGATAGCTGGGGCCAGTGCTGTATCCCTTCCTTGCTCCGCTCGGATTTGGTCCCGGATATCACAAACTATGCTCATGGTTGCCAAGTACTCCATATATTCTGCCGAAGAAGCCTTATATACCAAAGTAATATCCATCTTTTCGATCATCCGAGCCAACTCCATACTCATCAACCGAGACTCTAGGCATGAGTTTGGTACCTTCTTGCTCAACTCATCGGCCACCGAGTTCGCTTTTCCGGGGTGGTAGTTCAAGGTGAACTCATAATCGCACAGGAATTCTAACCACCACCGTTGTCTTAAGTTCAACTCCTTCTGTGTATGAACGTACTTTAAGTTTTTATGGTCTGAGAAAATCTCGCAGTGGACGTCGTATAGATAGTGCCTCCAAACCTTCAAGGAGAACACCACTGCTCCCAATTCCAAATCATGAATCGGGTAATTAATTTCATGCTTCTTCAGCTGTCTTGAAGCATAAGCAATCACGTGTCCAAGCTACATCAACACCGCTCCCATCCCTTGATATGACCCATCAATGTAAACTTGAAATCCCTCCTTTCCAGACGGGAGGGCTAGGATGGGGGCGGAGGTAAGTCTATCCTTCAACTCTTGGAACGCCGCTTCACATTGGGGTTTCCACTCAAATGACACACCTTTCTTCATCAACAAAGTAAGAGGAAGGGAAATCTTGGAGAATCCTTTTACGAACTTGCGGTAATAACCGGCAAGTCCAAGGAAGCTCCGCACATCAGCTACCAACTTCATGGGCGACCACTCCTTCACGGCACGCATCTTGGCCGGATCCACCCCTAGTCCTGCTCCACTGATCACATGCCCCAAGAAAGTAACCTCTTTAAGCCAGAATTCGCACTTGCTGAACATGACGAACAAGGCGTGCTCTCTTAATTTCTTCAATACCAAGGTCAAGTGCTCAATATGCTCCTCCTCCGTCTTTGAGTAGACTAGGATGTTGTAGATGAAAACAATGATGAAGATGTCCAAATAAGGCCCAAACACCTTTTTCATCAAGATCATGAAGGCCGAAGGGGCATTTGTGAGCCCAAACGACATTACAGTGAACTCGTACAGTCCATATCTCGAACTAAAGGCCGTTTTCTGTATATCCTCTTCTTGTATCGTCAACTGATAATATCCCGAGCACAGATCCAACTTCAAAAACCAATGCGCTCCTACCAGTTGATCGAACAGCTCGTCGATCCGGGGTAGTGGATAAGTGTTCCGCACCGTCAGTCGATTAAGCTCCCGATAGTCTATGCATAACCGCAAGGTTCTGTCCTTCTTCTTGACGAACAATACAGGGGCTCCCCAAGGTTACGAGCTGGGGCGAACGAACCCAGACTCCACCAGTTCTTGTAGTTGAACTCTAAACTCCGCGAGTTCCTTCGGGGCCATTCGGTAAGGGGCCATGGATACAAGCTTAGCACTCGGTACTAGATTAATTTGAAAATCAACTTCTCTAAGCGGGGGTAATCCTGGCAGTTTCTCAGGAAATACCTCGGGGAAGTCCTGCACTACCCGTACATCTTTCATATCCAACGCCATCCCCTTCAACTCGAAACATATCATGAAGACTTCATCACCCTTCATATGGGATTTTACAGTCTGAACTGAAGATAACAACATACGTGGTGCGAAGCTAATACCTTGGAAGATGACATCGGAGTCCCTATGTCTCAAATAGATTCGTTTCTCCGCGCAATCAATCCTTACGAAGTGCCAGTCCAACCACGCCATGCCTAAAATGATGTCGAATTCCGGCATTCTCAATACCGTGGCAGGCGTATCAAAGGACTTTCCCTCAATAAGTATCTTAAATTCGCACTTGGCAGTTGCGATCATCTTAGAGCCGTCCGGGAGGCGTACTCGTCGAGCTATACCAGTAAAGTATTGTACACCCTCCATGTCTTTTATGAAGTCCTCGGACACAAAAGAGTGTGAGGCATCGGTATCGAACAGTGTATAGGCCGTCTTCCCGCCGACTACCACGGTGCTTAAGTACCAATAACCAAAACTCAACACTAGGTGTCTAGTATGTCTTAAGCAAGTTAAGTTAAACAATGAAAATGTGAAACCTAACTGCAACATAAACTGCAATCACATCCTGGGAATTCCATTCTTGCGCCATGTCCAGCGCGTACACTTGATCCCGGGCAGGATCGGGGTTTCCTCCTCGCGGTCCTCGTCCTCGACCGCGTATGTAACACCGTCCTCGAGGAGCTACCGGAGGGAGAGTAGGAGGGAAGTTCCTAAACAACTGCAGGTAGAAACGTCGAATGTGGACCGGATGGTTGCATTTGAAGCACACCCGCCCATAACGCCCCTCAGGTTGCTGAAATTGTTGAGGCTGCGGTGGTGGAGGCAACGCGGGTAGCTGCGGAATCAGATGCTCCACTCTAAAATTTCGGTGGAAACGCTCTCCACCTCTTTGATGTCCTCTTCCTCCTCTATAGTCCTATCTCCTCCTGTTGCTTGGGCCGGCTTCCATCACGCCCTTCGTAGGTCTCTTACCACTACTCAAGTGGTCCGCCTCCAATCTCTTCGCCATGTCGATTATCTCCGCCAAGCTAGAGTCCGCAATAAACAAAAGGGCCTGCTCAGGGGATCTCGCATCCCTTTGTAGAAGTGCTTGGCATATCCTCTATCATCCAAATCATACGAGTCCGCGAATATCACGAGATGTTGGAACTCTCGCTGATATTCCGTAACTGATTTTGATCCTTGCTTCAGCAGAAGAAACCTCTCTTTGAGTTCATTTCGAGCGGATGTGGGAATGAAGTGCTCCAAGAAGACACCCGAGAAATCGCTCCAACTTATCTTTGTATACACTTGCCCTTGGAATGTGGAGCTCATGAGGGACTTCCACCACCTCTTATCATGAAGTTCCAAGACGGACACCGCTAACGTTACAGCCATGTTGGCTGGGCAACGGATCCCCGCCAACAGCTCCTGCACTGTGTCAAGCCATTCTTCCGTGCGAATGGCCGACTCCGTCCCGAGGTAGGCGGGAGGGGAGAGAGCCTGAAAGGTACTCATCCTGTTAGAGCCCGGAGCCTATTGTTTCACTGGAGGCTGTTGCGCCCTAAAGGCATCCAGAATGGCGGTGAGCGTCTGCCCCAACTCGGATTGTTAGAACTGAGTGGGAATGGAAGGGGTAGGAGTGCTCCACATCGGCTCAACGTGCACTGGAATCTACACGTAAAACACAAAGGTATGGTCAGGTTGGCTAATCTTAAGGTCAAAGTTGGAAAAACTTAGTGTGAATTACATATGGGCACATCACTGCTTCTGCTAAGTCAGTTTGTGTTGTGTATTGTATCCACACTAACCCAGATTTGATGAAGTCACTATTGAACTAAGATGAATTACGTTGTATTTGATGCTTAGTTTGAGTTATGTGTGTGCAGGAATTCTTATGGGAAGTGTAGACCAATGTCAGTCTACAATGGGTCACCAAACACATGACCATACAATGTAATCCCTCATTGTGTGTTCCAAAGTGTTGACTCATGTGTAGCCTCTCTATTGGGATACACTTCATATTCAAGCTCTAGGACTATGAGAAAAGACTTGATGCTGATTTCACCTTAGAAGGAGAAAAATTTTGTCAGAAATATTTTCCTAAGTAAAGTACTCGAGTAGTTCCTTACTTACTCGAGTAAGTTACTGAGTGTATGCTCGAGTAGTAATTCACTTACTCAAGTCGTTAAGATATAGTCGAGTAGTCCAATTATGGATCTCGAGTAGTTCATCTTATATACTCGAGTAGTTTCCTTTTACCTCTCGAGTTTATAGAATTCTCTTCTAAAGTTTTTTTAAGTTATATACTCGAGTAGTACTATAGAGTACTCGAGTAGTTCTATCTTCTGTCTCGAGTTAATTGTATTGTAACTCTCGTGTAGTTCCTACTTACTCGAGTAGTCTAAATCATATACTCAAGTAGTTCATCTACTACTCGAGTACTCAAATGCCTTTACTCGTTTAATCCAGATTCCCCCTCCAGAAAATTTCTCTAAGTGAATTACTCGAGTAGTTCATGTTATATACGCGAGTAGTTCTAATTGTCTCGAGTAATTCATCTTATATACTCGAGTAATTCCTTATGTCTTGAGTAGATTATCTTACATACTCGAGTAGTTCAGTTTTCTTATTCCAGAAATTTTCTAAGTGTTTGTCTCGAGTAGTCACTTATATACTCGAGTAGTTCATTCTTATATACTCTAGTAGTATTTCTTGTACTCGAGTAATTCACTCCACCTCTCGTGTATGTACTAAAGTACTCGAGTAAGTCATTTTTGTTACTCTTTTACTCGAGTAGTTGACTCCATGTACTCGAGTAATGATTTCTCTTTCTCCCGAGTAATTTTTCTCATGTACTCGAGTAGTCATCTTCTACCTACTCGAGTAGTGTTGCATATACTCGAGTAGGTTTTCTTGACTCGAGTAATTTACTTTGACTTTTCAGAAATTCTTTAAGTCTAGACCTAACAGTCATATTCTTAAACGTTGATGTGATTGGTCCACGTGTCTTTCTCATAATGACTAATTTAAGTCTAATCTTCTCCTCTCCTATTAAAGGTCTTGTCTAATCTGACAAACCCTAAGTTTTCAAAGAAAATTATTCTAAGAAGTTTTTGCAGCCGTACTCTCTCTCTAAGAAGATTTTTGTCTCCTCTCTCTCTCTCCAAGAAACGGAAATCCGCCGCCGTCGCTGTCTCTGATTTCCGACCGGCTAGGGTTTCTTCTTTTCAGAGGATTCAGTTTAAGAAGACTCTACAGATCAAGATCTCCGCTCAACGCTTCATCTTCTCATTCGATCTTGTAAAGTCGAGAAGTTCCAGATCTGATATTGCCGAGATTCTTCTTCAATATTCTAATAAAGTCGCAGGTCTAGAAGAAGGAATTTCTGATTTACTGTTGCAGATCTGAACAAGGGAATTTACTGTTTGTATTTCTGTACAAATTTATTTCATTATTGTAGGAGATGTTTTCTCCGAGTGTAGGAGTTTTCAACTCCGAGATTATAGGAAGTTTTGCCTTCCGAGTGTAGATCCGTTTTGTGGATCGAGTTAGTAGGAACATTGTCCTGAGGGTAGGATTGTTTTCCAATCCGAGATAGTGGAGTAGCTGTGTAACATCCCATGTTACTTCTAGACTCCCTTAACTTAGATTGGGTTAGGCATGGGGTGAGTGTTAGGTAAATTAGCTAGGTTTGACCCCAGGTAGTGGTTTGTAGCCATGTGGGGCCCACTAAGGGGCCAAAGTCAAACTAGGTCAAAGTAGCCTAAATAGGAACCCTAGCAACACCATGACCCCACCACATTGCCCTAACCCTAAAATAAGCTAAGTGGACCCTAGGGCATGTCATTAGGTCAACCCTTTGACCATAGTTGACCAAAGTCAACCATGGCCCTAATTTGGTCAAACCTATGCCTGTATGCCCAATTAGCCCAAGTAGGGCACCACATTGACCCAACCTAAGTTGGGTGGTGCCATTAGACCCATGACCACCAAGTATGGTCAGCCCACTCATCATTGTTGACCAAGTCAACTCAAGTCAACTTAGTCAACATAATTGACCTAAAGAAGAAAATGAGGGCTAAGCCCACTCTCCTTGGGCCAAGCCCACCAAACTTGGCCCATGGCAAGCCCAAGTGGACAAAGACCAGCCATATCCATCTGGTTTTTGAGAGAGGACACATGCATGAGGGTAAAATGGGAATTTTAGGAGAGAGAAGAGGAGTGAGAAGAGGAAAAGAGGTGGAGGCCACTTGGCCTTGGCTCCTTCTGCCCAAAAAGGGTGCTGGCCGACCTCCTCAGGAAAATTCTAGCAGAATTGGAAGCATGGTGGCCACCTGCCACCATGGTTGAAGCCTCCAAATCCCCAAACCGAGCTCACCTTGGAGTTATCTCCACAAACAGCCCTCCTCAGCTCAAACCAACCACACCATCAGCTTCAGTGAGTGGAATCGAGTGGAAAATGAGTCCTGGAGCAGAGCTATTGGTGAAGAAATGGGATTTTGAGCAGGAGATCACCAGAGTAGCTCAACCATGGCCAACATCCGCCAACCTCGCCGCCGGGACGCCATTCGGGTCTGTTTCGCCTCCCCTCTACTCGTACTAGCTTTCTAGATCCTTTAGGAGAGACATCAGGCTCAATTGAGCCCGATACCATGTGAGGAAAGGGAGAATTTTCCGAGGTTTTCTTCTTGCTCGGGTTCGCCGGAGGAGCCAATTCCGGCGGCCTCATCGCCGGAAGTCGCTAGCCACCACCTCAGTGAAGGTGGTGGCGACATCCGTCGGCGGTGGTTGTGGCTCAGCTGGCCGGAAGCAGCCAGCAAAGGTGGACCAGCCAGAATAGATCCCATCCGTTGGCTAATTGGGAACGATGACTAGATCCCATCTATTATGCGTCAAGATCCGTGCTAAACCGATTAAATTAAATTAAAATAAAAACTATAGTATCATGTATAATCTATCACACTTATACAGTCATATTACAAGCTATTGTTAGACCTCTTAGATGAATTTCCAGGACATGCACCTTAAATGAAATTTGTATCTTAGTGTCTTAACTTTAATTTGGCACCTTAAACATCAAATTTGGTAGAGTATATTGGGTTGTAGGTCAGTTTTCCTAGGACTGGTCCTAGGCAAGGACAGAATTTCAAATTGATGCCCAAGCCAAACCATTAATCAAAATGACCCCAAATTTTGGGTGCATGCATTTTTATGGCATATTTATCCCCTGCCGAAAATTGAGAATTTTTGGGAAAACTGTTTCTATAGTTTTATTCATAATACACAAAATTAAATAAATGAAATATTTGGAGTGTTATGGCTCCAAATGGCCCCAAATTTTGGTGGCATGTCCTTGGGGACTATTCATGTGCATGGTAAACATTTCAGCACATTTGGACTACTGCGTGTTGGGTAAACTCACTTGCATGTGTTGATTATATATAGGCTTGGGGTGCAAATAGCCAAATTTGAAATGTTGTGTATTGGACCTATTTGGAACATCCAAAAATCATGGTATTGATTTCAGAGGCTCATTATGGTGAATTATACCCCACATTGCAATATTGGGATTTTTGGAAGCAAAAATCCCATTATTTGGAATTTTTGGAATAATAGAACTTTTGAAAAATAAATATAAAAATAGGTTCATCATTGAGATAATATACACAATTTTTGTCAAGGCCAAAATAATGTTAGATTTAACTCCTAAAAATTTTTATGTCTCTGTTTGAAGAATTTTGATAGGAGTTATGTGGAAATAACCTTTTTACCCTCATTTTACTTAATTAGCAAATTGGTGAAATTACTTTGTAGAAAATTTTGGAAAATTTCTTGGTGATATATCTGAGTATGAATAACCTTGTATAATTTTTGCAGCATTTTTGGATGAATCAGTAATTTTTAAAATCTTATAATGGCATTTTGGTAAATTATTAAGAATTTAAATTGGTAGGCCATTACATTATAGAGGTTGATGAAACTCTGCCACTAGCCTTATAGTAATGATATTGCTCTGTAATGTTCCTAGAATTTTTAGTAATGTATTCCTTATACTTCCTTTGGAAAATGACAATTGTGTGAGTTTTGTATTAATTAAGCAATTAATAGAAATACTCAAAGGAAAATTATAAATTTTGATAGACAGCTATATTTTACCAAGATGCAACTCAGGAGAAATTCCTCAGGTTAGTGGATTATGAATTGTGATACTTCATGTATTAAATGACGTAGGGGATTAATTAAATGATTTAGTTAGAGGCCTTAATGACTTAAGAAAATTACGAAAATCAATAGGCCCACTTCATTAGTCCATACCATCCTAGGATAAATAATTAGGGGCAGGTGGCTCAATGAATTGGAAGTTCCATTTCGGGGTGGAATTAGGTCATGGGTTGCGCATAGTCATAATAGTGATTGGGACCCTAGAGTTGTATGATGACCATTGCAATTACGGTGGAAGACTGGACACTTAAGTCATTAGAGGAAGCCCACCTGTTTGGGCATAATCTCATCGTAGTTCTATACCCTGGCAGTCCTAGTATGACAAGAGTATTCCACAATTACCTGGATTTGAGGAAGCCACCTGTCATAAGATTTCACAATGTATTTGATAAATCTTTCAAGTTGTGCTTGCAGTTATTCCACACTAAGTACACACCAATGTCAGGGTGCAGTAGTTCAATATACACGGGTCTGCGCGACGTAATCCATCGTTGAGCAGATCAGTGTGTTGGCCTACGTGTACTCTCTCTATTGGAGTGTACTTATTTTCAAGTACAGGGCTGTGTTAACTCAAGAGCAGACAAGGAGCAAGGATGGGTCAAGGAGCACCTCATGGGTGGAAAGACGAAAAATCGTCTAAGTGTAAATCGACGAGAATCACTAGTGATTCTCGCCGAATCGTCGAGAATCATTGGCTGATTCTCGCCGACTCGATCCAGCTACTTCAAAGCGAGCAACTCTGATGCTAAGTAATAATCGACGAGAATCACTAAGTGATTCTCGCCGAAATCGTCGAGAATCACTAGTGATTCTCGATTCTCGCCGTCTCGACCCGGCTAAATCAGAGCGTGCAATCAAGTCAACATCGACGAGAATCATCTTTGATTCTCGCCAAATCGACGAGAATCACCTTTGATTCTCGCCGATTCGACGAGAATCACCTTCGATTCTCGCCGATTTTGCCTTGGACAATTTTTTGGATCCCACTGGACCGGATCAAATGTTAAGGCTCTATTTTGAACCGCTTTTAGGGTTTCTTCAGGTGGGACCCATAACGGTCATAAAAGAGTATTTTACTGTATAAATACACGCGTATTTTTGAACAGAAAAGTAGCGAAGAAGATTTGAAAAAGACGAGCCGCGACGTGACCTAGATCGCGATTTCCGCTCCGCCGCCGACGCCATCGCCGCTCGAGCAAGTTGATCGCCGGTCTTGATCGTGGTTTATTCCTGATCTCCCGTCGACAGAAGCTTAGCCAAGCATAGCGTCTCACGTGTCTAACCGGAGATCCTTTGTCTCTTGATTTGTTGATCGGGAAAACTTTTCCCGTCCGAATCGATCAAGACGATCGATTCTAGTGTGACCGTTGGAAGACCTCGCTGGCTTTGCTACGAAGTTTGAATCTCCTAAGTAAAGCAGCCGCACACCGCTGTCGCCGCCGATCCCGTGAACCAAGCCGCCGCCCACTTTGCCGCCGCCGGTTCCGGGGAGATTCTCTCCAAGAGAGATATAGGGTTGTGGACTCTTTGTGGACTTCAAGAACACGTCGTCAACGAAGAGGGACACCTTAGTCTCCAAAAGTAGTTTGTATCTCTTGTACATTCCAGTTTTACTTTTGTTGTAAAGGAACGTTGGTTCCTAGTTGTAAGGGTTGGGTGCAACCCGTGTTGTGGGAGTGTGTCTCCTACGTGTGGAAGGGTTCCTTCCGATAGTGCAAGGATTGGATTTCAATCCTGTTTGTGAAGTGACCGAGTCGTCCCTTGTTGGGAGATAGGTCGAAGGGGGAAAGTGGATGTACCCAAATCGGGGAACCACTATAAATTGCTTGTGTACCTTCGTTGCTGTGTTGTTTTATTTTAATGTGCAGGTACAATTCTAATTCCGCAAAAACACTGCACGTCACCTATTCCCCCCCCCCCCCCATAGGTGAAGGTAGTTGACACTAGGTGGACTTTCAAGTGTTATCATAGGGAGGTTACTCATCAAAAAGGTTAACACCTTGAGTAGAATCCTGCCACCAGTGTCAGAAGCATGGAGCTGGATCATGAGATCTCTCCACTAAGACTTCTCACATGCACAAAGGAGTATTATCCCGTCTGGAAGATGAGAGTGTCGTATCACTTGGAGGTTATCGATCCTCGAGCATCTTTCATCCTGGAAGAGGGTCCTTTTATTCCTATGAAGACCTCCGGCTCTGGAAAGAATATCCAAGTGCCCAAGTGTATTACTGAGATGTCGGAGACGGAACTCTCATTATTTAATCTGGACAAGATGATTCGTCAGATTATCATGGATGTCTGGTCTGGACCTTCTCGCTCTAGATTGGAAAAATGTGGGACGACCAAATCTATGTGGGTAATGATCTCAGAGCTGATGGGGGGATCAAAGAAAGCTGGGTTCTGCCGTCAACTAGAGGATGAAGCCTATGTGGGGGTCCTCGCCTCTGAAGATGAAGGCAAGGATCAATCGGATAGCATCAGAGCTCCAGTGTCCTTGTCAGAGACTGAAGAAGAAATTGAGGAAAGCAGTTCTGATGAGGATGACACAACGGTCACTGGCTCTAATGACAATAACACTGAAGAGCAGGTAACATCCTCATCTTGCCCCATCTCTCTTGAAGTTTCTGAAGACAGGAACTGTTTCCCTTCAGAAAATCCTGATTCTCTGAAGAGAGCCCTTCAGAAAAGCAACCTACTTGTTGAAGAACAAGCTCAGAAGATTGCTCAGCTGAAGATCTTGTTGGTTCTCCAATTAGCATCCAACAAGGTCAAGGACTCTAAAATCTCTGATCTAGAGAGTAGTCTAGAGAATGAGAAAAGGATAGTATCTAACTTTTCCAAGGTTGATGCTATAAAGAGAAAGGAAGAAAATGGGTGGATCTCCCGAATTATCAATTCGTGGAGAAATGGGGAAACGGTATTCCGACCCCCCCACTCCGAGCAGGAAGGGTACTCATCATGCCTTTAGGTATGATCACAGGAACAATCGTGGTCACTGCAAGGGTGATCTGTCCTCATGTAGAGACACCCATAGTGCAAGGGCCGTCATGGCCACCCATGAGAGAATACCTAAGGCTCATTCTGAGCCCTTTGTATTCTCGGCCACTGCCCCTACTCGGCATGAATCTGCTGGGATCAGCTCTCAGAACTCTTCTCTCCACCCAAGGACACATGAAAGGGAGGTTAGAAGTCATGCTGCAAGTTCTCATGGGGCCTCAGGAAGGGGGCTAACTGAAAGGAAGGCACCACCTCCGAGGCCTCGTGATGCTCGCTGCATGCATTCCTTCCACCCTTCCACGTGTCACGGTGGAAGAGGCAGTTTTGGGAGCGGATCCAGATCTATCCCGTTTGGACCTAGGCTCATGACTACCTCAGTCACTAGATCAGGTCAGAAACGGAGATACAACATTCACGCGGGTTGGTGCTGTGGCAAGGTGGGACACTTTGCCATAGACTTTTGGCACAACCCCTCTGTGTCAAGGGCAAGGGCCTATCCACATCTTCTGGGCAGAGGTAGTCTTCCTGACAGGATTTCAGAAGGAAGGCAGTCGAGTGTTTATGCTAACAAGAACCTAGGACCCAATATGTATTGGGTTCCTAAGGTAAAGTAACTCTCTTTTGCAGGGCAGTCTAGGTTCCCGTAAATATAATGGGAACTAGACAGTAGATGTTTCAAGACTGAATTGGAACAAGCATCTGGAATAACAGAAGTGATATGTACATGGGCATACTCACATTGAGCACCTGGTATGTTTTAACCAGAGGGGCTAAATGATAACTCTCATAATCCAAGGTACTTTTGATCAGCCCCAAGACTTGAGTCGTATTGTATCGACATTTACATATACATATACATATATATATATATATATATATATATATATATATATATATATATATATATATATATATATATATATATACACATATATGTGTGTACACCTAAGGATAGGTTAACGCGGTAAACATAAACCTTAGACACATCAATGAAGATTTATCGGAAATGCCACTGGTAGATTCGAGAACTAACATCTACAAGCGTAAATCAGTTCACTGAAAACTAACGAAGATACGTCATTGGAAATCTCAACAACGAAGATACGTCATTGGCAATCTTGACATCAAGAAATGTATGGAAAAGCACGGTTCAAACCCTAAATATATTGGCTTTAAGAAATATATATATATTTAGAAGATTATTTTTTTTAATTGTCTTGATATCCCACAGTATCCCTTTAAACCGCGATATCGCACAGTATCCCGCCGACCCTTCATATTCCGCAGGTAGCTCACCGAAGGACTCTCGCCGATTCTTCCCATTCCGTCGACATCCCGCTAGATTCCCGCAACTCGTGAAGAATTCCGTTGATCTCGACGTGAAGGAATCCCGCAACTCGTGAAGAATCCCGTCGATCTCGCCGATTGCCTTCCGTGGATCTCTCCTCTCTCTCGTCCAGGGATTTCTCCGCAGTTTTGATCAATCACAGTCGCGTGCACCTCCCGGGTGTCTGTCGTCTTTGTCAAACTAACTTACCGTCTACGCTTTTGGGTAACCACATCCTCATCCTTACAAGGACTTTATTACTAGTGTCGCTTCCCTTTTGACTTTTGATTAGGCGTAGAGTAGGGATTCTCTCCCTAGGTTTGCAATGGCTCCAAGGACAACCGCTGGACTGATCACTGGATGTGAGCTGGTTCGATCCGGGTTCTCACATGCCTCGGATGAATTCAGAAACATCATCCTTATGCTTGAAGAGGCTGGACTCTCCTTCATACTGGAGCACCCTTGCAAAATCTTGGACAAGGAGGTGATGGAGTTCTTCGCAACCACCAAACTCCGGAATGAAGACTCTCTCATCAAGAGCAAGGTTGCAGGGGCAAAGATCAAGATGTGTGCAAGCAAGCTGACCCAACACTTGCAGCTCACTAGCTCTGCGCACGAGGATTATCTAGAGGAACAGGATAAAACCAGGACTTTATTATTCTGTGGACTCGCTCGAGGAACTAAATCGATAAAGCGAAAGGATATGAATGAGGAGGGGAAACTTCTGTCAGACATCATTGGGAAGGTACTCATATGCAAACCGGGTTCACATGACCACATCTCTGCGGACATGTTAAGGATACTTGTGGCAATTGTCTGCAGAAAAAGACTCAACTGGGGGGCATTGCTTTTTGAGAAGATAAAGGACACTATCAGATCTCCTAGCTTTGGCCGAATCATCAGTCTATATCTCAATCAGTTAAACAGAGATAAGTTTGACATGAGTAAAGGCGTTCCTCTACATTACTTGAAGAAAATGGACTCGAGTGTCTTTGACAGATGGGAGAGACACATTGGGCAGGCTGCCGTGGTAGAACAACAAGAAGTATCTCCAGCCGAGGACGAAACTATGGCTGATTCCTTAGTAATCCCCAGTGAAATTCCTGATGGACTAACTGCAGGAATTGAGGGGGAGCCTCTATCCGCTCATGCTAATATCGTATCTGACATCTCTCAGATAGCCAGAGATGCAGTGGCGAATATACAAGAAGAAAGTGAAGCTGTGATGGAGAATGAGGCGGCCCTGACCGTGCATGATCAAGGAGCCGAAGCTAATGTAGAGGAAAATGATGAGGGAAGTTTGAAAGATGATGCTGATGAGACTGATCTCATGGATGATGAAGATGAGGAAGAAGGCAATGAGGGACAGGAAGCTTTGGAGACTCAGGATATCACTGAAGTTCCATCTGACAAGCACGCTCCTGAGATCTTTCCTGAGAACATTGGTGCAACAGTGGAGGGGGAGTCCTCTCAGCTGAGACTGCTTAGTACTTCCGAGAAATCTACAGAGGCAGCAAGCATTCCCCCCTTTGAGACTGTGCTCGTGTCCAGCTCTACAGGTGCATCTGCTAAGGAACAAGGCCAATGAATACCTCCGGATCATCCACTACGAGCTAATCTAGCCAATCACACCGTGAATGTTATTCAGGGTATCGTGGATGAGCTCAAAGCATCTTTTGAGAAAGCTCAAAATAAAATGTTAAAAAGAATTAAGAAATCGGAGAATCTCATGCTCAAGAACATGGTGGAGATCAATCACAAACTGGACGTGATGAAAAAGAAGTTTGAAGATAAATATGCAGTGGCCGGCCAAGCTGTCACTCTTCTTATGGACAGATTAAAAAGGAACACCGATACTCTCGCAATCGTAAATCAGAATGCTCATGTCGTAGCGAATAACATTCAAAAGTTTGATGGCAATATGGTAACTCTTAACACCAATCAACAAGCCTTGGTCACTGAATTCTCCAGGACTATAAAGCACATTGATGAGTCACTGCATTCTTCTGCAAACTCCATTGCAGTCGAAGCCAAAAAGGGGGAGAAAGAATATATATCTAAGATGGCCGAGCTTCAAGAAATCATCATCAAAAACTTTGAGCAGTCAAACACATATGTTTATGACAGTTGCTGGTGGATGCTCCAACAATCGTTAGGCGTTAATATCCCTGAAAATCCCGAGGGCACTCCTGCTCCTGAAATTTATACAGCGGCTGATGAGGGAGCCAATGCGGAAGAAGCTCCTTTAAGTGAAGCTGATGCTCATAGGGCTGCTAGGGCCACCTCCAAGGCAAAACTAATGGCAATGTTTGACCAAGGAGCCATAGCAAAATCCAGGGACAAGAGAAAATCTCAAGAAGGGACATCCAAGGAAACACAAGCTGAAAAGAGAATCAGATTGAAGGAGGAGGAAGTAAGAAACGAAAAGTGGAGTCCGGTATCAAAGAGTATCATCTTGGACACATTCTGGCTACAAGAAAAAGGAGAAATCAATCGGAACGACGTATACAGCCAGCATGAGTGGGAGCTGCACAAGACATATGAAGCTAAACGGAACATCTTCTTCAGGACCAACACTGCGGCAGATAAAGCTCCTCCTCCCAGATACTATCCAAAGCCCAAGGAGTATGTTGAAAGGCAAAGAAAGAAGTTTTTGGCTCAGAAACATAAGGATGACCTAGCCAAAAATCCATAGACAGAAATTCGTAGATTGTCATTGTCTCTTGAACACTTTTATCTTATCTTATTGATATATGAACAATCCTGATTATATTTATATATATATATATATATGTATATGAATTTATGATTGACTCAAGCCTTGATTTGTTTGCCTATATTTTCTTGTGCCGCATCTTTATATTCTCTATGTTGTATATATTATCTGGTTGATGGTATTCATCTTAGCTAGTAGGATTTTGGCTTCGTCAAATAGGGAGAGATTGTTGGGTATTGTATCCACAATTACCTGTATTTGAGGAATCCACCTGTCAAGCTAAGATGAATTCACAATGTATTTGATAAAATCTTTCAAGTTGTGCTTGCAGTTATTCCACACTAAGTACATACCAATGTCAGGGTGCAGTAGGTCAATATACACGGGTCTGCGCGACGTAATCCCTCGTTGAGCAGATCAGTGTGTTGGCCTACGTGCACTCTCTCTATTGGAGTGTACTTATTTTCAAGTACAGGGCTGTGTTAACTCAAGAGCAGACAAGGAGCAAGGATGGGTCAAAGAGCACCTCATGGGTGGAAAGACGAAAAATCGTCTAAGTGTAAATCGACGAGAATCACCAAGTGATTCTCGCCGAATCGTCGAGAATCATTGGCTGATTCTCGCCGACTCGATCCAGCTACTTCAAAGCGAGCAACTCTGATGCTAAGTAATAATCGACGAGAATCACCAAGTGATTCTCGCCGATTCGGCGAGAATCACTAGTGATTCTCGCCGAATCGTCGAGAATCACTGGCTGATTCTCGCCGTCTCGACCCGGCTAAATCTGAGTGTGCAATCAAGTCAACATCGATGAGAATCATCTTTGATTCTCGCCGAATCGACGAGAATCACCTTTGATTCTCGCCGATTCGACGAGAATCACCTTCGATTCTCGCCGATTTTGCCTTGGACAATTTTCTGGATCCCACTGGACCGGATCAAATGTTAAGGCTCTATTTTGAACCGCTTTTAGGGTTTCTTCAGGTGGGACCCATAACGGTCATAAAAGAGTATTTTACTGTATAAATACACGCGTATTTTTGAACAGAAAAGTAGCGAAGAACATTTGAAAAAGACGAGCCGCGACGTGACCTAGATCGCGATTTCCGCTCCGCCGCCGCCGCCATCGCCGCTCGAGCAAGTTGATCGCCGGTCTTGATCGTGGTTTATTCCTGATCTCCCGTCGACAGAACCTTAGCCAAGCATAGCGTCTCACGTGTCTAACCGGAGATCCTTTGTCTCTTGATTTGTTGATCGGGAAAACTTTTCCCGTCCGAATCGATCGAGACGATCGATCCTAGTGTGACCGTTGGAATACCTCGCTGGCTTTGCTATGAAGTTTGAATCTCCTAAGTAAAGCAGCCGCACACCGCTGTCGCCGCCGATCCCGTGAACCAAGCCGCCGCCCACTTTGCCGCCGCCGGTTCCGGGGAGATTCTCTCCAAGAGAGATATAGGGTTGTGGACTCTTTGTGGACTTCAAGAACACGTCGTCAACGAAGAGGGACACCTTAGTCTCCAAATGTAGTTTGTATCTCTTGTACATTCCAGTTTTACTTTTGTTGTAAAGGAACGTTGGTTCCTAGTTGTAAGGGTTGGGTGCAACCCGTGTTGTGGGAGTGTGTCTCCTACGTGTGGAAGGGTTCCTTCCGATAGTGCAAGGATTGGATTTCAATCCTGTTGGTGAAGTGACCGAGTCGTCCCATGTTGGGAGATAGGTCGAAGGGGGAAAGTGGATGTACCCAAATCGGGGAACCACTATAAATTGCTTGTGTACCTTCGTTGCTGTGTTGTTTTATTTTCGTGCACAAGTACAATTCTAATTCCGCAAAAACGCTGCACGTCACCTATTCCCCCCCCCCCATAGGTGAAGGTAGTTGACACTAGGTGGACTTTCAAATAGGTTAAGACATTATGGTTCATTCTCGCCCGTGATGGGTTTGATGGATTTTGAATAAAGGCACTATTGTACGTTCTCGCTCGTGATGGGTTGGAGGGATATATGTTGCAGGCTCACCCGTGAAGGGTTTGAGGGAATCAGGACAGGTTGGTCCTGCGAGCTGGAGGCTCGAGATGAAATACTTGCATGTGCATAAATTTAGTGGCGGGTCATGCGGTACTGGTCGTTCGTCACACCGATGGCAGTACGGTGAACCATGCGGGTGTGAGGGTTTGAGGGGCCAGTGGGTTTTTTTTACACTACGGTCTGGAGGACGACCCCCGATAACGCACACCCGACCAAACAAGACTGACGGGTTATAAGCAAAGTACGTACGCATGGACTCTAGAGTGCACCTAAGACGTGTACAGATGCATATGAGAGGGGTCTAAGGTTTGGTAGTGTGCATACCGGCCTAGAAGTGGAGATGCCCGCTCCGCTGCTGCCGTAGCCACAGCGGTGGTACCCGAGAGTGAAGCTAGCTCTCAAAAAGTGGGAACTAAAGGTCTGTGATCACAGAGTCATTGTGTGTGAGTTGCACTTGCCTGTTGCATAAATTGCATCATAAACATTCATTCATATTAGGTCATACGCTTCATTGATCCTTATCATATAAATTAGTATGGGCTCTTTTATATGATAAGTTAAATTTCCTGGAAACCTTAACTTATAAATTAGTATGGACATTTTTATAAGTGAAGGTACGGTTTGTGATGGTAGAGTAGTGGTATTATAGTTTTACTTTCCTGCTCTTACTTTCAGTTTTTTTTACTTACTTTACCGTACTGAGTTTTACTTCACTTGTCTTACTTACTTCAGTTTTATACTTTACTTACTGCACTTGTACTTCTTACATAGAACTGCTAGAGTAGAACTACTATTACTCCTCATATACTTGTTAGTATAGTGTCACTACTACCTGTTTACACTTGTTGCCCCTTGTTGTCCTCCACTTCATCCTCCCGCACGGTGCCTTGGAGTTGTGGGGCGAGGTATGGAGGAAACGACTTAGTCTTTTTGACTAATGGTCGGTGACCAAACTATTTTTAGGAGCTCGAGGAGATGGAGCACCAGCACGACCGACAGGAGGAGATGATAGGACGTGAGGAGCTGATACCACCACCTACTACTAATACTTCTGCAGAGTTGCCTCAGGTGGGATGACTTGGTGATGACAGTTATCTTATGCTGTTTATAGTTGCGAGAGAGAGATTTTGATATGTTGTACTGGGCATAAGCCCTTTTTACTTCTGTACTCATATGGACTGATGTATCTCCTTTTCATATATTTATATATATGTACTGTGACTGTGGACTAGTTGTGGTTTACTTTTACCGCTATACTTCTATTTCTAATTTTGGCCTACATGTTATATGATCGTATTAGCCGACAGAATCGGCGTGTTGCGGTGTCGACTAACCTGTGCGTTAGTGTCACTATAAGACGACAGTTCTGGGCATAAGACCGGGTAGCCTCCTTGGTAAGGGGAGGGGTCTTACAAACTGGTATCACTTGACCAAACGATCATATGAGAAAGAAGTCCACAATACTGGACCACCCCGCGCGAGCATTAGTTTGCGGACAAACTATGCAGCAGAAGCAATTGTGTGCCCATGTGTAAAAAGTCATAGAAAATAGTCCATTTAAACAATGAGTTAGGCCAATCCAATTAGGACAACACCTTATTTTGTCTTACTAAGAGGAACCTCGGAGATAGATTGGTTAAGGTACGAGGATACCCAAATACACCAAGGGAAAAATTTGACGCAAGAGTCACTCTTAAGGCTTAAATTCTGATGTCCCTCCTCCACCTATCGAGTAATATTATCACTTCTTACCCAAGCTGATATGACCACCTTAAGGAGAATTGGTGCATATAATCTACTAGTGGAATAGTAGGGTACCCGAAAACTTAACCCTCATACTGATGACTTGATTATGTTGAGACAACCACAGTGGCAAATACCAAAGGTAGAATAAGAATTCAAGTCTCAGAAGAAACCCATTTTCGTTGGGTCACATGTTGACCTCGAGAAGATTGTCGTATAAGTAATCTTAAGGGTCAAAGGTATATAGCATATCAATTAGTCTCAAAGTGGAACTCCGGGTCTACGATTGTTAGACCTAAGGATTGAGTGCACATATAAGAGGAATGCGCTATAAATATTAAGGGAATTTAGCCCGAAAGGTATGGGGGCTAACCCTTTTGTTTATTGGGCTAAATTGGTAACGACTTGAATTTCTCTAGAACCGGTTTATAAAACATGTGTCACAAACATAGTGATCTAGAATACTTGATTAATTCCAATGTTGCTCAAGTAAGATGAGGTTTCGTATTCGCATAATCGACAAGATAATCAACCCTCCCTAGAAGTTTGAGATATACGTAGAGGGTTGCCCTCTTGGATATATTACAACCCTAGAACAAGGAAAGTCTCCATGGGAAGTTAGAAACTTTCGCGGGCTTGTGAATCAGATCGTTACTTGACACAACTTTAAGAGAGATTGTAATTTCATCAATGCATAATGACATGCTATATCCCAAAAATCGAAACAAGTTGCGTATAATCCACAAGAATTCGAACAAATGGCCTTTCGATAAACTAAAATCAAGCAGTAACGACAACACAAAGGTTTTATGTATAATTTTAGGAATATGTTACCACAACAAAGCACGTTCCTAGATGCCCTAACACCTTAACCCAATTGACGTGACACGCGATTAATAATTATATCATCAGTTAAGTACATGATTAATGAACTCAGATATATTGCAAGAGAAAACCAATGTGAATTGAGAATTCAGTATAAGTCGGAATGATAGCTGGAAATTCTGCATAGTTGTGGGTCTTAGGAAAGTGACTATAACTTTCACATATTAAATGTGTAGAATTGGCGGAAGTGGAAATGATGATGGATCTCTGCAATCCGCGCCTACCTGACATGCTCAGGTCATAATGTTAGAAACGTACAGATCGAGATAGAGTAACATCATGGTAATGTGAAGGAGTGATTACGGGTCTTAACTATGACGTGATTGGAGCCCATCAAATAAGGATTCAAATATTTGGGTAATTATATCTATAACACTGGGGGTATAACGATCCCAAAAAACTTAAAGTCAAGTGAAAAATCAAAATTGGAAGACATATATTATGGGTATGATCCTTTGGATGTGACTCTAATGATCACAAGAACCAAAACAAAGGTGTTCGATGATGATTTACAGATGGTGTGTTCTCTCAAAGAATCAACCCTTTTCAAATTTAAATGGTTTACTAACCCTTATACTTTGGGAGATAGTTTAAGTTATAATTAGAAATCTTGATAAGATAATGTCTTGAGTTTAGAATATAATTTTTAAGTTACTATGGTTAGGTATGATTTAGTACTACCTTGTTTGATCCTAAAAGGGGATGGGATTTGGAAAATTAAACACAATGAGAAAATATCATTACTATTCATGCTTACATGATGTAGCCCGTCACTTGATCATAATGGTGAACTATAACCTTGAATGATTCAAATTAAGCAAAATTCATCATATTGGAACTTAAGAATTGAAATAAGGTAACGTTATGATAAATATGATTAATCTCCTATGGCATGACATTGAAAATGCAATGACTTAATGTAACAGCCCAAGTTTATTAGGGTGCGATGCGCTACTCTGGTATCATCCCGTAACTTCATCTCTTATTTTGTAATATATGATGTGGGGCCCCGACCGGATCTTCTAGTATATACCATATGAACGGATGGGGTTGTTACACTTAACAAATTTAAATGGGGTGGATGATTAGTTGAAACATACGCATAGGTATGATCCCTTGATTATGATAACATCGAGAACTGGGACACATACGTTGATAACATCATGATCACCTTAGGAAATTCATGACTATGGAGAGATCAAATTTTGGTTGCTAATGTGTATACGGTGAAATTACACGAGAAGTAATGAGTGTTTAATTAATATTCTCTTTATGATGAAATCGATTTGTGTCAGACCTCACCATTATTATACAGATACGTTTATAAATTTATGAATTAGACTATATATGAAAAACAATTGGGAGTCATTTATATTAATATCAATATCATTAATGATCGCTTGATGTACGCTTGAAAGGTTAACACTCTATGAATTATGTATTACCGTTTATGTAGAGCTGTAATAATTCTTGAGTCTGGAAGAAACAAAATAATGACATATTCATCACATCTTAATTTTGGATGTTGGTTAATTATTATACATAAGCTGGATCTTCATAATAAATAATATCACGATACATTGCATTTGAAGAATCCATGTAGTATAAGCCATGAGGCATGATGCGATTCTAGAAGAAAAATCTGAGATTTGTGTGCTCAATTCTACACATAAAAGTATTGATTCTCACGTACTTGGTGGTCATTGCTCGTAAGGGACACCGAACCAACGTATGATTAAGGATTATTTAATGATAATGCGTTGAAAAACTTGGAGATATGCCAATGTAATCCTGATTATTAATATCATGGAGTATAATGAAAATACACTTGGATCGGAATATATATAGGATATGAGTGCTCAGACAAAACTGATTAGGGATCGGATATTGGAGGCTCAGAATAGGCAGGCCAAGTACTACGATGTACGATATCAAATGGTGGAGTTTCAGGTGGGGAACATGGGTTTCTTGAAGATACGTCGGGTGCATGGTGTCTCTTGGGTGCGAAGTCACAAGAAGCTCATCCCTCGATATATGAGGTCGTATTTGATCCTAGAGCGGATCAGCCCCTTGGCTTACAGGCTGGAGCTGCCGCTAGAGTTAGGGAATTTGCACGACGTCTTTCATGTCTCCTCACTTTGAAGAGCTCTACTTCGACCAGAACAACACATTACCAATGTAGCAGGACCGGTAGCACCAGATCAGTTTGTTTGAAGCCTGTCCTGAGCGATGATGCGACGATTCGAGTTCTGCTGAAGAAGGTTCACCTAGTGAAGGTATTGTGGACCAACCACGGACGTGATGAGCACACCTGGGGGCTGATAGATCTGATGCGAGAACTATAGCCGGAGATTTTCTCCTCAGGTGTATTTTAACTATGTTGAATTTTTTTAAAAATTCTTGTGCACAGAAACCCCGTAGACCCAAACTTGAATTTCGGGGATGAAATTATTTTTTTTTGTTTATTAGGATTTGTAACATCCCATGTTACTTCTATACCCCCTTAACTTAGATTGGGTTAGGCATGGGGTGGGTGTTAGGTAAATTAGATAGGTTTGACCCTAGGTAGTGGGTTGTAGCCATGTGGGGCCCACTAAGGGGCCAAAGTCAAACTATGTCAAACTAGCATAAATAGGAACCCTAGCCACACCATGACCACACCACATTGCCCTAACACTAAAATAATCTAAGTGGACCCCAGGGCATGTCATTAGGTCAACCCTTTGACCCTAGTTGACCAAAGTCAACCATGGCCCTAATTTGGTCAAACCTATGCCTATAGGCCCAATTAGCCCAAATAGGGCACCACATTAACCCAACCCAAGTTGGGTGGTGCCATTGGACCCATGACCACCAAGTGGGGTCATCCCACTCATCATGGTTGAATAAGTCAGCTCAAGTCAACTTAGTCAACATAATTGACCTAAAGAAGAAAATGAGGGCTAAGCCTACTCTCCTTGGGCCAAGCCCACCAAACTTGGCTCATGGCCAGCCCAAGTGGACAAAGACCAGCCCTACCCATCTGGTTTTGGAGAGAGGACACATGCATGAGGGTAAAGTGGGAATTTTAGGAGAGAGAAGAGGAGTAAGAAGAGGAAAAGAGGTGGAGGCCACTTGGCCTTGGCTCCTTCTGCCCAAAAAGGGTGATGGCAAACCTCCTCAGGAAAATTCCAGCAGAATTGGCAGCATGGTGGCCACCTGGCACCATGGGTGAAGCCTCCATAGCCCTAAACCGAGCTCACCTTGGAGTTATCTCCACAAACAACCCTCCCCAGCTCAAACCAACCACACCATCAGCTTCAGTGAGTGGAATCGAGTGGAGAACGAGTCCTTGAGCAGAGCTTTTGGTGAAGAAATGGGATTTTGAGCGAGATCGCCGGAGCAGCTCAACCATGGCCAACCGCCTCCAACCTCGCCGTCGTGCCACCATTCAGGTCCGTTTCGCCTCCCCTCTACTCGTACTAGCTTTCTAGATCCTTTAGGAGAGACATCGGACTCAATTGATCCTGATACCATGTGAGGAAAGGGAGAATTTTCCGAGCTTTTCTTCTTGCTCGGGTTCGCCGGAGGAGCCAATTCCGGTGGCCTCATCGCCGGAAGTCGATAGCCATCACCTCAGTGAAGGTGGTGGCGACATCCGTCGGCGGTGGTGGTGGCTTAGCTGGCCGGAAACATCCAACAAAGGTGGCCCAGCCAGAATCGATCCCAGCCGTTGGCTGATTGGGGATGATGACCAAATCCCGTTTATTATGCGTTAAGATCCGTGCTAAAATGATTAAATTAAAATAAAAACTATAGTATTATGTATAATCTGTCACACTTATATAGTCATATTACAAGCTATTTTTAGACCTCTTAGAGGCATTTCCAGGAATGCACCTTAAATGAAATTTGTAGCTTAGTGTCTTAGCTTTAATTTGGCACCTTAAACATCAAATTCGGTGAGCATATTGGACTGTAGGTCAGTTTTCCTAGGACTGGTCCTAGGCAATGACAAAATTTCAAATTGATGCCCAAGCCAAACCAGTAATCAAAATGACCCCAAATTTTGGGTACATTCCTGTTTAGGGCATATGTAGCCCCTGCCAGAAATTGAGAATTTTTGGGAAAACGTTTTCTATAGTTTTATCCATAATACACAAAATTAAATAAATGAAATATTTGGAGTGTTATGACTTCAAATAGTCCCAAATTTTGGTGGCATGTCCTTGGGGACTATTCATGTGCATGGTAAACATTTCAGAACATTTGGACCAATGAATGTTGGGTAAACTCACTTGCATGTGTTTATTATATATAGGCTTGGGGTGCAAATAGGCAAATTTGAAATGTTTTGTATTAGACCTATTTGGAACATCCAAAAATCATGGTATTGATTTTAAAGGCTCTTTATGGTGAATTATACCCCACATTATAATAATGGGATTTTTAGAAGCAAAAATCTCATTATTTGGAATTTTTGGAATAATAGAACTTTTGAAAAATAAATGTAAAAATAGGTTCCTCATTGAGATAAAATCCCCAATTTTTGTCAAGGCCAATATAATGTTAGATTTAACTCCTGAAAATTCTTATGTCTTTGTTTGAAGAATTTCGATAGGAGTTATGTGGAAATTACCTTTTTACCCTCATTTTACTTAATTAGCAAATTGGTGAAATTACTTAGTAGAAAATTTTGGAAAATTGCTTGGTGATATATCTGAGTATGAATAACCTTGTATAATTTTCTCATCATTTTTGGATGACTCAGTAATTTTAAAAATCTTATAATGTCATTTTGGTAAATTATTAAGAATTGAAATTGGTAGGTCATTACATTATATAAGTTGATGAAACTTTGTCATTAGCCTTAAATTAATGATATATATGCTCTGTAATATTCCTAGAATGTTTAGTAATGTATTTCTTATACTTCATTTGGAAAATGGCAATTGTGTGAGTTTTGTATTAATTAAGGAATAAATAGAAATAATCAAAGTAAAATTATAAATTTTGGTAGACAATTATATTTTACCAAGATGCAACTCAGGAAAAATTCCTTAGGTTAGTGGATTATGAATTGTGATACTTCATGTATTAAATGACATAGGGGATTAATTAAATGATTTAATTAGATGCCTTAATGACTTAAGAAAATTATGAAAATCAATAGGCTCACTTCATTAGTCCATACCATCCTAGGATAAATAATTAGGGGTAGGTGGCCCAAGGAATTGGAAGTTCCATTTCAGGGTGGTATTAGGTCATGGGTTGCACATAGTGTAAGTAGGTCATGTTATAAGGACCACCGGGGGATATATCAATAAATGAGCTAGGGAGTTCAACTGGAATATGACCCTGATGGGCAGAGTTTGTCTTAGTGATGAGAGTAAAGTGCAAGCCCTTGGATAGCAACTGGAGTGGAGGCCGGCGGAAGACCGTCGCCCTTCTGAGAACACCTTAAGTCATTAGGATCACTCAATGGTAATAACGAGAGCTGGGGGTGAATTTTGGGTAGCCATCAACTAAAGTAAATATCCTTGAGAAAGGGAACTTTGGGCGTAATCCCATCGTAGTTCCTAGTGCCCCGAGAGCCCTTAACCGGGTATACCCTGGGCAGTCCTAGGATTAACCTTAAATCACTAAGTATAATAACTTGTAGACAAGAGTAGTCTAATAGGTTAAGACATTATGGTTCATTCTCGCCCGTGATGGGTTTGAGGGATTTTGAATAAAGGCACTATTGTGCGTTCTCGCCCGTGATGGGTTGGAGGGATATATGCTGCAGGCTCACCCGTGAAGGGTTTGAGGGAATCAGGACAGGTTGGTCCTGCGAGCTGGAGGCTCGTGATGAAATACTTGCATGTGCATAAATTTAGTGGTGGGTCATGCGGTACAGGCTGTTCGTCACACTGATGGCAGTACGGTGAACCAAGCGAGTGTGAGGGTTTGAGGGGCCAGTGGGTTGTTTTACACTGCAGTCTGGAGGGCCACCCCCGATAACACACACCCGACCCAACAAGACTGACGGGTTGTCAGTAAAGTACGTACGCATGGACTCTAGCGTGCACCTAGGACGTGTACAGAGGCGCATGAGAGGGGTCTAAGTTTTGGTAGTGTGCATACCGGCCTAGAAGTGGAAATGCCCGCTCCGCTGCTGCCGTAGCCACAACGGTGGTACCCGAGAGTAAAGCTAGCTCTCAAAAAGTGGGAACTAAAGGTCTGTGATCACAGAGTCGTTGTGTGTGAGTTGCGCTTGCTTGTTGCATAAATTGCATCATAAACATTCATTCATATTAGGTCATATGCTTCATAGATCTTTATCATATAAATTAGTATGGTCTCTTTTATATGATAAGTTAAATTTCTTGGAAACCTTAACTTATAAATTTATATGGGAATTTTTATAAGGTATGGTACGATTTGTGATGGTAGAGTAGTGGTAGCATAGTTTTACTTCCCTGCTCTTACTTTCAGTTTTTTTACTTACTTTACCATACAGCGTTTTACTTCACTTGTCTTACTTACTTCAGTTTTATACTTTACTTAATGCACTTGTACTTCTTACATATAACTGGTAGAGTAGAACTACTATTACTCCTCATATACTTGTTAGTATAGTGCCACTACCACTTGTTTACACTTGTTACCCCTTTTGTCCTCCGCTTCATCCTCCCGCACGGTGCCTAGGAGTTACGGGGCGAGGTGTGGAGGAAAGGACTTAGTCTTTTTGACTAGTGGTTGGTGACCAAACTATTTTTAGGAGCTCGAGGAGATGGAGCACCAGCACGACTGACAGGACGAGATGACAGGACGTGAGGAGCTGATACCACCACCTACTACTACTACTGCAGAGTTGCCTCAGGTGGGATAACTTGGTGATGATAGTTATCTTCCGCTGTTTATAGTTGAGAGAGAGAGATTTTGATATGTTGTACTGGGCATAAGCCATTTTTTACTTCTGTACTAATATGGACTGATGTATCTCCTTTTCATATATTTATATATATGTACTGTGACTGTGGACTCGTTGTGGTTTACTTTTACCTCTATACTTCTATTTCTCATTTTGTCCTACAGGTTATATGATCGTATTAGCAGGTAGAATCGGCGTGTTGCGCTGTCGACTAACCCGTGCCTTAGTGTCACCGTAAAACGGCGGTTCTGGGCATAAGACCGGGTAGCCTCCTTGGTAAGGGGAGGGGTCTTACAAGCCGAGTCTAGTGTATTGCTAGATCGGTGAGGGAAAGTGGATGTACCCAAGGTTGGGGAACCACTATAAATCTTGCCTCGTTTGTGTTTGCTTGTTTGGTAGATAGATCTGTGCATTGGTTGAGATTTTTTTTATTCCGTAAAAAGACGCACAACTCACATATTCACCCCCCTCTAGGTGATTTAGGTTGGCAACTATTATCTTTCAATTGGTATTAGAGGCTGGTTAATCGTTAAAAGGTTAACACCTTGATCAGATCCTTGAATAGTTGTCATTTGAGATCTACCAAAATGGACGAGGCTAAAGATTTTGCCAAGCTTCCTTTGTGCAACAAAAATAATTTCCCTATATGGAAAGAGAGAATCAAGTTCTTCATGGAAGCTGTGGATCCAAGGATCTTCATGATAGTTGAAGAAGGTCCTTATATTCCCATGACCGTCTCCACTATAGATCCAACTAAGAAAGTCCCCAAGAAACTTATGGATCTAGATAAGGATGTGATTGCACTTGTTTCATTGGACAAAAAGGCGAAAAATATCATAGCAAGTACATTCGATGATTCAATGATGCAAAATCTGATTCACTACCAGTCTGCAAAGGAGATGTTGCAGTCATTAGTTACCCTGATGGAAGGTACAGAAGAAGTAAGGGTTGATAGAAGATTCCTTCTAAATCAGAAGTATGAGGCTTTCCGATAAGGAAACAAAGAAACCATTGCTGACACCTTTGAGAATTTCTTCAAGATAGTGAATGGGCTTAGGGTCTATGGTAGAGTCTTCACTAATGGAGAATTGAATGATAAGTTCTTGAGATCCCTGACTAAGCAATGGGATAATAAGGTCTGTTCTATAAGGGAGTTTGGAAAACTGGCCGGGACAGAACCTTAGAATCTCTTTAGGAAGCTGATGTCCTATGAGGTCTAACTCAACACCAGGAATGCTGAAGAAGAGAAAAATAGGTCTGTATTCAAAGAGTAGTCTGTTACATTAAAGGCAGACACCTCTAATAAGTCCAAGGTTGTTCCTCTTACTCCAGCACCAGAAGTTAGTGAAGAAGAAACCTCAGAGCCAAGCACCTCAGGCTTTGAACTATCAGAAGGAGAGTTCTCACTACTCTCTCGGCAGTTCAAGAAATTCTTGAACAAGAAGAAGCAATGGAAAGGCAAGGATGCCTCCTATAGAAGATCACGACACGATGGTGATCGGCAAATAAAAGGCTCAAGTAGCCATGACAGGTATTCCTCTAAATAGAACAAACATGTTTCGACTGACATTATTTGTTATTGTTGTAATAAGCCAGGACACATCATCGCTGACTGCCCTCACAAGAAGAAGGAGGGTGGAAGAAGAGAGAAAAAGAAGTCCTCGTACAATAAGAAGAGGACAGAGAAGAGCTTGATGAACAAAAAGGGAAAAACTCTTAGTGACTCGGACTCATCTGAGTCGAGTGAAGAAGAAGAAGCCTATTTTGGACTCATGGCTCAAACTGATGATGAACAAGAGCCCCAGTTCACTAGGAAGGTAAACTCTCACACTCCTCTCTCTAATTCTTAAGTTTTTGAACATGATTATGAGGATAGCTCTTCTAACAATGAGTCAGAACTCATGGCCCAATATAAGAAGTTAATCATGGCTTACGACAAATGTCACCGAGTCGTGAAAACTCAGGCTAAAGAGATAAAGTCTCTCAAAGCTGAAGAGAGCATCTTGAGAGAGAAAGTCGCAAAAACTGACTCGCTCGAAGAAAACTTCAATAATGCTATTGAAGAATATAACAAGGCTCTTGAGCACCTTGACCTCAAAGAGAAAATCATCAAGGAACTGGAAGCCCAACTTGCTGCTGAAAAGAAACTAATTGAAAGTTTCTCAAAGCCCAAGATAGTTCTTCAATTCGTTGCTGAATTCTCAGCTAAGGGCAAGGGTACTGGATTAGGCCATGAAGAAGCTCCTAGTAAATCCTCTAGGATAAATAACTCTCAACGAAAGAATAAGGCCACCAAAAAGGCCTTAGCCAAAGAGAAGAGGAAAGCCCCTCAAGATCAGACCACGTTCAAGAAGGTTATATTTCCTTCAAATGAGTTTGATTTTGAATCATCCTACGGGCACTTTGTTAGGCCTACCTATGTAGAGCCGAAGTTCCGTTATCAAGGATGGAATCGACCCAGAAACTTTGGCGAAAGTGTCTTTAAGGCACCTTATGAAGAAGTCATTCTTCAGAGCTATGGCCCTTTCAATCATGGCCATAATTTCAAGAAGGCACCAAAGGCAAATCCTGTTGTAGAAAAGCCAGTGAAGGAGAAGAAGCCATGTGATTGCCATCATCATGAGGCATCTTCCTCCAAGAATGATGCCCCTTCTAGACCACAATTCCAAAAGGTCAAGCAGGAGAACTTAAGGAGAAGATACAACAGATTTGACTATTGGTGCCGTGGCAGAATTGGTCACTTTATCATTGATTGTTGGTTTAATCCTAGAAATGCTGCAACCCCACATGTTGGCAATATGATGAAGACCACTCCTAATGCTAATATTCATAGGGGAGTGTTCTAAACCGAGACCAAGGACCCAAACGTATTTGGGTTCCTAAGGCTAACTGATTGTGATTGCAAGAATGTCCAAAAGCCAAAAAAACGCCAATCTGGTATTTGGACAGTGGATGCTCTCGGCATATGACCGGGATAAGAAGCCTAATTCAAAATTTTACTCCAGTTGTGAACGGACCAAAGGTCATCTTTGGAGGTTCAGACCATGGAATTACTAGAGGTTACAGTATGTTTACTAACGGTAATGTATCCTTCTCAGATGTGGCTTATGTTGAAGGTTTGGAACATAACCTTATAAGCATAAGCCAACTCTGCGATAAAGGATACATAGTTGAGTTTCACGCTGACATGTGCTTGATAAAATCTGTTGATAATATGGAAACGATTCTATCCGGCACTCGAAGCAGAAACATTTTCTGTTTGAATTTCATTTGTATAGATTCTTCGACACCAGTGTGCTTTTTAGCAAAAGATAGTGCGTATCTTGGTGACCAATGGCACAAGAGATTAGTACATATTAATTACAAAACTATAAATAAATTATTTTCAATGAACTTAGTACATGATGCCCAAAATGTCAAGTACGTCAAAGATAGACCTTGTCATGCATGTGTAAAAGGCAAACAAACAAGGGCTACCTTTAAAAGCATTATTGACAAGGATTCTAATAGATGTCTTCATCTACTGCATATGGACTTGTTTGGTCCACTGCAAATTAGAAGTTTGGGAGGTAAGGATTATACGTTGGTAATTGTTGATGATTACTCGCGCTTTGTGTGTGTGTTCTTTCTGAAACACAAGTCAGATACCTTCGACATCTTTACTAATTTTGTCAGGCAAGTCCAGAATGAGTACAACTGCTCCATAGTCAAAATCAGAAGTGACAATGGAACAGAGTTTAAGTCTGGGGCCATGACAGAATTTTGTGAAAGCTTAGGTATCTTTCATGAGTTTTGCTCTCCTTGTACTCCACAATAAAATGGAGTGGCCGAGAGAAGGAATAGAACGCCCATAGAGGCCTGCAGGACCATGTTGAGTGATGCTTCACTTCCGGAATATTTTTGGGCTGAAGCCGTCAACACTGCATGCCACGTGCAAAATCGAGCTCTCATAAACAAAAACCACGATAAGACACCTTACGAACTTCTGAAGGGCAGGAAACCAACAGTCTCATATTTTAGAATTTTTGGGTGTAAATGCTTCGTGCTAAACAATGGCAAGTATCATACTACTAAGTTTAGCGAAAAGAGTTTTGAAGGTATTTGTGTAGGTTACAGTAACCATAGTAAGACATATAGGATTTTTAATAGAAAAACCCTGGTGGTAGAAGAATCGATACATGTTGTATTTGATGAGACGAGCTTGCTGCAAAGCAACTCTTCTAGTATGTTTATTGAAGATGCAGGTGCAAAGCTGAAAGAAATTAGCTTGAATGAACCGTCCGATGACAAAGGTGAAAAGTTCATCAAGATCACCACTCCAACCCCCATTGGAGAGGCTGATGATCAAGATGAAGAAGTCATCCAAGATGAAGAAGTCACTCCGGTGATAGAAGATAATCCAGATGCAAGGACTCTAGAGCTCAGACATTTGAAGGATCATCCCATGGACCAGATCATAGGAGATCCACGAGATGGTATCAGAACTCGTAGAGGTACAACTAATGAGAATCTATATTTAAGTTTTCTCTCGCAGGTTGAACCAAAGAAGTTTGAGGAAGCAAACTCAGATGCATCGTGGATAATGGCGATGGAAGAAGAACTGAACTAGTTCAAGCGCTACAAAGTATGGAAGGTTGTTCCAAGACCCAAAGGTAAGAACGTCATTGGGACAAAATGGGTCTACAGGAACAAGATAGAAGAGGATGAAATGATAGTAAAGAACAAGGCCAGACTTGTCGCCAAAGGTTATCGTCAAGAAGAAGGAATCGACTTCGACCAGACGTACGCTCTAGTGGCAAGGCTGGAGGCTACAAGGTTATTCCTAGCATATGCTGCACTCAAAGGCTTCACTGTCTACTAGATGGATGTGAAGTCTGCCTTCCTTAATGGTGACATAAAGAAAGAGGTGTGTGTAGAACAACCTCCAGGTTTCGTTGATTCTAACTTTCTTGATTACGTTTACTTACTGCACAAAGCATTATATGGTCTGAAACAAGCTCCTCGAGCTTGGTATGAAACACTGTCTAGCTTTCTACTTGAGAACAAGTTCATAAGGGGAAAGATAGACAAGATATTATTTCTTAGGGAAATTAAAGACAAGATTTTGCTAGTGCAAATCTATGTCAATGACATTATTTTTGGCTCTACTGATGGCAACCTCTGCAAGAAGTTTTCAAAACTTATGCAAGGGAGGTTTGAAATGAGCAGTATGGGTGAGATGAAGCATTTCTTAGGCTTCAAGTGAAACAGTCTGAAGATGGAATTTTCATCTCACTGACAATGTTCACCAAAGAGCTAATTAAGAAATTCGTAATGGAGAACGCAACCTCGATGAGGACTCCAATGGGTTCAACAATGTCTCTGGACAAGGATGAAAAAGGGAAACCTTTTGATGAAACCAAGTACAAAAGGATTATTGGATCCTTGCTCTACCTTAGTGCAAGTAGACCTCACATAATGTTCTCAACATGTATCTGTGCTAAATTTCAGGTGAACTATAAGGAATCTCACTACGTTGCTGCGAAGCGGATTTTGAGATACCTTAAAGGTACACCAAATCTTGGCTTATGGTACCCAAGAAGTAATGATAGCAAACTAATAGGTTTTTCAGATGCATATTTTGCAGGTAGCAAAGACGACAGGAAAAGCACTTCAGAGACTTGTCAATTCCTTGGAAGAAGGCTTATCTCCTGGAGTAGAAAGAAGCAAAACTGTGTGGCAATCTCAACGGCCAAGTCAGAGTACATCTCTGCAGGCAGTTGTTGTGCACAGTTACTTTGGATAAAAAATCAGTTCGAAGACTACAACATGAAGTTTGAAAAGATTCCATTGTTTTGCGACTCCTCCAGCACAATAGCAATAGCCAACAACACAGAATCACACAGCCGGACAAAGCATATAGAGCTAAGGTATCACTTCATCCGGGAGCACGTGGAGCATGGGGACATAGACCTTCAATATGTCCCTACAAATAGGCAAATTGCAGATATTTTCACGAAGCCGCTGGACGAGACCAAGTTCTCGTTCTTCAAAATAGAACTTGGGATGCTCAACAAGGAAGACTAGAAGAAGCTCGACTTTCAAGAAGGCTCAAGGCTCAACGATTAGTCAAAAATTGGAGTTTTCCAAAAGTTTAAATTTTTGACTTGAGTAAGTAACAGTATACTCGAGTAAGTATAAGACCTACTCGAGTAATAGAATGATATACTCGAGTAGTCAACTTCACATACTCGAGTACCTCACTCATCTACTCGAGTACCTCTCTCACCTACTCGAGTACTTCTATTTACCTACTCGCGTAACTCCCGATTCATCTACTCGTGCATGTATGTCACAACCCTCATTTTCTCAACGATAAAATCGTATCAGAGCACTAGAAAACGCGTGCCGTGATGCCACGTCGTGCAGGGGATAACTGCACACGCTCAGGCAAATCTCCAGACCTTTGTTTTTAAGGAAAACGTTGATTAATTATGGTAGAAAAACATTTATGTTGAAAAGGACGTATCCCTCGGCACGGTAGATCAGCTAGTCCACAGATCACAGTATATTTATACGCAGCGGAAAATACTTTGGTTTAATTAAGCTGACACCCTAAACGAGCATAGGTGTCCCCAGGGGACGACCCATGGTATGCACGACTCTAAGTTGAATATAGTATACATAAAAAGGTAGTCTTTACGCTATAAGGAAAAATAGTGCTTTAGTTTTACAAATATGAAATGCATGAGTACATACAGTAACATTTTAGGGTTTAAAATAAGTGGAATGCACTCTAGCATAAATCCTTCCCAGAAGAGCAAGAACCACCAGGTAAAAAGTAACAGTAGTGAGAGCAGCAAGTAGTCTAACACAGAAAAGCTAAAGTCTATGGGCGTCAACAACTGACACGAACCCATAGAAAGAAGAAAAACAGCCAAGTCTAAACAATGCAACTACCTCAAACTCGGAGGTGGAAACAAATAGCCACAGGAACCAGCAGCACCAGAAGCCCAAGTCTGTCAGCTAAACCAGCTACAGCTCTGATCCTGAGGCATTCAAAAGAAGAACACCTCAGAAGCAAGTCACAAGTAGAGCAAGAGTAAAAGCAGACTACACAAACCTCTAAGTAGAGGAGAATGAAAGAAAAGGTGACTGCAACAAAACGGTCAACAGAGTAAAAATGAGCCACAGTAAAACTAGCCGAGCAAGATATGCTAAGCATTATATATACAAAAGAAAAGGAGCAAGCAACAGCAACCGAAGTCCAATCTTTCATTAGCAATTACCATGCCGAGGGAGGAACCCCAACGCGCACAGCCTATCCGAGTATAAAAATACTATGCCGAGGGAGGACCCCAACGCACATAGTTCATCTGAATATAAAACACTAAGCCGAGGGAGGACCCCAACGCGCATAGTTCATCTGAATATAAAATGCTATGCCGAGGGAGGACCCCAACGCGCATAGTTCATCTGAATTTCCTTAGTTACATAATTATACAAGCAGTGTTCATTTACGCTCATTCATCACCATAAACTCCAGGGATAGCCGACCAAGTGGGCTGCATAAGGGCGTTTCAATGAACAGTAAGATTTTGAGATTTAAAACTTAAGGGACATCAATTCACAAATTCCAGAAATAGAGGGGAAAACAAGTTAGGAGTTCAGAACAAGTATCTCTACCGTCGAAATATGATAAGCTCAACAAGTGTAGAAACAAAAAGGAAGGTAGGAATTTTGAATTAAGAACAAAGGGAAAGCAAGAACACTACTTGCCTCGGTTTACCGGAAAAACTCTCCAAATCTCCACGCGTCGCGATAGGAGCCGAAATCTGGACGAAAGATGACCCGAGGGCGTAGCTCTCGACGAGAGCCTTCCAGATCCACGATCGGCGGGAAAAACCGAGCACCGGAGCTCCGTCGGTGATCGCCGGGAGAGGCACGGACGGCAAACTTCTCCGCGCACGCCGCTCTGGGACGGAAAGCAGGAGAAACCTAGGTCGGCTAAAGATAAGGAGAAGCAGGGTATAAATACTCAATAGCCGCAAGGACCGGGTTCAACTACACCGGACCGTTGGTGCCGACGCACCTCAGAACAGCGGTGTCGACACGCCTGTGTCGACACTAGCCGACAGTGTCGACACCCGACACCCGCCAGCCAGCGGTGTCGACACACTGTGTCGACACCGGCCGGCAGTGTCGACACAGCAGTGTCGACACCGACAGCCAGCGGTGTCGACACACTGTGTCGACACCGGCCGGCAGTGTCGACACAGCAGTGTCGACACCGACAGCCAGCGGTGTCGACACACTGTATCGACACCGGCCGGCAGTGTCGACACAGCAGTGTCGACACCGACAGCCAGCGGTGTCGACACACTGTGTAGACACCGGCCGGCAGTGTCGACACCAACAGCCAGCAGTGTCGACACAAAGTGTCGACACCTGACGGCCCCGCTCGACGACTCGTCGAGCCAGCACGGCAAGCGTGGAGCTCGACGATCGTCAACCTCCAAACAACGCCCAGAAAAACTAACCATCGTCAAGCTCGAACCTAGAGGATAAAATAAGATAAAATCGACATAGCAAGGTTGGTTCGACGAACTGGACTAGCAAGACAGAAAAAGACAATCAATTAAGCTTTCCAAATGTGAAAATTTCCGTTTCTGCCAAAGATTCAAGAATTCGGCCGACTGAATCGACGAGACGTTAAAGCACACTAACGCGACGCACCACCAACTGAACGCTAGAGTAACGCCCTTACGTCACAAAGATGCCAACCAGGGGAGACAATATTGCCGAAAAAAGCAGGGGCGTTACAGTCACCCCTCCAAAAGGGAAGTTTCGTCCCGAAACTTGAAACACAAACGGAAAATAAGAGGACAAAGAACGAGACAAGACAGAAGAATTCTTGAAACTAGAATACTAACCAGAGAGATTAAGAGAATAGCTGAGGATGAGATTCTCTCATCGCGGATTCCAATTCCCAAGTTGCACCTCTTGCATCCTGATTTCGCCAGAGAACCTTAACCATTGGAATTGTTTTCTTTCTTAGCACACGGTCTTGCGTCTCCAGAATACGAACCGGTTCTTCAACATACGAGAGATTAGGCTGCAACCGGGGTACCGATACAAGGACATGCCGATCACTGCGGACACACTTTCGCAACTGGCTCACATGGAACACGTCGTGAACACCAGGGAAAGAATCAGGCAACTCTAGTCTATAGGCAGAAACTCCAATGCGCTCCAAAATCTGAAAAGGCCCCACATACCTGGGATCTAGCTTATGGTTTCTTCCAAATCTTTTAACACCTGGCATCGGGGATACCTTCAAAAACACCATGTCCCCAACCACAAACTCTAGGTCAACTCTGCGCTGGTTTGCATACTTCTCGTATCGCTCCTGAGCTAACCTCAGCTTTTCATGAATGTGCCTTACTGAAGTACTCATATCCTCCAGCACTTCTGGTCCGAGCAACGGCTTCTCGCCCACTTCTGTCCAAAATAGAGGAGTTCGACAATGCCTTCCATAAAGAGCTTCAAAGGGCGTCATCTGCAAACTTTCCTGATAACTATTATTGTATGCAAACTCCATTAATCCGAGGCATTTATCCCAAGCTCCGCCATGGTCCAGGATATAGCATCTAAGCATATCCTCCAAGATCTGGTTCACTCTCTCCGTCTGACCATTTGTCTGCGGATGATAGGCAGTAGAATATCTAAGGTCAGTACCTAGAGCTCCCTGTAAGCTTTGCCAGAATCGAGACATGAATCGGGAGTCTCGGTCGGACACAATACTTGTCGGTACACCATGAAGTCTGATAACTTCGTTCAGATAAAGCTCAGCTATCTTTTCCATGGAATAACTAATCTTGAAAGGCACAAAATGGGCACACTTAGTTAGCCTGTCCATAATGACCCACACTGCATCATGCCCTCGGGGAGATCTGGGCAAACCGGTTATGAAATCCATTGATACACTCTCCCATTTCCAACTCGGTACATCTAAGGGAGTTAACTTACCACCCGGCCTTCTGTGATCAGCTTTTACACGTTGACAGGTATGACATTCAGACACAAATCTTGCGATGTCATTCTTCATGCCTGACCACCAAACAATCTGCTTCAAATCTCTGTACATTTTCGTGGAGCCAGGATGATATGCAACACTGGAACCATGCGCTTCACTGCATATTTTTGATCGGATGTCCCCAATAGCAGGAATATAGTATCTGCCACGGTACTTTAAGGTACCCACGTCGTCAATTGTAAAGTCGGGCAATTCCCTTCTCTCAGTCCTACTGCGGAGGTGCTGCAAGTCAGGATCGTCCTTCTGATGAAGCTTAGTGAGGGTAATCCACGAAGGCTCATCCACCTCTAGGCTACTCGGCAAAGCGCTATTCCCTACGGTTATGTCCATGAGCAAGAACTCTTCGACAAGGGATTGCACCGAGAGGTTAAAGATGTGTGCGGGCTTCCGGCTCAGCACATCTGCTACAACATTAGCCTTGCCTGGATGATAAAGGATGTCCACTTCGTAGTCCGCAAAATACTCTAACCATCGGCGCTGGCAAAAATTCAGTTCCTTGTGAGTAAAGACATATTTCAAACTTTTGTGATCCGAATAAATTTTGCATGACACTCCATATAGAAGATGTCTCCACAATTTCAAGGCATAAATGACGGCAGTAAATTCTAGATCGTGCGTAGGGTAATTCTTTTCATGCACCTTCAATTGTCATGATCCATATGCAATCACCTTGCCGTCCTGCATCAGCACGCAACCGAGTCCAACTCGCGAGGCGTCCACATTAACAGCATACTCCACTCCTTCCACTGGCAATGCCAACACTGGAGCAGAACACAAACGCCTCTTGAGCTCTTGAAAATCTCCCTCACAGGCATCGCTCCAAACAAAAGCTACGCTCTTTTGTGTAAGCCTGGTCAACGGCGCAGAGAGGACGGAGAACCCTTCCACAAATCTTCTGTAGTAACCTGCCAACCCTAAGAAGCTCCTTATCTCTTTAGGCGATGCAGGTCTCTTCCAGTCCAAAACCGCAGCTATCTTTGCAGAATCCACTGAGATACCTTCCTTACTTACAATGTGTCCTAGGAAAGACACCTGAGATATCCAGAACTCACACTTGCTAAGCTTCGCATACAGCTTGTGCTCCCTCAAAGTAGACAAAACCAAGCGCAAGTGCAAGGCGTGCTCATCTGCATCTCTAGAATATACTAGGACATCGTCAATGAACACCACCACGAACTTATCCAAAAAATCCTTGAACACCCTGTTCATCATGTCCATGAAAGCTGACGGTGCATTCGTCAATCCAAAAGACATCACCAGAAATTCAAAGTGACCATAACGAGAACGAAAAGCAGTACGCGGAATGTCTGACTCCCGGATCCTCAACTAATGGTAACCTGAACGGAGGTCAATCTTCGAGAACACAGAGCTACCCCGCAAATGATCGAACAAATCATTGATTCTAGGCAATAGATATCTATTCTTAATTGTTACCTTGTTTAGCTCTCGATAATCAATGCATAGTCTCATCGTCCCGTCCTTTTTCTTCACAAAGAGCACTGGTTCACCCCAGGGAGAAGAGCTGGGTCTAATAAAACCGCATTGCAATAACTCATCCAGTTGAGTATGCAGCTCCTCTAACTCACGCGGCGCCATGCGGTACGGTGCTTTGGCAATAGGGCGAGTGCCTGGCTCGAGGTCTATAACAAACTCCATCTCTCTCTCAGGAGGAAGTCCAGGAGGCTATCTGGAAAAACATCCGGAAACTCGCACACCACAGAAACGTCCTCTACCCGAGGCTCAACCGCTGCAGCTCCCAGAACAGAAACAGAGACAAGAAAAGAATCACAGCCAAACTCTAGAAATATACGAGCACGCACCACAGAAATGATCGGAGACTCCAGACGCGGCAAACCATACACACTCATGGGCTGGCCATTGCTACCCTTGAAATCCAAGCGCTTGAGCTTGCACTGAATGACAGCATCATAGCTGGACAACCAGCCCATGCCCAAAATTACGTCAAAGTCCACCAGATCTAGCACCTTCAGATCCGCAATCGCCAGAAACCCGCCTAGGGAGATGGGGCACTTTTGGATACCCTGGCTTGACCTCGCCAACTCTCCTGAAGTAAATTTGACATCTAGGGAGGTGTCTAACTGGTCGAGAGCCCAACGATGACGGTCCACAAAACTTCTTGCCACAAAAGAATGAGTAGCACCTGAATCGAACAAAATGCGCGCCCACTTATTCTTCACCCAACACACAGCGCGCAAAACTAATATGCAGAAACCATATATCCATTAAAAGGAATAACTAGCCCAGTCAGAGACTAACCTGCGATCACCTGAGTCGATGATTGGGCCTCCTCCTTGGTCAGCACATTCAACTTTCCTTTTCCTTTGTCCGCGAGAGGCGGGGGCGGCGGTAAGGTCTGCAACGGGACTGCATGCAGCGCAAGCTGGCTCTGCGGGCAATTAGCCCCCATGTGTCCTCTTTGGCCACAAAGATAACAAGCTCCAGCCTTCTTGCGACAACGGTCCACATCATGTCCACTCCTCTGACAATAAGAACAGACAGGACCCCCTTTGTGAGCATCTTGGATCGCATGCACCTGAGACAGCTTTTGCGCATCCAATCTCTTAAAACACCTATCAAGAGAGTGCCCCGGCTTACCACAGAAGCTACACACCTCTCTTCTGTCCTTCTTCACTACAGGGACAGGTGCCCTCGCACTTCCTCCATCGTCAGATTTCTTCTTGTCCTTCTTTGCAAGCGATCCCCGATTCTTCGCATTTTCTATCGCCTCAACCTTTAAGGCAGCTTCAACTACTTCGGCAAAAGTCTCCGACTTGTAAGCACTAACCAACTGCTGGATATCATACCTCAGACCACCCAAAAAATGCTTCACTCTGCCTTCTTCAGATGCTATCAGGTTTGGGGCGAAACGACTGAGCTTGCCAAACTCGACTTCGTACTCACCAACAGTGAGTTGTCGTTGCTTTAGGTGTAGGAAACTATTCATGAGGCGGTCTCGCTCGACCGATGGTAGGAAATTCTTTAGTAACAAACTCCTGAATGATTCCCACGAGCACCCCTCCGAAAGGTTCTCTTTTTCTCTGATCCACCAACTCTTTGCAAGGCCCTTGAGTTGATAAGCTGCAATCATCACCTTTTGATTGGGAGAAACGCCAGAGTAGGAAAACATTTCTTCCATGGCAATAATCCAGTGATCCAATGCCATGAAGTCTGCCCTACAGTCATAAGACGGGGGTCCTAAACGCTGGAAGTGAGAAATGAAATTCATCTCAGGCGACAACGCAACTGGGGGAACTAGAGCAGCAGGGGGGATAGGAACCGCTTGATCCACAGCAGGACCCTGTGCTCTGGACTGCTGCCCAGAGATGACAGCCAACATCGATTGCATCTGGGACTGCATGTCCACCATCTGCTTTGCCAGGGTCTCATTACTTAGCCTCAGCGGTTCGATCACCTCTTCGCTCTGGGCACCTGAAGACTCGCCCTCTGACTGGGGGGTCGACCTCGTCGCAACGCGCTTAAGCGGCATTCTACAGAACAAACGGAGATCTAGTCAGACCTTGCCTAAGACACCACAAACTGGGAAAGCATTCCCTAAAACACACTATTTCGGATTCACATTGACCGATACGAACAAAAAGGCTTATCAGGGACCTAGCTTAGGACACTGAAGCTAGAAACTAGCATACCCTGACACAGTTCAGATCCGGAACGGACAAACTCAGATCAGGTCGAAAAAGAACCGATACTTGCTCCTACTGTTACCTTGCTCTGGGAAATCATAAAATGATGTTATGCTTCTAGCTTGTGCCTATAATATGAATGCATGAATGTATAAATTTCATCCCAAGGTATGAGTGTACATATGTCATCATGCAGATCTTTAACTTGGCACATGTGCTTATGCAATGATATGTTATGTATGCAGTGCTATGCTTACTACAATAAGGCCTTAGTGCATGCTATGAGCGGCGTATACATTCAATATTATGCATCCCATACTACATAATATTGTATGCAACGAAGAAAGAAAACGCGCTAATGGGCATCCATGTGATGATGGTTATGCATCCCATACTACATAACCGTCACATGTTGCCACCTATGGTGGATCCATATACAAACACATATTATGCATCCTATACTACATAATATGCCCCGTATACTTCTTATCATGCTATGAGTGTAGTGTTCGTGCTTCCATCAAAATCTACTGATGACATATTGGTGTGTGTATGCAATGCAATGATACAACTAGGGTTTTGCTTAAGGGAAAGTTGTTCGACTGGTTTGGTCAACCAACCAACCCTTTTGCAAAACCTGGCTCTGATACCAACTGTCACAACCCGCATTTTCTCAACGATAAAATCGTATCAGAGCAGGAGAAAATGCGTGCCGTGATGTCACGTCGTGCAGGGGATAACTGCACACGCTCAGGCAAATCTCCAAACCTTTGTTTTTAAGGAAAACGTTGATTAATTATGGTAGAAAAACAGTTATGTTGAAAAGGTCGTATCCCTCGGCACGGTAGATCAGCTAGTCCACAGATCACAGTATATTTATACGCAGTGGAAAATACTTTGGTTCAATTAAGCTGACACCCTAAACGAGCATAGGTGTCCCCGGGGGACGACCCATGGTATGCACGACTCTAAGGTGAATATAGTATACATAAAAGGTAGTCTTTACGCTATTTGGAAAAATAGTGCTTTAGTTTTACAAATATGAAATGCATGAGTACATATAGTAACATTTTAGGGTTTAAAATAACTGGAATGCACCCTAGCATAAATCCTTCCCAGAAGAGCAAGAACCACCAGGTAAAAAGTAACAGTAGTGAGAGCAACAAGCAGTCTAACACAGAAAAGCTAAAGTCTATGGGCGTCAACAACTGACACGAACCCATAGAAAGAAGAAAAACAACCAAGTCTAAACAATGCAACTACCTCAAACTCGGAGGTGGAAACAAATAGCCACAGGAACCAGCAGCACCAGAAGCCCAAGTTTGTCAGCTAAACCAACTACAGCTCTGATCCTGAGGCATTCAAAAGAAGAACACCTCAGAAGCAAGTCACAAGTAGAGCAGGAGTAAAAGCAGACTACACAAACCTCTAAGTAGAGGAGAATGAAAGAAAAGGTGACTGCAACAAAACGGTCAACAGAGTAAAAATGAGCAACAGTAAAACTAGCCGAGCAAGATATGCTAAGCATTATATATACAAAAGAAAAGGAGCAAGCAACAGCAACCGAAGTCCAATCTTTCATTAGCAATTACCATGCCGAGGGAGGAACCCCAACGCGCACAGCCTATCCGAGTATAAAAATACTATGCCGAAGGAGGACCCCAACGCGCATAGTTCATATGAATATAAAACACTAAGCCGAGGGAGGACCCCAACGCGCATAGTTCATCTGAATATAAAACGCTATGCCGAGGGAGGACCCCAACGCGCATAGTTCATCTGAATTTCCTTAGTTACATAATTATACAAGTAGTGTTCATTTACGCTCATTCATCACCATAAACTCCAGGGATAGCCGACCAAGTGGGCTGCATAAGGGCGTTTCAATGAACAGCAAGATTTTGAGATTTAAAACTTAAGGGACATCAAGTCACAAATTCCAGAAATAGAGGGGAAAACAAGTTAGGAGTTCATAACAAATATCTCTACCGTCGAAATATGATAAGCTCAACAAGTGTAGAAACAAAAAGGAAGGTAGGAATTTAGAATTCAGAACAAAGGGAAAGCAAGAACACTACTTGCCTCGGTTTACCGGAAAAACTCTCCAAATCTCCACGCGTCGCGATAGGAGCCGAAATCTGGACGAAAGATGACCCGAGGGCGTAGCTCTCGACGAGAGCCTTCCAGATCCACGATCGGCGGGAAAAACCGAGCACCGGAGCTCCGTCGGTGATCGTCAGGAGAGGCACGGACGGCAAACTTCTCCACGCACGCCGCTCTGGGATGAAAAGCAGGAGAAACCTAGGTCGGCTAAAGATAAGGAGAAGCAGGGTATAAATACTCAATAGCCGCAAGGACCGGGTTCAACTACACCAGACCGGTGGTGCCGACGCACCACAAAACAGCAGTGTCGACACCAGCCGACAGTGTCGACACAGCAGTGTCGACACCCGCCAGCTAGCGGTGTCGACACACTGTGTCGACACCGGCTGGCAGTGTCGACACAGCAGTGTCAACACCGACAGCCAGCGGTGTCGACACACTGTGTCGACACCGGCCGACAGTGTCGACATCGACAGCCAGCGGTGTCGACACACTGTGTCGACACCGGCCGGCAGTGTCGACACAGCACTGTCGACACCGACAGCCAGCGGTGTCGACACACTGTGTCGACACCGACCGGCAGTGTCGACACAGCAGTGTCGACACCGACAGCCAGCGGTGTCGACACAAAGTGTCGACACCAGACGACCCCGTTCAACGACTCGTCGAGCCAGCACGACAAGCGTGGAGCTCGACGATCGTCAACCTCCAAACAACGCCCAGAAAAACTAACCATCGTCAATCTCGAACCTAGAGGATAAAATAAGATAAAATCGACATAGCAAGGTTGGTTCGACGAACTGGACGAGCAAGACAGAAAAAGACAATCAATTAAGCTTTCCAAATGTGAAAATTTCCGTTTCTGCCAAAGATTCAAGAATTCGGCCGACTGAATCGACGAGACGTGAAAGCGCACTAACGGCGACGCGCCACCAACTGAATGCTAGAGTAACGCCCTTACGTCACAAAGATGCCAACCAGGGGAGACAATATTGCCGAAAAAAGCAGGGGCGTTACAGTGTTTGTGCCGAGTCATTTCTTATTCAAATTTTCTTATGCGTAAACCAAAGGCTTATGTCGCCTATTCTATTGTTTACTTCAGTATTTTTCAAATAATTAGACCTAAACATAGGGTTATATAAATAAGAAAATCCGGAAATTTCATCTACACGAAATCATTTCCGTCTCTCGAGTACCCGGTTGGCTCTTCGCCTTCATCAATCAGTTGCAGAGCCGCACCCTTTTCGTCTCCCCGTCGACGCTTTCTAGGGTTTCGCCATCTCCAAGACTTCTGAATCATGCTTGCCTCATCTAAGATCGGTGTTGGTTCAGAATTAGTCGCCGCCGGGATTGCAGACCTATCCGCCGATTTCCATAATCTCCTTATTTTGCTCGACACCGCCAGTTTAACATTTGTCCTCCAAGAACCATGTCGTATCCTCTTCCCCGAAGTTGCAGAGTTTTTCAGGAATGTCAAGGTCAAGCACCATGGCATAGTTTTGAAGTCTTCAGTCAAAGATATCAACATTAAACACACTCCAACCTCTATTTCTCGACTTCTCCGACTGCCAGCTCTAGATGCAGATGATTTTCTGGGTGATGAAGATTATTCCAGAACTTGCTTATTCTGTGGACTTTCTGCTGAAGCTAAATACATCAATAGGCCTGATATGCATGCTGAAGGAAAATTCTTGGTTAATGTCATTGGTAAGATTCTTCTATGCAAAACCAACTCCATCAGGGCAATACCCCTTTATTTCTTTGAATTGATGCAAACTATAGTCTGTAGAAAAGCCTTTCAGTTTGGCTTGTTGATTCTGAATAAGATTAAGGAGAGTTTAAAGTCAACCAACTATGCAAGGATAATTTCCCTGCTTCTCCATGAGATCAATCCAGAGGTTTTCAATTTCTCCAAGGGAAGTATCATTCACCACATGAAGAAGGTCTTCATCTGCTCCATACAAAGATGGGAGTTAAATTTGCAAAATCCCTCTCAAGCTGCCGAAGTTACTGAGCTATAGACACAGAGGACAGGACTATATCTCCTTCTCCATCTCAGGTCCCCAGCTCCTCTGGTGCACCTATTGAGGGGGAGCCTGCTCCTACTGTTCAAGCCAGGATGCCACCTCCTCCTCCACCTACTCCTCCACCAGTCACTCCGGAAGATATCCACTCAGATCAACAAGTTCAAGAAGCACTATTATCTACTAATGCTGCCATAAATGAAATGATAGAAGAACTAACTGCAGATGAATCACCTCCTCCTCTCTTTACAAATGCTCTAGTCACTGACATTCCCAAGGACACAACTCCTCTACAGTCTCCAGCAAAATCTCCAGTGCAGTCTCCAGCAAGGTCTCTAGACACTTCTCCAGCAAGAACTCCAGCAAAATTTCTTGACGTCCCCAAAGAACAACAAGAAACAATTCTCATTTCTGATGAGCTCTCACCTGAGCCAGCTGAAGCTCCTCTTAGGAATTTGGATTTCACTATCCCTCAGATAATGGATGAAGAGGATGCCATGTTACCCACTACAAGAGCTCAGTGCTCAGTCGTCCTCTCTAAAATAGCTCCATGGGTAGCTCCTCCTATTCCTTATGCTCCATCTACTTCTGCTCCTCCTGCTGCTACAGCTCCTGCCTCCACAGCTTTGATGACTCAGATTGTACTTCTTCTTCAAGACCAAAATTCATAATTTGATACTTGTATCAAAACTGTAACTGATAAGGTAACTGCTCTAGAGCATAAGATGAGCAGAGGATTTGCTGAAATACAGCATAATACTGATCAGCTCAGACATCTGTTCAAAATGGGTGGAAAATCCTTAGACCACACCATCACTAGTGTTGGACAAGTTATGGAGCAAGGTCTGACTCTTGCCAATAATCAAATGGAATTGGACAAAAGAGCTGAGGCCACTAAGATGAAAATATGTGAAGAAGTTGGCACTTTCAAAGATGATGCCATCTCCCAGCTATCTGTTGAAGTCAGAAAGGGGGAGAAGTTGGTAAAAGAATATTTAGAAAAATCTGATGCCCTCAAGAAAGAACTATAGGAAGTCAAAGTAAAATAGATCCATGATGATGTACTAGCTCAGATACAGAGTATCAAATTCCACACATATGACACTGCTGTTTGGATGCATAACCAGATCCTTCCAGACTTTACTGCTGATCCTACCATTATCCATCATCACCTGAACCCTCTAGCTGCTGCTGATGCTCCTACTCCTGCTCCTCCTCTGCAACCTACCTTTTCTCCAAGGCTTGGAGACTCAGTTGCTCCTCTAGAGTCATATGCTCAGGATTGGGAAGATGATCCTGCAGATATCTTTCTCAAAGCCCCTCCTGAGATACTGACTTATAAGAAGAAAAGAAAATATGGTGAAGGTCCTTCTGCCATCAAGTTTGTTCCAGCTAAAGCTCCTGAACATGCTGAGGTTTGGTCTCCCACTTCAAAGTCCCTCATCCTGGAAACTCTCAAATTAGTTTTGGATTTCCATGAGAGCAGAAATATTCACTACAGTTCCCATGAATGGGAATTGTATGATAAGTCCATGACCAAGAGAAGGATATATGATAGAGAATATGGAAGAAATAATCTAGCTGCTCCTCCCAGACCCCCCAAGTATTATCCTAAAACTTACAGCTATCAAAGAAGACAGCAAGAGAAACAAGACAAGCAACATCATCAGAGCTAGCCCAAAGGACTCATGAGTTTTGGAAATGGATTTTTGTTGTTAATGATATTTTTGGATAATCATATTTATATAATTCAATGTTTTTGATCCTATTATCTTTTTCATAGTTCCTTGATTGCTTACACTGCTTGGTTACTTAGCACTCTTTTTATGTCCATAATTCACCTTAGTGTAAAGGGTTCTGACTTCTACAAATAGGGGGAGATTGTTGGGTATTTTATCCACACTAACCCAGATTTGATGAAGTTACCCTTGAACTTAGATGAATTACGTTGTATTTGATGCTTGGTTTGAGTTATGTGTGTGCAGGAATTCTTATTGGAAGTGTAGACCAATGTCAGTCTACAATAGGTCACCAAACATAAGACCATACAATGTAATCCCTCATTATGTGTTCCAAAGTGTTGAATCATGTGTAGCCTCTCTATTGGGATACACTTTGAAAGTGAGGGTTAGGTCTAGAATACTCTAGAGGGGGGGGGGGGGTGAATAGAGTATATTTAAAATTTGTTAGGTCCCAATAAAGGTGTTGTTACAGCTTTTGCTGTAAATTAAAAATGTGCAGTAATTAAGAAACTGGAAAATAGAAAATTATAATCCTAATCACAGCCACACAGCAAGAATAAAGAGAAAAAGATAGGCAACTAGACGACACAAGAAATTTATAGGGTTCCCCAAATCTGGGTAGTACACTCTTCTACCACCCTTGGTAGGAATCCACTCAGGTTTTTGATCAGGTGCCTGACACCAATGGGTTTTGATCAGGTCCCAACAAACCAACTCAAGTCTTTTGGTTAGGAGACTTGCAACCACGAATCACTTTTGAAGGGAGATGACAACCCTTTATACAGGAGGGGGTGAGAGAGTGATTTTGTCTTCTCTTTCATAATAAACTGAGAAGTCTTATATGGATTGATGTTTAGCAAAAGCTCCCCCTGAATTATTGAATGGTTCGGGAAGATCTGGAAGCTTTGCTGTAGGGTGATTGGTCTTCAATCAGAGTTCTTGACAAGCAGTGATGTAGGAGTTTCTTGAATGATGTGATATATGTTGTCCTTGGAAGTCCTGGATAGAATATTGAAGAAGAAGACTCTTGATATAGTATGATTGTTCTTCTTCTTCTGAATGAAGATCACTGCCCGTCACTGTAAGCTTCAGTATGATTTGCTTATGTGAAGCTTTTCTGCTACTGTATGAATTCTTGCAGTCAGTCTGTGTGTGTATCTTTTTCTGACTGAGTATGTTCTTCTTCTCACTACAGATTCTCGATCTTCTTTTCTTCTGTCTCATTTCAAAATTTTGAATCCTCTGTAATTAATGCTGACGGCCTGAGAATAATCAGCATTGATGTATTTCCTCAACTGTCCCGTGGAAAATCAGCAAGTAATAATCCTGAGGAAGACTGTAATTAATGCTCCCTCTAACAGATACATTCAGAGAATGTTAGAGCATTAATTTGTCAGGAATTATTCGCATTTGAGTGAGGAAAGAATGCCGGAAATGGCTAAGTCTGGAATCGTCAAACAACTGACAGAATTCGTCGAACTGAGTTACCAATTCGTCGAGGTGAGATGTTGAATTCGTCGACCAGACAGCTTCTGTTCGTTGAGCTGAGAACCAAGTTCGTCGAGCTGATAACAGAACTTGCATGCTTCAGAACCTTTGCCTCTTCTGTCTGAAGTTCGTCGAGCTGATAATTGCATTCGTCAACTGGAGTTCAGCAACAATTCTGGACTTAGTCAAGTATTTTATGTTGACTGATATTCTGAGTGTCGACATGAATCTTCTAGTGTCGACACAGGTGGATGTCGACTGATTAGTCTCGGTGTCGACACAAGTTTTCTGGTGTCGACATAGTTGGTGTCGACACATACCCTAAGTGTCAACATAAATCTTCTGTTTCCAGAATTCATCGAGTAGAGTACTGAGTTCGTCGACCTGAGAAGTTGACTTTGTCGACCTGAGAAGTTGTGTACTTGAGGTCCAAGTTCGTCGAGCTCAGAATCTTGTTCGTCGACCAAAGTCTGAAGTTGGACTTAGAATAATCTGGAGTTATCCTGACTTTAGTTTGTTGAAGTATCCCAATTTTCATCGACCAGAGAATGAAGATCGTCGAGCTCAGCTCAGAGAAATGTCTCAAGATCGCCGAGCTGAGAACGTCTTTTGTCGACCTGAGTTCGACGAACGTCGAACTCATTTTTACTTAGTCTTGAAATATTCTAAATCTTGAGTCTCTGGCAGTCTTGTTGATAGCTGGTCCATCTGATGTTGACTCTAAGGACTTGGCATAGACTCTAGGACACAGCTTTGACCCTGGCTATACATGTTGGGTCACGTTCTAAGTTAGTGAACCTAGCCCAAATCAACTAGGGATCCAACAATCTCCACCTATTTTGGTGAGGTCACTAATAGACTCAAAACATAAACATAAAAATAAACAAAGCAAGAAAATGATATATCTGGCAGAATATTACTAACACATGCAGCAGATATATATGTACATAAGCTTTATTTAAACAGATAACACAGTTTGAAAGCAAATGCAGAAAGAAAAGCAAAGAAATTAAACAAAGTAAGGATTACTTCTTCTGCTTCTTCTCTATGGACTTGTCTTCTTTAGTCTTTTCACCTGGCTTTGTAAAGATAATTTCTCTCTTTGGATCCAAAGCTTGTGCCTGTGTCATTGTCATGTCAGCTGCCCCAATAATCTTCAGGGATGTAGTTCTGGGGACAACTACTTCAGTATGTAGCTTCATGTAATCATCAACATTAAACAACTTATTTGTTTTATCAAATCTTTTGAGTTCTTCCTTCCTGTATTTGGACATAGTGGAATATCCTGATATATCTTTGCCTTCAGCTTTTGCTTTATTAATCAAAGATAAACCAACAAGTTCCTGGAACCTGGCCATTTTAGCAATGTTTGTTGTTTCAGGATCCTCAAAAGGAACATGTGGTGAATATGTTCTTTCAGGACTATTAGCCTTCTGATCTGCATGGATACTTTGTTGTTGCTGCTGAGGTTATTAATGTTGTTGATGTTGCTGTTGTTGAGTTTCTGAAGAGTGATGTCTTTGCTGACTGCTTCCATAAGATCTCCCTTGATGTCTCTGATAAGTTTGCATAGGGGCAGATCTCTGAGAGCTAGAGCCAGTGGCACCAGCTGCTGGAGGAGGTGGAGGAGGTGGATCTCTTCTGTATCTCTGAACTAGTCGAGGAGAGTTCTTTATACTTCTTTTCTTCTCCTTTTGCTGATTTCTAGACAACCACATCCATGCTGGAATTTCTTTGTAAGGAGTAATATTTTGAAGAATGTAGTATGGAGTGTCATTCATTGAGCTTGGCTTAGCAGCAGGAGGAGGAGGGGCTTTCCTTTTCTTTGACAACAGTTTCTTATTTTTCTTAGCAGCTTCTTCATCTGAATCTTCATCATCATCATCATCATCATCTGAATCCTGAGGATTATCATATAAAGCATATATATCTCTCAAGATGTCCTCAGATACAGTAGGTTTTTCAGTTGGAACCTGAACTGAGCTTTCAGCTGCTTTTGTTTCTTCATCAATGTCAGCCAAGATCAACTCATCTAGATCTGGCATAGGGGAATCATCCATTACAAAAGATGGTGTAGAGATAGCTACTAGAGGGGAGATGGAATGACTGTCAAGGTTGGTGCAGAAACTGGAATTACAAAACTATCACATAGTTGCTTAGCAACTGCTTGACTGACAGGAGAGGTATAAGGAATAATAGCCAAATATGGCTTAGTAAATTCTACTGGAAGATACTGCATATGTACAGTGTCAAAGGTTTTCAGCAATTCTTCTAAGTTAACTATGGGATTTAGAATAAAATCACCAACAGTTGTGAATCCTTCAGAATCTGACTCATCAAAATCCATATCAGTATCAATGAAATCAATTAAATCTTTATCTATACAATATGTATATGCTGCTGCGGGGACTGGAGTATCTGCTGTTGTTAGAGCTAAAGACTCTGAAGCTGTAGCTGCTGCTTCATCATCAGGCATCTCCCCCTGCCTGGTTTTAGTGGGTACTGAGGCCAGGCCCCTGACTGAGGAGGGGGCAGCAGTGAGGGCAGATATTTGGGCAGATAAAGATGTAATGGTGGTAGCAAGAGGTGTAATAGCCTCTGCTATAAGTGATTTAAGAAGGGGAGTGATGATGGTGATGATAGATGAGATGGTAGTGGGGTCCAATGACAAAGTTGTAGATGGTGTTGTAGTTGGTGTGGAAGAGGTGGCAACTATTGAGGGAACAGGGGGTGGAACATCAGGTATGTGAAGGTGAGATGTTGATGGGGATGGAAGGTTGGCATCTTGCATCATGGTGTCTGATGGTAGGATGTAAGATGGTATGGAAGATAGATGTGGGGGAAGTGGAGACTGTGGTGGTGTAGAAAGATATGTGTCATGAGGGGATTCAGGAGGTGTGGGTGGTTGATTTTCCTGAAGGGAGGAAGATGGAATGTCAGTGATGATGATTGGTAAAGATGGGGTGACTGGGGATTTTGTTGTTGTTGGAAGGGGGCTAGAAGAGAGGATGTGGAAGGAATGTTCTCTTCAGCAGGGTGGGGAGTGGCTTTGATAACCCTTGTGCCTTCAGAAGCTTTGATGGAAGAGGTGGAAGCCTGAGAGGGCTTAGTGATGGTCCTCTCCCATCTGCCAAATAAGGCACAGGTTAGCCTTTTACTGGCATTAATAAAAATGGTCTGGGAGACAAATGATTCAGCAGCCTTTTCCTGTAGAAATATTTCTAGTATTCTTCCAAAACATACTTCCTTCTTGGTGTTCTTCTTATTAATCAAATCAAACATAAGTTGTGCCTAGTTTATTTGCTTCTTGTTGATGATGGCACAAATAACCAGAAACTGTTGTCTGGTGATATAATCGTGTGCAGTGTGTTTTCTAAGTAGCACTTTACCAACCAAGTCTGCTAAGAATTTATAGGGAGTAGACAAGTGTTTCTTCAACAGTTTGTGGTGATTGTCTCCAGCATATTCCATAAGGTTCAACATCATATCAGACTCCTCTGTTTCAATTTCGAGGTCCTCTACTCCATTTCTCAATCCAAAAATATCAGTTAAGATTGCGGCGGTTAAATAAACTTAGTTACCCGCGATAGTGCCCGTCATGATGTTCTCTTCCGGGGACGACAGTGTGTATACCCATTCTCTGATTTCCATGCTGTGCAGTTTGATCCTTTTCGTCATGAGTGTTTTTAGTTCCTGTTCTTCAAGAAGTTCCAGGATATACAGAAAGATTGGGTCGGAATGCTAAAATGAATCGAAATCCACGTCAAATCCTGTGTCAAACTTCATTCCTGTGAGATTGCTTGCCAGAGTCGCCATTGAAATCACCTGCAAGAAAGACACAGAAAATGGCAATCAAGTGCAAGGGAATAGAAAGTGCGGGATGGAGGTCTAAGAAAACCTAGATATAAGGTTTTCCAAAATATGAATCGACAAACTCCGTTCCACAAAAAGAAGTTTAATTCTTCGAACTGAGGTCGACGAAATGATTTAATAATAAATAATTCGTTGATCTCATTCAGAAGACTTGAAGACAATTCAGCGAACTCCGGTCGACGAATATCTTCTGAAGCAAGTTCGTCGAGCTCCGGACGACAAAAATTATTTCACACAGAGAATTCGGCGAACTCCGTTCGACAAGTATCTCTCCAACTTTCCCTGGTTCGTCGAACTCCATTTGACGAACTCTGAAAAATTCGTCGCATGCAGATAGAACTTAAGCTAAGTCTTCTTCATTGATCATTCCCAGCTGATTTAGAAAGAAAGCATGATTTTTCTCATCCAAAGGTTTGGTGAATATATCAGCCTTTTGTAAATCAGTGTAGATATAGACAAGCTTAATCTTATTTTTGTCTACACACTCACTAATAAAATGATGTCTTATGTCAATATGCTTAAGTCCAACTATGGTGAACTGGATTTTGTGCTATGGCTATAGCACTAGTATTATCACAGAATAGGGTTGAATTATTTAAGTTGAACCCATAATCTAGAAGTTAAATTTGTATCCATGGCATATGTGAATAACAGCTACCTGCTGCAATATATTCTGCTTTAGCAGTTGATGTTGACACTGATGTTTGCTTCTTACAAAACCATGATACTAGTCTCATACCCAGGAACTGACAAGTTCCTGAAGTACTTTTTCTATCTACCCTGCATCCAGCGAAATCAGCATCAGAGTATCTAGTTAACTCAAATTCTGATTCAGCAGGATACCATAGGCCTAGATCAGGACAACACTTTATATATCTTAAAATCCTTTTTAAGAAAATTAGATGAGATTCTTTAGGGTTCACTTGGAACCTAGCACAAAGGCATGTAGTAAACTTAATATCTGGCCTACTTGCTGTGAGGTATAATAGGGACCCAATAATGCCCCTATAAAGTTTCTGATCTACAGGTTTTCCTGGTATATCAGAGTCCACAACAACATTGGTGGCCATGGGAGTTTTCTTAGCTGAGGCATCTTCTATCCCAAACTTCTTTAGAAGTTCTTTAGCATACTTTGCTTGAGAGATGAAGATGCCATCAGGGAGCTGTTTCACTTGGAGACCAAGGAAATATGAAAGCTCTCTTATGCTACTCATTTCAAATTTAGAATGCATGAGGTCAAAAAACCTCTTGCACAATTTTGAATCTTTAGAGCCAAATATAATGTCATCTACATAGATTTGTACTAATAAGATTTTATCCTTATGATGTCTAGTGAAAAGAGTTTTATCTACAGTTCCTCTTGTAAATTTATGCTCTAGTAAGAAACTTGCTAAGGTCTCATACCAAGCTCTTATATCTTGCTTTAGACCATAAAGAGCCTTATTTAATTTAAAAACATAAGAGGGATAAGTTGGAGAAACAAAACCTGGAGGTTGTTCTACATAAACCTCTTCTTGTAACACTCCATTTAAGAAGGCACTTTTCACATCCATTTGAAAAACTTTGAACTTTTTGAATGCTGCATAGGCAAGGAAAATCCTTATATTTTCCAACATTGCAACAGGTGTAAAGGTCTGATCATAGTCAATTTCTTTCTCTTGCCTATATCCTTGAGCAACAAGCCTAGCCTTGTTCCTCATAATGACTCCGTGGGCATCAAGCTTATTCCTGAAAACCCATTTGGTTCCAATAACTGGATAGTTTTGGGGTCTTGGAACCAAATCCCAAACTCTACATCTCTCAAATTGGTTTAATTCCTCTTGCATTGCAAGGATCCAGTGGGGATCTTGCTCAGCATCATGAATGGTTAGAGGTTCAACCTGAGAGAGAAAATAGGCATGCATCAAGTCTTGGTTGAGTTGATGCCTTGTCTGTACACCTGCTGATATGTCTCCAATTACCCCACATTCTCTATACCCCACGTTCGTCGAGCTCTGCTCGACGAACCATACAAAGTTCGTCGATCGCAGTTAGACGAATAATAATAACTATAGTTTGCGTTCAGAGTTCGTCGATCTGTCTTCGACGAACTGGCCCCTTTTTGTCGATCGGAGGTCGACGAAAATTGTTGAAGTTTGCTTTTATTAGATGTTTTTTGTTTTTCAATTTTGTCCTTAGTTTGAATTTGTTCAAGAATTTCATTTACTTTATATACTTGATCAGTATTCTTCTTTCCTTTCTCAGAAATAAAATTTATGGGTTGTGACAGATGGTTTTTCTGAATGATAGGTGGTTCACTAGATGATGCACCTAATCCTAACTTACTTCCATTAAATCTAGCATTAAATATGTTGGTGATTACTGCTAGTTGTTTGCTTCTTCCATTTAGTGATTCTTCTAGCTATTTTGCCTTATTTAATTCATCTTTCAGAAGGGTGATTTGTTCACTAAATATATCTATTTCATTTTTCAATTTAGTGTTTTCTAATACTAAGCTATCATAGTTAACTTGTTTACCTCTGAGAAGTTTGATTTCCTTCTCAGAGTTGATTAAGTCTAAACATATGATTTTAAAATCTGATTTGAAATATTTTGAACTATAATCAAACCATGATAATACCTAATCAGCATCTGATTCAGAAGCTTCCTCATTTTCTGAATCTCTTTCTTCTGAGTTGCTTCTTGAGGCGTCAATTGCCATGAGGCAAACCTCCTTTGCTCTCTCTTATTACTCATCTTCACTGGAGCTTGAAGATGTTGACTCCTCTTCAGTCTCACTCCAGGTCTCAGCTACAAACCCCTTTTCCTTCCTCTTGTGTTTGCTGGAAGAGGGTTTGCTGGTGAACTGTTTTCTGGAATCCTTTTCCTTTTCTCTTCTCTTATCTCTCTTCTGATTCTCTGGACACTCAGAGAGGAAGTGCCCAGGCTTTCTGCATCCATAACACACCACTTCCTTTATTGGTGTTTTATCATACTTTGGCCTGTCATCCTTTCTTGTTGACTTCCTCCTGAAGTCTTTTCTAACCATCTTGAAGAATCTCTTTGCAAAGAAACTCATGAGCTCTTCATTTGATGCAGTGGATTTTGATTCTTCTGAGGCTTTGAATGTTATGTTCTGATCTCTTCTAGCTGCAAGAGATGTTCTTTGTTCAGTAGCCTCCCTTATCTTTATTAACTGCTCATAAGATTTCAGTTTGCCTAGTAGAGATTCAGTTGACATCTCATTCAGGCATCTGGCCTCCTTGATGGGCCAAATTCTTGTGTCCCATGAGCTTGGGAAGCACATCAGAATTTTGTCATTCACTTCAGTGAGAGTGGTGACCTTGTCCAGAGTTTTTAGCTCATTAATAATTGAGCTTAATCTATTATACATCTGTGACGTTGTCTCAGCCTCCCGTTTCTTGAAACTCTCATATTGGGATATGAGATTTGATCTCATATCCTTCCTTTCATCAGCTGATCCATCAACCATTTGATTTAGGGAATCCCAAATGGCTTTTGTTGATGTGCACTCAGCAACCTTCTGGAAAATGTCATCAGCCATTGTCTGTGCCAATATGTTCATGGCTTTTGCATCAGCCATCTTGGCTTTCCTGTAAGCATCATTATAATCTTGAGGAGGTACTGCAGTCATATTTGTAGAAGTGCTTGGAGGAGCTGCAGGTGCTGGAGGTACTCTTGTTAAGATGGAAGCAAAGATATCTTCTTCAATAGAATTCATGTATAGCTTGATTCTTGCCTTCCAGATTACAAACTTTTGCAAGTTGCAAACTGGAGGTCTGGTGCTTGCATAATCTTTATTCTGTGCCATGGATGTGTTTCTAAGTTAAATATGAACAAAGTGATGTGTAGATCTATCACAGGATCTTTGGTTCAAGGGTTAACTTGTCCAACTAAAGGAACCTTGCTATAATACCAATTGAAAGTGAGGGTTAGGTCTACAATACTCTAGAGGGGGGGGGGGTGAATAGAGTATATTTAAAATTTGTTAGGTCCCAATAAAGGTATCGTTACACCTTTTGTTGTAAACTAAAAATGTACAGTAATTAAGAAACTTGAAAATAGAAAATTATAATCCTAATCATAGCCACACAGCAAGAAGAAAAAGAAAAAGATAGGCAACCAGACGACACAAGAAATTTATAGTGGTTCCCCAAATCTGGGTAGTCCACTCTTCTACCACCCTTGGTAGGAATCCACTCAGGTTTTTGATCAGGTGCCTGACACCAATGGATTTTGATCAGGTCCCCAAAAACCAACTCAAGTCTTTTGGTTAGGAGACTTGCAACCAGGAATCACTTTTGAAGGGAGATGACAACCCTTTATACAGGAGGGTGTGAGAGAGTGATTTTGTCTTCTCTTTCTCAATAAACTGATAAGACTTATGTGGATTGATGTTTAGCAAAAGCTCCCCCTGAATTATTGAATGGTTCAAGAAGATCTGGAAGCTTTGTTGTAGGGTGATAGGTCTTCAATCAGAGTTCTTGACAAGCAGTGATGCAGGAGCTTCTTGACTGATGTGATATCTGTTGTCCTTGGAAGTCCTGGATAGAATATTGAAGAAGAATACTCTTGATATAGTATGATTATTCTTCTTCTTCTGAATGAAGATCACTGCCCGTCACTGTAAGCTTCAGTATGATTTGCTTGTGTGAAGCTTTTCTGCTACTGTATGAATTCTTGCAGTCAGTCTGTGTCTGTATCTTTTTTTTGACTGAGTATGTTCTTCTTCTCACTACAGATTCTCGATCTTCTTTTCTTCTGTCTCATTTCAAAAATTTGAATCCTCTGTAATTAATGTTGATGGCCTGAGAATAATCAGCATTGATGTATTTCCTCAACTGTCCCGTGGAAAATCAGCAAGTAATAATCCTGAGGAAGACTGTAATTAATACTCCCTCTAACAGATACATTCAGAGAATGTTAGAGCATTAATTTGTCAGGAATTGTTCGCATTTGAGTGAGTACAGAATGCCGGAAATGGCTAAGTCTAGAATCGTCAAACAACTGGCAGAATTCATCGAACTGAGTTACCAATTCGTCGAGCTGAGATGTTGAATTCGTCTACCAGACAGCTTCTGTTCGTCGAGCTAAGAACCAAGTTCGTCGAGCTGATAACAGAACTTGCATGCTTCAGAACCTTTGCATTTTTGTCTAAAGTTCGTCGAGCTGACAATTGCATTCGTTGACTGGAGTTCCGCAACAATTCTGGACTTAGTCAAGTATTTTGTGTTGACTGATATTCTGAGTGTCGACATGAATCTTCTGGCGTCGACACAGGTGCATGTCGGCTGATTAGTCTTGGTGTCGACACAAGTTTTCTAGTGTCGACATAGTTGGTGTCGACACATACCCTAAGTGTCGACACAAATCTTCTGGTTCCAGAATTCGTCGAGTAGATTACTGAGTTCATCGACCTAAGAAGTTGACTTCGTCGACCTGAGAAGTTGTGTACTTGAGGTCCAAGTTCGTCGAGCTCAGAATTTTGTTCGTCGAACAAAGTCTGAAGTTGGACTTAGAATAATCTGGAGTTATCCTGACTTTAATTTGTTGAAGTATCCCAGTTTTCGTCGACCAGAGAATGAAGATCGTCGAGCTCAGCTCAGAGAAATATCTCAAGATCGTCGAGCTGAGAACGTCTTTCATCGACCTGAGTTCGACGAACGTCGAACTCATTTTTACTTAGTCTTGAAATCTTCTAAATCTTGAGTCTCTAGCAGTCTTGTTTATAGCTGGTCCATCTGATGTTGACTCTAAGGACTTGGCCTAGTCTCTAGGACACAGCTTTGACCCTGGCTATACATGTTGGGTCATATCCTAAGTTAGTGAACCTAGCCCAAATCAACTAGGGATCCAACACACTTCATATTCAAGCTCTAGGACTATGGGAAAAGACTTGATGCTGATTTCACCTTAGAAGATGAAAAATTCTGTCAGAAATATTTTCCTAAGTAAAGTACTCGAGTAGTTCCTTACTTACTCGAGCAAGTTACTGAGTGTATGCTCGAGTAGTAATTCACTCACTCGAGTAGTTAAGATATAGTCGAGTAGTCCAATTATGGCTCTCGAGTAGTTCATCTTATATACTCGAGTAGTTTCCTTTTACCTCTCGAGTTTACCGAATTCTCTTCTAAAGTTTTTCTAAGTTATATACTCGAGTAGTTCTATATTCTATCTCGAGTTAATTGTTTTCTGACTCTTGTGTAGTTCAGACTTACTCGAGTAGTCTAAATCATATACTCAAGTAGTTCATCTACTACTCGAGTAGTCAAATGCCTTTACTCGTGTATTCTAGATTCCCTCTCCAGAAAATTTCTCTAAGTGAATTACTCGAGTAGTTCATGTTATATACTCGAGTAGTTCTAATTGTCTCGAGTAATTCATATTATATACTCGAGTAATTCCTTATGTCTCGAGTAGATTATCTTACATACTCGAGTAGTTCAGTTTTCCTGTTCCAGAAATTTTCTAAGTGTTTGTCTCGAGTAGTCTCTTATATACTCGAGTGGTTCATTCTTATATACTCGAGTAGTATTTCTTATACTCGAGTAATTTACTCCACCTCTCGTGTATGTACTAAAGTACTCGCGTAAGTCATTTCTGTTACTCGAGTAGCTGATTCCTTTTTACTCGAGTAGTTGACTCCATGTACTCAAGTAATGATTTCTCTTTCTCTCGAGTAATTTTTCTCATGTACTCGAGTAGTCATCTTCTACCTACTCCAGTAGTGCTTCATATACTCGAGTAGTTCTGCTTGACTTGAGTAATTTACTTTGACTTTTCAGAAATTCTTTAAGTCCAGACCTAACGGTCATATTCTTAAACATTGACGTGATTGGTCCATGTGCCTTTCTCATAATGACTAATTTAAGTCTAATCTTCTCCTCTCCTATAAAAGGTCTTGTCTAATCTAACAAACCCTAAGTTTTCAAAGAAAATTATTCTAAGGATTTTTTGCAGCCATACTCTCTCTCTAAGAATATTTCTGTCTCCTCTCTCTCTCCAAGAAACGGAAATCCGCCGCCGTTGTTGTCTCTGATTTCCGACCGGCTAGGGTTTCTTCTTTTTAGAGGATTCAGTTTAAGAATACTCTACAGGTCGAGATCTCCGCTCAACGCTTCATCTTCTCATTCGATCGTGTAAAGTCGAGAAGTTCCAGATCTGATATTGCCGAGATTCTTCTTCAATATTCTGATAAAGTTGCACGCCTAGAAGAAGGAATTTCTGATTTACTGTTGCAGTTCTGAATAAGGGAATTTACTATTTGTATTTCTGTACAACTTTATTTCATTATTGTAGGAGAAGTTTTCTCCGAGTGTAGGAGTTTTCAACTCCGAGATTGTAGGAAGTTTTACCTTCTGAGTGTAGATCAGTTTTGTGGATCGAGTTTGTAGGAACATTATTCCGAGGGTAGGATTGTTTTCCAATCCGAGATAGTGGAGTAGCCGAGTCTAGTGTATTGCTAGATCGGTGAGGGAAAGTGGATGTACCCAAGGTTGGGGAACCACTATAAATCTTGCCTCGTCTGTGTTTGCTTGTTTGGTAGATAGATCTGTGCATTGGTTGAGATTTTTTTTATTTCGTAAAAAGACGCACAACTCACCTATTCACCCCCCTCTAGGTGATTTAGGTTGGCAACTATTATATTTCAGTTTGTCCCCAAACTGACTAATCGAACGGGGGTGGTACCATTGTTGAATGACTTCTTTAGTTGAGGATCGTGGAAAACAGATACCATTTGTAAGACCCCCCCCCCTCCCGGATCCCAAAACACGGCACGAAGGGGGCCTTATACCCAGAACAGCCGCCTTGAGATCGCATTAGCACACGGGCTAACCTGTACCACAAGACGCCTATTTTGCCAGCTACAACCAATATTAATATATACATGCCAACCCAACCAAAATATAAACAAGAGGTCAAATCCGCACCAAGCATATATGTCCAAAGTACATCAAAATAGAGAAGCTAAAACATGCTTCTACAATATCAGAGTACAACAAATAAACACCGAATGGGGCTACATCAGAGTCGCTCAGCACTCACATCAGTAACAGATGGTAGCGACGGCACCGTCACTTCAGGCCCCGTCATCCTGACCTAGTTGTCCTGCTGCGTAGTCTGCGGCTGCTCTACCTGCAGAGCGACCTGCTAAAAAGAAAGACGTAGCAACCGTTAGTCGAAAAGACTAAGTGGCTTCACATCCGCTCCCCCGGCGACTCCTCAGCACCGGGCGGAGAAAAGAGCAAGGGTATAAGGTATAATAAATAACAAGCAGGTACAAGCAGGTGATAATAGTACATGATTAACTACATTGTAAACTAGCAGTTCTATATAAGAAATAACAAATCACCAAGTATGAGTAACTACAGCAGGAAAGTAACTTAACTTATAAGGATGCCCATACAAGCTTATAAGTTAATGATCGGTTTACATAAAGTAACTCATCGTATAAGAGTGCCCATAAAAACTTATATGATGAGGACCTTGTTGTGCAATGTTATGAAATGGTATGTATGCTATGAAATGACTCACCCATGATCACACACATGCAACCGGTATGCTGACATAGACTAGTAGTTTCCACTATTCGAGCAGGTAGCTAACCTCTTAGGCATCAACCGCAGTGGCCAGGCGGTGACAGTAGAGCGGGCATCTCTACTATTAGTTGGGTATCCACACTACTTCACCTAGGCCTCTGTACGCCTCAACGCTAAGAACACAACAGCGGAGCCCATGCGTACTATGGCCCAGCGGGGGTCTCGGGTAGATGTGCACCGAGAACACTGCCCCGAACTGGCCTTATGTGACTCAGAAGGGGCCTCAAAAGTAAGCATGAGGACACAGCCCAACCGTTTACTTGGCATGGAAGGAGCCCCGGGACATGAACACCTAGGACCAAGCCCAACTGCCCAAAGTCTAACTGTCAACTCCCATCAGTGTGATGATCGGCGAGCCCGTAGACCTGACACACTATCCCTAACTCAGGATTACGACACCGTGTGTCGACTCACACCACATGAAATTACACATCACCATGGTATGGAAGGAGCCTCGGAGAAAGCACGAGGACCAAGCCCAACCATCCACTTAGCACGGAAGGAGCCCCGAGAAATGAGCACCGAGGACCAAGCCCAACCGTTTGACTTTGACTCATCTCAATGCAATCTCAACTAGTGTTGGTCAACACCACACTTACACCCTTCCACAATGCTACCCGTAGGGAGACGACACTCTAAGCATTGGACTACTAAATTCAATCCGTTAAAAAGTTATTCACATGGCCATAGATTATCCTCATACATGTCATTCCAAATGATTTCAACACATTATAAACATGATGCGCATTTATACTAGTCTACCAATTCCTATCAAATCATTTTATTTAAGTATGTTTCGCTTCACAATTCGATTACATGGAATCCAATTAATAAACTTCATCAACTATAGAACTAAGATGATTAACATAAAAGAGTTCACTGAAACCTTAAGTTAATTGCAACATTGAATCCACCGAATACAAATCCATGTTATACCAAACCCAGAATTTAGGTGCAGAATAAATCTGGACAACAACTTCGACCGGCGATTCCTGAAGCTACAAGAATCCGGTGAAGGCATGTAACCCCTCGATGGAAAGGCTTTCCATGGGTTACAACGTTCATGTTCAGACCACAACCCAGATTCAAAAGTATCATACTTGAAATCTGCCTCAAAGTCTGCTGCGTACAGAACACAATTTCTGCATGCAGGGTTTGCCGGATGTCAAATTCGTTCAGAATTTCCTATGGCTATAGACTTCACCGGATGTCGTGCAACCACTCGTTGGAAAGGTATTTTCAAGGACTTCAACTTTCGTGTTTATTCTAAAGCCCAGATCTTGCCATATTACACCTGAAAATGGCCAAGAAGATCACTGCGTGCAGAACACAGATTCTGCGCGCATCTTAAAGCGGAATGAACGACATCAGTTCATCTTCCTCCTCAAGTCGATCATCTAAAATTACACCAAAAATTCCTCCTCCCTTATTCACCCTCATGAGGCCATTATTCTTCATGAAACCATCCCCCATCTTCACATAGAAGGTTGGAGAGGTTGAAGACACAACTAGCCTTAGAGCACAAGCCCTAGAACGGCCTCTTCCAAGAGAAATCACCATCTCGCTAGTATAGACTCTTTTGAGTCGACATCTCACCCAAATATCTACAGATCTAGCCCCAAGGGAGAGGGGAGGAAGCTCACCTCATTTCCGGCAGTTCCACCATTTCCGGTCATGGACCTTGTAACTCTTCACGGCGGCATCTTCTTCTTCACGACGGCGACGGTTCTCCTCCTCTTGGACTTGCTCCAACAGTTTTCCCTCTCTACAGAAGTTTCTCTCAGGAAAAGGGGTGAAATGAAGAGTGGAAACGGCTAGGGTTTTCACAACCCTTATAAATGAAAAGTGACACGGGTAGGGACACGCCCATGTCCTGCTCGGGTGAAACGTCGACAGAAGTTTTAGTGTCAGTTCAATACTCGACACGGGTAGGGACATGCCCGTGTCCCTACCCGTGTCCATATGACACGGCCGTGTTCTCTGGCCCTGTCCTTCTCGGGACACACTTCGTCGAACTCAACTCGACACACACACACACACACGGGTAGGGACACGACTGTGTCTCTACCCGTGTCCTTCTCGGGCACTCTTTGTTGATCTCAACTCGACACACACGGGTATAGACATGCCCGTGTCTGTACCCGTATCCTCCTCGAGACACACCTCGTCGAGATCTACTCTACACATATGGGTAGGGACACGTCGTGTCCCTACCGTGTCCACACGACACGGGCAGTGACACGCCCGTTTCACTACCCGTGTCCTTCTCTGGACATACTCAAGCCGTCGACTCGAGAACTGGGGTCCCGCACACGGGTAGGGACACGCCTGTGTCTCTACCCATGTCCTATTTTGGACTGATTTCTCCTCCCATTTACAAGTGTAGACCCGCTGCCAGCGCACTTCCCTGAGTCCAAGCCAGCTCTCCTGACTCAAAAATGCACACGAGGGGCCTAATCCGAATCGGGATGTTACACGCAGTGCCTACACTAAGATCTGCATAAGGATCTTACAAACTCAGGCTCAACATTCCTACACTTAAATCCATATAGGGATCCTGCAAACTCAAGCTAAACAGCCCTACACACAGATCCACACAGGGATCCTACATCTGCATTTATAAATTAGGCTTACAACTTAGATCCAAAAGGATCCTACAAAAAGAGTGTTGGTTGGTGTGGTTTATTTCACACTAGAGAAATTTCTCTGTGTCTTCCTTCATGTACTGAGTTAACAGCCCTAATTTTCTTCATAACAAAAGAAAATATATCTTCAATAATAAGCTACCTGTGTTAAAGAACGTCAGAAACTTGTTCCTGAACTTACTGAAGAATACTGAGGATTAGACAGTTCTTGTGTTCTTCAATCAGCTAACATGGACCAGTAGGAACTTGAAACCTCTGCTCCTCCTTATTTTTCAAAACCTTATCTGAACTTGCTGTATTAGAAGAAATTAGCTACAAGAACTTGAATGAACTTTTAGATCAGCTGATTCAACTTCAAGCTTCAAGCTCGGCAAAAATTGCGATGAAGATGAAGTTCAGCCGCAACGTTTCGAAATCAGAAAACTCTAAAAGTTAAAGTTCCTTCAGTCCATCTTGTCCCTTTTATCTTCCGCCGATTAATGGCTCCAAGAAGCAGTGGGGACCAGCTGTGGTTGACTACTGCACCATGCTTTAAAGGAAGAAGATGTACTGTAGGCCTCCGATGATATTTGACATGTTCTGTAGCTTTCCCGCAACTAATTTGAACTCTGTTGACTTTGTTGACTTTGCCTGACATCAGCAATTGTGGACTTAGACAAATTCTCAGATTCAACACCAGGCATTGAGTGAATGGCCTTCACTCAACCATTCTGCACTGCCAAGCGTTGAGTGCGTTGAGTGAACTGGCTTCACTCAACGCCTCTAGACTTAGTCAAATTCTTTTGCACTGGTAAGCGTTGAGTTCATTGAGTGAATATCCATCACTCAACGCCCCTGGACTTAGATGCAACTTTCTCTATTTGTTAGGCATTGAGAGCGTTGAGTTAAGCTTCATCACTCAACGCTTTTGTACTTGGCCGCTTTTTGTCTTCTTTCTTCTTAGGCTTTGACTTCAGCAGCATGAGTCAACACTTTTGCAGTATAGCGTTGGGTGAGTTGGCTTCACTCAACGCCTGTGAAATTAGCCGCAATATTGTCTCTATAACCTGCTGGGCTCTGATTGTCCTGTCTTTACTCAGTGCTTTTGTGGTCTGGCATTGAGTGAATTGGGTTCACTCAATGCCTATAGACTTAGCCACTTTTTTAGCTTTCCAATACTGAGGCTTTGACACACTCAGCTATACTTGACGCCTTTTGATATATGGAGTTGAGAGAACTACTTTCACTCAATGCCTATGGACTTAGCCGCAGAATTGCTATGCAGACTGCTGGGATTTGACTGCCCACACCTTACTTAGCGCTTCTTGGCATCTGGCATTGAGTGAACTGGTTTCACTCAATGCCTGCGGACTTAGGTGTTTTTCAGGCTTTCCACCATCCTCTTTGACTTCTCACGTTAAGTGAACTAGCTTCACTCAATGCCTGTGTACTTAGACAGATTTTGCTCTCTCCACATCTCCACCTTGTGACCACCTATCACAACCACTTAGACAACTTGTCTAAACTTATCTAATGGAACATCCTAAACATGATGAGCTTAACCAACATCAAATACAACTATGCTCTTAGTGTTGATGGTGATGCCTCTTCAAATCAAGACTACAGAACATTAAGAGCAATATTACCAATAATCTTCCACTATTTAAAGAAGGCAAAACACACAACAATACTAAGAAGCAATAACATAAAAATCATATTAATTCAATGTACTCCATTTAACTGTATTGACTAAACATGTTACGTCAATGCATTCTCATACCACATGCACAATTACTCAAGTACTATACAGTCTCCTTATCTCACTTAATACTTAAATAGAGGACCACTAGAAACACTTACCTCATAATATGCACTGACTCAACATGGCTCAACATGTAGTCATTGTATTCCTCATAATACTTAAATCTTTCCAAGTAATATGAACTGACTCAACATGACCTAGTCATGTCAACTATTGCTTCTACATCTCCAAAACATATAGTCATTGCATTCTTCATACTACTTGAATCTTTTCAAGTAATTAAACTGACTCAACATGACCTAATCATGTCAAGTATTGCTTCTACATCTCCAATCTCCCCCATTCCAAGTTTTGCCACACCTTTCCCCCTTTCTAGCATCTTTTATAGGCATATATCTATTGAAGGAGGTGATAGGATCATGGGAGAATTTGTCTCTTATTCCTAGCCTACTTCTACTACACTAGTGATCAACCTAGTTGACTGGAGAACATACCTCTTGTGTTGATACAACCGATACAACACATCACTACAACCACTTGACACTTGAGTGATCCATTGATCCACTTGAGGTAGCTGCTATCATTGATCCACATGAGCTAATTCCACTCCTACTCCTATTTTTGACTTATGCAGAAACAACTATAGTCAGGGAGGAGCTGGTTATTCCTCTTCTCCTGCAGCAGTAGTGACTTCACAGCAGCAGCAGTGACGATCTTTGATCCACTATAGCAGCTGCTGGACATGCTCCCCGTAAACAAGAGCATCTTGACTTGCTCCACCTTAATAGGAGATTCTAGACTTGCTCACCCTCAACAGGAGCATCTACTATCATCCTTCCTGGTAGACACTTTTGTCTATATCAGTCTGGATAGCATTTGAACCACTTGGAACATTTGATACCAATGAAGGTTTACCACTTGAAAGATCTTAATACCACTGAAGGTCTTTTCCACCTGCAATAAGTAGCATAACATACAACAATAACAACACAATGAGCAACTGTAGCTATACCAGGTTCAATATACCCAACTCAAACTTGAAGGTGTTGAACTTTGCTTCATCTAGTGGATTAGTGAAGATGCCAGCCACTTGCTTGTCTGTAGGGAAAAACTTAAGACTAATATCTTCACATTCCACATGCTCCCTAATGAAATGATACCTAATCTCAATATGCTTAGTCCTGCTATAAGATATAGGATTCCTAGCAATTGAGATTGCACTATGATGCTTAAGATCACGGTAGTGAACCGGTTGCACAAGTAATATAAAATGGGGGTTTTCCCAAGTATCGATCTCACAAGGAACACAGTAAGGTGGAGTTAATTTCGAGGAGGACTTGAGATTGAAGTCCTCAGTTCGGAGCTAACTAAGGGGGGATTGATGTTTGCGGAAACAGAAAATAAAACACTATCAACTACTCCTATGCAACGCCGCTATGCAATGCTTCGCCAGGCGGGATGGAAGACTAGTCGGGCCGCTATGCACCGAATTACTAGGCGGATGGACGAGAAGGCTAGCGGATGAGGTGGTTAGAACGGCGAAATGAGGGTCGTGACCACCTCTTCGCTACGCACGCCACTAGCAATTGCTAGTGCGGCAAGAACGGATGGTGGTGGATGGAATATGGCGCAACTCAAGTAAATAACGAAAACATACAAAATCACTTAAACATGATTGTATAAAATCGTTTTACAAACTAAGCATACATCATCAATATAAATAAATTTAAACACCAATATTCAACAATAAAGCAAGAACAAGTCAAGAGATCAACCGAATCCAAAGTCTTGTTGAGGATTCACAGTTGGAATCGTCGGGTTGTCATTCTGCGTCCAAGCTCGGTCCTCAACTGCGTCCGGGGTAGAGAAGGGCTGTCACCACCTTCCAATGGCCCGTCTTCTTCGTCTCACGATAGCGGACGTAGTTTGCTAGCTTTCCTTTGCTTGATGGCTATGGCGTCAAACCCTACTTGAAGCTCACGGATGAAGGAGAAGGCCGAGAGGAAGCTCCGGCTTGGATTTGGCAGTGAAAGCTTGCCCGGAGCACCTCCCTAGGGTGGAAGATGAATGGGAACAGCGGAGAAGGCGGAAAACGGCGGAGAAATGTCGAGCTGCGGATCCACTCTCAAATTAGGGCGAGACCTGCACTATTTATACAAAGCAGAAATGAACAATACGCAAGATCACAGGCCCACGACCAGTGGTCGTGCGCACTATGTCCGGTGCTCATGCGCACTGGCATAGAAGATCAGGAAGAAGAACTGGGTTAATGCGCACGAGCAGTGGCGCACGACCAGTGGTCGTGCGCCCTAAGTCCAATGGTCGTGCGATTACCCCAGACAGGACTCCAGAAAAGAGGAATCAATGCACACGATCAGTGGCACACGACCGGTGGTCATGCACATAATGTCCAGTGGTCGTGCGCTTACCCTAGGCTGATTCTGGAAAATGTAGAGTAGTGTGCACGATCAGGGGTGCACGACCAGTGGTCGTGCGCATTAGATCCCATGATCGTGCGCAGTATTCCTGTTTCACAACCATCCCGGAACACGCACACGACCCCTGTACCGAACGGAAAAACCAATCACTGATATGTGCAGACATTCCAGGCAATCACAAAAAGGAGTACAAACTATAAAAATAACAAAATACACAACCACGGTCATAAATGAGCACTTCCTATGGAAATAAAGATAAGATGAAATATGAACGATATAGAACTAAAAGTGAAGTGCAAACGCGTTAAAACTAACCCAGATGAGTCCGAAAATAGGTATATAAAGTGGACGCATCATACCCCCAGACTTAACTGTTTGCGCGTCCCGAGCAAACAAAATCTAAGGAGATAGGGAAAAATATTAGTTAACAAAGAAATTGCTATGCGAAGTACCATGCGAAGTCGCATGCTCGCCCGCGTAAAAATATAATAGAAGAAATTTCTAAGTATAAAAAATAGTTTATATTTTTCACAATGTGTATCAACATTTTATTATCACTCAAAAATGGAATCACGGTGAATCATCCGGTCATGCGTAGGGAGAAAGTAGACTAATCGCTAGGCGAGCATTGTGTTGGGTACATTGGAATATATGTACCTGATTTGAAGAAGCCTCACCCTACTCAATGATATACATCAAGGTGTATTTGATGTGCTTTGAGTTTCTTTGTGCAGGTTAATTAACTGCAGGTTTGTAGGAAAAGTTTCTAAGTCTATGTGTCGACACTCAGAAGAAAAGTGTCGACACTTAAGAAGGCTTGTGTCGACACCCAAAGAAGCAGTGTCAACATTTGGAGTAATTGTGTCGACACCAGTAAGGTAGAGTCGACACCAGAAGAAAAGTGTCGACACATACAGGCTGTGTCGACACACAATGAAGAAATGTCTAAAGAATCAGTGTCGACACTTAGAAGCAGTGTCGACACCCAGAGGAACTTTATCGACATCAAAAGTGTCGACACTAGGAGGCTGTGTCAACACTCGGCAAACTTCAACAAAGTTTAAGTCCAAGAGTCGACACAAAGGAGATGTGTCAACACTCAGCAAAAGTCTCAACACATGAAGAATGTGTCGACACAAAGGAGATGTGTCGACACTCAGCAAAAGTTTCAACACAGAAGGCATATGTCGACACAAAGAAGATGTGTCGACACTTAGCAAGTTTCAACACAAGATGTGTCGACACAAAGGAGTTGTGTCGACACTTAGCAGAAATCAACTAAGTATCAAAGAAGAAGGACTTGTGTCGACACTCAGGATCATTGTCGACACATTCTGAAGAAGCAGTGTCGCGAAGCAGTTTCTACAACACAAGGAGTTGTGTCGACACCAGGAAGGCTAGTGTCGACACTTAGTTTACTTGTGTCGACACTTGGTCTATTTATGTCGACACATAAAGACTATCTGTCTCGACACTTTCAGATAGTGACAGAGTTTTCAAGAAGTGACTGGATGACTTGACAGCTGCCATTTCAACCGGTCAACTGCTACTGTTAGAGCTGTCAGAAGATCGTTAGAAATCGGATCAGCCGGTCACCATGAAGAAAGCTTATATAAAGGCTTATTCCTTCAACATAAGAGGCATTCAATTGAATCGAAATAGCAATCAATGAAGTGAAAAACAACACAATCAGAAGAAGACCTTCAAGTGAAGATCTAAGAAGTTGGAGAGAGAAAGCCCCTTCTAAGAAGACAGATATTGAACCAGGCTGATAAAGAAAGTTTCAGATTGAGATCTGATTCTCAAGTCAGCAGTTGATTGAAGATCATCTGCCTAGAGATATAACCCTACTGTGTTCTAATTCAAGAAGCTTTGAAGAAAGCCAAGGGAGGTTGATCTACGCAAAGTTCCTTCAAGAACTCATCAAGAAGCCAGCCAACTCATGTTTCTCAATCAAAGTTGTGGTTATTAATTCTTATACTTTTTATTTTCCGTAGGATCCTAAGGGATCTGAGTTGTAAGCCTATATTTATAAAGGCTGAGTGGAAGGGCTTGTGTGCCTGAGTGTAGGAGATACATTTCTCTGAGTGTAGGCCTTGTTGAAGGCTGAGTGTAGCCCTTGTTGAAGGCTGAGTGTAGGTCTTGGTGAAGACTGAGTGGTAGGGCTTTGTGCCTGAGTTGTAGGAGTGGGATCACTCTGAGTTGTAGGAACCTATTTGGAGTTCTGAGCTGTAAGATCTGTGGATCTGAGAAGTAGTGGAGAAGTTGGGCTGAATCTAGTACACTACTAGATAGGTGAAGGGGGAAAGTGGATGTACCCAGACCTTGGGGAACCACTATAAATCCTGTGTGCTCTCTGTGATTGTATGCTTGTGTGATTGCTGTATTATCTGTGCTGTGAATTGCAATTACTGTACTGTATTTCTGCCTTAAAAGTTTAAAAAGATTAAGTGCACCTATTCACCCCCCTCTAGGTGTTTAGGCACTAGTTCTTCCAAGTGGTATCAAAGCGAGGTTACTCAAAAAGGACATAAAAGTCTGAGTAAAGATCCTGTAGGCAGAATCAGCATAATCAAGAATCAAGAAAATGGGTTCAAATGAGAATCACAAAGAGATAGGATCCATGAAGTTGCCAATCTGCAGAAAGGAGATCTTTGGCATTTGGAAAGAAATGGTTAGACTTTTTATGGAAGCCTCAGACCCAAGTATATATATTACTGTTAAAGAAGGGCCATATGTGCCAATAAAAGTATCTGTTTTAGATGTCTGATTGATATTTTCTCGCATCAAGTCCGAAAACTTAATGCGGGTTAAAACTCCAAAAAGATTACGAAGCGCGGCGCCCCGGGTGGTTTTATTTAAGTTGAAAAGCGGATTTGGTTTTTATTTAGAAAACGGGGCGCGTGTATTTTATTTATTTGGATATAAAACGGGTTAAATTGAGTTTTAACGAAAGGAGGCAAGTGCACCTATCGTGAGTAGTACAGGATATTCCGGGTGGAATATCGAGGTCGTATTGTTCTCGGGGTCGGTTCGTTTATTTCTACTCTTCCCTGGAGGGGACTATTATTTTACCGATAATTTTATCTTGTAGGGATATTATTTTATATATAATAAAAATGCAGAAAAAGACAGAAAGTAAATGAAAGCATGAAGGTGGTGCCGATGAAGAGCTTAGCTCGATGGCACCGAGAAAACATTGAACTAAAATAAACGTTAAATAAAAAGAGCTCCTAAGTTTCTAATTAATTAGGGCGGAGACTTGGCCGTGGAGGCTCCACTAAAATGAACTCACCTATCTCTAGGACTATCGCTCACCTGAACATTAAGACTATTCGACCGGGCTCTCGTCCGACGAAGGATTCCTCTTAATGCCCGCATTACGCTAAGAACCCCGCTATTGGGTGGGGAACCCAATCCGGTAGAGTTGGCGCGCCTCCTCTCTCGAGGGTTAGTGCGGAACTCCATTTACCAAGGGGTGATTGGTCCATATGCACGGCCTCTCGGCTAGCTAGCATATGGACTACGGAAATAGGGCCCACACATCGATTATGTGGTCCTACGCGTCGTAAACCCCGGGCAAACCTTAAGTGATTTTTAATTAAATAGAAAAATAAGACCTTTAATTATTTAAAGGAATTTTTTCGGTCCCAATGCTCTTCGATACTGAGGGCTAAGAACGTTAGCCACTCATCGGAATGGGGACGGCAGCGATTGAAAAAGCAGAAAATTAAAGCAGTAAAATAAAGCAGGAAAATGAAAGCAGTAAATGAAAAGCAGTAAATTGCAAGTCCCAGCGCAAATGCGTGGGGGAGAAAAAGAAAGCAAGTCCTACTCAAACGAGTAGGAGAAAATAAATGAATTTACAAGTCCATTCCAATTATTACAATAAAGACCTGCCATTTAACTCAAGTGAGTAGGCGGTAAATAAAAGCTAAATCTCATGCACTCGACATAAAATTAAAACACACCCACTCTACAAAAAGTAAACACACTCTACTGAAATAAAATCCAGCCATTTAACTCAAGTGAGTAGGCGGAAAATTAAAATACACACACTTGTTTGAATAAAATCCAGCCATTTAACTCAAATGAGTAGGCGGAAAAATAAAAATAACACACGCACACACTCTACAGGAATTGAAATAAAGCTATAAAAACTACTCATACACGCACGCACACGTACAAAATTAAGAAAAACTAAGTGACTGAAAAATTAAAACTACTACATTTCTACCGCTAGAATGCGGTAGAAATGAATAAAAAGTGAAAATAAAATTAAAAGGAGCAAAAGTTTTTGCAAAATAAACAAAAATTGCAAGTGCTCGAAAAATTGAAATGAATACATTTCTACCGATGGAATGCGGTAGAAATGCATAAAATGAAGAAATAAAATTTAAACGGGCAAAAAGTTTTGAAAATAAAAGGGAAAATGAGAATGCTCGGAAAATTAAAATGATTACGTTTTCATTCTTATAATTTTATAGAAATGCATAAAAAGCGGTAATGAAACTAAAAAAGAACGAAAAGTTTTACAACCCTAAAGAGCCTAAGTTAAAGAATTTGAAAACCAGCTTTTCAAACATTTTTATAAACTCAAAGGAATGAAAACAAAGTAAAAAGAATAAACTAAACATAAACAAGTTTATTGCATGAAAATAAAATTGCGATTACAACGGCTAGAAGATTGATAAATTCCTAAGTTAAACTAGTTACAAAAGCTAATAAAAAGCACAAAAAAGGGAACGAAAAATTACTTAAGGTAGGGCGCTGTGGCGGATTTTCATACAACATAGAGGAGAAAATAAACATTTCTATTAAGGAAAAAGTGGTTACAATGAAGCAAAAACAAATACATAAAAGAGGGGGGGGGAAGAAAGTTCCCTTACAATGCATAAACAGCCCCCAAGAACAGCCCTAACCTAAGCAAAGTGGTTCAAAAAGTGGAACAGCAGCTCAAAACAGAAGGGTTCAATTTATAGAGAAAATTTTTCATCGGACACGCCCTCTGACACGGGCGTGTCAGAGGGCGTGTCGACACTGTACATATGGCGGCCGTCCGATTTGATTTGAGATTTGACTTGGCGGCTGAAATCACGGCGGTCACGCCCCAGGTCACGGGCGTGACTATGGGCGTGTCGACACTGTTAAGCAGCAAATTTCGGTGACTTGAAGGCGAGTTGACATTGCGGCGGTCACGCCCCGGGTCACGGGCGTGACGGTGGGCGTGTCGTGCGGCGATTAATGGCGTTGTTGACTTCGGGAGGTTGCCGACGGCAGTTTGTCGGGCCAGGTGGAGGAGTCACGCCCTAGGTCACGGGCGTGACTCTAGGCGTGTCGGGTTGGCTCGACGAACGTCGAGCGAAAAAACATCGAAAGAAGTGGTCACGACTTGGGTCACGCCCCGTGTCAGGTGACACGGGCGTGTCGACGGGCGTGTCAGCTGGGTCGACGATCGTTGAGCGCGATTCTGTCGATCTGGATGGTCACGGGCATGGGTCACGGGCGTGACTCGGTTGACACGGGCGTGACACGGGCGTGTCACGCTATTTCTTTAGAAAGATGTCATTTCTCGGGAATTTGACGTATCACGCCCTGGTCACGGGGCGTGACCAACAGTACACGGGCGTGTACTTTGATTTTTTGGCAATTTTTCCTGAAAAATTCAGAAAACAAAAATAACTCTAAGTTAGAAAATATTTACAAAAATGAAGCAATTTATTAAGAAAAAACAACTAAAAATTACAAAAATAAACGAATACATATTATTTAATGTATATAAAAACACGTATATTTACAACTCATCAAATACCCCCATACTTAAGCTTTTGCTATTCCAGAGCAAAAGTTGGAGATGAACTTATAATGAATTAAAGAAATCCTAAGTTTATCTACCGCTTGACTTAATTGAAAGAAGGATCAAAATGAATATCCGGGGTATACGAGTTAAATCCTAAATTATGCCAAAAATTTAAATAAAGGAAGAGTTTCAGCAAAAGACTTCTCGTTAAAATCAAATAGATAGCAAAAATTTTATTTGTGAGACTAACAAAAATAGATTGGATTTATGAAACTGTAGCTTGGAAAAAATTAAAGGAAATAATTTAATTTACAAATTATGCTCTCAAAAAGATTTTAAAAATAAATCTAGAATTTTTTTTGAATTTGGCGGAGGGAGATATCGTGGGATATGAAGAAGGCTTAGAATTTTTAGAGGCGAGGGTATATTTTTTCGCTCGAACCTCTAATGATTTTTTTTTTTTCGAATATGGATGTTAGGAAAACGAAATCTTATTTTCCATAACATAATTTTTTTTAACATCTTCATAATCCAATGTATATGTGTAGGAGTAATGAATTTTATCCTCTTACTCCATAACATATAATCTTTTCAAATATTGGATGCCTATGTTTACGGAACGAAATCTTATTCCCATTAACATAAGATTTTTTAAGGATCGAAATCATGTCAAGTATGACATGAAAAAAAGGTGATAGAGTTTTTTTTTTCAAAAATAAAACTAGGTTTAATAAAAAACTTTTGAGAGCAACCTTTATAAATGAAACATTCCTAAATTTCAAAAAAAAGCTTGGAGTTATCATAAATTGAAATCTAAGATTGTTATTTTTAACAAAATAAATATGCAACTATTTAGATAGATTAGAAGTGGTGCTGAAAACAGGTACTTTATTTAAAATAAAAAGCATGCGAAAATTTTTAAAACTTAACCCCAGATATCTAAATCTATCGTTCTCTAATTAATAAACGAATAGTAAGCAAAGAATTAAAATAATTTGCTTATAAATTAACTCGCAACTAGATTGTTGGAGAGCGAAAAGGGTTAAGAATTGAGATATTCGATTTATTTGTTACATAATCAACAATACATTTTTTTTATTTTTAGGGTTTTTCTCTTTTTTTTTTTTTGAATTTTTAGTTAATGGCCCGGGAACAGATTCTTTGGGTGGTTGGTTCGATGAGTCGAACGTCGCGGGCATGCTAAAAAGCGAGGTTTACAAATAAGAAGAGGCGGGGAAGAAAGAGATTTATTTTTACAAAACATATTTACAAAGGAAAAGAAAAATATTTGTTTTTTTCAGTTTTTGTTTTATAATTTTTTTTAGTTTTTGTTTTATTGTTTTTTTTAGTTTTTGTATTATAAATTTATTTTTTTTTTTGAGTTTTTAGATTATAAAAACAAGGAAAAAAAAATTTGTTTGGTTTAAAATGTTTGGTTTTTTGGGGTGCAGAAAATAAAGATGCAACAAAATAGGAAACTAAGAATACACCCCCATACTTAAACACAACATTGTCCCCAATGTTGCAATCTAAGTATGCGGAACGATTAATATACAAAATATAATATGGGCAAAATAAAGGGGAGGGGGTCGGAACTACCCTTACACGAGTTCGGGGAGGCCCGGGTGGAAACCCTGCATTATTTGAGAAGAAGTAGCAAAAATATAACAGAAAAAGAAAATGGAAAAGATAAACTCGGCCTAAAGGGTGCGGGCGATAGGGGGCAAATGTGTAAGTGACGCGTAAGCTAACGTCTTAGCTATTGAGTGGGACAGATAAGCGAGCCCCTAGTGCGTACAAGAGTGTGACGAGCCGAAGTGACCAAAAAAGTTTTATTTATTTAAAGTATTGATTATTTTTAGGTAATGTTCAAAAAAACATAGGTTTACGTTTGGAAAAGGAAGAAGGTAAAAACAAAAAATAGAGACGAAAAGTTTTTTTTTGTGGTCTTTTAGGAGATTTTTTAGTGTTTTTGCTACTTCTTTTTTTTATATATATATATATTTTTTTTTATTTTTTTTGGGTAAGTTTTAATTTTTTTGGTTTGTTTTTGTGTTTTATTTTTTTAGTTTTATAGTTTTTTCAAATTTTTATGTTTTAAGGTTTTTCAAATTTTTTTTTAGTTTTATAAGTTTGTCAATTTTTTTTTTGTTTTATAAATTTGTAATAATACTTTTTGTGTGGTGATAGTTTTTATTATGATTATGATTATTATTATTATTATTTTTGTTGGCCATTTTTTTTATTTTGTTGACAATATAGATAATAGGTAAAATTAATAGTATTCCAGAGTTCGAAATAACGACTCGAAAATTCCCCGGCAACGGCGCCAAAAACTTGATTGATATTTTCTCGCATCAAGTCCGAAAACTTAATGCGGGTTAAAACTCCAAAAAGATTACGAAGCGCGGCGCCCCGGGTGGTTTTATTTAAGTTGAAAAGCGGATTTGGTTTTTATTTAGAAAACGGGGCGCGCGTATTTTATTTATTTGGATATAAAACGGGTTAAATCGAGTTTTAACGAAAGGAGGCAAGTGCACCTATCGTGAGTAGTACAGGATATTCCGGGTGGAATATCGAGGTCGTATTGTTCTCGGGGTCGGTTCGTTTATTTCTACTCTTCCCTGGAGGGGACTATTATTTTACCGATAATTTTATCTTGTCGGGATATTATTTTATATATAATAAAAATGCAGAAAAAGACAGAAAGTAAATGAAAGCATGAAGGTGGTGCCGATGAAGAGCTTAGCTCGATAGCACCGAGAAAACATTGAACTAAAATAAACGTTAAATAAAAAGAGCTCCTAAGTTTCTAATTAATTAGGGAGGAGACTTGGCCGTGGAGGCTCCACTAAAATGAACTCACCTATCTCTAGGACTATCGCTCACCTGAACATTAAGACGATTCGACCGGGCTCTCTTCCGACGAAGGATTCCTCTTAATGCCCGCATTACACTAAGAACCCCGCTATTGGGTGGGGAACCCAATCCGGTAGAGTTGGCGCGCCTCCTCTCTCGAGGGTTAGTGCGGAACTCCATTTACGAAGGGGTGATTGGTCCATATGCACGGCCTCTCGGCTAGCTAGCATATGGACTACGGAAATAGGGCCCACACATCGATTATGTGGTCCTACGCGTCGTAAAGCCCGGGCAAACCTTAAGTGATTTTTAATTAAATAGAAAAATAAGACCTTTAATTATTTAAAGGAATTTTTTCGGTCCCAATGCTCTTCGATACTGAGGGCTAAGAACGTTAGCCACTCATCGGAATGGGGATGGCAGCGATTGAAAAAGCAGAAAATTAAAGCAGTAAAATAAAGCAGGAAAATGAAAGCAGTAAATGAAAAGCAGTAAATTGCAAGTCCCAGCGCAAATGCGTGGGGGAGAAAAAGAAAGCAAGTCCTACTCAAACGAGTAGGAGAAAATAAATGCATTTACAAGTCCATTCCAATTATTACAATAAAGACTTGCCATTTAACTCAAGTGAGTAGGCGGTAAATAAAAGCTAAAACTCACGCACTCGACATAAAATTAAAACACACCCACTCTACAAAAAGTAAACACACTCTACTGAAATAAAATCCAGCCATTTAACTCAAGTGAGTAGGCGGAAAATTAAAATACACACACTTGTTTGAATAAAATCCAGCCATTTAACTCAAATGAGTAGGCGGAAAAATAAAAATAACACACGCACACACTCTACAGGAATTGAAATAAAGCTATAAAAACTACTCATACACGCACGCACACGTACAAAATTAAGAAAAACTAAGTGACTGAAAAATTAAAACTACTACATTTCTACCGCTAGAATGCGGTAGAAATGAATAAAAAGTGAAAATAAAATTAAAAGAAGCAAAAGTTTTTGCAAAATAAACGAAAATTGCAAGTGCTCGAAAAATTGAAATGAATACATTTCTACCGATGGAATGCGGTAGAAATGCATAAAATGAAGAAATAAAATTTAAACGGGCAAAAAGTTTTGAAAATAAAAGGGAAAATGAGAATGCTCGGAAAATTAAAATGATTACGTTTTCATTCTTATAATTTTATAGAAATACATAAAAAGGGGTAATGAAACTAAAAAAGAACGAAAAGTTTTACAACCCTAAAGAGCCTAAGTTAAAGAATTTGAAAACCAGCTTTTCAAACATTTTTATAAACTCAAAGGAATGAAAATAAAGTAAAAAGAATAAACTAAACCTAAACAAGTTTTTGCATGAAAATAAAATTGCGATTACAACGGCTAGAAGATTGATAAATTCCTAAGTTAAACTAGTTACAAAAGCTAATAAAAAGCACAAAAAAGGGAACGAAAAATTACTTAAGGTAGGGCGCTGTGGCGGATTTTCATACAACATAGAGGAGAAAATAAACATTTCTATTAAGGAAAAAGTGGTTACAATGAAGCAAAAACAAATACATAAAAGAGGGGGGGGGGAAGAAAGTTCCCTTACAATGCATAAACAGCCCCCAAGAACAGCCCTAACCTAAGCAAAGTGGTTCAAAAAGTGGAACAGCAGCTCAAAACAGAAGGGTTCAATTTATAGAGAAAATTTTTCATCGGACACGCCCTCTGACACGGGCGTGTCAGAGGGCGTGTCGACACTGTACATATGGCGGCCGTCCGATTTGATTTGAGATTTGACTTGGCGACTGAAATCACGGCGGTCACGCCCCAGGTCACGGGCGTGACTATGGGCGTGTCGACACTGTTAAGCAGCAAATTTCGGTGACTTGACGGCGAGTTGACATTGCGGCGGTCACGCCCCGGGTCACGGGCGTGACGGTGGGCGTGTCGTGCGGTGATTAATGGCGTTGTTGACTTCGGGAGGTTGCCGACGGCAGTTTGTCGGGCCAGGTGGAGGAGTCACGCCCTAGGTCACGGGCGTGACTCTAGGCGTGTCGGGTTGGCTCGACGAACGTCGAGCGAAAAAACATCGAAAGAAGTGGTCACGACTTGGGTCACGCCCCGTGTCAGGTGACACGGGCGTGTCGACGGGCGTGTCAGCTGGGTCGACGATCGTTGAGCGCGATTCCGTCGATCTGGATGGTCACGGGCATGGGTCACGGGCGTGACTCGGTTGACACGGGCGTGACACGGGCGTGTCACGCTATTTCTTCAGAAAGATGTCATTTCTCGGGAATTTGACGTATCACGCCCTGGTCACGGGGCGTGACCAACAGTACACGAGCGTGTACTTTGATTTTTTGGCAATTTTTCCTGAAAAATTAAGAAAACAAAAATAACTCTAAGTTAGAAAATATTTACAAAAAGGAAGCAATTTATTAAGAAAAAACAACTAAAAATTACAAAAAGAAACGAATACATCTTATTTAATGTATATAAAAACACGTATATTTACAACTCATCAATGTCAATCAGAGAACACCCAAAGACTATTCAGAAATGACCAAGGATGAAATAATTCTGGCCACTATGGACAAGAGGGCCCAAAATATTATTGTAAGTGCAATTGATGATGCCACATTTCAGAATCTGATTTATTGTAAAACATCAAAAGAAATGTGGGACACACTGATAGTCTATATGGAAGGATCAGAAGAGGTAAGACAAGACCAGAAGTCTTTGTTAAACAAAGAGTATGAAAGCTTTAGACAAGGCATGTCTGATAGCATAACTGAATGCTACAAGAAATTCTATAGGATAGTCAATGAATTGATATCCTATGGAAGAGAGTTCAGCAATTATGAATTGAATGATAAGTTCTTGAGATCCCTGACAAAGGACTGGGATACCAAGATTTGTGCCATAAGGGAAATGGCCAAATTAGCAGATATTCCTCCTCCAACTTTGTTTGGAAAACTGTTATCTTATGAGATGTAGTTAATGGTAAGGAAGGAGGAAGAAAAGACTACTAGGGTGGAGCACAAAGAAAGAGCTGTGGCCTTCAAGACTGAAGCCACTAAGAAATATAGAAGCAAGTCTCCATCTCCACCACAAATAGTTGCTGAGACAGTATCAGATACTTCAGATAGCAAGAAGATAGAAAGCCGTGAAAGTGATGAAGACTTTGCTGCATTTACTAGGCATTTTCAGAAGTTTCTAAAGAAGAAGCAGTGGAGGTCCAAGCCATCCACTTCACAGCCAAGAGATGACTACAACTAGAAAAGGAAGTCATCAAGGAATGACAGAAGAAAGTCCAAGTCTAGTAAAACTACATCCTCAAAAATAGTATGATATTGTTACAATAGACAAGGATATGTAATAGCTGATTGTCCAGAAAAGAGGAAAGAGTCCACTGACAAGAAGAAGACACGGTTCAAGGGCAAAAAGGAAAGGTCCTTTATTGCCAAGAAGGATAAAAGCCTGACTGATATGTCATCTTCAGAAACAGATTCAGAAGCTGAAGCCTATATTGGCTTGTTTGCTGAAGAAGAAGAAAATGAGTTCATGCAGCTAATGAACTCAATTTATGAGCATGAGGACATTCAGTGAAAGGGACTGATGGCCTTATCAGAAGGAGACAAAATCCAGGATCAGCCTGGACCTAGTCAGGTACAAAATTGTTCTTCAAGTTCAATTCCTAGTGCTGGATCAGAATCAGATACATCAGCATCAAGTGATGTGAGTGGATCTGAATCTGAAGGAGACATTCATCAGTTGATTGATGAATATAGAGTATTGTTGCAGGCTTTGAAGAAAAGCAAACTCTTGGCCAAGACTCAGGCTAAGGAGATTGCTAGTCTTAAAGTGGCTGCAATAGATTTTGACAAGTTATTAGATTAGAAATTAAATGAAATTGCCAGACTGAAGAATATTACAGTTATTCAGATGGGGACTATTACATTTAAAAATGATCAAATTAGAAATCTGGAGATTAGTTTTCAGAAGGAGAGAGATATTGTAGCAAATTTTTCTAAACCAAAATCTGTTCTACCTTTGATAGATGAGTTTGTACCTCATAAGGGTAAAACTGGATTGGGGTTTACTAAACCTGCCAGGACAGTACAGTCCAAGTCTAAGGGCAAAGCCCCAGTACTCAACAAGAAGCCTGTTGTAGATAAAACAGCCAGGGTTGTACCTAAACAAAGGTACAACAGATTTGAGTGCTGGTGTTGTGGCAAGGTAGGCCACTTTGCCATATATTGTTGGCATAATTCAAGTGCCAAGGTGAGTAGCAAATTGCCTGCTAGAAAAGCTACATGTAGTTTTGTTAAGAGTCAGACTAACTTGCACCAAGGACCCAAGAATTATTTGGGTTCTAAGGTTAAGTAATTTGTTTTGCAGGTGAGTCCAAGTGGCCATGCCCCATTATGGTACTTGGACAGTGGATGTTCCAGGCACATGACTGGAACTAGGGGATTGCTGAAGGACTATACACCAATCAAGGATTGTCCTAAGGTTACCTTTGGTGGTTCAGAAAAAGGAATCATCAAAGGCTTTGGTAACATTTCTAGCAACCTAATTACAATTACTCAAGTGGCTTATGTAAAGTGTTTGAAACATAACCTCATTAGCATAAGTCAGCTGAGTGATTTAGGATATAACATCTCATTTGTCAAGGATGGTTGTCATATCAGTAGGTCTAGTGATCAAAAAATCATTTTGACAGGTTATAGGAAGAGAAATGTCTATTATATAGACATTATGTGTGAGAACATAGTTTCTCCTATTTGTCTTGTAGCTGATGAGAAAGTCTCACATTGTGTTAAATGGCACAAGAGGCTGGCTCATCTTAACTATAAGACAATTGGCCAACTCTTTAGCAAAGAGTTAGTGAGGAATGGTCCTCAGGTTAAGTGTATAAAGGATGGGATATGCTCAGCTTGTCAGAAAGGCAAGCAGACCAGATCCACCTTTAATAGCATTGAGAACAAAGATGTTGTGAGGTGCCTATACCTCTTGCATATGGATATTTTTGGTCCTATGCCAGTTCACAGCCTAGGTAGGAAGGTCTATACATTTGTGGTAGTTGATGACTACTCAAGGTATTCCTTGGTGTTCTTCCTAAGGCAAAAGTCTGAAACTCCAAGTATCTTGTACAGTTTTGTTAAACAAATTTAGAATGAATTAGACAGTATAGTGATCAAAATCAGAAGTGACCATAGTACTGAATTTCAATCTGAAAGTATGACAAAACTGTGTGAAGAGTTTGGGATATTTCAGGAATTTTTCTCACCAAGAACACCTCAGCAAAATGGTATTGCTGAAAGGAAAAATAGAACCTTGATAGAAGCTGGTAGAACCCTATTGAGTGACACAACTCTCCCAGAATATTTTTGGGCTGAGGCAGTTAATACTGCATGTCATGTGATCAATAGGGTTACTATCACCAAGAGCCACAATAAGACCCCCTATGAGATTGTGAAGGGCAGAAAACCAAATCTATCCTATTTCAGGATCTTTGGTTGTAAATGCTACATACTTAACAATGGTAAGTCTTATTTAACTAAGTTTGCTGCCAAATCCCAAGAGGTGATCTTTGTTGGGTACAACAACAACAGTAAGGCTTATAGGGTCTACAACTTGACTACTCAAGTTGTAGAAGAGTCAGTACATGTAGTTTTTGATGAAGCTAGATTCATTAACAATGAATTGTCTTGAAGTGTTTGCAGCTCTACAGGTCCAACTGAGAAGATGGACAAGCGTACTATTGCAGAAGGTCCTACTGCAAGTCAGCAAGTAGAAGAAGGTGGCTGTTGTCCAGGGGGAGTACAAGATACTCCTGTTGCTGAAGAAGACCAAGAGGAGCAGCTGAATGAAGAAGCTGAAGGTGTACAACCAGTAGACAGGCTACCTCCAGCAAATAGGCATTTAAAAGATCATCCAGCCAATCAAATTATTGGAGATCTCAGTCAGGGGGTACAAACAAGGAGCATGAATCTAAGTTCAGTTCTCTACTCCAGCTTTCTATCCCAAGTAGAGCCAAAGAAATTTGAAGAAGCTATCCTAGACCCTCATTGGATTGAGGCAACGCAAGAGGAGCTGAACCAGTTCAAAAGATGCAAAGTCTGGGAGCTTTTTCCTAAACCAAAGGGCCACAACATTATTGGAACTAAGTGGATCTTTAGGAACAAGTTGGATGAAAATGGAGTAATTATAAAGAATAAAGCTTGACTAGTTGCTAAAGGATATAGGCAGGAAGAAGGTATTGACATTGATCAGACCTTTGCTCCAGTAGTAAGACTGGAAGTAATAAGGATGTTCCTTGCCTATGCAACATTTCAAGGGTTCAAGGTATACCAAATGGATGTTAAGTCAGCTTTTCTGAATGGAAACTTGAAGGAAGAAGTCTATGTAGAACAACCATCAGGTTTTGTTGATTCTATTAAACCTAATTATGTTTATAGACTTAGGAAGGCTTTGTATGGGTTAAAACAAGCCCCTAGGGCTTGGTATGAAACCCTATCTAGTTTCCTCATTGAGAATAAATTCACAAGCGGGAAAATAGACAAGACTCTATTCCTTAGGGAATCTAGAGGCAAGATTATCTTAGTCTAAATATATGTAGATGACATCATATTTGGGTCTACAGAAAGTAGTCTTTGCAGAAAGTTTGCAAAACTAATGCAAGGACAATTTGAAATGAGCAGTATGGGGTAACTTAAGTTCTTCTTGGGTCTCCAAGTTAGACAGACTGAAGATGGATTATCCATATGCCAGTCTAAGTTCACCCTAGAATTGATAAGGAAGTATGGTATGAAATCATCCACTATCATGAAAACTCCTATGGGGTCAACAATGTCTCTAAGCAAAGATGATGCAGGGAAACCTGTAGATGAAACTTTGTATAGAGGGATAGTTGGCTCCCTACTATATTTGACTGCAAGTAGACTAGATATCATGTATTCTACATGTGTCTGTGCTAGGTACCAAGCTTGCCCTAAAGAATCTCATTTGACAGCAGTCAAAAGAATTTTGAGATATCTTAAGGGCACTCCTTATTGAAAGTCCACCTAGTGTCAGCTATGTGCACCTATGGGGGGGCGTAGGTGACGTGTAGCGCTTTTGCGGAATTTACGAATGTACCTGCACAATAAAAACAAAAAGCACAGCACACAGAATACACAAGCAATTTATAGTGGTTCCCCGACTTGGGTACATCCACTTTCCCCCTTCGACCTATCTCCCCAACAAGGGACGACTCGGTCACTTCTCCAACGGGATTGAAATCCAATCCCTGCACTACCGGAAGGAACCCTACCACACGTGAGAGTCAACACTCCCACAAAACGGGTTGCACCCAACCTTACAACACGGAACAAACGTTCCTTTACAATAAAAGTAAATATAGAATGTACACGAGATACAAACTTCGTATGGAGACTACGGTGTTCCTCTTTGTTCGACGACGTGTTCGTGAAGTCAACGAAAAGTCTACGACCTTGGTCTCTCTTGGAAAGGATCTTCCCGAAACCGGCGGCGACAATCCGAGCGGCGGCTTGGTTCGGGATCAACGGCAACGAAGGTGCGCGGCAGCAGTACTTCTGAGATCCAATCTTCGTTGCAAAGCAAACTAGGTCTACCAACGGTCACTCTAGGATCGGTCGTCTCGATCGATTCGGACGGGGGAGTTTTTCCCGGTCAACAAATCGAGAGACAAGGGATCTCTGGATAGACACGTGAGACTCAAGCTTTGCTAAGCTTCTGTCGCCGGAGATCGGGAAGAAATGCGATCAGCAGCGGCGACGGACTAGCGCGAGCGGCGACGGAGGCGGCAGAGAGATTTCGCGATTTTAGGGTTTGCACTCGCTCGGCTTCTTTCTGTCTGGGTATTCCGTTCAAAATACCCGTATATAAATACTGTAGTTGACTCCAATATGACCGTTTGTGGGACCCACAATAGAAATCCCCAAATCCCGGTCCAGAAATTTAACAGCGGCAGAATCCGGTTCAGGAAGTTCCAGAAAAAACGCCAAGTCAAAATCGGTGAGAATCGAAAGTGATTCTCGCCGAGTCGCCGAGAATCAAAGGTGATTCTCGACGATTCGGCGAGAATCAAAGATGATTCTCATCGAATTTGCCTTGGTTGCACGCACTGCTTTAGGCCAGGTCGAGACGGCGAGAATCAACCAGTGATTCTCGTCGATTCTTACTTAGACGCAGAGGTGCTTGCTTAGAAGTGGCTGGAACTTGTTCGGCGAGAATCAACCACTGATTCTCGACGAATCGGCGAGAATCCCTTGTGATTCTCGACGAATCGGCGAGAATCCCTTGGTGATTCTCGTCGATTTACACTTAGACGAATTTTCGTCTTTCCACCCATGAGCTGCTCCTTGACCCATCCGTGCTCCTTATCTTCTCTTGCATAAATACGGCCATGTACTTGAAAGTAAGTGCACTCCAATAGAGAGAGTACACGTAGGCCAACACACTGATCTGCTCAACGAGGGATTACGTCGTGCAGACCCGTGTATATTGACCTACTGCACCCTGACATTGGTGTGCACTTAGCGTGGAGGAACTGCAAGCACAACTTAAAAGAGTTTATCAAATACATTGTCTATTGACCTTAGCTTGTCCAGGGGATTCTTCAAATCAGGTACATTGTGGATACAATACCCAACAATCTCCCCCTATTTGAAGAAGCCTAAACCCTGCAAGCTAAGGTGAATAGAGCAAATGAGAATGAAAACCATAAACTGAAAAGTGAGTTGAGTGAGTTATCCATTACCAATACCAATTTCTTGGGAGCAAGCTTGGAGCCACCTTAGCCTTAGCCGGGAGGGTAATCTCCCCCTTTTCGGCTTCTACAAATCGGGGTCTGTAGCGTTTGACCCTTTGCTCCCCCTCAGTTCTTGCACGGGCCTGGAGCTTCCGTAGTCTTCATTCCTCATAATTGAGCATCCCCAATTCAGTCTTGAAAAGATTGAACTTGGCCTCGTCTAGGGGCTTTGTGAATATATCAGCAATCTGCTTGTCTGTGGGGACATAATAGAGAGAGATATCCTTGTTCTCCACGTGCTCCCGAATGAAGTGGTAGCGTACTTCAATATGCTTCGTTCTGCTGTGCGACACCGGATTGTTGGTAATGGCAATTGCACTGGAGGAGTCGCAGTACATGGGTACTTCCTTGAACTGAAGGTCGTAGTCGGCTAACTGGTTTCGGATCCATAAAAGTTGTGCGCAACAGCTTCCTGCCGAGATGTACTCTGACTCTGCTGTGGAGGTTGCAACACAATTCTGTTTCTTGCTGTTGCATGAGATAAGCCTCCTGCCGAGGAATTGACACGTCCCGGAGGTGCTTTTCCTGTCATCCCTGCTCCCTGCAAAATCAGCATCTGAAAAGCCTATTAGCTCGACATCATTATTTCTCGGGTACCACAAGCCAAGATTAGGAGTACCTTTGAGGTATCTCAGAATTCGCTTTGCAGCGACATAGTGAGATTCCTTAGTGTTCACCTGATATCGGGCACAGACACATGTGGAGAACGTAATATCCGGTCTACTGGCAGTAAGGTAGAGCAGGGATCCAATGATGCTTCTGTATTTGGTTTCATCGAAAGGTTTACCTTTCTCATCCTTATCCAGAGACATGGTGGATCCCATTGGAGTCCTTATAGAGGTTGCACTCTCCATACCGAATTTCTTAAGGAGTTCATTTGTGAACTTCGTCTGAGAGATGAAGATTCCATCCTCTGACTGTTTCACTTGAAGTCCTAAGAAATACTTGAGCTCTCCCATACTGCTCATTTCAAACTTTCCTTGCATAAGTTTAGAAAACTTTTTGCAAAGATTGTTGTCCGTTGAGCCGAATATTATGTCATCGACATAGATTTGCACCAGCAAAATCTTGCCTTTAACTTCCCTCAGAAACAATGTTTTATCTATTTTACCTCTGGAGAACTTGTTCTCAAGAAGAAAACTAGATAAAGTCTCATACCAAGCTCGTGGAGCTTGTTTCAACCCATATAAGGCCTTATTAAGAAAATAAACGTGATTGGGATAAGTAGGATCGACAAAACCTGGGGGTTGAGCGACGTATACTTCCTCTTTCAGGTCTCCGTTCAGGAATGCCGATTTCACATCCATTTGATAGACTGTGAATCCTTTGTGTGAAGCATACGCCAGGAACAACCTGATTGCCTCGAGCCTTGCTACTGGTGCGAAGGTCTGGTCGAAGTCAATCCCTTCCTCCTGTCTATAACCTTGAGCCACCAGCCTGGCCTTGTTCTTTACGATGACACCATGTTCATCCAGCTTGTTTCTGAAGATCCACTTCGTGCCAATCACATTCTGCTTGTATGGTCTGGGAACCAGCATCCAAACATTGCAACGTTTGAATTGATGTAGTTCCTCTTGCATGGCCAGAATCCATGCCGCATCCTTGTTCGCCTCGTCGAACTTCTTTGGCTCAACCTGTGACAGGAAGCTAAGATGCAATACTTCGTTAACTGTACCTCTTTGAGTTCTGACACCAACACGAGGATCCCCGATGATCTGATCTCTAGGATGATCTCTCACGTGCCGGAGCTCTAGAAGTCTGGCGTCTGGAGCTTCAACTACTTCTTGGGCTTCTCTTTCTTCTAAGAGATTTGTTCCATCTTGATCTTCAACATTTTCAGATGACGTGGAGGTGGAAACTTTGACGTACTTGGGAGCGTCATCTTTAGCGGTCTCATCCAGACTCAGCTGTTCAAGTCTAGCACCTGCATCTTCAAGAATACTACTGGAAGAATTGCTGTTAAGCAAACTTCCTTCATCAAATACAACATTTATTGATTCTTCTACCACTAGGGTTTTCTTATTGAAGACCCTATATGCCCGACTATGGGAACTATAGCCCATGAATATGCCTTCGAAGCATTTTTCACCGAATTTAGTACGCGGGTACTTCCCATTATTCAGTACATAGCATCTGCAACCAAAAATCCTCAAGTAGGACATGGTTGGTTTCCTGCCTTTCAGTAGCTCGTAGGGCGTCTTACGATGATGCTTGTTGATCAATGCTCGGTTTTGTACATGACAAGCCGTATTGACACCCTCTGCCCAGAAGTATTCCGGGAGAGAAGCGTCTTTCAACATTGTCGTGCAGGCTTCAATGAGAGTTCTATTTCTTCTCTCCGCAACTCCATTTTGCTGAGGAGTGCGCGGGGAGGAGAACTCATGAAAGATACCTTGTTTTTCACAAAATTTTGTCATTGCACCAGATTCGAATTCTGTTCCATGGTCATTTCTGATTTTGACCACGGAGCAGTTAAATTCGTTCTGAACCTGCTTGACAAAATTAGTGAAGATGTCAAACGTATCTGACTTTCGTTTCAAAAAGAACACCCATGTAAACCGAGAATGATCATCAACTATCACTAGCGTATAGGACTTGCCTCCCAAGCTATGAACTTGCATTGGACCAAACAAGTCCATATGTAGAAGGTAAAGACATCGGGAAGAGTCTTTGTCTGCGATGCTCTTAAAGGTAGCCCGAGTCTGTTTGCCCATCTGGCATGCAGGACATGGGCTATCTTTGATGCACTTGATACTGGGAGCATCCCTTACCAAGTCCTTAGAAAACAGCATACTAATTGTCTTGAAATTAATATGTGCCAATCTCTTGTGCCATTGTTCACAAAGAGATGCACTGCCTGTTGCCACAAGGCATACGGGGGTAGATGAATCTAAACTGAGAAAATCCAAACAAAAGATATTTCTGCTCCTAATGCCTGATAATACCGTTTCAGAAGAGGTACGTGAAATTATCAGACATTTATCCTTGCATAACTTAACGTCATAACCTTTATCACATAACTGACTTACACTGATCAGGTTATGGTTTAACCCTTCAACATAAGCCACGTCGGTGATAGAGATTATACCGTTGGAAATCATACCATAACCTCTGATGACTCCTCGATCTGACCCTCCAAAGATGACTTTGGGTCCATTCTCGACTGGAGTGTAATCACGCAGCAGGCTTCTTGTCCCGGTCATATGCCGGGAGCATCCACTGTCCAAATACCAGATCGGCGTTTTGGTGGCCTTTGGACATTCCTGCAAAACAAAATTAATTTGCCTTAGGAACCCAATCGAACTTGGGTCCTAGATTCCTAGTTAGCACACTCCCCCTCGGTTGGTTAACCCTACGAGTGGTCGGTCTCGCATTGCTAACATGGGGAGTCTCGTAATTCCTTGGATTAAACCAACAATCCACGGCAAAGTGACCGACTTTGCCACAGCACCAACAGTCAAATCTGTTGTACCTCTTCCTAGGCTCCTGCCTTACCCTGGGAACGGTGGCTACTGCTGGGGCCTTGGATCTAGAGGTGGAGGCCTCATGGTGACACCAGTCGCATGACTTTGTCACCTTCTGTATAACAGGCTTGGCTTTTGGTGCCTGCTTTCCATTATGGCCGCTAGAGAACGGACCATAATTTCCTATGTGGATTTCCTCATAAGGTGCCTTGAAGGCACTCTCACCGAAGTTTCGGGGAAAGTTCCAACCGTCATACCGGCTCTTTGGCTTTGTAAACGAGGGCCGGAAATGATGCCCAAAAGTTGACTCAAAGTCATGTTGGTTGCAAGGAAAGCCAGGCTTTCTGAACGCAACAGGACTAAGAGGAGCCTTACCCTTTTCATCAGCAGAGGCCTTCTTGGCGGCCTTATTCTTCCTCTGGTTCTTGTTTCTCCTAGATGAAGAACCAGATACCCCTTTATGCCCCAAGCCAGCTCCTTTGGCCTGAGCAGAGAAGGTATCAACGACTGGAAGAACTGTTTTTGGCATGGAGAAGCTCTTAACGATCTTCCTTTCTGCCGCAAGTAGTTCTTCCAACTTGTCGACTTCCTCCTGCTTTAGATCAAGGAGCTTCAAAGACTCTGAATGCTTTGAAGTCAGGTCAAGGTGTTCCTGTCGGAGAGAAATCAAGCTAGTGACCTCTTCCCTTAGGGATACACACTCACCCTTAAGGAATTTTACTTCCTTCTTCTCAGCCTTCAGTCTCTTTCTGCACTCATCGAAAGTGTTGAGCAGAAGCTCATACTTCTCGAGGAGCTCAGCTTCACGGGCTGAAGGGCCATCCTCAGGTTCATCATCTTGAGACTCAGGATCAGAGTCGGAGTCGGAGAGAGGGGTGTGAGCTTTTACCTTCCCAGTAAATGGGGGACATTCTCCTTCTGAGTCGGAGCGACCCACCAGCCCGAAGTAGGCTTCCTCATCATCACTGGAGTCTGAGGAATCAGACTCACTTAGTGTCTTTGGCCTTCTTGCGATGTAGCTCCGCTCCTTCTTCTTATCTCTGGAGGATTTGAGCTCCTCTCCTTTCCCTTTTTCTCTTTTGCTTTGATGGCAGTCGGCCACGACGTGTCCTGGCTTGTTGCATCCAAAGCAAATAATATCAGAAGAACGATGTTTGTTAGGTTTAGATGCATACCTGTCAGAAGAATAATTTTTCTTTTGATGCCTGGAGGAGGAGCTGTCTTTCTTTCTTTGATTCCTCATCCTGAGGAACTTCTTGAACTCTCGGGTGATGAGGGAGAAATCATCCTCCGACAGCTCTGAGCCGGAGGAGCATGGTTCAGAGTCCTCCTCCTCTTCCTTATTTCTCGCACGGTATGACATCGCACCCTTGCCCTTTCTGGAGTAGCTGGCTTTTAGGGCCACAGTCTTTTCTTTTGCAGCAGCCTTCTCTGCTTCTTCCTCTGCTTTCTTGGTGTTCAGCTGAAGCTCATAGGACATCAGCTTCCCAAACAGGATTTGTGGATCAGTTTCTGCTAGTCTGCCAAATTCTCTGATGGCGCAGATCTTTGTGTCCCATTCCTTAGTAAGGGACCTAAGGAATTTGTCATTGAGTTCACCATTGGTGAACACTCTTCCGTAGCCCTTGAGGGCGTTGACAATCTTTAGGAAGTTCTCGTATGTAACTCCGATCTCTTCCTTAGGCCCTTGCCTGAAGGCCTCATATTTTTGGTTCAGGAGGGATCTCCGATCATCCCTCACTTCATCCGTGCCCTCCATTAGGATGATCAGGCACTGCCAGATCTCCTGAGCTGTCCTGCAGTTGCTGAAATTTTGCATCATGGAATCATCAGCGCTCACCAGAATGTTTCGTGCCTTCTTGTCCAGTCCCACGAGCACCATCTCGTCTTTGTCCATTTCAGAAAGTGTCTTCGGCACCTTCTTGGTGGGATCGATGGTGGAGGCCTTAGTGGGGACATAAGGTCCCTCCTCTACGATCATGAAGAGTCGAGGATCGACTGCTTTCATGTAAAACCTGATTCTTTCCTTCCAGATCGGAAAGTTTAGCCTGGTGCATACTGGGATCTTGCCGGAGAACTTGAGCCCGTCCATAGTAGATATTTGTCTTCTTCTTGACACTAGAGGCAGGATTCAACTCAAGGTGTTGACCTTTTTGATGAGTAACCTGCCTCTGATACCACTTGAAAGTCCACCTAGTGTCAGCTATGTGCACCTATGGGGGGGGTAGGTGACGTGTAGCGCTTTTGCGGAATTTACGAATGTACCTGCACAATAAAAACAAAAAGCACAGCACACAGAATACACAGGCAATTTATAGTGGTTCCCCGACTTGGGTACATCCACTTTCCCCCTTCGACCTATCTCCCCAACAAGGGACGACTCGGTCACTTCTCCAACAGGATTGAAATCCAATCCCTGCACTACCGGAAGGAACCCTTCCACACGTGAGAGTCAACACTCCCACAAAACGGGTTGCACCCAACCCTTACAACACGGAACAAACGTTCCTTTACAATAAAAGTAAATATAGAATGTACACGAGATACAAACTTCGTATGGAGACTACGGTGTTCCTCTTCGTTCGACGACGTGTTCGTGAAGTCAACGAAAAGTCTACGACCTTGGTCTCTCTTGGAAAGGATCTTCCCGAAACCGGCGGCGGCAATCCGAGCGGCGGCTTGGTTCGGGATCGATGGCAACGAAGGTGCGCGGCAGCAGTACTTCTGAGATCCAATCTTCGTTGCAAAGTAAACTAGGTCTACCAACAGTCACTCTAGGATCGGTCGTCTCGATCGATTCGGACGGGGGAGTTTTTCCCGGTCAACAAATCGAGAGACAAGGGATCTCTGGATAGACACGTGAGACTCAAGCTTTGCTAAGCTTCTGTCGCCGGAGATCGGAAGAAATGCGATCAGCAGCGGCGACGGACTAGCGCGAGCGGCGACGGAGGCGGCGAGAGATTTCGCGATTTTAGGGTTTGCACTCGCTCGGCTTCTTTCTGTCTGGGTATTCCGTTCAAAATACCCGTATATAAATACTGTAGTTGACTCCAATATGACCGTTTGTGGGACCCACAATAGAAATCCCCAAATCCCGGTCCAGAAATTTAACAGCGGCAGAATCCGGTTCAGGAAGTTCCAGAAAAAACGCCAAGTCAAAATCGGTGAGAATCGAAAGTGATTCTCGCCGAGTCGCCGAGAATCAAAGGTGATTCTCGACGATTCGGCGAGAATCAAAGATGATTCTCGTCGAATTTGCCTTGGTTGCACGCACTGCTTTAGGCCAGGTCGAGACGGCGAGAATCAACCAGTGATTCTCGTCGATTCGACGAGAATCACTAGTGATTCTCGCCGAATCGGCGAGAATCACTAAGTGATTCTCGTCGATTCTTACTTAGACGCAGAGGTGCTTGCTTAGAAGTGGCTGGAACTTGTTCGGCGAGAATCAACCACTGATTCTCGACGAATCGGCGAGAATCCCTTGTGATTCTAGACGAATCGGCGAGAATCCCTTGGTGATTCTCGTCGATTTACACTTAGACGAATTTTCGTCTTTCCACCCATGAGCTGCTCCTTGACCCATCCGTGCTCCTTGTCTTCTCTTGCATAAATACGGCCCTGTACTTGAAAGTAAGTGCACTCCAATAGAGAGAGTACACGTAGGCCAACACACCGATCTGCTTAACGAGGGATTACGTTGTGCAGACTCGTGTATATTGACCTACTGCACCCTGACATTGGTGTGCACTTAGCGTGGAGGAACTGCAAGCACAACTTAAAAGAGTTTATCAAATACATTGTCTATTGACCTTAGCTTGTCCAGGGGCTTCTTCAAATCAGGTACATTATGGATACAATACCCAACACTTATCTAGGCCTTTGGTACCCTAGAAATGGAGATTTTGAACTGACAGGTTATTCAGATGCAGATTTTGCAGGTTGTAAGGAAGATAGAAAGAGTACCACAGGTACCTGTCAGTTTCTAGGTGGAAGGCTGATATCATGGAGTAGCAAGAAGCAGACCAGTGTGGCTATCTCCACAGCTGAGTCAGAGTATGTTGCTGCAGGAAGTTGATGTGCTCAACTTCTATGGATTCAACATCAGCTAGAAGATTATGGTATTCAAGTAAGTAGAACACCTTTATTTTGTGATTCTACTAGTGCTATTTCTATTGCAAATAATCCTGTCTCCCATAGTACGACTAAGCACATAGAAATAAAATACCATTTTCTAAGAGAACATGTGGAAAAAGAAGATATTTCACTAAAGTATATTAATACAGATAATCAGCTAGCTGATATGTATACTAAGCCCTTAGATGAAACCAAATTCAATAAATTTAAAATTTTATTAGGGATGATAAACTTAGAATAGTTTACAAAAATTGGCTAAGTAAAATTGTGTCGACACACAGAGTTGTTTGTGTCGACACATAGAAGTGGTGTCGACATTTCAGAGAAATGGTGTCGACACATCTAGGAAGTCTATGTCGACACTTCAAAGAATTTGTGTCGACACATGCAGTATAGGTGTCGACACTTAGGATTTACACATAATTAGTCTAGTAGAGTCTCGACTAAGTGTCGAGCTAAGTGGTGTCGACACATATACAAGTGTCGACACATATATTTTGTCGACTATACTTGTGTCGACACATAGTTGTCGAGACATTATATGTTTGTGTCGACACTTTTCAACAGTGTCGACACAATTTAAGTATTTTGACGCGCCTTTTCACCTTCGATTCTAGAAAGGTATAAATAGGTTTTCGCCATTGTTTGTCGACACGCTCACCAAAGTTTCGAGACCAAACTTGTGTGTCGACATCTCTCTTCTCTAAATTCAAATTTCTTCAAACCCTAATGGCGCCCAAGCTAGAAGAGAACATAAATGAAGGATATGAACTAGTGTGACATGCCTTTGATGATGTGAAACCTGAAATCAAAGGTGTGGTAACCCTAATTACCGAGACTGGATTGGAATACCTTGTTTCAGAACCAATCAAGATCTGGAAGAAGGAGGTCCTAGAATTTTTGAGCGCAGCTTCAGTTGATGATACTGGACTTAAGATTAAGTCCAGAGTTCATGGAACCAAAGTCAAGGTCACAGCAAAAAGTCTGAGGAAGATACTTCAACTACCAAGAACAAAGGAGGAAGAAGATGTATCTGCTTCTAAGACTAGAGAGGAATTGAGATGGTGTGGACTAGATTCACATCTAAAAATTGGATCTATTTTCAATAGAAAAGGAATGAACATCCAAGGAAAATTTCTGTCTGAAATAGTTGGCAAGGTTATCGTGAGCAAGCCTGGAGGACATGACAGGATTTCAGCTTATATGTTCAGTTTGATGACAAGGATTATCTTCAAACTTAATACTGATTGGTCTGCAGTTATGTTTGATAAGATAAAAGAAAGTATGAAGAAGCCCAATCTGGGTAGAATACTGAGTTTATACCTAGCTGGTAGTATACCTGAGGTAATGAACCAAGCTGTAGGTTCAAAGATTAACCACATGAGGAAAATTGATATGAGAATTTTCTCTAGGTGGGATAGAGTGCTGACAAAGGAACTGCCATCTCCAGTAAAGGACACACCTCAGAAGAAGAAGAAGAAGAAGACAGCCACTGTGGCTCAAGAATCCTCTAGCAGCTCTGAAGAGCAAGTAGTGTTTAGTTCTGATGATGAACATGGAAGGAATGCTGGACAGTCTCCAGCAAGACAAGAAGATGCACAAAGGCAGGGGGAGCTACCACCAGCTAGCCCAATTCACCTGGATCCAATCCAGGGGGAGCCTCTACTTGTGGAAGAGCCAACTCAACTAGAGAGTGAAAGGGCTACCCAAACCATACTAGAGGTAATCACTGAAATTAGTCAATTAGATTTGACTATTGAGGATGAAGTTTTTACTGATTCATTACCTGATATTCATCAGCAAACACAGATACAACCTCAACCACAAGATGTTGTCATGTAGGACACATCTGTTGCAGATAATGTGGTTGATGAGTTAAGAGATTCTCCAGCCCTTCCTCAACATGAATTTACTTTAGAAGAGTTGTTCCTTGATCTTCTATAAACTGATTTTGAGAAAGAGAAAGATGCTGCTGAGGGGGAGGAGATCACTATTGAGGGGGGCATATGGAGAATATAAAGGAAACTGCTACACAAGAGACAGAGAAGCCAAAGGATGCTGAAAAACCACAAAGGACTGAGAAGGAGTTACCTCCTAGTCCTAAGGAAAGAGTAGACATAGTCAGCACATCTGCTTCAGAGGATGAAGAGGCTGTTAGAGCCAAGAAGAGGAAGTTCCAGGTCTTCAAGAGAAGAAGCCAGAACTATAAGAAAGCCCTACAGACAATTGCTCCACAGCCTGCCCCATCTACTGATTACAGTTCATTGATGGTGGCTTTGCAGATCAAGCTAGATGAGCAAAGGAAGGCTTTACAAACCTATATGGATGAAGGCCATAAGTCACTGCAATTTGATCTGGCACAAGACATCAAGTCAATCAGATTTGAAGTAAATCTTAACAAGAAGGAAATGACTGACTGCTTCCATAAAGGAGGAAATGCAGTAGTCTATCTGACCACACATCAAGAGAAAATAAAGACAAAACTTGATGACCTAGAAGTGAAGCAAAGCTATGTCCTGGAAAACCAGATAAGGATGAATGATAATTTGACAGCTTCTCATAATGCCATAGTAACTGAAATGAAGAATATAGCTTCTGGTCAGACTGCAGCAAGTGCTACTACCAAGACTGAATTTGACAAATAATTGCAAGAGAGCCTAACTGCTGTGAAAACTGTCATTGAAGATTCACAGAAGGCAATTACTGACAAGCTCCAAAGGTTAAAACCTTTCTATAAAGATGGAGTTAACTATCTGAATGCACAGATCAGGTTTCAGAAAGATTATCTGAGGGATCATATAGAGAGAGAAGTCATAAAGGGGGAGAGGGTATTAGTCAAGGCAGGCTCTGATCATGCCAAATGGATTTCAAATTCCATCAGAGCCACCCTTGGATATCCACCCTTATGTGATGATGACAATGTTGCATAGTCTGGAATCAATCCTGCATACCTTGGAGGAGAGCAAGCTGAAGTAGCTCAGGTGATATACCCTCCACCAGACTTTGACATGATACATCAAGAAATACAGTCTATGTATAGTCCTCCTGAGGGAAATCAGAATGTCATCATAGAGAAAGTTGTTCAGTCTGTGCCAGAGGCAATACTTAAAGAGCAAGAGGCCTTATTAATGGAACAAGAGGCTCAATTGTCTAAGAAAAGATTCAGAGAGCAAGATGAATTGAGACCTGATTTTGAACAATGGAGCCCCACTTCCAGGAATATCATTTTGACTGCATGGAAGGCTGCTAAGGACAATGTCCTGGATAGAGGCAAGTGGTATTCTGACCTGGAGTGGAGGAAGCATGAGAATAGGCAAGAGGTCATTGTACAATATAGAAGAAAGGCTAAACTGGGAAAGCTACCTCCTAATGCACAGGAGCCTAGCAAGTATTTTCCCAAGCCTTATCACTATTTTTAAAGGCAGAAGATAAAGGCTGAAGAGTTAAAAAAGAAAGATCTTAAAGGGAAGAAGTCTGCTGCTACTGATGACACTGAAGCCCCAGTTCAAGCAAAGATTCAATCTGGAAAGGGGATTGTAATCAAGGAACCAGAGCAGCCTTAGGATAGCATTTTCTTAAGTTTACAAGTTGTAATTTGTAGTAAACTCAATGTAAACTTTTGATTAATGTAAATGTTGGAATTTGTAAGAACAATGTTATATGTTCATCTATTACATTAATTGTTCTGAGCTAATACATACATGTTCTGTTCATGCATGTTTAAGTATTTTCCCTATCATATATTACTGTTTTACATCATACTGAGAATTTGTTATGTATGGTGTATATCATAGACTAAGGGTTATGACTTCTCCAAATAGGGGGAGATTGTTGGGTACATTGGAATATATGTGCCTGATTTGAAGAAGCCTCACCCTACTCAATGATATACATTAAGGTGTATTTGATGTGCTTTGAGTTTCTTTGTGCAGGTTAAGTAACTGCAGGTTTGCAGGAAAAGTTTCTAAGTCCATGTGTCGACACTCAGAAGAAAAGTGTCGACACTTAAGAAGGCTTGTGTCGACACCCAGAGAAGTAGTGTCGACACTTGGAGTAATTGTGTCGACACCAGGAAGGCAGAGTCGACACCAGAAGAAAAGTGTCGACACATATAGGCTGTGTCGACACACAATGAAGAAATGTCTAAAGAATCAGTGTCGACACTTAGAAGCAGTGTCGACACCAAGAGGAACGTTATCGACATCAAAAGTGTCGACACTAGGAGGTTCTGTCGACACTCAGCAAACTTCAACAAAGTTTAAGTCCAAGAGTCGACACAAAGGAGATGTGTCGACACTCAGCAAAAGTCTCAACACGTGAAGAATGTGTCGACACAAAGGAGATGTGTCGACACTCAGCAAAAGTTTTAACACAGAAGACATGTGTCGACATAAAGAAGATGTGTCGTCACTTAGCAAGTTTCAACATAAGAAGATGTGTCGACACAAAAGAGTTATGTCGACACTTAGCAGAAATCAACTAAGTATCAAAGAAGAAGGACTTGTGTCGACACTCAGGATCAGTGTCGACATATTCTGAAGAAGCAGTGTCGAGAAGCAGTTTCTACAACACAAGGAGTTATGTCGACACCAAGAAGGCTAGTGTCGACACTTAGTCTACTTGTGTCGACACTTGGTCTATTTGTGTCGACACATAAAGACTACCTGTCTCGACACTTTCAGACAGTGACAGAGTTTTCAAGAAGTGACTGGATGACTTGACAGCTGCCATTTTAACCGGTCAACTGCTACTGTCAGAGCTGTCAGAAGATCGTTAGAAACCGGATCAGCCGGTCACCATGAAGAAAGATTATATAAAGGCTTATTCCTTCAACAGAAGAGGCATTCAATTGAATCTAAATAGCAATCAATGAAGTGAAAAACAACACAACCAGAAAAAGACCTTTAAGTGAAGATCTAAGAAGTTGGAGAGAGAAGGCTCCTTCTAAGAAGACAGCTATTGAACCAGGCTGATAAAGAAAGTTTCAGATTGAGATCTGATTCTCAAGTTAGCAGTTGATTGAAGATCATCTGCCTAGAGATACAACCCTACTGTGTTCTAATTCAAGAAGCTTTGAAGAAAGCCAAGGGAGGTTGATCTCTGCAAAGTTCCATCAAGAACACATCAAGAAGCCAGTCAACTCATCTTTCTCAATCAGAGTTATGGTTATTAATTCTTGTACTTTTTATTTTCTGTAGGATCCTAAGGGATCTGAGTTGTAAGCCTATATTTATAAAGGCTGAGTGGTAGGGCTTGTGTGCCTGAGTGTAGGAGATACATCTCTCTGAGTGTAGGCCTTGTTGAAGGCTGAGTGTAGGCCTTGTTGAAGGCTGAGTGTAGGTCTTGGTGAAGACTAAGTGGTAGGGATTTATGCCTGAGTTGTAGGAGTGGGATCACTATGAGTTGTAGGAACCTATTTGGGGTTCAGATCTGTAAGATCTGTGGATCTGAGAAGTAGTGGAGAAGTTGGGCCGAATCTAGTACACTACTAGATAGGCGAAGGGGGAAAGTGGATGTACCCAGACCTTGGGGAAACACTATAAATCCTGTGTGCTCTCTGTGATTGTATGCTTGTATGATTGTTGTGTTATCTGTGCTGTGAATTGCAATTACAGTATTGTATTTCTGCCTTAAAAGTTTAAAAAGATTAAGTGCACCTATTCACCCCCTCTAGGTGTTTAGGCACTAGTTCTTTCATATTGCCAAAGATCGGGGCTCCGGATAACCTCCAAAGGAATCCACCAATGTCGGTGACCATATGCTTGCCCTTTCGCATTCTCTCCATGGCACTGGTTTGGTTCGCACACGAATCAGTAGGACTTGAGGTGAAGAGATGGGGCTTGGGTTTTGGTGAGATAAACAATGATAAATAAGAATGGCTAAGCACCAAACCCAAATGAGCTAGTATAAAATGAATCCATCTGCTAACCAAAATATATACGGGTACACCACACCCCCAAACTTAACTTTTAACATATGGGTGTGCGCACCCCCTACTCCAAATATAATCACATTTCCAAAAAGATTGTCAATTTAAACTTTTTCTTTTCACTTTTTTTTGTTTTCTTTACGAATATTTTTCTTCTTTTTTTTCATTTTATTTTCACAATTCAACAGATATAAACTTGGGAGCACTTCCACATTTTCAAAAATAATAACACCACATCACATCCCAACATTAAAATGTAAAACTCTGAAGCTTAACTTGGGTGTGTGACTAGGATTGGATATGAGGCTTTGGTGAAATCATGGTGGAGCTGAATCAAAAGGAGGGGTAGGCACAACGGGGCTAGCGAGGACAAGACGTTAGGAATGGTACAAAGCTCAACCGGGCCAAAATGATGGCCTACATCACACTCATGCGAGTGAACTAACCTATACCCATGCTTCAAGAATAGCTTGGGGCAAGTTCTTAGCCAACGAGAAAGACTATCCATCCTCCAGACTCGAGCAATACAAAACTAACGACCGTCTACACACATCCCTAAGCTACCGTCAGATTCACACCTGATTCACCAAATTTTGAGTAGAATAAAAGATCTTTACACAAATAGAAAAGTATAAAACCATACGCATACAGAAAAATTAAATCTACTCGAATTTCTACACGACACGAGAGCAGTTGACTAGGAGCACAGCAAGGTCAACATTTTACTCCGTCTCACAATCCTATGTCAGCACAATAATTTTCCCAAATCATACAAAAGAAACGAGTTTAACTCGCAGCACGCAAAAAACTAAGCACGCGCTCATGTGGGTGCAGTGGTGTGTGATGCAATGAACTAATCAAAATAAAACAATAAAGGCTTCCAGTATGCACAAGAAATGTGTGCGTGCAGAATGTAACAAATCTCTCCCCTAGACTTAAACTAAACTACACAGCAGATGATATGGAAATTAAAACCATAAAGAGTTAAGGGAAGAGGTTACCCAATGCTCAGCCAGTGAGCATACCAGAAGGCGCGTGGAAATCTGAAGCAGGCCCGCCATACGAAGAATCACAACCTGCCAATGCAATTTGCCAAGAATATCTGCAGGGGTGAGCTCCGCAAAAACAAAACAAAATATACAAAAAGAAATGCTAAAACTAAAATAGACAAGAAAAATAAATGCAGAAAATGAAAGATAAGTACTGGGGTTACTGTCATCCAGGCACGACTTATTCGACTACGAAAAGGTTCTAGCTAATGGGTCTATGAAAAGAAAAATGCACAGGTAACTGTTCCAAAATCTGTTTCGGTAACGGGTATCGATACGGTGATAGAACAGTTACCCCTCTACCTAAATAGTAATACCTGCCCAACACAGGTAGAGGAAATAGGAAGTAAGAAGAGAAGGAGCGCTGGTCCTCACTCTTCTCACCACAAAATAAATCCTTGCCTAGCAAGGTATCGTCTACTACAGGGAGAAGGCAGGAGGAGAAAGCAATCAATGGAGCTTTCTCAACAGAGGAGGAATCAACCTCCTCACGAGAGAGGATACTACCATCGATGACTCGAGCTGAAAGCACCAAGTCCTCCTGAAGGTCCTGCAGAGACTCAACCAGCCCAGGCTCAGATAAAGAAGGGGGATCAAGAAATAAAGGAGATGAATAACTAAAAGAATCAGAAATAGGGGGAGTGGTCCCGGTCTCACTCCCAGCAGGATCCCGACATAGATCATCAACGGTGTCATTTGAGTCATGGCGAGGGGAATCCACGAGCTCGAGGTCCTCGGTGGTGGTTTGGACCTCCTCATCCATCAAGGAAGTGGAAACTTCCTCAACAAAGAGGATCTCCTCATCAACACACCTCGGTGCGTCCACATGTTCCAAGACGTAATACTGTCCATTAATGAAAATAATATCCTCGTCAAACATGGGCACATCCTCAGGCTCAGAATCACAATCCGACCGAACATCATCAACCGACTCACTAAAAATAAGGATAGATAATTCTTGCAAATAAGGCGGAGGAACAACAGCATCAGAGAAAATATGTGCAGGTTCCTCCGGGGGTGAATCAACAAGAGGGGAAGAGTGCATGGGGAGATACGGTGCCACAATGTCGTCACACCGATCAGTAGAAAGTCTGATGGTTATATCCGCAACAGTCCCCCATAGACAAGGTGGTGCTGCGAAGATATCATCAGAATCAGAAGGGGCAGCCGATTGAGAGGTGGATGGAATGAATCGGATACCCGGTTCATCATCCTCCTCCAACTGGCACTGAAATTCTACGCAATCTTTCAACACGTGGTCGGTGCTACGACAACACAAACATAATTTTCCATTACTCCTCGGTACAGGTGGGACCGGAGAGGAATAAGAAAAAGATGAAGGCGTAGAAGAGGAGTGACCATAAGACCTGGGTTGGGTGTATGAAGTACCATAATAAGACGGTGCTCCATACACAGAACCACGAGAATTATTCTCCCATTCTTCAGTGGGGCACTCATCACTACTATGCCTATAATCCCCGCACCATCGGCGACGGATATTCATATAAGAATACATGGTTAACAAGAATAATTCACCAACAGAAAGTTTCTAAGCAACAATTAACTACACACCACAAATAAAAGAATAAGAAAACCTGCTACAGAAAAATTAAAACTAGAATAGGAACAAATAAAAACAAACACAAATGCTAAAAACTAAAACAAAGAAGAAAGTGATATGAACAAATGAAAAAGGGATTCTATCTCTTATCTTCATCTACAAAAACTCACATGACTGTGTTCCCCGGCAACAGCGCCAAAACCTAGATGCTTAAGATCACGGCAGTGAACCGGTCGCACAAGTAATATAAAATGGGGGTTTTCCCAAGTATCGATCTCACAAGGAACACAGTAAGGTGAAGTTAATTTCGAGGAGGATTTGAGATTGAAGTCCTCAGGTCGGAGCTAACTAAGGGGGGATTGATGTTTGCGGAAACAGAAAATAAAACACTATCAACTACTCCTATGCAACGCCGCTATGCGATGCTTCGCCAGGCGGGATGGAAGACTAGTCGGGCCGCTATGCACCGAATCACTAGGCAGATGGACGAGAAGGCTAGCGGATGAGGTGGTTAGAACGGCGGAATGAGGGTCTTGAGCACCTCTTCGCTACGCACGCCACTAGCAATTGCTAGTGCGGCAAGAACAGATGGTGATGGATGGAATATGGCGCAACTCAAGTAAATAACGAAAACATACAAAATCATATAGACATGATGGTATAAAATCGTTTTACAAACTAAGCATACTTCATCAATATAAATAAATTTAAACACCAATATTCAACAATAAAGCAAGAACAAGTCAAGAGATTGACCGAATCCGAAGTCTTGCTGAGGATTCACGGTTGGAATCGTCGGGTTGTCATTCCGCGTCCAAGCTCGGTCCTCAACTACGTCCGGGGTAGAGAAGGGCTGTCACCACCTTCCAATGGCCCATCTTCTTCGTGTCACGATAGCGGACGAAGTTTGCTAGCTTTCCTTTGCTTGGTGGCTATGGCGTCAAACCCTACTTGAAGCTCACGGATGAAGGAGAAGGCCGAGAGGAAGCTCCGGTTTGGCTTTGGCGGTGAAAGCTTGCCCGGAGCACCTCCCTAGGGTGGAAGATGAAGTGGAATGGCGGAGAAGGCGGAAAACGGCGGATAAATGTCGAGCTGCGGATCCTCTTTCGAATTAGTGCGAGACCTGCACTATTTATACAAAGTAGAAATGAACAATGCGCACGATCACAGGCGCACGATCAGTGGTCATGCGCACTATGTCCGGTGCTCGTGCACACTGGCATGGAAGATCAGGAAGAAGAACTGGGATAATGCGCACGAGCAATGGCGCACGACCAGTGGTCGTGCGCACTAAGTCTAATGGTCGTGCGATTACCCCAGACAGGACTCCAGAAAAGAGGAATCAATGCACACGATCAGTGGCGCACGACCGGTGGTCGTGCGCATGATGTCCAGTGGTCGTGCGCTTACCCCAGGCTGATTCTAGAAAATGTAGAGTAGTGCGCACGATCAGGGGCGCACGACCAGTGGTCTGCGCATTAGATCCCATGATCGTGCGCAGTATTCCTGTTTCACAACCATCCCGGAACACGCACACGACCCCTGTACCGAAAGGAAAAACCAATCACTGATATGTGCAGACATTCCAGGCAATCACAAAAAGGAGTACAAACTATAAAAATAACAAAATACACAACCACGGGCATAAATGTGCACTTCCTATGGAAATAAAGATAAGATGAAATATGAACAATATAGAACTAAAAGTGCAGTGCAAACGCGTTAAAACTAACCCAGATGAGTCCAAAAATAGGTATATAAAGTGGACTCATCACACTAGCATAATCAAAATACAAAGGAGTTCTACTTATCTTGAGGTTATAGTCTTGGAGTTGATGCTGGATCTACAACAACTGTGCACAGCAGCTACCAGCCGAGATGTATTCTGACTCAGGTGTTGAGATTGCAACACTAGTCTGCTTCTTGCTGCTCTAAGATACTAATCTTCCTCCCAAGAACTGACAGGTGACAGAAGTGCTCTTCTTGTCCTCTTTGTAGCTGGCAAAATTTGCATCTGAATAGCCTGTTAGTTCAAAATCCACATTTGTAGGGTACCATAGGCGAAGATCTTGTTGGTGCAACCATAGTGACTTGGAAGTGACCAAGCATGTAGACTCACTGCCAACTCAGTATGAGCCTATTAGGGTCGCACATAAGATTGTGTGGAAATTAGGAGTATGGATCTGTATGGTGTAGCTCATATGATGAGCAAAAGGGACTGAAATATTCTAACGCAAAAGCATTGAAAGCGAAAAGTTAACTTAGCCCCTTGGGATAGTCATCGAACTCAGTTCGACAAATTTGGCCTCTGGTGTAGTTTCGTCGAACTCCATTCTGTTAACCCCGAAATCGGCGATCCTTCCCAAGGAAGCCTGCTCGCCAGTAGCGGCCAACTCTAGGTTCCTCCTGGAGGTCGCTTATTAGGATGGGCAGACAGGATTTTCTGTCCGCTCAGGCCACACTGCTTGGGCGGTCTCAGCGGTCTAATCGTCCAGACCAAGCGTTGTTCCCTTGGTCGGCAGGGGATACAGACTGCTTCTTCAGTCCGCCCCTACAGGTCGCGCCCTTTGGCAGCTTAACCGCAGGTTTCTCAACATGTATCCCTTTGCCGGACTCAAATCCCTGTCCACCCAGGACGACAATAGGTCGCGTCCCTTGCAGGAATTGGACTCCCTTAGACTGCACCTGCAGATCGCTCTTCAAGAAGACTAGACCGCTCAAAACGCCAAGCAAAGGTGGCGACCTACCCCCAGGCAGCCAGCCGGCTACCTCAGCTTCCACCTCTCCAACTCACGTGGCCTGCCTCATCAGTCTGGCAGGTCGCTCAGCCCTTGTCACCTAACAGCGTGGGCATCCAGCTTCTTCAGTCAGCCTGCGGAGTGCGAACACACAAGCTCTCCGGCTACCCGCAAAGTCCAGCAGCAAGGTCCTGTGCATCGCGAGCTGGGAGGACTCCAAGTGCAGTCAAACATTCCAGTCCGCCTACATTGATCAACCCCAGCTCCAGCTCCTCAGCGCCGGCAAACCTCATCTTCGGCGGACTCAGCTCGCCAGCAGAGGCGGACTCCGTGGACTCAGCGGACTCGCTATGTAGTCCGCCTTTCCTTGGCCTCCAACCGCTCTTCTCCAATGACAAGGTCAACCTCCCTCAGCCTGCAGTTTTGGCATGGGCTCAGTTAGTAGTGGCGGACTCCTCACAGTCCGCCAGGTAGCATAACCTCCTCAAGGCAGTCCCAGACCGCACAACCTCGTGTGGACTCGGCGGGCACTCCTCAGCTCGCACCCCTTAGCGCTCCCTCAGTTCAGCAGCGGAGGACTCTGGGGATTCTCCTCGCAGTCCGCTGCATAGCTTCTAGCCCCCGCTTCCCAGCAGTGGGTAGGTAATCCCTCAGCCCGCACAACCTTGGCGCGGACTCCTTCAGCCCGCACATTCTTGGCGCGGGCTCGATCAGCTCAACAGGGGCGGACTCTTCTCAGTCCGCTGTCAGTAGCCCCAGCTCCAGAAGCAAGCCCCAGTCCGTGCGGCCTGTAGCATACTCGGCGGACTCCTTCCTCTTCTTGCTCCAGTTACCGTCTCACCGGTGGTAACGTCACCGCAAGCCGTTACCTCCTCGGGCCTATAAATAGACCCTCTTGCCTCTCATTTTTGGAGGAGGTCTCATCATCGCCAAGGTGCTCATGCCCGAAGACAGCCCACAGCAAGCTCAAGCAGTTCAACCCCTGCGGACTCCTATTCGTAGTCCGCTGCTTCTCTTCTCTTAGCCGCGCGTGACCTACCGGCCTTAGTTCCCAGTCTGCGCGGTCTCCGCTCTTCCCTTAACCGCGCGGCCTGCCGACTTGGCTCCTCATTCCGTGCGGCCTCTTCTAGCACTCCTTCCTTAGTCGCCAGCTTCTTCTTAGTAGCCCTTTATTGCTTTCTTGTGAAGGTGTCTTGCAAGCTATAATAACTCAATCTTAATCAAAGTAAAGCCCATCGCAAGAGTGGCATTTAAGCCGCGGCGATCGAAGTCTGTTGTTGTCGCTGCTAGCGGCCCCCTCTCTCTCTCCTTCTCAGTTCAGCTCCCTCGGCCCAACCTGCAAGCACAACCGTCCAAGTAACCGTCTGCTCGACATCTCCTAATCAACCTCCTCTTCTCATCAGCCTTCCCGGTTGCTCTCAGCAACCCTCTCCTCTATCCCCACAACCCTCGAACAATTGGTTGCTCCACTCTCAAGCACTCAGAAGCTTCCTCTTTCCCCGCAGCCTTCATCATCTTCCTCTCCTAGCTTGTGAGATTGAACACTCCCTCTATGTTAACTAGGCGGTGCCATTTTCACGCATCAACTATTAACATGCGACCTTCAGATCCGAATATATGGTGAACAGCGACAGTTAGCCATGTCAGATTGTCATTCAGCCGCGAACCTTGCTCAATCAAGTACCTGAGATGATCCTCTATGAGAGGCCTTTGAGCAATCACTCTGTGAGAATGCCCAGTAGTTCTAAGTGATCAACCAAATGCTTGTTATGATCACACAATGACTAGACTCTCAACCTGTAGCAGCTCCAGCTGCTCCAGCTATTCCGATCAATCCAGTGCCAATATTGGAGCATCAGCAGGCTTACCCTCCAGCTTGCCCGCCAGTCTATCCTCCTTATACCGCAACCTTTCCGCAAGGTCCTGCAGCGCCTTTGCGACCTCAAGATTAAGAGTTTGCTGCTCGCCAAAAATTCTTCCGGGAAGCAGCCCGGGGAAGACCTGCTAGATTTCTCAACTTTTAAGGAATTCATCCCTACCCTTCAGCTCCTGCCTTTACTCTGCAGTAACTTTTCCCTTTTGTCCTCCTGCTTCTTTTGCAGCTGCAGCTTATGCTTCTTTTCATCCTTATGTTGTAGGAGAACAAGAAGAGCCTTCTTCATTTACAGAGAATGTTCGTCATGAACCTACTCTAGCTAACTTCAGAGAGCCCCAGTTACCAATCTACACTAGAGAGACTGATCCAGTGAAGCATTTGCAAGCCTTCGAATCAGTCGTTGCTCTCAAAACTCTTTCAGATGCAACTAAGTGCAAGCTCCTTGACACTACCTTTGATTGTCAAGTGAGCGAATGGTTCTATGGCATTCGTCCACACTCCATTACTTCCTTTGCTGATCTGCAAAGGGAGTTCTTGCTCAGATTTTCTACCTCAACCAAGAGAAAGGGCGGTCCAGAAGCTCTCTTTGAGATCAAGCAGCGTGGGAATGAAAATTGGTCTCAGTTCGTTGATCGATTCCAAAGAGAGTTCTTGGACATCGAGATTGTTAGTCAAGAAATGTATTGAGTGGCTCTTATCCACAGTCTTCATGAAGGGCCGCTCAAATTTGAAGCCAATGTCCGAGCGCCAAGAACATATCAAGAGTTGATTGCCTTAGCCAACTCATACATCCGAGGCGAAAAGAGCAACCCAGGATTCATCTCCAGGCTTCTATCAGATAAAGACTCTCCTTCTCACAAGCAGCCTCCGAGATCACCTCGGAAAGATTTCCCAACTCACTCAAGAAGGCAAAAAATATTTTAACGCCATCAACACTCCTTCCTGAATCAAGATCGTGCTCAAGATCAACTGCTACTACCACCAGATCCATCTTCTCAAATAGCTGCAGTTTATCAAAAGCAAGGCAATGACTTGCATGAGTCTGAACTTGACGAGTCCATGTAATAAGTAAGCCTAGTTATGAGAGATGGGGCTAACTATAAAAGGCCTTATCGACCAGCAGATCAAAGATCTAGAGATTCAGAACTATACTGTGAATTCCACAAAGAGCCAGGCCACCTGACAGAGAACTGCCGAGCACTCTGCCAACAGGTGCAAAGGATGCTCCAGCAGGGAAAAATGCTTGACCTGCCCCCCAAGGAAGATTGCTCTGATACAGCAACCTCAAAGGGCAAACAAGTTGCAGACATTCCTTGCAACTCAAGAGGGGTGAGCCTAGTCGAAGAGCCCCCTCTCCTCATTGTCAACAACCTATTGAATGCATCGATGCCAATGATGAGGGCATGCTTGGAAGACTATTCTAAGCCGGCAAAGGACTTCATAGTTCTTCAAATTTTTTCACAACCATCATCAGTTACTCCTAATCTTACTCTTTCAAACATTTTCTTTTCAAAGCACTTTTAAGTGCTCCTTCTTGCTTTTCAATAAAGCTTTTATCAGGGATCTCATACTGACATAGTTCCCTTCTTGTAATGCTTCTTCCTCTATTCTTCTCTTTGCCAAAGAGATCACTACACCAATGAGATATCGTCGAGTCTTGCTATAGGTCCCCTCGAGATTGGATTCTGGCGTAAGGCCACAATGACCACATATCACGGGGAGTTTACGCATATATGTAGTGGGGGCTATCCAACTCTCATGCGGAGGAATACGAGACTTCAGATCCTAGCTGGCATCTGACACAGAGTGTGTGCTAGGGAAGCCCCATGTATTAGCTCTACTGTGCTTCGCAAAGGATACATTACAGTTACGGTGATCTTTACTTGACAAGCAATGACGACAAGCGTAGCCTTGTCTCTTCGATCATCTCATGACTGTGATGACCGAACACTCTATGGTACTCTCGATCCGTGCCTTCACGGGGCCCACAACTCCACTGATCAATCCATGGACAAGCTATAGGCCACTTGGCGGAATCGGTCTCATTGATCAGTGATGCAGTAACCAGAGGCATGAGAGTAGTGTATCTAGCGATCCTTCTCAGGATTTCCTCTGCTTTTCTCTTTTGTGCCCTTCTAAAGGATACACGGCTAGCCAGCACTTAGTAGGACTATATTCGTGACGACCTTCCTCAGGCAAGCGATGCATAAGGCCCACGGGTGATCTCCTGTGGCAGCATCTAGACTTTCTTGGTCATCTCCGAGTATAGACCTCTTTTTTATCAACTGCCTCTTTCACAGGGTAACAGGTTAATCCGACCTACTAAAAGGATTTGCAGCATTCATTTTGCTTATGCTCAACTTATATGCATTTCCTGCATAATCTCTACCTGATGATAACCTATATAAGCTCTCTTACTCTCATCTTTTATTCACTTCTTGCTTAAGCTCTATCAGATAATGATTCATAAAGCAATTCATTTCTATTATTAAACGCTAATGGCATCAAACATTGATCAAAGAATCTTATTCTCCTTGATCATCAAGCCATGCTATTGCAATCTAGTTAAGATTGACAGAATTCAACAAACTTTTTCTCTGCCAATGTGATCATATCTATCCCATTATATCAACAGTCAACGCTTGACTTGTTGATCTGGACTTCATGTTAAGATGTCTCTAATATTGCAAGAAGATCACTACTCTGGTTTGATCTCTATTCAATTATCAGCAAAGTTCATCAGATATTTCCTCTACTATTGGGTCATAACCATCTTATCTCATCAACAGTTAGCATCTGCAAGCCTCATCTTAGGTACTTACAGCTTATCTCGTTATTTTATATCTGATGCTCAGTCTTTTCTTTGCAGTGAATAGCAGGCACCTGCAAGCCATATCCAGGTACTTGTAGGGTAATTTTTTCATCTATGTCTGCTCCTAACTCTCTTCTTGCAGAGAGCAGCAGACACTTGCAAGTTTCTTCACAGGTACTTGCAACTCCCATATATTTTGTCTGCTCCTAACTCTTTTCTTGCAGAGATCAATAGTTAACACCTGCAAGCCTCATCTAGGTACTTGCAGCTTAGTTCATTATAATATGTCTGTTGCTCACTCTTCTCTTTACAGTGATTAGCAGGCACTCGCAAGTTCCGCTCAGGTACTTGCGAGCAACTTTTATATCCCATATTTGCTTCTAACACTCATTTTGCAGAGATCAGCAGATACTTGCATCTTTCTTCGCAGGTACTTGCAAGTTACTTTCATATACTGTGTCTACTTCTAACTCTTCTTTTGCAGAAACCAGCAGATACTTGCAAGTTGCCTTCAGGTATTTACGGCTTCTTCTTCACTCCCATATTTTCCTCTAACTTCTCTTTTGTAGAAACCATCAAAGACTTGCAAGTTCCTTTCAGTTACTTGCAACTCATTTTTTCTCTCTTTAATACTCCTCACTCTTCTTTTTGCAGAAGATAACATGTACTTGCAAGCCTCCATCAGGTACTTGCAAGTTATTATGCTTCTATACTTTTCTCTAACCTTCAATTTGCAGAACTTAGTAGAAGACACATATTCTTCATTTTGTAAAGGCAAACCCAGGTAGGCACAAGGTGTACCCTCCAAGCATGCCTACACTAACTTTTTCTTTACAGGAAAAAGACAGGCAGCACCAAACTCCTAAGGAGAGGCATCAGGTTCTATCTCTCCTTGCCCCCTTCTCTTTCCTTTGGGCTGGATCACGATTTTGGTGGGTCTCCAACTTTTTCGAAGTTCTATTCTGAACTTAAAAAAGTGCGGGGATTATGTTAACCCCGAAATCAGCAATCAATCCCAAGGCAGCCTGCTCGCCAGTAGCGACCTGTTCCAGGACCCTCCTGAAGGTCGCTTCTTAGGATGGGTGGATAGGATTTTCTGTCCGTTCAGGCCGCACAGCATGGGCGGTCTCAGTGGTCTAACCACCCTGGCCGCGCGTTGTTCCCTTGTTCGGCAGGGGTCGCAGACTGCTTCTTCAGTCTGCCCCTACAGGCCACGCCCTTTGGCAGCTTAACCGCAGGTTTCTCAACAGTTTTCCCTTTGCCGGACTCAAATCCCTGTCTGCCCAGGCCAACAACAGGTCGCGTCGCTTGCAGGAATTGGACTCCCTTAGCCCGCTTCTGCAGGTCTCTCTTCAAGAAGACCAGACCGCTCAAACCGCCAAGCAAAGGTGGCGACCTTCCCCCAGTCTGCTAGCCGGCTAACTCAGCTTCCACCTCGCCAACTCGCGTAGCCTACCTCATCGGTCTGGCAGGTCGCTCTGCCCTTGTCACCTAGCAGCGTGGGCAGCCAGCTTCTTCAATCCGCCTGTGGAGTACGGACACTCAAGCTCTCCGGCTACCCGCAAAGTGCAGCAATAACGTCATGTGCATTGCGAGCTGGGTGGACTCCAAGTGCAGTCAAGCATTCAAGTCCGCCTACATTGATGAACCCCAGCTCCAGTTCCTCAGAAACAGCAAACCTCATCTTCGGCGGACTCAGCTCGCCAGCTGAGGCGGACTCCGCGGAGTCAGCCAACTCGCTATGCAATCCACCTTTCCTTAGCCTCCACCTGCTCTTCTAGAGCGGCAAGGTCAACCTCCCTCAGCCCGCAATCTTGGCGTGGGCTCAGTCAGTAGTGGCGGACTCCTCCCAGTCCGCCAGGTAGCAGAACCTCCTCAAGGCAGTCCCAGACCGCACAGCCTCGTACGGACTCGGCGGACTCAGCGGATACTCCTCAACTCGCACCACTTAGCGCTAGCTCAGTTCAGCAGCGGCAGACTCCGCGGATTCTCCTTACAGTTCGTTGCATAGCTTCCAGCCCCCGCTTTCCAGTAGCGGGTAGGTAATCCCTCAGCCCGCGCAACCTTGGCACAGACTCCTTCATCCCGAACATTCTTGGTGCGGGCTCGATCATCTCAACAGGGGCAGACACTTCTCAGTATGTCGTCAGCAGCCCCAGCTCCAGAAGCAAGCCCTAGTCCGCGCGGCCTGTAGAGGACTCGGCGGACTCCTTCCTCTTCTCGCTTCAGTTACCATCTCACCTGGGTTAACGTCACCGCAAGCCGTTACCTCCCCAGTCCTATAAATAGACCCCCTTGCCTCTCATTTTTGGAGTAGGTCTCATCATCGCCAAGGTGCTCATGCCCGAAGACAGCTAACAGCAAGCTCAAGCAGTTCAACCCATGCGGACTCCTATTCCTAGTCCGCCGCTTCTCTTCTCTTAGCCGCGCGCGACCTGCCGGCCTCAGTTCCCAGTCTGTGCAGTCTCTGCACTTCCCTTAACTGCGCGGCCTGCCGACCTGGCTCCTCAGTCCGTGCGGCCTCATCTTGCACTCCTTGCTTAGCCGACAACTTCCTCTTTGTACCCCTTTATTGCTTTCTTGTGAAGGTGTCTTGCAAGCTATAATAACTCAATCTTAATCAAAGGAAAGCCCGTCACGAGAGTGGAATTTTAGCCGCAGCGGGCGAAGTCTGCTTTTTCCACTATTAGCGGCCCCCTCTCTCTCCTTCTCAGTTCAGCTCCCTTGGTCCAACCTGCAAGCACAACCATCCAAGTAATCGTCTGCTTGACAGCTCATCAAGTGTTGATTATTCTAGATGTTCAGACTTAGCCCAGTTCATCAAGTGTTGATGATTCTTGTGCACATCTAGGATGCATTTGGATTATGCTTATTGTATTTTATTATACTTGAAGTACATGCTAGTTAAGTGTTAACCATGATTAAAGAGTTAATCAGTTATCTAAAATCCCTTAAGCAATATTAAGTATTCAGATGCCTTCCGATGGATGACACTCTTCCTGCCTTGATCGATGAAGTGTGAGCATGCTAAAGCAAGGTGCATTAATCTATCTTTGTGAGGGTGCGAGCGGATAATTGTGATATCCCACTGTCGACGTCAGGTCTAGCTTAACTGGGTGACCTCAAAGGTTGAGTGCCCAGACGCATGGGGTTGGTATGCACCATGTGATGGATGTGAATAAAGAGTTATTCACCAGCCATACAGGAATTGCATAGTGATGCAACTGGCAAGCGTTGATACGTAAATAGCTGCAATGTGAGAGAAAAGCCAAAGCTGACACATAGTGTTAGTGAAATATGGATCTTGTCCACTAAGAGGGTTACTCGCCAAACTCTTCGAATTGATATCGATGGTTATTAGTTTGATAAAAATAGTGGGTGCTTTTGATTAAAGTCCTAATTGAAAGATGAATTATATTTTGAAATGTAGTACTAATTTCCTTTGCTTGTATTCTTGTAAAATTTCAATGGCAAGTGGTTCACACTCCTCCTTATCCCTTAGAGTGATCCTTGAGAAGGAGAAGCTGAGTGGTACAAATTATTTGGACTGGTACGGGAACCTGAGAATTGTTTTCAGGCAAGAGATCAAGCTATATGTTTTGGAAGAAGAATCCCCTGATGAGCATGGCGGGAATGCACCCCGTGCTGATAAAGATTCTTATAATAAGTTTATCGATGACTCCTTAGACGTCCAATGTCTAATGTTAGCGACCATGAACTCTGAGCTTCATAAGTTACATGAGAACATCGATTGCAAGGACATTGAAGAGCATCTCAAGAAAATGTTTCAAGGGCAAGCTCATCAAGAGACATTCGATGTCACTAAGGCGTTGTTCCAGTGTAAGATGGGAGATCGGGACCTAGTAGGGACTTACGTACTCAAGATGATTGGGTATATCGAGAACCTTGAAAGATAAGGGTTCCTATTGGGCCAAGAGTTGGCCACAGACCTGGTCCTGCAATCGTTTCCTAACAGTTATGAGAAGTTCGTCTTGAACTATAACATGAATAAAATAGACGAGA